>JBANSL010000001.1:50750000-51950000 GCA_037127255.1 Persicaria tinctoria | reverse complement strand
GAAAGATTCAATCGTCAATTCAGCTTGGAAGATGGTTGAAATAGGGGATCTTCGCAACAGTCCGAAATTCTAGCAGCTGATCGGAAATGCAATAAATAAAGACGGAATGAATTCAATAATCTCGGATTAAATGATGGGGCTCTAGGGATTTCCGACCTTTCATCTCTTTGATGGCAACCAAGACCATTTGTTTCCTCTCATTATGGTTGTCCATCTCTCCGTCATAAATCTCGTAAACCCTTTCGTATTATCCGTCATTAGTTTATCAATTTATTTTAATTTATTTTATTTTTCATAGATTCAATATTTTTCCTATATAAAGGGATGTTAGAACCTTTTTGAAGATAAGTTGAATTTGAGGAAAAGACTAAGCTTTGTGCTTCCTTTGTTTCGGGTTAAGAAACAACACTATCTTGGTGAGATGCCGGATACAACCTCTTGGTGAGATGCTAAGAGTGATTCCCTAGTGAGAGATGACGAAATCAAAGGGACGGAAACACTCGGAGTGCGAGGCCGAGAGTGCGGAAGATCAAGTGTTGGAGAGAGCTCCGAGTGCGAGGCCGAGAGCTATCTTGCATCACATATCCCTCAACCCCCATTCCCTTCTTTACCACCATTCTAAGGTCTTCCACAACTCCATTATCACCCTCAAATCACCCCCAAAACCTCACTCCTAAACAGCCCCTCAATCCCTCTCAAACGAGCCCCGTTCGGAATCGTCTCTACACTGGCGACATCTTGGGAAAACGTTGTTTCCCGCTTTGTTTGACCTCCGATTGACGAGATCTGCTTCAATCCACCACCGAGACTACAAGATCTACATAAGTATTACTTGTACCTCCCCAAAAGCCTAGCCAATCGACAGAAAATCGGTATTCTTTGTCGACTAATCTGCTTCTCCAAAAACTCCCAACAACTTCCTGACTTCTCGGAACTCCCGTCGCCTGTCCTTTTTCACGAGCCCGGGCCCGAGCACGGTAGAACATTTCAATTTCTTTTACAGAAGCTATTCAAGAAATGCCTGCATATGTCAAGTTCCTCAAGGAGATCCTCAGCAACAAGCGATCCATCGCAGAAATCGCTAGTGACTGCAAAATGATGGATTTCCCAAAGAAGAGGCCTGGTCGTCATAAGTTCTCTATTACTGTGTGATTTAGGAGCAAGCGTGAGCATCATGCCTTTATCAATATGGTCAAAAGTGAAGATTGTTGTTGCAGGAGGATGTGTCAAGTATGAAATAAATATGAAATATAGTTCAGACTGACTTCCCTGTCTCAGCAAATAAATACAAGACTTCCTCCCGTTGTAGTAAGAGAAAAGTCAGGATCGAATCCACGAGGAAGCACGTCAGCAGTTCTTAGGTAGCTGTAAATTCTCACAGAAGCAGCAGAAAAGCAGAAACGACAGAAACAAAAGCAGAAAAACAAAAGAAAAGAACAAAGCAAAACGGGAAATAAAGCAAAGACAGAAAATAACGCAAGGCAACAGGCTACTCGATCTCGATTACTAGCTACTCGAGATCGACAAGGCACAGCAAAGGCAGAAACTTCAGAAATCGACAAAAGACAGAAACTTTACTCGACCTAGACCAGTCCTACTCGAGATCGACAGGAACAGTACTCGATCTCGGCCAAGCTCTACTCTATGTCGACAAGAAGTTCCTCTGTATCGAGTTAAAATGCAGAAAACTTAAAAAGACGTAGATTGCAAATGCTAAAACCCAAACTCAGATTTTTGATGAAAATAAACTCAATATACTAAAAGACTTCCAAGACTAGGGTTTCAACACCACAACGATAACCATGCAAAGTAACACATAAAGGCATAAAAGATCATGCTTTCCATCAAATAACTTTCGTCATTAACAAATAGGCATATAGAGGCTCTCGCATAAACCCTAATTGTTACTAACCCTTTTTTTCACATAATTAATCCAAGTTGCATTAAGATCACTTTCGCTTCAATAATACAAACAAGGATCACCTTCAACTCTCGCAAAAGAATCATGCTCATAGGGATAGAAGATGAATCGCACAAAAAGATCTGACCTTTATCGCATCGCCTCACATGGCCACCGTCGGGCTCACCCCAGCCCCAGAAGTGGGTGGACTACTCACGCCTCATCGAAATAACAGACATTGAATGAAAAGAAATAACTTACATAAAGCTATATTCAAAAGCCTTTACAATCCTGTCAATCAACTTTCGCAGAAAGCCAAAACCCTAAAAACCTTAGAACTCCTAAACTTCTCTACGGAACTAACTAATTGTGTGTCTTGGAATATCAATAAAACTGAGCCCCATGGGCTTTATTTATAGGCTTCATTCCCTAGCTATTCTAGGAAAGAAGATATCTATCTCTATCTAAAATTATATCTAAAACTTGAAAGGATAAATAAATTGTTTTATGGAAATAAATCTAAAAGGAAAAGATAAAACTAAATAGGGTAGGTCTTCATGATGTGATAGATCTCCTTCCATAGATAGACTTTGATCAACTTTGGATAGATCTTCGGCCATTCTCGGATTCCTTCATGCCCAAGTAAAGCTAAACCGAGTAGGACTCGTCACGACGAAGCGTTTCTGGAAACTGGGTCTACTCGACCTCGACCACGGCTCGTCGACCTCGAGTAGGGTGGTTCGTCGACTGGACTTCCTCGGCTAGATCTGCTCGATGTGCTTGGACTTGGCTCACTGGTGCTCGTCGACCTCGACAAACCCTAGTCGATGTCGAGTAGGACTGGTCATCGACTAGGTCTCCTCGGGTGGCTCTACTCGACAAGGCTCGGACAACGCTCCTGGGCGTCGTCGACTTGGTGCATCCCGCTGGCAGCGGGTTTTTCCGCGGCAGCGAGTGGTCCGATGCAGCGAGTCGAGTCGCTGTCAGCGATTGTCGCCTGGTCGTCCTCGGCTTCTCTCCTTGTCGACTCCAAGTGTGGCATCTGGGCTTCGTCGATCTCGACTAGGGCTTGTCGAGATCGAGTAGACTTCCGGAGCTCGGGTTGGTCTGGCTCTCGATCAGGCTTTGTCGACCAAGGTTGCTCGGACATGCTCGTCTAGATCGAGTAAGACCTACTCGAGATCGAGTAGCCTTGACTCTCAGACTGGTTCCGCTGCTTTGACCTTGGACTTCTGTAGTGGTTTTCCGAGCTTTTCCGACCTTCTGTAGAATTGCTGTAAAATGCCTCGATTTCTGCAAATTAAACAGAAACTGGTGTAGATTCCATAATTTGGCAAATAAACATAAACTACATAGATTCTGTACTATCTAAACCCAAATGAATGCAATGTATACAGAAATCGATATAAAAGTTACTGTAAAACATGGCAGATTCAGCCCATAACAAACACCCCATACTTAAGCTTGCTTGTCCTCAAGCAATACTTTCATTTGTCATTCAGGGGAAGAATTCAAACTCTCAACATCTTAGATTCATTCTTATATGTCCCTGCAATCAATTACCATCCTCGAAAAGGTACTAGTGTCACAGATTCATGCACATGCAAATATGTAAAAGCAACATCTACTCACAAAAGGAGGGTTATGCTAAAATAATTCATTCGTGACAAAGCATTGATAATCAAGAAGACTTTATTTTAAGCTCATGAAGGAGTAGATTGGTAAAAGGCTAAAGGTGGGCAATATTTGGCAATATGGTGCTTTTGATCCGGGGAAATGGAGTACTTTCCAAATTGAATTTCCACATTCCTTCTTCCCTTTGATTCATCACCTTTCATAATGCTTTTCTCAATAATAATGCTTTTACCTTTCTAACCTCGGCACTGCCTTCTCGCGAGTCGCAAACATGGGTGTCATGAATGGCCCCGGATACTTAGTGCTTTGGACTCCTCACAATGTGTCACATCTCTCTAAACTATTATCTCAGAGAGCATGGTCAATCTACCTTTATCTCCTGAGGTGATTGGATTTTCTTTTACTCATTAAATTTTTCCATATAATCAAACAATTTCCTTCCCAACTCCAAATATGAACACAACAACATAAAAACCATATGACATCTCCATAATGTAACATCATTCTCAACATAATCCCCGGATAAGGTAAAGAATGGAAATATTTAAGAACATGTGGAGCAATATATGAAATAAGGCATATTATGGCTTTTGTGTTGCATAGGCATGGGTAAGGCTAGGATTATAACAATATGAGCATTATATGGAAATATAAAGTCCTCCATCATCTTATCATGCAACATGTCAAAAGCAACTTCAAATTTTACCTCCTTTCATGGTTTTCAAGAAAATATGCACTTCATTGTGACTTCCCTTAACTAGGCAATTTCATGCTATATCTCTAATGAATCCCATTTTGCATCGTCGAGTTCAATAAAGCTTCCATGACATTTATCAAAAATTTCAAATTTCAATGGGGGTCATTTTTCTCAAATTTTGGAAAACATGCATATAAGCACATAAATCAATAATGCATTCCAAAATAGCCATGTAGCAATTCAAAGCAATAATGCACAAATAATGTCAAATATGGAAAATAATGCATAAAGTAAGCCCTTCCCCCACCCCATACTTAAATATTACAGTGTCCTCACTGTATAAAAACAAGGGTAAAGAAAGAAACTCACAAGACAGGTGTGCAGGGCCTCAAAATTTCGAATGGAGCACCTCCTGGCCGAGTATTCATGTAGCTTGGTTCCATCCATGGACCTGAAAAGTAGAAGACATATACCCACAATAGCAAAACTAAAAGTGTTCAAAACAAAAAAACAAAAAACAAAGTTTCAAATGTCCTAAAAAGGTCTATGTACATGCTCTAGATTTTATAGTCGCTAGGCCGACTTTCCATTAATGCTCAAGGTGGCATCTGCAGGGCCCATGTAGCTTGGGCCTCAAATAGGACTCCATTCTTGTCCATCAGCTGTAATCCTCCAGAATGGATCTTGTTCACCACGAAAGGTCCCATCCGCTTCTTGTTGAATTTGTTGGGAAACCAATGATCCTTTGATTTTGAGACATAGAGATTGTCTCCAACTGCATACTCCTTAGGCTCATCATTGGATATCCTACACAATCGCACATACCAAGGCAGACCTCTCCCATGTATAGATAAATCTTTAATGGAAATAGGAGAAGAAAGATCCATACCTTGGCTTACCTTCGCAGAGACGGAGTCGGGGACCACTGTGTTTGGTCGATCTCGACTAGGGCTAGTCGATCTCGACAAGCCTGCAGGTTCTGGTGGTGGTCGGTTTGAAGATTCAGAAGTCGAGGAAGAACAAGGCTTGTCGACATCGACAAGGCTGGTCGACCTCGACAAGGATTCTGCTCCTGGTGTCTGCAGCGTCGAGGGAGGTGCCGTCGAGGAAGATGTGGGCTTGTCGATCTCGACAAGGCTACTCGATCTCGAGTAGCCTTCTCCTCCTGGTTGCTTCGTCATCGAGGAAGAAGGATCCGGGCTCCCCGATTGGTGGTCGACCTCGACAAGCATGGTCGAGATCGACGAGGCTGGTCCTGGCTCTGGTTGTCTCAGCGTCGAAGAAGGCCGAGTAGGGTACTGGTGGTCGACCTCGACAAGTCTACTCGTGGTCGAGTAGGGTGGCTCATCTGGTTTGCTGCTCGACGACGCTGGTGCTGGTGGAGGCTCCTTGGTCTGGTCGAGATCGACTAGGGCTCTACTCGATGTCGAGGAGCCTTGGTCGATCTTGACCCCATACTTAGTCCCTGTCAAGGCATCCGAAAAATAATGAATCCACAATGACTTACCTTGGTCCGTGTTGATTGGATTCTCTGTGTTCTCCTTGAGGATTGCCATGATCTCCTCCACCTGGGCTTCCATGTCCCTCTTTTCCAGCTCCTCAGGGGTCATATTTCTGACCTTGGGTTCCCCGCAGGTGATATAGCCAGCTGAGATAGATTTGACCTCTTCCATTGGACCTGTATGCCTTTCAGTTTTATTAAAGGAATACTCAATTACCTCATCGCTGATGTTGAAGGTGAGCACTCCTTTCCTTACGCTTATGTTGGCATCCACAGTCGCCAAGAATGGTCTTCCTAAAATAATTGGACAAGCAGGATCTTCTTGCATATCAACTATTAAGAAATCAGCAGGGACGAAGAATTTACCTACTTGTACTGGGACATTTTCCACCATGCCTGTTGGGATGACCACCGTGTTGTTGGCCATGTATAGTCTAGCATCCACAGGCTCTAGGGCACCTATCTTAATCTTGGACCAAATTGTTAAAGGCATTATACTCACACTAGCTCCAAGATCACATAGGGCATTAATTTTGTATGGACCAAATCCAATAGTTATAGGAAACTTACCTGGATCCGGCCTCTTCTCCAATATGTCCAGATGGCTGCACTCCTCTGTGATTTCAGCCATCGATCGCTTTTTGCTCAGAATCTCCTTCAGGAACTTGACATAGGACGGCATTTCATTGAGAGCTTCTGTGAAGGGGATGGTGACGTTGAGTTTCTGAAGCATCTTGATGAAGCGCTGAAACTTTTTCTCTGCCGGGTCCTTTAGAGATTTTATGGGGAAAGACAGCTTCTTTTTCTGCGTCGGAGCCAGAACAGACGTCGGAGATGCTGCAGACTTCTCGACATCGACAAGGCCTTTGTCGACATCGACCAGGTTGGGCTCAGTCGAGTTGTTGTGTGGTGCAGACGAGGATTCTTGCAGGTTCTCCTCGAGGTCGACGAAGGTCTTGTCGAGATCGACCACGGCTTTTTCGAGATCGACTTGCTGGTCTTCGTCGTTCTGCTGCCTTCCGACCTCTGGCTCTTGCAGTTGATGGCCGCTTCTGAGTTTTATAGCAGCGATGTATCCAGTCTTTCCCTTAGGATTTGGTTCTGAAGATCCTGGAAGTGTCCCTGACTGTCTAGGGACTCCTGCTGCTAGCTGACCAATCTGTGTATCAACTGATTTCCGCCAGATATTAATTTCCCCAAGCCTAGAGTTGACACCTTGCATCTGAGTATAGACGGAGTTGAAGGATTGCCTAGTTTCTGAGTGGTTTCTCCGTATTTCCTCCAGGACTGTCTGTATATCATCCTTTTTCTGCTCCCTTTCCGGATGTCCTGGAGCTCTGTAGGGCGGGGGATTCCTAGGGACACCTTGGTTCCATTGTGGTTGTTGAAACCTTTGGTCCCCCATGTAGCGACTGGGACCCCCTGCGTAAGTTGCATCCTCATGGTGCTCTGCCAGCCTGACTTGCTCTGTGTGTGGGCACTCAGGAGTGGTGTGCCTTTGCGATCCGCATTCTATGCAAGGCTGGTTGACAGAGAGATACTTTACTTGCTTGATGAGCTTCTTATTCTGGTCTTTGTAGTATTGCTCCCTAACATCAGGATCAATCTCCTTAGGTGGATCATATAGGGGCATGGATGGTGCTGGCATGGCGTATGAGTTCTCTTCATAGGTTGCAGTAGACCCATACTTGTTGTCGTAGTTGGTGAGCTTCTCTAGCACACCCCATGCGTCACTTGGCGGCATTGTCAGATACTCATAGCGAGTATAATGGTTGATTCTGTCCTTGGTGACTTGATCAAGAGAGTTGAAGAAGATCTCCTGAATGACATAGGGTGGCTGTCCATGAGTAGGGCAAGATCGCAGAAGTTCCTTGTAGCGCTCCCATGCCTTTGACAGCGGTTCCCCTTGCTTCTGTTTGAAGGCGGTGATTCTCTGGCGGAGATGTGCTGTTTTGGCAGGTGGGAAGAATTTGTTCAGAAACTCTTGCTCTACTTGGGCCCAGGTTGTGAGTGATCTTGCTTTCAGCCCTTCTAGCCATTTCAGTGCAGGCCCGGCGAGAGACCAGCGAAAAGATTTCATCTTGACATATTCCAGGGTTGTACCTTCAGCAATAGTACGGCACATGTCAGAAAAGTTTGTAATATGTTCAAGAGGACACTCATTAAATCTACCATAAAAGGCATTATTTTTAAGCTCTATAAGAAACTGAGTGCGAATTTCAAAAGAGTTTTCAGGGATTAGTATCGCCGATTCAGGCACGACGAGAGTTAGATGCATGTAGTCCTCTGCCGTGGTTGGATATTGGGCAAGCTCAGCCTGTGCTTGTTCCCTTGCTGCTCTCTCAGCGGTGATAGCAGCATCTTTAGCGGCGATAGCAGCATCCTTTGCGGCCAATTCCCTGGTAAGCCTAGCGACCAGCTGTTCCTGTGTCTCAGCGGCCGCCATGATCCTTTTGAGTTTGGAGTGGATGTGTAGGTAGCGCTCCGGTTCGTCTAAGCTGTCAAACTCATGTGTTTGACCAGAACGACGCATACACCTGCGAATTCACTCAAGAGAAAAGTGAGAACTGACTACCTAAGGCGTGGATGATTGCTTCCCCGGCAACGGCGCCAATTTGTTGACTGCAGGAGGATGTGTCAAGTATGAAATAAATATGAAATATAGTTCAGACTGACTTCTCTGTCTCAGCAAATAAATACAAGACTTCCTCCCGTTGTAGTAAGAGAAAAGTCAGGATCGAATCCAGGAGGAAGAACGTCAGCAGTTCTTAGGTAGCTGTAAATTCTCACAGAAGCAGCAGAAAAGCAGAAACGACAGAAACAAAAGCAGAAAAACAAAAGAAAAGAACAAAGTAAAACAAAAAATAAAGCAAAGACAGAAAATAACGCAAGGCAACAGGCTACTCGATCTCGACTACTAGCTACTCGAGATCGACAAGGCACAACAAAGGCAGAAACTTCAGAAATCGACAAAAGACAGAAACTTTACTCGACCTAGACCAATCCTACTCGAGATCGACAAGAACAGTACTCGATCTCGACCAAGCTCTACTCTATGTCGACAAGAAGTTCCTCTATATCGAGTTAAAATGCAGAAAACTTAAAAAGACGTAAATTGCAAATGCTCAAACCCAAACTCAGATTTTTGATGAAAATAAACTCAATATACTAAAAGACTTCCAAGACTAGGGTTTCAACACCACAACGATAACCATGCAAAGTAACACATAAAGGCATAAAAGATCATGCTTTCCATCAAATAACTTTCGTCATTAACAAATAGGAATATAGAGGCTCTCGCATAAACCCTAATTGTTACTAACCCTTTTTTTCACATAATTAATCCAAGTTGCATTAAGATCACTTTCGCTTCAATAATACAAACAAGGATCACCTACAACTCTCGCAAAAGAATCATGCTCATAGGGATAGAAGATGAATCGCACAAAAAGATTTGACCTTTATCGCATCGCCTCACATGGCCACCGTCGGGCTCACCCCAGCCCCAGAAGTGGGTGGACTACTCACGCCTCATCGAAATAACAGACATTGAATGAAAAGAAATAACTTGCATAAAACTATATTCAAAAGCCTTTACAATCCCGGCAATCAACTTTCACAGAAAGCCAAAACCCTAAAAACCTTAGAACTCCTAAACTTCTCTACGGAACTAACTAATTGTGTGTCTTGGAATATCAATAAAACTGAGCCCCATGGGCTTTATTTATAGGCTTCATTCCCTAGCTATTCTAGGAAAGAAGATATCTATCTCTATCTAAAATTATATCTAAAACTTGAAAGGATAAATAAATTGTTTTATGGAAATAAATCTAAAAGGAAAAGATAAAACTAAATAGGGTAGGTCTTCATGATGTGATAGATCTCCTTCCATAGATAGACTTTGATCAACTTTGGATAGATCTTCGGCCATTCTCGGATTCCTTCATGCCCAAGTAAAGCTAAACCGAGTAGGACTCGTCGCGACGAAGCGTTTCTGGAAACTGGGTCTACTCGACCTCGACCACGGCTCGTCCACCTCGAGTAGGGTGGTTCGTCGACTGGACTTCCTCGGCTAGATCTGCTCGATGTGCTCGGACTTGGCTCACTGGTGCTCGTCGACCTCGACAAACCCTAGTCGATGTCGAGTAGGACTGGTCATCGACTAGGTCTCCTCGGGTGGCTCTACTCGACAAGGCTCGGACAAGGCTCCTGGGCGTCGTCGACTTGGTGCATCCCGCTGGCAGCGGGTTTTTCCGCGGCAGCGAGTGGTCCGCTGCAGCGAGTCGAGTCGCTGGCAGCGATTGTCGCCTGGTCGTCCTCAGCTTCTCTCCTTGTCGACTCCAGGTGTGGCGTCTGGGCTTCGTCGATCTCGACTAGGGCTTGTCGAGATCGAGTAGACTTCCGGAGCTCGGGTTGGTCTGGCTCTCGATCAGGCTTTGTCGACCAAGGTTGCTCGGACATGCTCGTCTAGGTCGAGTAAGACCTACTCGAGATCGAGTAGCCTTGACTCTCAGACAGGTTCCACTGCTTTGACCTTGAACTTCTGTAGTGGTTTTCCGAGCTTTTCCGACCTTCTGTAGAATTGCTGTAAAATGCCTCGATTTCTGCGAATTAAACAGAAACTGGTGTAGATTCCATAATTTGGCAAATAAACATAAACTACATAGATTATGTACTATCTAAACCCAAATGAATGCAATGTATATAGAAATCGATATAAAAGTTACTGTAAAACATGGCAGATTCAGCTCATAACAAAGATAGAAACAATTGAGCCTATGGATGCCAAACTATAAATGACAAACAATACGATGGTCATCCCTACAAGTATGGTTGATAATGTACCTGTCGAGGTTGGTAAGTTTTATATTCCCACATATTTCCTTGTTATAGACTGGTCGAAAGATCGTACTTGCCCTATTTTTCTTGGTAGACCTTTTCTAGCTACTGCAGATGCCAATATCAGCGTCAAGAAGCGATTGCTCACCTTCACGATAGGTAATGAGGTCTTAAATTTCTCTTTTGGCCCTACAAAGGAGGAAATTCCATCGCTAGAGGTGAAGAGCATAGGCAACCACGGGGACGAGCACACAAAAACGGAGGAATCCAAAAACAAGCAACTCGACATCGATTGCACCTGCTCGATATCGACCACTCGATATCGACCACTCCCACTCGATTTCGACCTCCCCTGTTGAGCTCCGAACAAGCCAAAGGCCTAAATATGGGGTCCCTGTGCTCGACGTCGACCACCTGTACTCGACATCGACCAACCCTCGGGCTGAAGATTGCTGTTTTTGGCACGAAAAGGTAAGATCAGGCACAGACCATACTCCTCCTCTGTCCATTAATAAAAATAAAAGTATTTTTAGAGGAGACAAAGCCCCATGGAAAGCTAACATGTGCAGGATTAGGACTGGAAAGAAGAAGAAGGAAGACAAACGATTCTATGCAAAAAAAACCTTATCAGCGGAGCTTGCATACTACAATCAGGACCTAGATTATCCAGGAGAAGGGCTAGGCACAAGAGGGCACCACATTAAGAGTTCCTAAGCACGAACGGAGAAGTCGGCCTAGCGACTCTAAAATCTATAGCATGTACATAAAACTTTTAAAATTTTCTTTTAGGACTTTAATACGTTTACTTTTTGTTTTAGTTTTGGTGTTGGTTTTGAATACTTCACGTGGAAAGTCTTGTCTTCGTGTGAAAACTAACAATTTACGGGTTGAAAAATGGAAATCGAGTGGAACTGTCGGAGCAATCTGGTCGATATCGACCTCTGAGGCAATTTAGACCAGAAGTAGAGGACAAAAAGGAGTGTCGATATCGACTATATATACTCGATATCGAGTATGTTGGTCGTTATCGACCTTAGCCACACGATTTCGACCATCTGATCACTTGGGATCTGATGAATTGCAGTCGATATCGAGCTCCATCTAGTCGATATCCACTTCTGGCAATCTACTGCAGCCCAATTTCGACCCTACATCGCGTTATTCGGTGAGTTCCTTCCTTTACCCTTGTTTTATTTTTTATATATATAGTAGGGACACTGTATATTCTAACTATGGGGTGGGGGTAAAGCTCATTATCATTATTTTATATTTTATTCTTTTTTTTGGTTTTACAAGGTGAATTTTGGATAAATTTTTAATTTTTGTGTCTAATTGCTAAACTCAAAGTTTGTTTTATGAGACATATCACAAAGCTTGAAAATTGTTCAAAGAAATAGTGTCATAAAAGCTTGAATTGAACTCGATGATGCAAAATTGGATTCACTAGAGATATAACATGAAATTGCCTTGTAAAGGGAAATCACAATGAAGTGCATTATTTTCATGAAAACCATGAAACGAGGTAAATTTTGAGATTGTTTTTGACATGTTGCATGATAAGAGGATGGAAGACTTTATATTTCCATATAATGCTCATATGTTTATATTCTCTAGCCATACCTATGCATATGCATCACAAAAGCCATATTATGCCTTATTTCATATTTTGTTCCACATGATCTAAATATTGCCCATTCTTTACCTTATTTCCTATCTGGGGATTATGTTGAGAATGATGTCACATTATGGAGATTATTATATGGTTATTGGAGTTTGGCAGGAAATTGAACAAAATATATGGAAAATTTAATGAGTGAAAGAAAATCCGGTCACCTTAGGAGATAAAGGTAGATCCTGCTCGTTGAGATAATAGTTCAGTGAGATGGGACACACAGGTGAGAAGTCCGAAACACTAAGTATCCAAGGCCATTCATGACACCCATGTTTGCGACACGCGAGAAGCCAGTGTTGAGGTTAGAGAGGTAAAAGCATAATATTGGAAAAAGCAATAAGCGATGAACGAAAGTTGAGAAATCAAAGGAAGAAAGAATGTGGTATGAAAGTTTGGAAACTACTCCATTTCCCTGGATTATTAGCATCATGTTGCGAAAAATTGCCCACCTTTAGCCTTTTACCAATCTACTCCTTATTGAGCTTTAATTAAAGTCCGCTTGATTATTATTGCTTTGTCACTTATGAATTGTTTTGCATAACCCTCCTTTTCTGAGTAGATATTGCTTTTATTCACATGCATGATCTTATGACATTAGTACATTTTCGAGGATGATAATTGATTGTAGGGACATATGAGAATGAATCTTTGTTGTTGAGAGTTTGATTTCTTCCCCTGAATGACCATTAAAAGTATATCTTGAGGACAAGCAAGCTTAAGTATGGGGTGTTTGTTATGCGCCTATTTTGCCATGTTTTATATTAACTTTTTATAACGATTGTTGCATGCATTTCATAAATTTGGGTTAGAATAGTACATAATCTATGCAGTTTATTCTTATTTGCCAAATTATGGAGATTCTTATTTGCCAAATTAAGATTTCATTACTTACCTTTATGTCGAGATTGTTGGGTGTTGTGGGACCAAAGTCGATGTTGTCACCTTCCGGAAGGCTCTTGTCATTCCCTCTTCAATGGCAACTCGTGGCGGTTTCCAAATCCAAATGGTGGCGGTCTCGACCTCTTCATGGCATCGGTTTCCAACCGGATTTGGGACGATTCTGGGTAATTGGAGGGTTGTGCATGTTAATTGCAAGGAGATAATGGAGGTGATCACTAATCGGACTTTTGAAGATTAAAGGTTAGAAGTGTTCGTCGATGGCGGTTGATAACTCCACTCCCTTGATGATAATCGTAAAAGGTTTCAAAGGCTTTGACACAAAGCTTGTGTCAAAGGTCAGAAGCTAAAACTGTGTTGATGAAATTCAAAACCTATATTATTACATATATTATTTCCGGATGTTATTATATATTATTTCCAGATATTATTATATATATATTATGTACTAACAATGCAGCAAGAATTTCGAAGAAATCTCCTTCCTTAAAGCTAAGAGACGAGAAGATCAAATCCGGTGGATTTGAGCTTTGAAGTTTCCCATAATAGAAGATTGTGAAGATTGTCATGATCTGATTTAGCCGTTGGGCAAAGATCCTTCTTTGAAAGAAGGCGCCGATTTGATCAAGTATAAAAAGGAGATGAAGAAGAGATGACAGACACACAAGCGTTGAACACAAACCACATTGATCTACATCGCACACAAGCCCTCAAGTCAATCTGTCTTCTTCATGTACTCTCTGCTAGGTGTTAAGAGTTGTATCTTTTGTTTCAAAGCATTTGAGAGTTACACAGTGAGCTTATAAGATATATTCTGAGAGAGTGTTATACTCGAGAGTTTATAACTCAGGAAGTGAGCACTAGGCGATTGATTCACGAAGTGTAAGAGGATTGTACTAGATAGCTAAGAGATGTGGGGCTCTTCTAGATTGGTCTAGGACTCCAGGGGAGCGTGAGTTGACTAGATGATGCGGGACCATCCACGACACCTTCGGACACGCCTATACTTGGGGATGGACCGATGATTCGAGCTCATGAGAATGAAGTCATCCTCAAGAGGAAGAAGAAGGCTCCACCATGGGAGAAGGTCCAAAGGTGCAAGCTTGGTTAATAACGTTTTAGATTCGTTCAGGATAATTGACAGCTTTTCGACTTCTCGGTAAAATGATTCGTACAGATTCAATATTAATCGGATTGGATCGTGCCATATCTTTTTGGAACGAGGACGAAGAGATCTACAACTTTTCTGTTGAAGATTTTTCCAGATTGGACATGGAGCTTGCCCGAAATCCACATTCTTTGAGCTGTCGCTGGTTTTGACGGGATTTTATTAAGTCTTGAACATTATGTTTATTTCCTATTTTAGCAACTTTCTTACTTAAGTTATTTTATGAAACTTTAAGGTTATTTTAATTAATTCCTATAGTTGTTAATTTTATTAAAAACAGCACATTCGGCCCTAGTTAGGCCTATATAAGCCGAATGCCTCCTTTGTAATCATTCACGTTCAATTTTATAGAAAAGCTCCCTTTTTGTGTTGAAACACATGAGTGAAAGCCAATCGATTCGAAGCATGGCTCATCGATTGCAACTATTGGTATTGTTTTAGCTTGGTTTGCTTTGTATTCATCAACTTCGCAAGACTTGGTGATCCTAGTATCCACGAGCCCCCTCATTGTGCCTCCAAGTTGTCCACTTAGTTGTGTAGGGTTGTAGAGGCGGGTTATATAGTCATTGATATTGGTTCCTACCCTCTTAGGAGGCCTGGGGTCTTTATCTTGTTCTATATAGATCGACTCAGTCCTTATCAGTCATGTCTTGTTATCAATTTCGAGTCTTTATTACTTTCGAGTCTTGTTCCTACTTTCTTTGTCGAGTCTTGTTAGTTCTTGATCGATCTTGGTTGTTCTTGATCGAATCTTGAGAGTCTTGTTGAGTCTTGCGTCATTCTTGGTCTTTCTTGCTGCGTTTCTTTGAGTTCTTGCTTAATCTTGCTTCCACTCTTTAGTTTCTTGCTTGTTTGTCGAAGATCGGGTCATCCTGCTGCTAACCCCGTATCACTAGATTGCAATTGTATAGGAGAGAGGCTTCTCGGTGAGCTATTAGAATCCTAAGTCTTGTGAATCAATAAAGCCGGTTGAATCCTAGGGTTGTGGAAGAACCCTAGGCGGGGACTAAGCCTTTAAGGAGCCGAACCTCGTTAACAATTCGTTGTGTTCTTTACTTATTGCTTTACCATATTTCCGCACTTGTTTCGTATTGTATAACACTTTTGCGATTCAGGTTTTCCAAAGGAAAGAATTAGGTTTACTCTCAGAGGGTTTTGCAAGCGTTTCAAAAGTCTTGAGATTATCAAAGAAAAGTTGGCATACTCTATTCAACCCCCTTCTAGAGTATCTTTATTCTACTTTGTTATACATTATCGAACCTTCAATTGGGATCAGAGCCTTACTCACTGCTTTTGATCTAACAATCTTGTGAGTTTTTTATCATGTTTGGTGAAGCAAGCGGAGGATTTGCACAAGGGAGGTCTACCAGTAGACCACTAGTCTTTGTAGGAAACAACTTCGTCCACTGGAGGTCCTTGATGAAAATGTTCATTATAGATCAAGATCTGAAACTTTGGAACATTATAGAGAATGGTCCGAAGATTCCTGTGAAAGACGGACCAAATGGAAGCAAAGTCGCGAAGACCGAGGCTGAGTTCATCCAAGCGGATCTTGAAATCGTCTCCAAGAACTACAAGGCCATTGACTTACTATACTACGGTCTTAGTACTGATGAGTTTAACCGTATTTCATCTTGTAGGTCGGCTAAAGAGATTTGGGACAAGCTGGTTGTCACCTACGAAGGAACAAGTCAAGTGAAGGACACCAAGATCAGCATCTTCCTTCGAAAGTATGAACTCTTCAAAATGAAGCCCGATTAGTCTATTAAGGCCATGTTTACACGGTTCACGGAAATCACGAACAACGTTGACTCTCTCGGCAAGACCTTTGAGAATGTTGAGAAAGTGAGGAAGATATTGAGGTGCCTCCCAAAAGATAAATGGGGCCCGAAAGTGACAGCCATAGAAGAAGCCTAAAATCTCACCACTCTACCCCTTGATGACTTGCTTGGGAAGCTGATCACACATGAGATGATTCTCAATGAAGACGATGGAGAACTTCTAACAAGCACTAAGAACTTGGCACTCAAGTCTAAGAAATATGAGCCCAAAGATGCGTCTGGTTTTGAAGATGAGGATGATGATGAGGACGATCCCTTTGCTCTCATTACAAAGGGTCTTTCTCGAATCCTCAAAATGAAGAAGCAATTCATTAGAGACCATGTCGAAAAAGGTGATGTGTCCATATCCTTTATTTCAACTGATTATCAATGGGCTGACATTTTTACTAAGCCTTTGGCAAAGGACAGGTTCACCTTCATTAGACGTGAGATCGGAATGCTTAACATGGATGCACTTTCGTAGGGGGAGCTTTCCCTTTACGAAAGATAAATTCTACTTAGTGTCAAGACCTTTGAGATTCATGTCAAAGTTTGCGAACAGAACGGTAGAGCACATATAATGGATCATATATTTGGTTGATATCTTATTAGATATTTGATCAAATATATTTTTAATGGATTTTAACCTTTTTTTATACATTTTCTATTTTATTTTCCAAAAAATCTTCTATCCGAGTGCATTTTATTTATGGAAATTTTTTTTAAATCGGATATATCCTCTCTTGCCTTTAAGATTTGAAAGGATGGTTTGAATTTTGAATTTTTGGCAAATTAGATCTTTTAAAATTGGCAGTAGTGTTATGATTATTACCATTGGAACCATAAACCCGTCCCATCAACTTACCCTACTCACCTCTCCAGAACTACCAAAACCCTCCGACCTTTAACCTTCTCCTTCAACCTTTCTGGAAGTTTCACCGAATCCCATCCATGGCACCCAAATCCAAGAAGTTCTCCACACCCAAACATCTTGGCGATACCTCCAAAGGGCGTCAGACTCCCCTTGTGATTTCCCCTCAACCTGAACCTACTCCTCAAACAACTGTCCCAAGCACTGTCCCGAGCACCATCCCTGAGAGCACCATTGCCGAAATCAAACAGTCCTTGAAGCGCCTGATGAAGAAGCCACTCAGTGAAAAGCTAAAGGGAAAGAGAAAGATCATTGCTGAAGAAGAAGAGGAAGAGGAAGATCTTGATGAGATTCTAGAGCGAGACGCTGTAAAAGAGGCCGAGGAAGAGGCCTAGAGAAAGAAAAAGGCCGAGGAAGAGGCTGAGAAAGCAAGGAAAAGGGTCGAGGAAGAGGCTGAAAAAGCAAGAAAAGAGGCCGAGGAAGAGGCCCAAAGAGAAGCAGAGAAGGAGGTTCCTGCTGTAGAGGAACCAGAGGAAGAGGAAGATGAGGACGACGAGACTGATGATGACGAGGAGGCCGAGGGAGATGAGGCTGAAGTGTCTGCTTAGGACTCGGGGTCTGAGGAAGAGGAGCCGGAACTGGTTCCCTCTCCTACTCCTCCTCCTCATCCCCCATCTCCGAAGAAGCGCAAAGCCACTAAAGCCAAGAAGTCTCCACCTCCCAAGCGCTCGAGGAAAGTAACTCTCAGAAGCTTTGACGCGCCTGTCAAGTCGACTGCTCCCACAAAAGCTCGAAGGAAGAACGTCGATCCCCCTGCACTTATCTAGGTAAACCAATCCTTACCCTCCTCCTGGTTTAAGAATGCCGAGATGGCTGGCAAATGGGTAGACGAGTTTAGAAATCGTAAGATTTGTTGTTATGATTTTATTAATCTTGATTTTTTTTAGAAGCTTTGAACCTACCCTGCATCTCACTTCTCAAACAAACCTCTGCCTGGACCCTTCTGAACCTTGAATCTGTGTACTACCCCTAACTCACCCATCTATTCTACATAAACCTCAAAGCCAAACACACTGATGACGGTTGGACTCTGGAGTCAGCCGTCAAAGGAGTTAGAATCATATTCAACTCCCTTGACTTCGCTGAACTCCTTGGCCTTCCTAAACCTTGTACACCCTCCCCTGAAACCCCCACAAAAGACCAGTGTGTTGCTCTTGCCCGATCCAAATACCTGTTCCCCGAAATATCAAGCAGTACCACCAAAAACTCACCCACTCGTCCCTCACACTTGAAGCCAAAATCATCTTCAACATCATTGTGAGATGGCTTTTACCCCGAATCAACTCTGGCTCCCTCCTCACTGACAACGTTATGGTCCTCCTATACCGAATATTGAATGGTCATGATCTTGATCTGGCCAATACCAGTCTAGGATCCATGGCTCACACCCGAAAAGCCAGAAAAGGAACTCCCCTCCCATTCGCAAACCTTTTGACCCATGTCTTCAAAGCTTCTAAAATTGATTTTGAAAATGAAGAACAACAACATCATATGGGTAAATTCGACTCCAAGAGCTTTGAGAAAATTGGCATTACTCAGTCCCCACAAAGGGACTTGGAGTCTTGCCTCTCCTTCCTCAAAATCTCTTCCCATTGCCTCTGCCGTCGATGAGCGCATGGAGAATCTGGAGTTGGGTTTGGAGGAAGTTCGCTTGGACGTCAAGGAGTTGCACTGAGAGTTGTTGCTCAAGATGGGTGTGATGGCCAAGCTGCTGAATGAGCTGAAGTTGCTGTTCACGGATGGTGCTCAAGACGATGAACCCTAAACCCCTATCCTAGGCAATGATCTAAACATTGCTGGCGTTGTTTTTTTTTCAAAACTTTTGGTGACTGTTTTTATGCTCCTCCCTTTGTTGAAAGACAAAAAGGGTGTGATGGTTTAGACTTTGAAATTGTTGTGAACCAGGGTCTTGGAAGACCTTATTTTGTTGGATGTTTTTCATTGGCTTTATAACTTATACGATCCAACACTTGTCTAACCCATGCAGGTACTTAGTCTAATTTTGCCTTATGATATATCTGCTTCACTAAGTTACAGGGATGCACAGGTTTTGTCCTTCATCAAGGGGGAGATTGATAACTCCACTCCCTTGATGATAATCGTAAAAGGTTTCAAAGGCTTTGACACAAAGCTTGTGCCAAAGGTCTTGAAGCTAAAGCTGTGTTGATGAAATTCAAAATCTATATTATTACATATATTATTTCCGGATGTTATTATATATTATTTCCAGATATTATTATATATATATTATGTACTAACAATGCAACAAGAATTTTGAAGAAATCTCCTTTCTTAAAGCTAAGAGACGAGAAGATCAAATCTGGTGGATTGTGGCTTCGAAGTTCCCCAGGATAGAAGATTGTGAAGATTTCCATGATCTGATTTAGCCGTTGGGCAAAGATCCTTCTTTGAAAGAAGGCGCCGATTTGATCAAGTATAAAAAGAAGATGAAGAAGAGATGACAGACACACAAGCGTTGAACACAAACCTCATTGATCTACATCGCACATAAGCCTTCAAGTCAATCTGTCTTCTTTGTGTACTCTCTGCTAGGTGTTAAGAGTTGTATCTTTTGTTTCAAAGCATTTGAGAGTTACACAGTGAGCTTATAGGATATATTCTGAGAGAGTGTTATACTCGAGAGTTTATAACTCAGGAAGTGAGCACTAGGCGATTGATTCACGAAGTGTAAGAGGATTGTACTAGATAGCTGAGAGAGGTGGGGCTCTTCTAGATTGGTCTAGGACTCCAAGGGAAGGTGAGTTGACTAGATTGCAATTGTATAGGAGAGATGCTTCTCGGTGAGCTATTAGGATCCTAAGTCTTGTGAATCAATAAAGTCGGTTGAATCCTAGGGTTGTGGAAGAACCCTAGGCGGGGACTAAGCCTTTAAGGAGCCGAACCTCGTTAACAATTCGTTGTGTTATTTACTTATTGCTTTACCATATTTCCGCACTTGTTTCGTATTGTATAACTCTTTTGTGATTCAGGTTTTCCAAAGGAAAGAATTAAGTTTACTCTCAGAGGGTTTTGCAAGCGTTTCAAAAGTCTTGAGATTATGAAAGAAAAGTTGGCATACTCTATTCAACCCCCCTTCTACTTTGTTATACATTATCGAACCTTCAGCGGTTTCGGCTTCAGAGGGTTAGGGTTAAATAGACGGGGCGGTTTTATTTTTTGTGGAAGAAGAGGGGTGAGTCGCTGTTAATAACAACGACTCATGTTTCCCTAGAGAATCTCTACAGCACGCGTATTGGGTCGGGTAGAGATTCCCTTTAACCGGGTAGGAGACCCAGAGTCGATGTTCTAAACAGCGACTTATGTTTTTATTTTTATTTTTTTTCTTTTCCTTTGCTTTAAATGAGGGGAAAAAAAGGGAGAGTCAATGTTGTAAGAGCGACTCTCCCTAAAAATATTTTTTTTTTCATTTCGGTTATTGTTAATACATTTAACCCCAAAAATAAAATATACATAACTCACTGTTATAAACATCGACTTATATTTTTTAATATTTTAAAAAAAAAACCCCGGGTAAAGTCGTTGGTTGTAACAGAGACTTTACCCTATTTTGGCTAAATCCCTAAAATGTTTGAGATTTTGGCTACTTCCCTATTTATTTCCCGGATTTTGTTCATTTACAAAAAAAAAAATCAAAGAAGCAAGGGAGATATCAATTTCCCCCTTGATGAAAGACAAAACAAATTGGATTTCTGAGTCCTGCAAATTAGTTTATCATAATATAAACTCAACAAATTTAAGAAGAGCATAATCAGCAATAATCAGAAACTATGTTGGATAATAACATAACATAAGTTTTAAAACCTAAAAACAAACCATATCTCCCCCTTTTTGTCTTTTGACAAGGGAGAGTCACAAATAGGTTAAAAATTAACCAAGTTTTTCAAGCACCAACAGGAGTTCAAAACACCATAAAAACCTGTTAAAAAATCACCAGAAAACCATAGTTAAGAGCTTTTGATCACTCGTCATGCCACTTCACACAGCTAGTATCTCCTCCATTCTTCTCACGCTTACTTGCCTCCATGTCATCCTCAGCCTTCCTCTTATAGCTCATTTGAGCTTGATTGACCTTCTGATCTTTCTTCATCTCGTCAACTATCCTTTGCTGAGCAGCCTCTTTACGGTAGCGCTTGATGACATCATAGGCCTCGACAATGATGATGGTTGGTTCAGGAACGACAGGATGAAGAATCTTCCTTCCGCACACAGACTGCTCATAATTGAAGAGGACATTGGCCGCATTTGTCTTACATAGTTATGCAGCGTCATCAGCGAGAGGAAGAATATTGCCGGCGTAGGTTAATGTCAATGCGTTGAGATGGAACATTTTGTTGATCTTAGCATTCACCATGGCGAGAAGCTCGTGAGTCTCACCCGTCTTATCAAACACTTTATTTTGAAAGTCGATTAAGTCCCTCCTGAGAGCGTCAATTCCAAGCTCGAATTCCTCCATATGCTCCTCGGCCAAGGAAGAAGACGAGGCCGACTTCAATTGCAGGTGAAGGCCGGGGTTTGAATCTATTTCCTCAGGGGTCAGATCGCCCTTCAACTTCCAAGAATCAGCCACTTTGACAATGTTGATTCTCCGAAAACAGTTCGCGTCCACTTTGCCGGGTGAATTGCTTTTTCCTCAAGAGAGGTGTCAAGACGGAAGTATTTGAAAATGTGGGGGAGGAGGTTTCCGTAAGGCAAAGAAATGTCACGAGCAGAAGAAATGGAGTGGACCATATGATCGAGAATGAGGTTTGGGACATCAAGTTCATCATACCCAAACATGACAAAGTAGAGAAGATACAAAAGCTGATCGGCGACCAGTTCCCCTGAGTGAGAGCGGGGAAAGACACACCTAGCAAGGATAGTGAAGTTGACTTTAGCCTCCAAATTGAGGACATTGTGGGTTAATTGATGGGCGGTTTTTGACGTCAGGGAAGAAAGAATTTTCCTTTGGCCAGGGAGATGACGTCAGCACGGGGAGGATGTCCATCAATGGAGTTCTCTTTAGGAAGGCCAAAAATATCAGCAATGACTATAGGGTTGAGTTCCATTTTGGTGTTGTAGACAATAATGTATAGGGTTTGGTTTCCTCGGTCTCGTTTGTAGGTAAGGTTAACAAAGAAGAGACGGGTGAGACGAGGGTACTGGACATCACCAAGGTTCAAGATAGGCCACATGGCGGTACCTTTAAGGAGAGTGATGCAAGGGACATTTAGGGATTCAAGAAAGGTAGGATCGGTAGAATCACACAGGCAAAGCTTCTGAGAACTGAAAGTGTTAAGCCACTTACCTACTGCTTCGAAGTTCAGGAACCATGAAGACGAGAGAGTGGGCATGGGCATCTGCGTCTCAATCCGAGAAGGAGCATCGTCTGAGGAGCAAGAGTGGACGCTCATGGTTTCCTCGTCATCAATCTCCTTTGTCCTCCTTGTGACTGGGCGCTTTTTTTTGCCAAATGAACCAGGGTTGCCCATGGAAGTTTTGGGCGCCATTAAAGCGGACGATTGGTGCTCTTGGGAAGGAGAATGGGTGATGAAAAAGAAAAGAAATATGGGGTTAGCCCTTAGAGGTGGATGATTCCAGCTTCTGAATTTGGAACTTTCTTGACTAACATCGGGTTAAGGGATTTTGAATGGTGTTTAAAAAAGACTGAGTTGGATTTAGAGAAATCGAACGCGATTGATAATTTCAATGATTTTGAGACCAAACCTTTTCAAACTAAGGAGCCTCTTGAAATTTTCTAACCGAGCTTGCATTATGACGCCCCACGAAGTGGATACATGCATTTTATAGGGACCCTTATAGACTGTTTGCTAAGAATAAGACCTAGTGGAGATGCTGTAATGCTTTTCGACCTAGTGGAAGTGGGGCAAAATTCTCCACTTTGGAAGGGGAAGGTGGAGAGGTGGAGGGGTTTTCCACCTCTTAAATGAAGGTGGGGGAGGTGGGGAAGAAAACGCAACCTTAAGCTTTCAGATCTAAGTTTGGGAGGTGGATGAATGGGAGAAGGCGACGAGGCGGTGGTGGTGAGGGAGGTTAGAGGTTTTCAGATCTAAAAGTAGAGGAGGAGATGGACGAACAGAACCATTTCAGAATGGTTCAACCACAAAGAACTTGCGGGTAGTATCCAAACGTTCCAGGTTCGACCCCGGATGGTTGGATGCTCTTTATTTACCAAATTCAAGGAGATGGATGAACAATGGAGGAAGGGTTAGGGTTTTCAGATCTGAAATAGAGTGGAATGAGTAGATAGGTGCAATGCTCTAAAATATGTTTGGAGTATGCTTGACGGCATCAAGCGCCAAGACGGTTTGACGGCCTTATCAGCAGATTCTTGGCGGATAAACCGGATTTGGGTTATTTTGTTATATTTAACTCTTGACAATATCCAAAACTCATATAATGTAATAAAATATATATTTTCAAAATCATTAAGATCTTTAAGTATTAAAAAAAATATCATACAAATAAAATAAACATCATGATCATTTTAAATGTTGTTAGATTCAAACATAAAATCACATAAACATGCTCACAAAACCATGCATCACAATCCATAACTTCTACATTAACAAAATAAAACAACAAAAATCAATATCGAATTATAAACAAACCGTCCAAACGCCAAACGCCAAACACCTTGGTGGTGTCTTGGCGGCTAGCCTATGCCATGCGTCTTGGCGGAGTCTAGGCGGACGCCAAGAGCGTTTTTTTTATAGAATAGTGGATAAGTGATAGGTTATACTGATTTTTTTTTTCTTTTTAGTTTTAAAAAAATTACACATTTTAGCCATGACATCACCTCACCGTGACAAATATTACCCAATTATAGAAAAATTAGCAACAGAAATGCTATTGTCATGGCAAAAAGGCGGTGTTTGGTTCCCACAATTTTTAAGGTATTTAAATTAGGGTGTTTTTTTATTTTCCATGATGTATTAATTATAATGCAATAATCTTATCTTGATATTATTTGGGTGTTGTTATATACACCGCAAATCCAAATGTCAAAAATGCACGTCCTTAAGGACGTGCAACCCTTCTGACTAATTAGCGTTTTAAAAAAAATATTTAACCCCTTTTAACCATGCACGTCCTTAAGGACGTGCATGATTTGGGGTGTATATATCCGCAACGTATTATTTGGTTAAATTACTGTTTTACCTCAATTTTTACGAGATTTTTATTTTTTACAACCAAACACTCACATAAAACGAGGTAAAATAATTGCATTATAATTAAAATGCAATGGAATCCAAACACACCCAAAATTAATTGGTAGAAAACATATTTTTAGTTTGGATCATCAAAATGGATAGTAGAGCATATTTTCTCTTGATTTAACCTTAATCATGTCCTGTAAAGATTTTTTTTTAGTTTAGTAAAAGTTAGGCTTGAATCGAAACTAAACCGAACCGAATTTGTCGAATTTTTAGAAATCCTATACAATGCTAAAGCATAAGCTGTTCTGCCATATGTCGCAACCACATTGAAAAATTTCCCTCCAAAACCTTTGTCAAATTATATATTGCCACAATATTGATTTAATTTTGCATTATGTCATATCATTACTAATTATATAACCTTTTCATTGATAATAAGTTAAATACCTGCTAAATTTTATATGATTTGTAATAATCTTTTAATATCTTTCAAATTTAATGAATTTAAATTTAAATTGATATAGTTTTCAAATTTAGTACAGAGTATTTATTTCTTTTACATTTATATTGTTGTAATTAGAATATTAGAATTGTGGCTAATGTAATATTATTAATTATAGATTTATTGAAGGGGATATCATTTATTTAGGTGAATTATATTCAAAATAAATCAATTGTATATTTTGGCGGAGTGATTTTAATAAATTACTATAAACACGAAATTGTTTGAAATTATTTAGTATTTTCTTAAACTTTGAATATAGATATGTCATATTATAAGTGTCTTGAGTGTTTCATTATAAAGGGGAAATGACGTCTTCATTAAGTTTTTGTTTAGTTTTACATATTTTGAAATATTTATTGCAACAAACAAAGTTCTACTTATTAGGTTAATACTTTTTCACCAAAATGTGATTTATTAATTAAAGACAAATATCTTTAAGTTAAAATTTAAAATCGAAACTAATTAAAATGACCCAACCTTTGTAGAAGTGGTAAAAAAATATCTCCACCTCTTAAATGTAAGAAAAATTAGCCAATCTTTGGGAATGTGGTAATAAAGTATCTCAACTCATAAATTAGGTCAAAACAATGACATAAAATTGGTCAAATAATATCACTCTCATTAAATCAAGTCATTGTCATTTAAAATTCACTAAAATCTTAATTTTGCCAATTATATTTCATCGTGATTGCTTGAATTTATAGTTGGAAAAAAATCGAAATACTTTGTTACCATTTCCTTCAAAGATTGTGTTTTTTTACTATTGAAAGGTGTGCATATTTATTTGAGACCCCTCCAAAAGTTGGATTATTTTAAATAGTTTTGTCTAACGTAAATGAAATTCTCTTACAAGAATTTGAAAATGAAGTTATAAATAATAATAAGTGTTATTTTTATACCAATTTTACTAGTTTTTATAAATGAAAAATATATATTTTTAATGACATAATATTTTTGGCAGAAAATAACATATTAGTTATACAATCAAATTAAGAACTCACACACTCTATAACAATAAAAAAAAAAATTATTTGAATGGTTATGAAAGTTATTTTGTTTTTAAACAGTTGAATTTGATTTTGTCCAAAAAAATTGTTTTTTCAAGAAAGATGATCTTTAAATATTAGGATATGATTTTACGCGACTAAACCGACAATAAAAACATATGTAAAAACATAAAAGTAAAATAAAACACAACCAGTTGGCAAGAAGTGGTAGAAGCATTATCACAAAGGACATTCGCGGATAGACATCCAACAGAAAAAACTACAAGCTCTCTTGAACGGAATCATATGCGGATGGAAAAGAGGGGCACGTTGCGGTCATGCTCACCCCCCACGAGTAGAACACGTGTCAAGTAACAAACCCCACGTGGCATGTCATTTGGAGATCGCCTAATACCTATAAAAGTGAGAAATTGCATTAAGAAAGGGGGACTTTGGGGGCACCTGGAAGAGGAAGAAGGGTAAGAAAGGAGCGGACCAAAACCAAGAAAACCTAAGAAGATGGAAGACAAGAAAGAGTAGAATAGAGAGAGGAAGTTGAACCCGCCGGAAGAAACCTCTTTTCAGGTAGAAGGGGTTGCTCCGCGGACAGAGACCTTTCTTCGCCCTTTGAAAACTTTCCCCCAGAATCAAGAATCTATTGTTGTTGGTCCTCAAGACAAGCAACGACGGTAGGTAAACATCTGATTCCCAAATTTTCTGAGGAAAACTCGATAAGGGAATGACACATCAACATTCATAGGTAGATTGTTCCCGCGGCACAGGTTGGGCTGCATTGATTATTTCGATGCGGGTCAGGTAAGTCCGTTGGGAATATTAAAGGCCCCACTGGGTGAATTCCCGGGTCCCACTAAAAATGGTGGCCTTATGAGATCGAGCCTTTTCACTAGCGCCGTGTGTGGGAACCCCCTCACACTAAGGGGTTCCTCTAAAAAGTTCTTTATGTTCAAATCAGGCAAAGACCCTCAGAACTTTGAAGGAAATAAGGGTCCGCGTCCGAATCTAGAAGTATGAAGAATTACGTATAAAAATAAGTCTTTCACTGTGGCAGATTTACGACACTGAGAAAATGAGTGATAGCCAAAACAATGCGACACAGAACATGAGCCAAGGGATCCACCAGGATCAGGAGGCCTCGAGTATGTATGTCCCATTAACACCACAACAAATCCGGATGGCGAAATGGGAGACTGGCACCTCAGTACCCCTCCGCATCACCATTACAATCAACATGGACTAGGGGGAGAGTACATACCACAGAACTTCTGGTACTATGAAACACATCGTGAACAGCCTAACACCTTTCAGCAAGAATAGTCACAATACTTTTATTATGATCACTGGGGGCCGAATCCGCGTCAGCATGGGAATTTCCATCAGGAGGATCAACGTGGAAATTTTGATAGATATAATATCGCGTACGACAATCCAGGCAACTAGAATTACGGTTTCCAGAGTCAGGCAATGTCGCGCCAGGCATGGCAGAATGATCAGTGGCAGCGTGAGAACAAACATCGACGTGGAGACAGATCCACAAATGTTTACACCTCTACGAGGTCCAACTCAGTAGAGAAAAGAACCGAAGACATGCCAGTAGTTTTCCCATCAGTGTTTACCAAGGAAATCTATTCCGCGACAGTGCCAAAAAGGTGGAGAGACGTGAACCTTATGAAATATGATGGAACGACTGATCCCGAAGATCATCTCTGCCATTTTACAACCGTGATGGGAATAAATTAGTACAATGATGCTATGTTATGTAGAACGTTTCCCTCAACTTTGACAAAAATCGCCCTTACCTGGTTCACGAACCTTCCAAAAAACTCCGTAACCAGTTTCATCCAGTTGTCCCACGTCTTTACATCCCATTTTGGAAGTGCGCGGTCGAGAAAGAAGACCATGCTTGACCTGAATTCCATTAGGCAAGGAGCTGGAGAATCTTTGGGGCATTTCTTCACCTGTTTTACAAGTGTGGTAGTGGAAATCCCAACTTTAATCATGAATCGGCAATCATCATACTCATGGGGAATTTGGCAGAGGGAGATTTCAAGACATACCTATTTCGGAAGAAACCCACTAGTTACGATGATTTGAGGGAACGGGTGTCAAAGCAGATCGAGGCTGAAGAAGCAGCCGCGTCCAGTTCAAGAGCAAACACAGGGAATCAAGGTCTCTTTGGGAAGCTTGCTGGAAAATTCAAGAAGGAGAAAACCAAGCCACCCAGACATCATTCAAAAGTTGTAGATTTTCGTCCCCGCCGCGACGAAGTACACATGTATTCAGAAAGAGGTCAAGGGTCTCATCGAAGAGAGGATCATCCGCGTTCCTATCATCCGAGGGAGAACCCCTATGGGAATCAAGAAATAAGATTTCCACCAAGAAGAGAAGATCGACCTAACCGGAGGCCGGATTGGGGAGACCGAAACCCCAGGTTTGATGACCCTCGTGATCGGCAGGACCGTTACTTAAGGCAACAGGATTAGCGTAGAGATCCCTCTTTTAACAACCGAGGAAGAGGAAGGGGAAGAAGAGGACGTGGAGGTAGGCAAAACTCTACGCCTGCAGTACAAAGATCCGTTAATCAAGGAGAAGCTCGAAGACCGGAAGGAGGCCACATACCAGAGCCCGAGGGTTTCATCAATACCCTCGCGGGAGGCTATTCAATGGCAGGGTTTAGTAGACAAGAAAAGAGAAACTACGAACGAGAAGGAAGGCAACCTCCATCCGCGTCAAGCTGAAGGATCTCTCTATCACAGCATGAAGACATATCCTTTTCCACGAAAGACGCTGAGGAAGTAAGGATGCCGCACTCAGATCCTTTAGTCATCCATGCTCAAATAGCTGCCAAGACAGTCAAAAAAGTATTTATCGACACCGGTTCGTCGGTCGATATCTTGTTTTGGGAGGCTTTCTCTCATATGGGGATATCCGCGACATCGTTGAAACTGTAAAGGCTCGGATTTTTAAATCCTAATTTTCGGAAAAATAAATTAAAAATGAAATTAATTGAATTTAATTTGGATATTTTAAGCAAAACTCGTCCTAAATTTAATAAATCGAATTTGAAATTTCCTAAAGTAAATTCCGGCCCAATTTCTTTTTATCTTTAAAGATCGAATCCGTCTTTTTCTCGGGATTTGAAAATTCCTTCATTCGGTGACATCCTATTCAAATATTAATATCTAATCGATTGAGAGAGCGGGATTTAAAAGACCAAACGTCGGAATTCAAATTCCCGATTCGAGACCCCAATTCTGTCATATTCTCTCATCCTTATCCAATCCAACTCATACCCTCTCTTTTGGGTAAAATTTTATCTTGACTCCCCTTGTTTTGACCAACAAACAACCCATAAGCTCTTTCCCATCTCATTGTTGCCGAAGACTATCCTGGAATTGGTCTCCCATTTCTTGAATTGGTAAATAAAGAGAGGCCATTCCGGGGTTCGAACCGGGGACCTATGACTATTATCCACAAGTCCTTTCCGGTGAGCCATTCTGGAATGGTTATTGGTCTCCTATTTCACCTTCATAGGAAGGACATGAACACACCTTCCTTTCCCCTTTTCCCTGCCGAGGAGCCTTGAGCTTCAAACCCTCCACCACAACACCTCACCACCCCTCCGTCACCACCATCTCCCCACCATTTTCCCTGCCGCCACCACCGCAGCCTCCACCTCCCCTTTCTCGCCCTGTTTTGCCGAGAAGAAACACCAAGCTCCCACGCCACCTCTTCCATCCTTCTCCTCTCGCATCCCAGCAAGTAGCAGCAGCAGTCTTCTAGACCTTTCCCCGACAACGCAAGCGCAACTCCCGGAGTCAGACGCCGAGCCCAGGAGCCACCGGCGCCGTACGCGACCTCCCCCTCTCCTCTGTCTTTCCGCTCTCAGGTCGGTTCTGATTCTCCCGTTTTCGATTCAAGTGTCCTTCAAGCGTGCTCATACTTAACCATATCCCCTCCTAGACTTGAACCAGGCAATCTTCCCCGTCGATTGTAGCCGGAGTCGCGGTCGGAGCACCACCGGCGCCGGAGGATCGCGCGATCTCGGTAACCTCTCTATTCTCCCTCTCCTTTACTCGTGTTTTGGTCCTTCTGGGTTGGTTGAGGTCGGAAAAAGGTGATGGCGAGGAGGAGAGCAGGGCGGGATGGATTATCGTCGGCGGATCTGAGTTCCTCTTCTCCCTCGCCATTTCTTCGTCTGTGTTTTGTAGTCTGTTCTCAGTTTTGGGAAGGAGAGAGCTGTGAGGAGGTTGTGGGCCTAATTTTCCCAAGATCCGGGTTCCACATTCATCCGGGTTGGGTTATCCTATTCTGTTCTTCTGGGCCGGATCTGAGTTTGTCTTTTCCATTGGGCTGGTTTCAGCTTATATTGATTGGGCTTGTTGGGTGTTGAGTTATGAGTAGTTGTTGTGTTACTATAAATGTTATATAATTATTATGTTATAATGTATGATTTGTATTATTATCATTATGATTATATTAGTCTGAGATTTGGTAAATTATAAATTCTGAAAAACATATTTTTTGGGGGGAAATATTACGTCTTATAAAGTTAATTAGTGTTGTGAGGCGGAAATCGAGTATGAAATATAACAAAAATAGATCAAACCAGATTTAGGCCCACGCAAATAATTACAAGACTCCTCCAATGTAGTAAGAGAAAGTCAGGATCGAATCCACGAGGAAGCGTGTCAGCGGATCCTAGGAAGCTGTAAATCTCACAGAAAAAGCAACAGAAAGACAGAAACACAGAAAGTTGTAGATTGCAAATTCGAACACAGGATTCAGATTTTCGACAGAAATAAACTCAATATATCAAAGAACTTCCAAAGCCAGGGTATCAACACCACAACGATAACCATGCAAAGTAACATATAAAGGCATAAAAGATCATGCTTTCCATCTAAATAACTTTCGTTACTAACAAATAGGCATATAGAGGCTTTCGCATAAACCCTAATTGTTACTAACCCTTTTCTCATAATTAACCCAAGTTGCATTAAGATCACTTTTGCTTCAATAATACAAACAAGGATCACCTTCAACTCTCGCAAAAGAATCATGCTCATAGGGATAGAAGACGAATTGCATAACAAGATCTGACCTTTACCGCATCACCTCACATGGCCACCGTCGGGCTCACCCCAGCCCCAGAAGTGGGTGGACTACTCGCGCCTCATCGCAATTGCAGACATTGATTGATGAAAAGAAACTTGCATTAAACTATATTCAAAGTCTTTACAATCCCGGCAATCCAACTTTCGCAGAATGCCAAAACCCTAAAACCTTTGAACTCCTAAAACTTCTCTGTGGAACTACTTATCTCTGACTGAAATTGAATGAATGAAAAACCAGCCCCTAGGGCTTTATTTATAGCCTTCTATTCATTGCTAATCAAGGATAGAAGATATCTATCTATATCTAAAGGCTAAAAAGATAAATAAAAGCAATTTTAGGAATTAAATCTAAAAGGGAAAGATAAATCTAAATAGGTAAGTCTTCTCATGTTGATCGATCTTGTCTTCCATAGATAGAACTTGATGGAATCGGATAGACTTGGCTTCCTTCGGATCCAAGGATTCCCAAACCGAGTAGGATAGTCAAACCGCGTAATGCGCTCCCGGACACGGCTCGTCGATCTCGACCAAGGCTCCTCGACATCGAGTAGGATTCGTCGTCTGGCTGGCTTGGTTTGGTCAGGTGGCTCTGCTCGACAAGGCTCAGATCTAGGCTCCTGTGTCGTCAATCTCTGAAATACCCCAAAGTATTTTTGGGTATTTCTGTTCTGATTGAAATAAAAATGAGGTTAAATTTTTGATATAAAAGAAGTCATGAGATTTTTTTAAGGGGGGAGGTATGAAATACCCCACAGTATTTCATGTTATTTAAATTGGATAAATTTAAATAAAAGTATATTGTAGTAATTTGGGGTTGTATGAGTATAGAGAATTATTTATTCTCTAGCCTGAACAGTTATATTTAAATGAAAGCGTTTCTTGACATTTTGGGAATTTTGAACACAAAGGATATATTTTATTTTACCTTATGATATTTTTATAAAGTTAAGTAAATATTTATTTAATTTTATAATAGTATTTAGGGTATAAAATATAACCTACGAGGTTAAGTATATAAGTATATATACTATAACGGAAGTCCGTACATATATTATATAAATATTCTATATACGCATGGGTGTTATATTATATATTATATACGTTATAGATTATATACCATATATACGTACATATATATATTACATATATACGTATGTATCTTATGTATGCATATATAGTATATACACACAAAATTCTTTCTTTGAAGAATCAGATGGGCAAAGGCCATCACACCGGTTTTTTTTTTGTTTTTTTTTTTTTTTTTTTTTTTGAAACGGAAAAAATTTGACCATAGAGCTAAGCTCTATCAGCCAAGAGCATCCTTACGGATGAGACTATGCAACAGAGTGTCATTTGGTGTCCAAATACCGTAATAGGCTGTAGTGATACGGGATAAGCGATCAGCTACCGAATTTGCCTCACGGAAGACATGACGAATCTCAACAGAACCAAAAAAGCCCAGCGAGACTAGACTGTCCGAGACAATCATTTCAGAGTCCCCAATAGGCTTCCCCATACCTTTCATACTTTTTATTATTGTTAAGTTGTCTCCTTCAATGATAAGATTTGTTATTTTCAGTTCTGTCGCCGCCCTAAGTCCCCTCCAGAGACCTAAACTTTCACAGCCACAGACAGAACTGATTGGAGATGGTCCATTACCGGAGAAAATTGAGGTTCCTACATAATCACGAATAATGAATCCATAAGAGCCCAAACCATCCGCAGATAACGAACCATCAAAATTTAGCTTATGTGTTCCGATTGGTGGAGGTTTCCATTTGGTTCTTTTTCTCTTCGATATAGGTCTTTGTTTGTCCGCATTTGTGGATGGGTTTTTGCTGTTTTTAAAGTAGTCTGGGCTGTTTAAATTTGATGTCTTCCAGACATATATTTGTTCCCTTATAAAGGATAATATGCGTCTTATGTCCGGGTTTATGTTTTCAAAAAGTGTTTTGTTTCTGAAGTACCAGATGCCCCACCAAGCAAAGGTGAGATCTTCAAAACATTTTTTTCCAATTGTATTTTTGATTTCCCATAGTATGTTGTTCAAGTGCTCGTCTTTGCTGAAACAGCCAGTCATTTTCCGAAATATGCCCGGGTTATTTGCAATTAGGGTCTCCCTCGTAAAAGGACAGTTCCATAATAAATGGTATAGGTCTTCATAGCAAGAGTCGCAGTGGGGGCAGTTTGTCGGAATACCCAGGTGCCGGGAAGCTAGTCTGGCAGAAGTTGGAACTCCGTTTTTAAGGATTTTCCATAAGAAAGTTTTTATTTTCGGGGGGATATCAAGTCCCCATACCCAATTTGCGTCTGATGTTTCATGTTTTTTGTGGTTATATATCATATCAATAGCAGACTTAGTGCTGAACCAACCATTTTTGCTCCATTTCCAATAGAGTCTGTCAACTTGAATGTATTGTGGTATTGGTATTGTCTTGATAGTTTCAATTAGGTTGTTAGGAATTATGTATTGTAACTCTGCGTGTAATTTATCTTGATTCCATGTTTTGTTGTCATTGAGAAAATGTTTTATGTGGATTGTATCGTCTATATGTTAGGCTCCTAGGATAGATGAAATTATGGGAGTATGGCCTAACCACTGGTCTTGCCAAAACTTTATAGAGGCGCCGTCTCCTATAGACCAATTAAGGCCTTGTTTAAACATCGGGATTAGTTTTATTAATTGGGTCCATTGCCAGTAAGAAGTACCTCGCTTTTGATATGTGAGAATGTTTTGGTTTTGAAGATATTTTTCTTTAATTAGTTTGACCCATGGGCTAGTTGGTTCCGCTAAAATCTTCCAGAGCAATTTCATTTGAAAAGCTGTATTCATATCCTCCGAGCTGCGAAGCCCCAGTCCTCCATTTTCCTTGGTTTTGCAAACCTCATACCAACCGATGAGGGGTTTATGGTTGGGTCCCTTGTTCCAAAGAAAGTTTCGGTTGATCTTGTCTAGTTCCGTATGGACTGATTTTGGTAGCATAAAGCATTGCATTATGTGTAAGGGCTTGGCTGCGAGCGTTGTTTTGATTAGAGTGCAACGCCCTGCTTGTGAGAGGCAATTAGCCTTCCATCTGTGAAGTTGTGATTTAGTGTTTGTTAGTAGCTCTGTGAATTCTTCCTTTGTCATTCTTCCTTCTATTATGGGGCAGCCCAAATAGGTACCCATTTTTGGGGTGTGTGCTATTTCTAGCTCGTTTCTGATTAGATTTTTTTGGGTGGTTGTGACGTTTTTGGATGTTTGGAATTGGGATTTGTGTCTATTTACCTTTTGTCCTGAAATAGATGAGTATTCTGTCAGAATTTTGTTTATTTGTTCGCATCCTGTTTTGGTTGCAGAAGCAAAGATTACAATATCATCCGCGAATGCCAGGAAAGGAATTTTTGTTCCCCCTCGCGCCAGTTTGACTCCTAGGTGGCTTTGTGGTTTCTCCGATTCATGTTGTAGTCCACGGGCCAGAATTTCAGAAATTATTAAGAATAGATACGGTGAAAGCGGGCATCCTTGGCGTATTCCCCTTTCTGGAAAGAAGATTTCAGTAGGTTCATTGTTTACTAGTACTGAGTATGTGACTGTGGTTATGCATTCTTTGATCCAAAGAGTGAATTTGGGAGAGAATCCAAATTTTGACATAACTGAGAGTAAGAAATTCCAATCGACCATATCGAATGCTTTTTCCATGTCAAGCTTTACAGCCATCCAACCTGATTTTCCATTTTTCTTTGAGAAGGAGTGGAAGATTTCGTTTGCAATTAGGATGTTATCTTGTATTGATCTCCCTGAAGAGAAGGCGCTTTGAAATGGATTAGTTACTTTAGGGATCACCCTCTTGAGTCTTGAAGCTAGAATTTTGGATATTATTTTGTATGTTGTTGAGCAGAGACTAATAGGCCTATAGTGAGAAGTTGTGGTTGGGTTATCTATTTTTGGTATTAATGCTATGAACGTATGGTTTGTTTGCCTTAGGATCCTTCCGCTAAGAAAGAAACTTTTAACTGCTTTGATAACTGATGGTTCCACAATATGCCAGTACTTTTTGAAGAAGCCAGCAGGAAACCCATCAGGGCCTGGTGATTTGTCATTTGCAAGACTGAAGACAGCATTTTTAATTTCAGAGTTCGTGACTTGTCTAGTAAGCCATTCATTGTCTTCGTTTGAGATTTCATTCCCTATATGGTGAAGTAGGTTATTTCGTGTTTGTTGCCTAGCATGTTGCTTAAATCTTTGGTTAAAATCATGCTTGATTAGGTTTCTAATTTCTTCTTCATTATTAACTGTTATACCCGCCGTGGTTTGGAGGTGTTTTATTATGTTTCTATTCCGCCTTCCTATTGCTACTTTATGGAAGTATTTAGTGTTGGCGTCTATGGATTTTATGTGCATTCTTTTCGCCCTTTGCCCCCAGTATTTCTGCTGGAAGGAAAGGAGGGATGAGTGTTTTGAAGTGAGCCTTTTGATTTTGTTGTCCAGGTTTGGGTTGTAGGCATAGCAAAGATTTTTCTGTGATTGTAGAAGATCTGTTTCTACTTGTTTAATTTGCCGGAAAACATTTCCAAATGTTACTTTGCTCTAGAGCTTACTTTTTCTTTTGACCTCTTGTAGTTTTTTAGTTAGTTTGAACATTTTCGAGCCAGGGGTGTCTAGCCTCCATACTGATCGCACAACTGTTTCATAGTCAGGTTTTGTTGTCCAAGCCATCTCAAACTTGAAGGGCTGCAACTTTGGTTTGCGGTTATCCATGAGGTCCAAAGTGATCTGGGCGTGGTCTGATTTTAGAAATGCATGGTTTTTCGTAATAAGGTTCGGAAATTGTTTTAGGATAGGGTGACTAACCATAGCCTGGTCTAATTTTTCAAAAATGTTATCAGTACCATGTTCACGTTTTCTCCAAGTGTAATCGTTTCCACAAGTCGGGGAGTCTACCAGGTTGAAAGTTCTGATTGTGTCTTGGAGTCTTGCGAATCTATTTGCAGAAGGGGTCCTGCCTCCTAATTTGTCGGTAGGTTCTAAAATTTCGTTGAGGTCTCCAAGAATAATCAGCGAGTCTTTAGCATTGTTTATATAGTCTGAGAGAGAGGCCCAGAAATTGTTTTTTTCCTTTGCGTAAGGGGTTGCATAAACGAATAAGATTTCGACATCAATGTTAAGAGCCGTGTTTATGTAGTCTGCCTGAATGATTCGGTCCGTCGAGTTTCTAATTGTGAAGGTTTCATTGTGGAATTGGGATTCTTTCCAAAGAAGGCAAAGCCCCCCCGCAAGGCCATTGGAGGGAATAAAATGCATTCTGTCAAATCCTGGCTTCCTCCAGCACTTGTCAGGTGGAGGGTTTGTTAATTTGGTTTCTGCTAGCATTAGGATTTTTATGTGCTCCGCTCTAGTTGTAGATTCAATGTGTGTCCAAACATTCTTTCTGCTGAGGCCTCTTATATTCCAAAAGCTAAACTTCATTAAAACCTTTTGAGGAGAATATGGTAGTTTTCTGGGTGAGAACCTTGTTTATAGAAGTAGAGATCCTCCAATTAGTGGGGGTTTTGGTTTGATCATGGTTCGTGTAGTTTGTTTTATCTATTATTGTGAGTGTTTGTGTATAATTTTGCTTGGGGATAACCAGAATCAAGGAAACTTTGTTTTGGAAATGAATTAAATTATTTTGGTTAAAATATTTGTTATTAATATTGAAAATGATATATAGTTTCAGAGGGATGGGGCCGTTGTTTATAGTGATAGTTTGTGTCTTAGCAAAACAAAAGTCAAAGAAGTGGTTTAGTGTTAAGTTACAGTTGTTTAAAAACCAGTAGATCATAGCAAGATTGTGGTAAATAGCAAGGTTGGGATAGGTAGTAAGATTCGTGTAATTTGTCATGTTCAAGGAACTGTATGGCCTGCTGTAAATTTTATAATGTCCATAATCTAAAAAGAGAATACAAGAGTTTGTCGATAAGTAAAAATATATCAAATTGGATGTAAAATAGAAATAGTATGAATCATAGAACAAGAGTATTGCTTTATGAAACAAAGATTTATTATTTAGAGCAGTTGAAATGCCCCAAGAGCAGCAAAGGTGAGATAACAAGGCTATACAGGAGTGCTCACTTAGGCTATGCTGAGGATTGGTGCAGCAATCATCCCGTTTAAAGTTGTGGATCCATATTGATAGTACTAGGTGCCTATGCTTGGGTCTTTCCTGAGCTTGAATCCAAGGACCCTCATAGGAGAAACCATGAAGCCAGGGACTAGTCACAAGCTGCAAGGTATACAAATAAGTGTGTTGCTCAAAGGAAAGACTCCCTCGAGCAAGATTAGCAGTGTATATCATAGCAAAATCATCTTTGTAGTTATAAATGTAGGTTTGTTCTATACTAACAGGTAAAGAGCATTGATTTAGGTGTAAAAGGTGTGGTAATGTGGTAATGCAGCTATCCAGCAGAAGATAAGTATGTCTAAGCTGAGAGAATGATTCTAGATGGATGAAGTAAGATGCCAAAAACCAGAAAACTGGATATATCAGTGAGGATGCCTCATGGCCAATATCTAGGCATATAATCAAGTAATGGAAAGTGTTAAATCTACCAATAGCTATACGGTTTTGATTAAGGCTAATAGTGGAGTTAGGTCGTGGCCAACATGCAAGAAACAAGATATAGGTTAGTTGTGAGGTTAGCAATAAAGTCCAGTTCAGGTGATACTCTAGTTCATGACAAGGAATTTGATTTATGATTTTAGAAAGATGAGAAGCATTTGATGGATCAAGATGAGTATGCTTGGGGCAAGCTTCAGGAGACCAAACCCCATAGTAAAGAAAACTCAAGAATTTGTGATCAACCAAGTTACCAGTTGTTTTGGTTTTTTGATGATTCAAATCAATGTTTTGCCTGCACATAGGGACTAATGCTTTCCCAATTGTTATAGTATAGGTGCTGAGTTTTAAAGATGCTCTTTTTGATGTGTCTTGATTTAATCTAAATAGTATATCATGGTTGGTTCTAACAGTAGTTAGACAGTAGTGAAAAGATTCAAATTTATAGTTAGATAAATGGGCTAGGTTGATTCTAGCAGGTATAGAATAGTGGTGTGGGTGAAGGTTATGAGGAAGCATGACAATACAGAATTCCAGCAGCTGGTGGTTATAATTGGGTTGAGTTTTGGATCCCAAACAATATAGACAAGAGGTAATATAACTAGCCACAAAGAGATAAGATGAGAGGACATTGTGCCAAATACCAAAGCATATTATCAAGTGGTAAATGAGGTTGAGATTAATTCCAGCTCTATAGTTATGATTGTAGATAGCAGTATGATTGGTGATAGCAGTACAGTAAGTATGGTGTTTTGATACATAAACTAGAAGCCATTTGAAGGTAAGATTATTCCAAACCCAAAAGCTCATACTCAAGTGGTACCCTAGTTTATAATAAGGATTTGGATGTATGGATATAGATAATATGCAATCATTTGGAGAAACTAGTTCAACAGTATAGTGGCAAGTCCTAGAATCACAAAGCCAACAACAAGTAAAGTAAAAGAAGATAAAACTAGCCAGATAAGATTTTGATGTATTATGATATCTCAAATAAGGATCCATGGGACTAATCTTTAATCCAGAGGCATTTGGATTAGTAGAGTGTTTGATATACTGATGAAAATTGGGTATAATCGGGGTTTTGTGATATGCCAAGCAAGTGATTGTAGGAATGGTCAAAGTGGTAAATCTGGCATCATTAGTATGCAATAGAAGGTTCCTATATAAATTATAGATAATAGAATTACAATGGCTAGTGGTATATACTGCATTTAGATGTTTCTTAAATGATATAAATGACAGCTTTTGAGTGGTTATAGTATTTTTTTCAAGTATATGCCGATATACATGGGAGTATTTATATATATATATATTTGAATGTCACAGTGGTAAGCTAGCAAAATAGGATGTAGAGAAAAGCTAAGCAAATGATGAGAAAGTGGCATAAATCCAGTTAACTTCAATTTTGTAGGGTAAATGAGATTAATTATATTTTGTGTTATTTCAATTTGATGGGGGTAGGACACAGAGTTGCATTTAAGCGGGTATATGATAGCACCTACCATAAAAAATGAAGAGAAATGATAAAAAAATGCTTAATTCACCAATGATTTTTAATTTCTTTCGTTCAAGTGCAGTGATATATCTCAGAATAAAGGAGAGACATGTATTGCATGTGGTTATACAGTCATCAAAGTAGAGCTGGTAATGATCACAATAGTAGCAGAAGCAATTATGTTTAGGGTGTATTTCACTGTAGGAATTGTTTGAGATGGGAATAATCATGCCAAGATTTAGCAAATCACTGGTAAATGAGAAATAAATAAGGCCACAAAATTTAGTTTTGATCCTATCTAGTTGTGACAGTGTTTGAGTTGTGTAATTTCTTTTAGTATGAGCACAATAAGAGGTATCATTTTTGTAGTTGGAGCAAGTCTTCACCAAGAGAATAAATCCATCATGTTGAGGTGCAAACTGCCTTTTGGTAGTAGACTTGATAACTTGTTTGAGATCATTTACTTGCTGCTTTAGTCTCCTGCTATGAACCTGTATGTAGATGAGAGAGTGGATGAGCTCGAGGGAGAGATTCCCTCGAGTGTGGTTAGTTGAGTGTGATTTAGAATCATGTGTGATAAAAATGAATATTGAAACCATGTGGTTATGCTTAAGTTGAGTTAGTGCTCCAAAAACCCAACACCAATAATTGGTACAGTTGAGGTAGTGCTCTAGTTCATAACATGTAATTTGATTTCTGATTTGAGAGATATTACAAGCATTTGATAGATCCGGGTAAGTATGATTGAGGCAAGCTCCAGAAACCCAACACCAATAGTAGGCAAAGCATAAGTATTCGTAATCAACCAAGTTACCAATTATTATGAATTTTTGATGATTAAAGTCGAGAATTTGCCAGCATATAGAAAATAAGACATTCCCAATTATTACAGGATTGGTGGTCCATTTTATAGTTGCTCCTTTTGATGTTTCTTGGTTTAATCTGCAAAGTGTATCATGGTTGGTTCTGATAGAAATTAGCCAGTAATGAAAACATTCAAAAATAAAGTCAGATAAAAGGGTTTGGTTAGTTCTAGCAGGTATGGAGAAGTGATGCAGGTAGAGTTTATGCGGTAGCATGTTAATGCAAATCTTCACTAGCTGATAGGTATATTTGGACTGAGGTTTGGATTCCAAACAATATAGACAAGAGGTAATATGACTAACCACAAAGTAATAAGGTGAGAGGTTATCAAGTCCAATCCCAAAGCATATTAACAAGGAGCTAAGATCAAGTTTTTCTTTTCCTTTGTCACTTTTCAGTGGCTTAGGAGCTTTTGGTTTCTTGTGAGATTTTCTGGGTGTCGGTGGATCCTCAGAGACGATCCCCCTTCCCTTTAGTTTGGTTTTTTTTGGGTGTCGGTGGTTCCTCAGAGAGGATCCCCTTCCCTTTGTTGGTTTTGTTTGACTCCATTGGAGCAAGACAGAGAGGTTGTAAGTGAAAAGAGCAGCACAGAGAGAGAGAGTGATTAAGAACAGTGAAGAACAGGAACAGAGAAGTGGTTGTGTGAACGATTAATGCAAGAACACAGGGGCTTAAATAGAGGGCGCAAGTAAGAAGCAGATTGTGTGAATTCGCATATCCAGAAAGCAACTGGAAATCCAAATAGTTTAGGGAGATAGAGCCATACCTGCCATGAGCAAAAGTAGAGCCTTGGGGAGCCATCAAACGCAGCAACCAATGATGGCAACAGTAAACCCCGACATCCAGAGTTGCGGTGCCAGGTTTGCGAAGACGAAGAAGTCCACGCCGTTTAGATGATTCGTCCAATCTCGACAGTCGGCAGAGAGGGCCGAGAGAAAGGGGGACGATTGAAGAAGCAGTGATTGCAGCAGTGGTTCCCCAGGGATGAGATTGGGAGAGGCGAGAGCCAGAGAGAGGACGAAACTCACACCATACTCCACCCCCTCTGTATTTCCATTTCTTTTGCCAGATCCAGAAAGTAAGGGACTTAGATTTAGGAAGACCATGCTTGTTTTGATGATTAGAGATCCTGGAGGATAGATTTGCAGGAGGATTGCCATGGATTTCCCTCAGAGTTTTTTCGATTGGTTTCGATCTAGGGTTTCTGGTTTGGGAATTTGGGGGAAAGGGGGTGGCACGCGCGAGCGCGTTCTTGTAGGCTAAATTGGGGTTTTCAGATTTCATGAGAAAAGTGCCATCACACCGGTTGTTTACATGTATATACATAGTATAATAATTAATAATATATACATCCGAAAGTCAGGTATATAATTATTATATGTATATATATACAGCTATGTTTTTAAAAGAGCACAGAAGCCAGCTTGGTGCTTGGGCCCAATTCCGGACATCAGTACATGTGGAGGCCCAGCCCACTCAAAAAAAAAAAACCTTTGACTTGATTATGAGTCAGCTGAGTCGACTCGGTCGAGTTGGCGAGTCGACTCCGTCTTCCACCTTCAAACGAGCAAATTCAAGCTTGCAATTAAGCGACGGTTACGTCCCAATAATTGGGGAAATCAATGCCCATTGACTGCTATAGATAAGGACGTTGTGCTGGAAGCTCCAATCGATAGAATCCCATTGATTTCGTCGTTGAATCATTAACGTCATTTCCCCACGTTTCGCAAAGTTTTCGGTCGTAACAGTCGAGTTAATGGACAAATTACATAGCAATGATGAATGGAAATGATTTGGGTAGTGAATTCGGAGATAACTGCGTCGTTAATTGGTGGTTATCCACTCCGAAGGAGCTCACTATAAAAGGGGAGTCACTCTCCACTTTTCAAGTGCAATTCGTCCATACCCCTCACAATCGGAGCTCTCCTCCTATTCCATCGTGCTCCTCGAAGCTCCAGAAGCAATTCTAATCCAAAAATTAGTTCAATTATATACCAAATTCAAAAACCCCAAATTTGCTCAGCCCTTTTCGCTGTCGTCGGACCAGCGGTACGCCGCCTTGCCGCCGTCGAGTCGACCGGAGTTGCACCGCCTGACGTCGGAGCCACCACCCACGGCAGTCGGAGCCACCGAGCCACACCGAGCCCTCCGCGTCGAGCCCTCGTTGTCACGTTCCAGTAGCAGGTGAATGCTACGTCCATGGAAATTCGTTTTGGTGAAGATGAAGGCCATATTACAAAAACTAGCCCACACTTTCTGCTTCTATAATAATTGCCCTTTTCTAACTTATAAAAATTACAGATTATGGCTGTAATTTTTATTCGGATTAAATAGTTGATTAATATCTTTATTCCTTTGAATCGCAACCTTTCACCAACCTCCTTACGCGCACACTCCAACGCAAGTCTTTCAAGAGATTCGTTCGACGCCACCAAATTCAACCGTATAACTTCCCCGACTCAAGAACAACAAGAAGGCAAGTGATATTCCGAGCTTTCTACGCTCAATTGCGTGCTTTCGTGTCTAGTTGTTTTCTACAGTTGAATCATGCCAAATTGCGTTAAATAAATTACAATCCATCCGTTTATGTGATTTATTAAATTGATAATCTATTTTGGCATGTTAAACGGGTAATGTTATTTCTATAGGTTATTTAAGTTAGATAAATGACATTATGTGCCCATATTCCAGGAAAGCATGATTTATTATTTTCTCTTCATGCTAAGTTTAATTATGTGATATATCTGTTTTCATATCCATAATTGTCGTTTATTCAATTCCGTTCCGGACTAGATGGCATATTAGTTCGGTGTGGACTTAGGTTATCTTTTGAACCTAGTCCTTATTAAATATTTAAATATGTATACATAAGTTATGAATTTTGGAATCGTAGTTAAGTGTATTATAGAATGTGAATATTATAAATTAAAGTTAAGGAAGATGAGCACTTCCTAATAAAGTTTATAAACGATATTATAAATTAAATATGGAAGATGAGCGCTTCCAATTTATATAAAATACATATTATTATAAACCAGGAAGATGAGCGCTTCCTATCCAGTTTCATGAAGCTACGTTTCCGGACCCGGAAATGATCCATTGAGCGGACCCGTTCAGTGAATTTGATCGATAAGAAAATCCGAGCGGACCCGTTCGGTACACTTGATACTAAAAGAAAATCCGAGCGGACCCGTTCGGTATACTTATATTAAAATAAAATCTGAGCAGACCCGTTCAGTACAGATTAGATATGTAGATCTTAAATCTTAATGTTGTAGTTCATTGGTTAAATATACTAGTTGTAAGTTTAAAGTTATACAAATATTTATAAGACGGTGATCGTAAATAAGTTAGTCATAATTATATTCCAGTCTCATTTCGGAATATAATTTCCTAGAGTGATTTATCACTCACATCCATTATTCTTCCTAACTTAAACAATCTCCAAGTTGAGTCAAGTGTCTATTTTGTATTTCATAATTCATATTTACATAATCTGTATTACTCTCCTTTGGACTATTTGGTTCATACCGTTTTATGGTCAATGAATCTTTAGTGTAAAGTGGTCTTTTATTTCGTGCCGTCACTTGCTTGTTCTTAATTGAACTAACCGCCCTATGTACTGTGGCGGCTGGTGCCTCTCGTTTGTATACGATGCATCAGACCTAAGTTGCAGGTATAGAGATCGTAGTGAAGAAGTTCCAAAAGCGTTGGAGAACATCAAGGGTCATTTTAAATGTTTTGGAAAAAAGGGTAATTCCAAATGTGTTCAATTTGGTTAATTATTTATCCGGTGTATTTAAAAGTCTTCCGTTGTACCAATTAAACGAAGAATGGTGAAAAATGGCCTTTTCTCCAGTTGCACCATTCTTAGTTTCTCCATGAGTTTCCTTTAAGCTCCAAAGTGCGTCCGATTTCTGCAAAATAAAACAAAAACTTGTGTAGACCTCCATATATTGCAAATAAACATAAACTACACAATTTATGTATTATTCTAACCCAAATGCTTGAAATGTATGTAGAAATCGATATAAAAGTAGGTGTAAAACATGGCAAATTAGGCTCACAACAATTAGGAAAGTGATATTATTTGAATATGTGTTATAAATAAGGTTGTGAAGATGGATTTACTTTGGAAATGTTTATCATTGTCTTAAATTGCTTGAAACATTAAAGTCAAGGTTTTGAAAATAAAATGCCGGAATCATTTCTATAATATGATTTTGAGAGATTGGTTTTAAGGTTTAAATGTTTAATGTCGGGATTCTTTGTCTTAGTTGATGATGTTGGTTTTGAGAAGGAAATTTAGGAAAATATGGTTGGTATGATTTTATCAATGGGTTTGATTGGAAGAATGATTTTGGTTGATGTTGATTGTATCGGAAAGGTTTTGGAAAATGGTTTTACTATCGGTTGGTTTTGACGATGTTGAGAACTTGAGTTTCGTGCGTATGAATGTTGGTCCGGTGGCTTATGGAAATGGATTGATGATAGGTGTGTATTGCGGTTGGATTGCTTTTGGACTTGCATATGGGCCCTTGATTGCGCTATTTTGCTGTTCTGTATTCTCAGGTAAGTTCCCTAGGGGGCTTACTCAGGTTGGACATTCATGCCTGTTGTAACATTTTATGTTAGGTGTTGCATATGCATAAAAGCATGCCATGTAGTATCTTGTTTAGGTTGCACTAATTGAATGAGCATCTGCTTACTTTATGCGTTTCAAACAGAACGGCCGTTATCTATGATAGTCCTAGAGTCTTTGCTAGGGTCATAGGGTAGCCCAGCCTCATCGGGTATCCTGATTCAATCGAGTCATGAACTTCCTTATATTATGAGATGCCTGCGGGCTTTATTGTGGAGCGGGTTAGGCATGCGTGCCACCCGATCATGATGGAATGCATTCACGAGCTGGCCAGTCTCTGCCCTATCGGAAGGGGGTGGAGGTAGGAGAGGGATATGTCACTTGGCATTGTCTTGGGCCCTTTACAGTACTTTTACACATTATTATAACTAGGAGCATGCTAGTGTTTTTTACTTTCGTACTGCATTAGAGCATCTTTATTAGGTATAACACATACTATGTGGCCTCAACGAGGACTACCGGTCCCGCATGAGTGGCTCGATCTGACTCCTTTCCCCGTTCTTCTTTTAAAGGTATTTTCTGCAGATTTTGAGTGCTCGATGTCTATATGACGGGGTTCCTTTTGGCGAATCGGAGAATCTGGCTAACATTCTAAGTTGGTAAAATGGTAATCACTCACTTATGATTTGGTTTTGACCCGGCTTTGCCGTGACATTTGTATCTTAACTTTGCTTCCGCTTTACTTTCGTTGAATTGGATTTCGCGACATAGTCTTATGACAGGTTAAGGGTACCCAACGGCCCTTTGAGGTTTTAGGGTTCGAAATCCCTCTTTCTACTAATCTTAAAATGAGTTTGAAACCTTGACCCGTACCTGGATTGCAAGATCCGAACAAGGGGTTTCATCCCTTGAAACGTAACCTGAAAATCATAATTTTGGGCCGTTACAAAGATGGTATCAGAGCTGAGGTTGTGCAATTCGGGTACGCAAGGGTCGAGTGTATGTTTTGGAAAACCGCCCATGAATTTCAAATGATTTGAAAGTGTTTTAAAGGGGCAAAATGAAGTTAAGATGCCTAACCGAAATTGGACTAAGTAACGAACTCGGCTTGTAATAAAAGAGGAAAACCGACTAAACGGGGACACGAGTGGGTAGTAAAGGCGCTAGATCACCCCTATTGGGTGTAGTTGGGAACGGTAGGCAAAATACTAGCTTGCTCTTTACAGAGGGTCCGGAATACTCCAATGAGATTGCACCAAGGTGGTTGGAGTGGCGAGTTAGGTAGGATCGCGAGGTTTTTGCCCCTCTGGTCAGTCGCTTCTCGAATAGCGACATTAGATAGCTTGATGTGCTTTATATATTTAGCCTGAGCACTAGGGGTGGGCAGAAAAACCCGAAACCGAAAACACGACACGAAAACACGACAACACGACACGAAAAAACCCGAAACCGAAAAAACACGACATGATAATGACACGAACCGAGAAAACACGGCTGTAAATGGTTCGTGTTCGGGTCGGGCAAATCGCCTTGTCGGGTACCCGACACGAACCGTTTAATTTTTTTTATTTTTTTTTTAATTTTAGGTTGAGAAGTATAATACAAGTATAAATAAAATCCCATAAATATCAGTAAACTCCGTTAGCCCAACTCCTAAGCGCATCCTTTTATCTATGGCGAACTGGCCCGGGTTCGAGGCCTCACACCTGCCCTTTTATTTTTTTTCCCTGTGAGACACCCTTATAGCTCTTTTTGATCGCCCTTTTTAACTTTTTTTAAAAAATATATTTTTATGTTTCAAAGCCCAATATCAAAAAGAAACCCTAAAAGGCTTTACAACTATCTCATTCTCACGGCAGTCATACTCTCTCTCTCTCTTTCTCTCTCTCTCTCTCTCAAAATCATATCCAGATCTCTGGCTTCTTCTCCATCAGATTCAGATCTCGTGTTCATCGCTGGGTATCATCTTCTTCAACGATCTCTCAGTCTTCGTCTCCATCAAATCTCGTGTTTTCCATCTCTGGGTATCATCTTCTCCGGCGAGATTTCAGTCTTGTTCTTCATCTCTGGATAAGGAGGTCACAATACTCACTTCAGATCTCAATCTTTATTTTAGATCCGGTAAGATCTTACCATCTCCAGGCGAGGGGTTGTGCGTTCTCCATCTCTTTGGTCGTTTCTCCCCCTTCCGTTCTCTCTATTTAGGGTTTATTAAACATGAATTGGTTAATTTGTAAACCCTATTAGATGCTTGTAATTGATGTTTGTAAGGGATATTTCTACTTGTAACTGATCTTAATTTGTGCTTTGTTCGAATTGAATGATCGATTTTTTATTGATTCAACTTTGCTTGAAAGTCAATCAAAGTGGTAATTTTTGGGTTGACTACCTATACAATACTATACCAATTACTCACTGAAATGAAAAAAACCAAACACAATGCAAATGCCACTAGTAGCTGTGAAGAAGTCACGACACACACAGGGAAAAAAAATGGTTCGTGTCGGGTACCCGGGTATCCGACACGGAACCGAATAGCTTAACCGTGTCGGGTACCCGGGTTTAAACGGTTCGTATACGGTTCGGACATTTTAGGTTAAACGGTTTCGGGTACCCGACACGATTAACCGGTTCGTGTCGGGTACCCGGATATGCACACCCCTACTGAGCACGATTTCCCTTGAACATGGTCATTATAATTGTCATTGACTTATTCTATGCTGAGTGCTTGATATGCTAAAGTCTGATTGGTATACCTAAAAATTCAATGTGTATTGACTGATCTGTGCAAACGGGATAGTGGGAGCACCCTTGTTTCTGTGTGGTCTAACCCAGCTTGTGTGGAACAATCCCTTTCACTATGTTAACCCCTTGACGGTTCTATTTAGCCTTTTCCTGGATGTCAGTGTCTTCCATGGGAAATTGGGTTGGTAAACACATTGTGTCGGGAATCATGGTTGGATGTTAAGTTTGTCTGAGTGAGTATTGGAAGTTCTGGATGTCACTTTGAGTCAGAAGCAAGGTGTTTCTGGGGCTGTCATTCCTTATTCTTATCAACCAATGTATTTTTTCCATGAAGAGTCATATCGGAGTCCCACGGGAAAGAGGGGTGATGAGTTGGTTGGGAAAATTCAATTATTGCCCTTAGGGATCTCTGTCCGATTGTAATTGTGACTCTCTCTGAATTGCATGACATAATTCTGTAATCTTTGGCATGTACCCTGCGAATGACAATTGGTATAAAGCTACTCATGTTGTTGCATCTATGATTGGTTACATTACTTAGGTCTTGTGTTATGTCTTGGCTTATTGATCGTAGGATTGAATGGGAGTGTGAGCTGTATGAAATGAATCTGGAGCTCGCCTCCGCGTCAGGCCTCCGATTGAAGCTGCATTCTCGAAGATGAAGTTTTATTTAAGTCCCAAAGACGCTAGAGCTTGGCTCCGCGTCGGGCCTCCAATTGAAGCTGCATTCTCGGAGATGAAGTTTTATTCAAGTCCCAAGGACGCTGGAGCTTGGCTCCGCGTCGGGCCTCCGATTGAAGCTGCATTCTCGGAGATGAAGTTTTATTTAAGTCCCAAAGACGTTGGAGCTTGGCTCCACGTCGGGCCTCCGATCGAAGGTGCATTCTCGGAGATGAAGTTTTATTTAAGTCCCAAAGATGCTGGAGCTTGGCTCCGCGTCGGGCCTCTGATCGGAGCTGCATTCTCGGAGATGAAGTTTTATTTAAGTCCCAAAGACGCTGGAGCTCGCCTTCGCGTCGGGCCTCCGATCGAAGCTGCATTCTCGGAGATGAAGTTTTATTTAAGTCCCAAAGACGCTGGAGCTTGGCTCCGCGTCGGGCCTCCGATCGAAGCTGCATTCTCGGAGATGAAGTTTTATTTAAGTCCCAAAGACGCTGGAGCTTGGCTCCGCGTCGGGCCTCCGCATTCTCGGAGATGAAGTTTTATTTAAGTCCCAAAGACGCTGGAGCTTGGCTCCGCGACGGGCCTCCGATTGAAGCTGCATTCTCGAAGATGAAGTTTTATTTAAGTCCCAGAGACGCTGGAGCTTGGCTCCGCGTCGGGCCTCCGATCGAAGCTGCATTCTCGGAGATGAAGTTTTATTTAAGTCCCAAAGACGCTGGAGCTTGGCTCCGCGTCGGGCCTCTGATTGAAGCTGCATTCTTGGAGACGAAGTTTTATTAAGACTCATAGACGCTGGAGCTTGGCTCCGCGTCGGGCCTCCGATTGAAGCTGCATTCTCGGAGATGAAGTTTTATTAAGACCTAAAGACGCTAGAGCTTGGCTCCGCGTCGGGCCTTCAATCGAAGCTGCGTTCTCAGAGGTAAATTCTAAAGTATAATCTCAGTTCCAGAGACTGAACCCCGTGTCAGATCTCTGCTCAAGGCATTCTAAAAAAGAAAGATGTAATTTTCATAAGCCCTTCAAGAACACCCGAACTTTTTGGGTATCATAGAAAATTACAACCATGAGCCAACAACTAAACATAAAACAAAAACAACTAGAGACAAGGTACGCTAACACATTTAAACAGTTGTCTGCTTAAAAAGAGAAACATGCAATGCACACATCAGCTCATGCTCGCCGAGGCCTAGTCGGGATTAGACGAGTTCTACCTTGACTCAAGCGAAATCGATTTGAAGGGGGACCTCCTGACACTGGAGAGGTCCACTCAGCGTCTACCTCATCCCCCACAGCATCTAAAATCTGAACCTCAAAACGATTTCCTCCTTTATAAATAAAAGTCAAAGAAGAACCAATATTGATGTTGTGCGACTCGGCAAAATCATTCCAACCCCCTCTTAAAAAGGGAACCCTGTAATCTCCACGCATGACTTCCACCGGGAAGTCGCGAAGAATCCTAGTAGACAAAAGAATGTTCCTAGGAAGATCTGGCCCTAGCTCATCCTCGAAACATAGTGGCAGAGACTAGTAAAATACAAAGATAAAAGTGTGTTAAGGAAAAAAGTAAACCCGAGAAGAAGAAAAACTTAGCAAATGAGAAACTAACCATGCGGAGGAGTTGCTCGGGAAAACTGATGCGCTCAAAAAATGACCAAGGCGGACTAACAGGGGAAGGCATGTTAAAGGCAAGAGATCAAGTTTAAACACCCCTCCCCCTATACTCTCTTTTATAGGATGCTTGGACAAAGCTGAACACATGTCACAAACCGGAACATGAGATCAATAAGTTCGAAAGGTCAATCACTAGGCCTAAACCGCAGGCGCGCCATGCATAAAACAATAGTGAACACTATTGCTAAAAAACTCAGAAGATCCGTGAACAACACATAACGACAAAGTAGCATCGAAAGACAAAAACCGTTCATACAGTTGGCATGCATGACCTCGAAAACTCCCTAGAGCAAAGATCAAAAAATTCACAATTAATGAAAATTGTACCCAATCTTTCGATTATTCCCACTTAGGAAAAGGCTACTCGCGTCCGGAAATAGACCAGATCGAAAGGTAAAACGTGTGTTAAACAAGAATTTCAAACACATCCACAGGCTAAGTAAAGTTGATAAACAAGCTTGAAGCTTTGTTTTATTAAACGATTATAAAATACCAAGCTTAAGAACCATTGGAAGTTGAGCAGTGGAGAGAAGGATCGTCATGATTGACCTCACGCTCACCTCCGCGAGGATCCACCACCTGAATTCCGAAACACGCCTCATCCATGTGAGTAAAAATCATAGAAGCCCCCCTCTCAAAACCATGCGATTTCACGAAATCTTTCCATCCGTGGCCAAGATAGAGAAGACCACCGTTGTGTTGCTCTATGCAAACCGGGAAATTACGTAGCAGATGAGAAGAAAGTAAAACTCGGCTAGGTACAGCATCCGCGTACACCTCCTCAAACCTAAGTGGTAGCAGCTGAAAAGTAGAAAAAATGTATAAGAAAGGAAATAATTCATAAGGAAAATAGAAATTAAATACAAAAATCTTACCAAGCGCGAGAACTGTTCGGGATAATCAATCGCTTGGAAGAAAGCCCACCGTGGTTCTTGCCCGAAAACCCTGTCTGCCCTAAATGATAAAGGAGGAACTATAATGGATCCCCGCATCTCGAGAAAAATTGGAGGAAAATAGTAAGTTCTCTCTCTTTTGTCTCATCACTCACGAGGGAACAGTTAAGTAAAGAAAGAAGAGTTGCATGCATGGTGCGCAATAGGTGACACAGTCACCAAGGGCACGCGTCTTTTATTTTCTAAATTCAAAATTAATTAACCGAGGAAGAGGCTTTTCAAGCAACCAAAAGTAAGTTGAAAAAGGAAAAACAAAAAATTACTTTTCTCTAAAAAGCGATAAAACCGAGGGCGAGAAAGCCTCACACAGCGGGTATAAAGCACGCTAGAACGTCCTAAAGTGATGAACATCCTAAAACAAAATGGATCCAGGTTTGCCGCCAAGGGCTTTCTATAGAGTCATCATGAGGGAGGAGCAACTTCAAACACTTCGGCTCCCTCTCATGTATGTCCTAATCGATGAAGATGCTCACACTCAAGCTAGACTCTGGTCTCGCTCCAACCAGGAACACGAAGTAAAGGTAGAAAGGGACGGAGACGGCCTCTTCTGGTTAACACAAGAATGGCGCGACTTCACACAAGCAAACCGAGTCAATGTAGGATCAGCTCTGATTTTCACCTACATGGGAGACTCCATCTTTGAAGTCGATGTTGTCAGTCCTGACAGCGAGGAAAATGGAGAAGTAGGGCGTCCTTAGGTTTCTACTTTATCCATCGCATTACTGTCTCCAGTATAATGTATCAAGTTTAAAGGGATCCAACCTCTAGGAAGGTTTATGTATGCTACTTTGTATTATGAATAATAAAAGGTCCCCCTCTAAGTTTATTTCAGAAATCACAAAGATACGATAGGTAGTGAAAGAGAATCATGGATCCCCTTTTTCTTCACTCGCGAAAACATAATCTATAACCAGATTACAAACTCCCAAAGTATGATGCGGGAGAATCTCAATTCGAACTACATGAGGAAGAAACCGAGTTAGAAGTAGTCTCATGGTCGTCCCCAATTTCGCGACGCGGGCAGACTTTGAAGGAGACATTGCCCCTATGGAAAAACATCATAGCACTTCCTATCCCAAGATGGTGAAGGATAAGAAACTCATCCCAACCGTTGTCAATCTGAAAAAGACCGTTCTCACTCCAGGACACAGCCACTGGAATGTCGCGAACAAGATACGATGAAAGAAAAGCCCATCGAGGCGGAAGCGGTCCGTATTCGGCTTCAAATTGAGGAGGCATAACCTGAACACGAATAAAATTAAAACCCAATAAAGATAACCCAAGCTTTGTTGAATAAAAGAAAAAGAAACTCACCAGCCGAGAAAGCTAATCCACATTCTCGATCTTTTGAAAAAAGGCCCAAGGGTTGAAGCTTCCCGATGACATAACGCATGCGACGATACGATCGGTTATTAACACATAAGAAGCAGCGAGGGAGATGAAAAGATTGAGGCTTTAAAAAGGAAAAAGCCCCACCATGAAGCATAAAGACAAGTGGAAGAAGACTTCATACATTCGGACTAACCTTTTCAACACTTGGAAAAAAGGTCAGAACATTAAGAGATAAATATTTACCGCGGAAAAAATATACAGTGATACCAAACTTTGTCCAAAGAGATCTCAAACCCAAATTCTCAAAAAGAAACAAGTATCTCAATGGAATACCAAAAATAGGGAACCAAACACAAGTCCCCAAATCCATAAAAGTTTCATCCAACTAGAACCAAGACATCAAAGATTAATTGGTGGTGGCTGCCTTCTCAACTTCTTCCTCCGCGTCCTCGACATCCTCGTCTTCAGAGTAGGACTCTTCCGCGACCATATCTTCCTTTGAAAGCCTCCAGTCAACACTAGTCATACTAGGCTCAAACTTCTCTAGAGGGACACCAGGATTAATAGTTGAACGCGCAACACTCTGGTTGATCCCCGCCACCATTCCTTTCCGAAAGTAGCTAAAACACCTGTCTTTTAAAATACTGGTGCCTTTCGGAGTCTGGAGGCAAGCTTTGGCTACAGAGGACATGAAAGAGACGCCGGCCTCAGCTTTTATCCACTCAGAGGATAGATAAGCCAAACCCTCCGGACTCTGAAGCCATTGAAGGGCCACATCTCGATCTGAACGCGCCTTGATAGTATCGAGTTCTTGCTTGGTAATGGACACTTCCTCGCGAAGGATGGAGAGATCTTCTTCCAGCTTATCAATGTTGGCCTGCCTAGTTTGAAGAAGTTCCCGCGAGTTCCCTTCCGGCACCTCTAGCTCTTTGACACGGAAAACAACAACATCCAGAGAAACCTTCAGATCATCATATTTCTTCTTTAAAACTGCCATGGCTTCCTTTTGGGCTTGCACTTCTTCATGAAGTTCCACTAACCTCTTTTTTAACTTCTCCACCGAGGTTGGGTCACCAACAGTGTTCCCCATGATCCGCAACTGATGAGACAATTTCTTGATCTCCTCCTCTTTCTTTTTAAGACTCTCTTCACCACACACCATGCGTTTCTCGACGTCCGGTTGAATCACCCTCGACTGAGACAAGAGAAAATAGAGGAGGAAAGCCGAAATTAAACCGCGTTAAATCATTCCAAAAGGTAAGACAAAAGGCAACTAAGCAAAATTAACCTACCCATTGGATAATACGATCAAGGTTAATCGAAAGAGTGATGGCATCCAATCGACTGACATATCCTTGCTCAGGAAGACAACGTTTTTTAGCTGGAAAGGCAAGACCTTGTAGATCAATCAAGTCAAAACCTGGAATGGGAAACTCGCGGAGAGTTGCTTCACCCTCTAAGAAGAGCCCCCTTTCATCCGCGGCTGATGGCCCAACAACAATGCTAACCCTCCTTTTCTTCGACTTAGAAGTTTCAGGAGCGGATGGATGAACACGTTTCTCCCGGGACGCAGGAACCAATGAAGAAGACTCTATGAGAGCGCCAGTCTCTTCTGCGACAGTCATGTCAACAATCGGCGCCACTTCCGAAGCTGGAAGAGGGGTAGGAGGATCATTGATCTCCAAACATGTCTTTTTCTTCTTTTTGGATCTTGCTTTATGTCGCTTCAAAAGCGTGTCCAAATCCATTTTATCTGAGCACGAAAACGTTCAATGATAAGCCAACCATCAAAACAAGACAAAACATGAAGCACAAGTCTAAGCACCAAAAGAAACAATAAAACAAAAAGAGCCACCTAGTCGCGGATGAGGCAAACTCAAACCAGCCATCTCAAGACGGAACGCGGATAGCATTTTATCCCATGGGAACCAGTGGCGGATCTGTGGGGGGGGGGGGGGGGGCTCAGGGTGGCCAAAGCCCCCCCGCCCCCAATCCGAGAAAAATAAGGTTATATTTGTATATCTATCTCGGGTATTTTTGTAATAAAATAAAGTGAATTCCAAGAAATATCAAGGAAATGTGCTGGTGTAGTGGTAGCTAGCGGACGGAGTGGGCATGATTGTATCTTTAGACGCCGGTTCGATTTTCCACCCCATCTTGTTTTTTAATTTTTTAAATCTTGTTAGCTCATTGCATTTTTTATACCAGTTGAAACCCCATTGCATTTTTATTTATTTTTAAATCTTGTTAGCTCATTGCATTTTTTTTATATCAGTTGAAACTGCATTTTTTTAAAATCTCTACCTTTCAATTTAATTGTTTTTATGTTCAATTCATTTAGAGAGAATCAATTGAGATTATGATTTGTCATTTGAGTTAAATTTCAATTAGAGTTTATGATTTTAATAATAAATTCTGATAAATTGTGATTAAAATTTGTGGTTTGTGATTTGAAATTGTGCTTTTTGAATTCGTTTTTATAAAAGTATATAATATGAACAAGTTTGTTATACGGTCTAATTCATCTATTCAAATTGTTGGATCTTCAACTCATTCAACCACCCAGATTCCTAATTCATCTCAGAATGTGATGTGATTGCGATTGAATAAGATATTTTTAGAGGTGATTTTAGGAGCAATAAAAGACTTTGATTGGAGAAACAATAGGTTATTATTAGTGATCCGGCATTGTGGAAACCCGTTAATGAATATGATCCGGCATTGTGAAGACCCGTCAAAGTGAACTTACGTTTAGCCCCCCCTTGACCAAAATCCTGGATTCGCCACTGTGGGAACCTAGGTGTATGAGAAAAAGAATGTTTGAACTCAGGAAGATTGGAAACATTTGGTTTTTTCACAGAGCAGAAACGCCCTGGAACAGTCCGGCAGGTAAAGCCCTTTCCAGACCTGTCGCGGACCAGAAACCACTTATACTTCCAATTCGGCTTGCTAGACAACCTATCCATGTATCCGCAACTCGAGTTGCAATGATAAAATCTCGAATCATGAGTCCCCTTTTTTAAGGAAAAGATGTTGAACATCAACTTCAACGACGGAGCAACCCCAATCTCCTTACACCTCATAATAAAACTGGAAAAAAACATCCAGCCATTAGGGACAATCTGAGCAGGGCTTAAATTGTACTCATTCAAGAACCCTGAGAAAAAAGGGGTGTAGGGGAAGTCGGAAGCCTTGGAACAAACTAGCCGCGTATACAACCAAACAGTCTTCATAAGCATCCAAGCAACCTCCCCCTCCTCAGGAAGGCAGAACTCTACTCCCGCGGGCCATGGGAAGATACGAGAAATGGCATCAAGATCTTCCAATTTCAACAAAGTAGTACAACCCCTCAGCCCTTCCACGGGAGATCTCCATGGGTGTATCCTATCAGTTACGACTAATGGATGGTCGGATGGAGGCGGAAGAGGTTTAAAATCTCCCAGGAAGAGGCAAGTGTCCAGATCCCCTAAGTCATACGCTGGAGTATCCAAATCGGTCAAATTCTCTTTAGAACGGATCTTCTTCGGATTTTCCTCTACACCATTTGGGGGAGCGTCATAAGGAATCCAAACATTCTCTACCTCTTGATCCGCAGAGTGAGAAGTGGAAGAAGGACCCTCGTCCATGGAAGAACAAGCACCTGATTCATCCGCATCCCTCAAATTTTCATCTCCCGCGCATCCCTTCGAAGAAGAAGAAACTGTGTAATGAGAAGAATAGTAATCAGGGTCAGTACGCTTTCGGCGCATTCTCACCTTAATAGGACTGCCCGTAGGACCGACCCGATTTGGAGTCGACGTGGATGTGGCATAAGATGACTCTGATGAGGAACCATCAGAGCTAGAAGAGGAACTCTCAGAAGAAGAAGAGAGGATCTCTTGAGTTTGACGCGCTCGAGAAGATGAAGCGACACCGCTTTTCCACCCTTCACCTCTCTCGAAGTCTTCTAACGGGTCGTGCTCCCCACTCAGACTAGCCATTTCTAAAGAAGCTATAAGAAAATCGTATGAAGATTTACTTACACAAAGCAAAACCTCGTCCAAAAACACATTCAGAGACGAACTCACACCCTATTTTTCGATCTATCCATCAAAAAATCAAAGAATTAAAAAAGAAAATCAAGAACAACTTAGAACAAGAAAAAATACCTTGAAGATCTGAAGAAATATGCCGGAAACTTCAAACGAGCGACCGGAAACCTAAAAGACCGCCGCTGGAAAACCAAGAGATGGATAAGAACAGGAATCTTTGGAAGAACAGAAAAAGACAAATGTGAGATAAAAAGAAACGGAACGGGGTAACTTATAGGAAATTATCGACGTTTGAACTTCCAGACATAAATGGGCCTAATGGGCCCTAATTGGGCCAAAACTCGGTAGAAAGAGGCCCATCATCCCTAACGAAAACCAAAGTTGAAGCAACCACAAAAGTACAGACGTTTTCTTAAAAATCTTTATCGGCCTGCGTCAATCCCTGAGAGGAATCGACCCAGCCCGAGGAGCTGTGACTAAACCGACAATAAAAACATCTGTAAAAACATAAAAGTAAAATAAAACACAACCGGTTGGCAAGAAGTGGTAGAAGCATTATCACAAAGGACATCCGCGGATAGACATCCAACAGAAAAAACTACAAGCTCTCTTGAACGGAATCATCCGCGGATGGAAAAGAGGGGCACGTGGCGGTCATGCCCACCCCCCACGAGTAGAACACGTGTCGAGTAACAAACCCCACGTGGCATGTCATTTGGAGATCGCCTAATACCTATAAAAGCGAGAAATTGCATTAAGAAATGGACACTTTTTGGGCACCTGGAAGAGGAAGAAGGGTAAGAAAGGAGCGGACCAAAACCAAGAAAACCTGAGAAGAGGGAAGACAAGAAATAGTAGAATAGAGAGAGGAAGTTGAACGCGCCGGAAGAAACCTCTTTTCGGGTAGAAGGGGTTGCTCCGCGGACAGAGACCTTTCTTCGCCCTTTGAAAACTTTCCACCAGAATCAAGAATTTGTTGTTGTTGGTCCTCAAGACAAGCAACGACGGCAGGTAAACATCTGATTCCCAAATTGTCTGAGGAAAACTCGATAAGGGAATGACACATCAACATTCATAGGTAGATTGTTCCCGCGGCACAGGTTGGGTTGCATTGATTATTGCGATGCGGGTCAGGTAAGTCCGTTGGGAATATTAAAGGCCCCACTGGGTGAATTCCCGGGTCCCACTAAAAATGGTGGCCTTATGAGATCGAGCCTTTTCATTACGAATAACTTTTTTTGAAATATTTAATATTATAATAGTGTAAGCTAATATTATATATATATATTATAAAAAAACCCTGAAAATTTAAACAAGTATAACCGGTGATCGAACCCGTGCTGAACTAGTTGCAAATTGAAAATCGAACCTAATCTCTTAGGTTTGACGTGTGTTTGGTAAAATGGAGGTTTTTTAGGAGTTGTGGTTTTTTTAGGAGTTTGAGTTTATTTTGTGTATTATGGAGGTGTGGGAGGTGGAGTTTTTTTTTTAAAAAATAACCTTGAAAAAAACCTAATTGGTGTTTGATAGATATAAGGGGTTGGAGATATATTTATGGGCAAAATGACATTAATGCGCTCATTTTTTTTTGTCATCCCTTGCCCATTGCCCTCTTTTGTTCTTTTTGCTGGATCGAACAAACAGAAGCGGCTTTGAAAACCCTAGGTCGGGTCTCCTTCTTCCTTCGGCCCTTGCTGAACTCGGGGTGGTCGTGGGGTCGTGGGGAGGTGGTTATGGTGGTCTGACCGGTGGCGCAGCCATCGCCTCCTTCCCCTCCTCCTTCCGAGCTTCCGGCTCCTTCCGGTTCTCTTTCTTCCCCCAACGCAGTCGTCGCCTCTTTCTTCCCCAAATCCTCCTCCTCCTTCCGACTCCCCCAATCCCCTTCAATTGTAGCAAGATTTGATGAATCAACGCCGATTGATGGTCGTCAAGACACGAGAATTTTAGGCCGAGGAAGAACAACACCGATTGATGGTGGCGGAGTCGAACCGAAGAAGAACCAGGTGAGGGTGAGGGTAAATTGGAACAATCACTTGTCTGCCGCCGGTGTGAGTCGCTGCGGCCGGGCAAGGAGAAGAGGTCTGTGAATGGATCGCCGACGCTGGTGGAAGGCAAGGATTTGAGGATATGGACGATTTTGCAGAGGAGGTCACGGCGAGGGAGGAGGTATCCCTTGGCGTCGGTGGGGAGGGGCGGGCCTCAACGGCAAGTGCGCGGCCATCGGAGGTGGTGGAGGTTACCCTGGCGGTGTATTTGGTGGCGAAGCAGCAAATCTGACGGTGATGGTGGTGGTGGAGGGTGAGAAGCGTACCTGGCGGGCGATATTCCAGGGGCAAAAATGAACAAGAAATTGGAACCGGATAGAAAACCTTTGAAAGCTCCCCTCCATTTTCACCCAATTTAAACCGATGAAACCTCCAACTGCACCTCATGGAAGCTACTTGCCAAACACCATTCGGAGTTTTTTTTTTTTTGGCAACCACAAAACCTTTTGTAACCTAATCTAATCTAACCCGCTTTCAAACACAGCCTTGGTTTAGATCTGATTTGATTGACCCGGTTGAGTTCAAAAATTCGGTTTGAACCGATTTTCACATAGTACTACGCGTCTACGCACTTCTAATAGTTCTACACTTCTACTCCTACCTTCAGTCGAGTGCCGTATGCCAATCTTCCCTACTACCACCTTACCTCTTACTTCCGACTATTCCCTCACTTCGAATCGCTGAAAAGAAGGAGAAAAAAAGCGCGGCTTAGAGAGAAAAGGCGGAGACCAAATTCCGAGCTCCTCCAATGCCGACGCTCAATCCAACTCCAAACCCTAAGCTTGTCGATTCCTCTCTCTGGTTCGACTCCTTCTCTCTCCTCCTCAATGAACTTGAAGATGCTCCTCTTTCGTCTGATATTCCCTCATCTCTGGTACTTCTCTATCTCTATGTCCATGTTCGTGTATGCGTTGCGTTCCTGCGCTACTTCGCGAAATTTGTCGAGTTGATTTGCTTTTGTTTGTTTGCTTTGGTTGATAAGTTGAAGGAGAACTATGTTTGGTTCTTAGACTCCGTGAACCATTTCAAGCCTCCGAGCCAGGCATCCAGAGAGGCTCTGAATTCGCCCCAAATCGCCATTGGCTCTCATACATTGAGTATCAAGCCAGAGTTCAGAGATTTGGCACTCAATCTCAGCTCAACTGCCGTGAGCATCCATATTCCTTTTCTTGACTAAAACAGTAATTGCTGGCTTTAGTTTTTCGTTTCTGCTCACAAAAACCTAGATATTTGCATGTGTTTCAGTCCGAGCATTCAAAGTTGTGCATCTAATTTAGTTGCACTGCCACCTGGTATTCTGTTTGATTTCATAGATTTGTAGGCTTTTGGAATTTGGTGTAAATTTTCTCTTGGGTAAGGACGCTTGTTTTGCCAGCAAAATTGTGTTCCTAACCTATTGAGTATCAGTTGCAGGACCAAAGCCATGCTCCTTAATACAGAATCTCTCTTGCACAAAGCATGCTTAACATTCTTTGTTAATTTCACAGTTGCATGTTCGGCAGGAATGTGGGGTTTTCTTTTCCCAAAATTTTAAAATAAATATTTCTTTCCTATGACCCTTGCCCCTGAATATTGCTATTTGAATTGGGGGCAGGGCTATCTAATGGCTTAGGACTAGCCCTAAGAATTTGAGCTACAAACATCTCAAAGGAACCTTAGAAACACAAGATGGTGTATAGTCTTTCCCTTCCCGTCCTCAATGTATCCAATGCCTGATGTTTATCTATTCTATCACTCCCTGTTTTTGTTAGAAGTTTTAGTTCTTGAAGATAAATTTTATGGTCATGTAACCTCTCATTTCTTGTTATTTAGTATTTGGATGAGGTGCAATCATATATTCTTGTTGAGAGGTCCACAGACCAGAAGATTGGTGTTGTAGGTGCCCTTTTACAAGGATCTCTTCACGAGGTTAGAATTCATCTCCTTTTTCTTTGTTCTCTCCTTATTCTGCATATGTCGACCTAGATCATTTCACATCCAAATCATCATGTTTGCTGCCTATGTTAAATATTATTTATTTGTCATAAATTTAGTTGGAGATAACTGCCTTTTATGCCTAGATTCAGAAAGACAAAATGTTCGATAAATACGATAAACTATTGAAGTTGGGTAATAGGATGTTAGAGGAACATATTTAGATATATATGATTAAAGAGATGAAATTCTGCCTTGTAAGGACACAAAATAAGTTGCTGCAGTCATTGACAAGTGAATCCTGCCCATCATGTTGTCCCCCACCTTTATTTGGCCATGCAAGTGCTTTGCTCGGAAACATCATCTCAACTTGTAATATGTAGGATGAGAAGGTAGAAATGCAAGGTAAGGCTAGAAGAAGCTGGAACCTTGGAGAAGTCTTGAAATGGTGCAGGGATGAGTAGGGGTAGAGATTGATTGGGGTTAGAAATCTTATATTTATACCAACTTTATACATGTAAATATTGTGTATCTTCCGATAGGGTGAACCCACCACCCCCCGGCCTTTTCGCACGATTTTACTTTTTACATGAATATGGACAGTTTAGCCTTCGTCTCCATTAGGATGATTAGTTTGCACCAAACATCCCTTTATATTTATAACTTAGTCCTTGATCAGGTTCTTTGTGTGCCGTTGTCTCCAAAACTTTCAACTAATAATAACTATCGATTTCCTTTTAACTAATTCTTAACCTTGTTTCTAGGCAAATAAATCTTGTTGATTTACTCTTCAGTTCCTCTCTCCTTTTGTTTATTTTTATCCAGTGGTTATGGGGATTTGTCCCATGCTCATTTTCGCTTGAGGTGATTGTTTTCTCTGATATTGGCTCCCTTTTTCTCCCCGTGCACCTTTGGTTTATTTTGTGAAGATACTTCTGCAATATTACATTGAGAGACAATGCTTGCTGAAGTGTACTCGCCATTTAATTGCTCAAGCTGGTGAGTTTACACACTTCTGTTATTCTATTATGTTATGCTAGGATGGAGCCTATTTTCTTGCTATTGTCTCAGCTTTGTTTCTTCTTTTAATCATTTATCCAAAATTATAATTGACTATTAGCATTGTCCTACTCACCCCGATGTCTTTGTACAGTTCATGTTGAATCTGAGGGCAAAGAGGCAAATCCTATCCAGACTAAGGTTGCAAACCTTGTTTCCGATGGATTAGACTGCAAGTTAATGTCCATCCTCCATGAACTTTTAACCATCCGTCCTCCTGAGAACATGGTATAGTAAATATATCAAGCTTGAAATTAAATTTATTTCCTTTGTTACTATACATGTTTTCTTTAGTTCCTTATTCTCACCGGGTCTAGAATATTTAGATGCAGGGGTTGTTTCTGTGTATGCTTGTGCCTATCTAAGTTGTATCATCTTGTCCTTTTGGATATAGAGTATTAGCTTCTTGCCGTTCAATACTATATTGATCAAGGATGAAGCTTTTAAGGTTGTCAAAGTTTCATCTTGTGGTAGATTCTATGCTTCACCTTGACTTTTCTTTGCAAGCTGTGCTCAAGAAGGCCCTATTCTTGAGATAGCTATATTTTTATTGTCGGCTTTGTTACACAAAATTTTGCTGTGCATCATTATAGATTAGCCAAAAAAAAGATGTGCAAAGTAACCCTTTCCTCGATTACGTCAAGAGGGTGTTTCTAAGTGACCTAGCAGTGCCATAGAAAGTAACACAGGAAGATCACACCAGCTTCATGCAACATAGGGCCTTAGTTACCCAGGAAGGTCACCCAAGAATAACTACTTAAGATGTTTTTTTTTTGCGCCTGAGATGATAAAGAAATAGATCATACTCCCACCGTATAAAAAAATGATGTTTTTAGAAAATAATGCCCTTATTAAGAAAGCTTTATTTAGAATAAAATGAGAGAGATTAATGGTTTTTTCCTTTACTAAAAGTATATTTTACTATTTTTTGATTGGGTTTTGCTTTGGAAATTGAAAAAGTAAAGGAATAGATGACATCCTTAGCAGTGATATTCATTGTAGCTTAGAACATGACCCAGACTCTCCATAGTGGAAACACATCACACAAACATTTAGTAGGAAAGCCCTCTGAACTAGCAGAACTGCAGAAGGCAGTAACCTTACTACTTTGCAGTGATCTCATCAATCTTTGTGATATTTAGAAAATTGTCAACTCTAAGCAAACAAATCCTTTGCTATATAACCCAATATATCAACAACTTCTTCATTCCAAACACTTATTAACAACAACAGCAATAATAACAATCCCAGCATATCATGCTAAGAGTAGAGTTTGGGGTTGGGGGGTGAAATTGTACGCAGCCTTTACCCGACTACATCGAGAGGAAATCGTTGAGACACTTAACCCTTACGTGAAAACCATAAAAACACAATCTCAATGGCGATTTTTTTTTAATCTAAAAATGAACACCTAATGTATTAATATCATCATGACATCTTCTTCAAATATCTTCATTTGAATTCTTTTCATGCCCCGATTGGGTTACAAGCAATGTAATAGGTGTTTTAGTTAGTAAAAGTATATATCTCTTAATTAAAATAATGTTAGGTTTATTAGTAGTAGAATTTCTTTAACAACTTTATTTGAACCGTTTCTTTAACTAATATATTATGTAAATAAGAAAATTATTTGCATAACAAAAAAACTAAAAAGTAATACTTAAAAACTCTAAAAGATTTAAGGGTATATGTTAATAGAAAAAAGTTATGGTTAAGTTTGTCAAAGTAATTTTTTTTAAAATTCGCAAAAGATTGTTTTTAAAGCAATGTAAAAAGAATTTGGACAAAAAGTTTCTCCCTCTGATCCAAAATAAGTGTCGTTTTAGCTCTTGACACAATTTTTAAGTAAAATATTAATTATCATTGGTTTTATACATTTTTTCTAAATCTTATCATTTATTAAATGTTTACCTACTTTTTCAACCAATAAGTTGAGAGTTTGGAGTCAACAAATACAATTTTCAATAACAATTTTCATTAATCAATCTATTAAATTGCATAGAAAAAAAAAATGACACTTATTTTGGATCAAATTAAAAAGTATAAAACAACACTTATTTTGGATCGGAAGTAGTATGATTCAGATTGATTAAAAAAATGAAATTGCTTTTAAAGCAATGAAGAAAGTATAATTTGATGCAATTTGTCTTTTGTTTTATTGATAATTTATGTAATTTTAGAAAATATTGTGTTAGAATATCCCCGTGCACGGGATGGGCCTTATGCTAGTAACTCAATATATCTGGTAAAGCACAACCATGCCAGAAAGTGATCAATTTTATTCCAGTATTTATGCAAGCAAATTTTTTTTTTGTGAGATGATTAATTGTGCCCGATGAGACTTGATTCTTGTCATCGATCGATTGTCAAAGTTAGTAATGGTTTTATTTATCCTGTTGTCAATCATTACTTGCTTTGTTTTTTGCTCATGTGGTTATCAGTTATTTGACAAGAAGCTATGTTGATGTGCAGGATGTTGACCTTTTCATTTTGTGGGCTGAAGAGACGCTTATTGAGGTCAACTTGGTCTTGGACATTCTATTTCTGAACTACTACGAGTCATTTTCTATTTGTGACGTGGAGATATGGATAAAATTGTGCCAGATGTACAAGGTATATCTGAGCCATGTGTTATATTTTCTACTGATTAGAATTATGTTTTCTACTGACTAGTAAGTCCTTTCTTTCTATCCTATTGATCATGCTTGTTTTTTATAGGGTATCATATCTGGTTCTTTCAACTTCGGAAAGCTGGGAGTCTCCCCTGAGGCTTTAGATTATTGCTATCACGCCAAAGTTCAGATATTGCTGATCCTTATGGAAACTCTAGACTTGGATAGTCTTCTTCAAATGATTCACGATGAGATACCTTTCAGGCAAGTCCTTAATGCCTATTATTATTATGTGTTCGTCATCTTTTCTTTATTTTCACCTCATCAGATAGCTTGATAACTGTGCATCGTATGATATTCCAGGCTAGTATGTTGCAGATCATGCCTTCGATAAATAAATTTCATTGTTCTAGGCCTTCTATCTATCTTTTATTTAGAGCGTTTTTTTTAAAAATAATTTGTGACACTCTTTCAGGGTTTCTCATGTTATGTTGTGGGACAAAATTGGCCTGTGGACATGAACGAGAGACTTGGATTTTTAAATGAAAGTGAAGAATTAGTATTTGGATAACAAGCATAAATTCACTTTATAAAAGGGGAACAAGGTGTGATTTCCCATGCAGGTGGATTTGTTGCAGCAGAATGAAGAAATTGCTGTCTGTAACTAGTAGTTAAGCGAAATAAATTGATTAAGGGCTCATTCTTATATTATTCACAAGTTTTTGTTGACAAAACCAAAATTTTAGTTTATTTATCCATTTGTACCAGCACATGACTGTTGTGAAATTTGTTCCCAAGGCACCTGCTAGCTATGACAATCTTATGGTATTTAGTAGTTCTAAGACTGATTCAGTTATGTTATTCTATTTATTGGAAGCTCATTGCTTCACCATCTAATATACTTCTCCACATTTGCCTTTATTTTGTTCTCAATTTTTGCTTCCTAAGAAAAAAGATAGCAAAATATGATGCGGAGTGCTGGTGCTTGCATCTGTTGTCAATTAACTATGATCCACTTTTCGTTTCCAAATGCATGCAGTATTGAATACTGATATATGTGATCCACTTTTCAGTTCCAAATGCATGCAGCATTTGTTTATAAGTCTCCTCGTGTTTTCCTATTTAGCAGGGAACGATCCAATCTGTTCTCCTTGAGCAATATCCAACGGATGGATTCTGAAATCTCTAGTTTTGACGTGTTTGAAAGTAAAGAGGCTGGCCCATTAGTTTTGACATGGGCTGCCTTTCTTTGCCTAATCGCATCTACGTTAGGCAAAGAGGATCAATGTGAATTGGTAATTATTTCCGTTTCCTAATGATTTTTTTTTTTTTTTTTTTTGGCAATGCGACATTGTTCATGTTCATTGTTGCTTATCCATTGCAAATTGCAATAAATCAACTGTCTTAATTTGTGAATTTGGCAGGATGTTGACCATGTTGGCTATGTTCAACAAGCATTTGAGGCAGGATCCATGAGTTATTTTCTTGAAGTCCTTCAAAGTGATAAGCTGAAGGATTCAGACGTAAGTGTTGTCATTTTTGTACAATATTTGGCCTTCTGTGCTTGTTATATCCCGTGTGCATAAATGTTTTGTTTAGGAAATGGATCCTTGGTTTTCATTTTTATAATTTGTACAATATGGCTATATATACAACATAGAAATTGAGTACAAGGAAAGAAGAGATAAAAGGGAATCCAAATAAAAGACTATTCTAAAAATAAAAACAAGGCAAAATTATTTCCATTAATTATGTCGATTTCAATTTGCGACGCACAATTTACATTTTCAATACACCTTTTGTACATTTTTCTTTTGAAAAAAAGGAAAAATAACCATTCACATCATTGACTTTCATCTATTTAATTCGTTCTTATTTCTTAATAAGCTTGCAACATTATAAAATGACAAATATAAAGGGACAGAGGGAGTATCTACAGATATTTCTGACATAGAATGTCTCCGTTGAATATTCGGAGGTAATACTTCCATATTTACTAACAATTTGCATCTTTGTTTTGTGATATTTCTGTATATGTTTGTTCATGGAATGGAATAAACTAAATGATTTTATCACAATATAGGTAATTGAAAGTCTAAAATTCCTGCTTATGCTAATAAACTAAATGATTTTATCACAATTTGCATGTATGTTTTTTGATATTTCTGCATAGGTTTGTTCATGGAATGGAATAAACCAAATGATTTTATCACAATATAGGTAATTGAAAGTCTAAAATTCCTGCTTATGCTAATAAATGTATGTCAACAGAAGACCTTGTTTATGTATGTTGAATTGCTTTAATTTTATCATCACTGCACTCTATAGTGTTGCATGGTAACGAATGCAGGTCAATTTTACAATGTTCTAAATTTGAGATTCATGACATGAGTGATAGTACAACAACTACTACTACCCAGTATATCCCGCAATTAAGCAGGGTTAGGATGGACGCACTCTTTCCCCGAATAAATCGAGAGAGTGTTTCCGATAGACCCAAAACAGTAGACATATCAATCCCATGAAAGCATGCTAAACGGTAGCCGAAGAGGCACGAAGAAGCATAGAGGAAGGCTGAATAGAAGCAGCAACAATAGGACATGAGTGATAGTAAAGTCTATAAAAAATATCCACCCGTTCTTGCTTATTTACATGCTTCTTCATTATATGAAAAATGTAGATTTTGCAAGGCAATTCAGCCCTCCCTATTTTTCCTTTGATCCTAGTTTGGGGTTGGTGTTTTACTCCTGCTATCTTACCCAGTATATATAATATATGTATATATGTATGCCTTGGTGAGAACTATTCAGAGGATGAAAATTCCTATTCATCCATTAGGTTGAATACATATATGGGTAAGCTATTTGAATTTTAAGTGAAAAAAGCAAACAATTAAAACGATATGTACAAAATATAACCAATCCTATATCCTATACAATAATAAAAAAAGAAGCTGAACTGCCACATATAATGCCACATATTTAGCCAATTATAGTATGCCACATATACATTATAATGCCACATATTTATCCATATATTTGTGGTTTTATTTTCCATAATTGTCAATAACTTTTATTTAGTAAGAATTTTTAACCTAATTGGAACGATTGACATTTTAGTTTTTATTTTTAATTTAATTTTTCTTTTTGTCAATTTCTCCAATTTAACAATTATTCACCAAAGTTTTTTTTTTAATTCAATAAGAAGATTTTAGTTGTGGAATTTATAAACTATAATAAAATGAGAGTTGATTTTTTTATTATGTTAGTATTTTCTTCTTTGTTATAACATTATACTCCCTCCGTTAGTTAAAACATATTGTTTACTATTCTTGCGTGCTTTTTTAGAGTGATAAAAACTATATAAAAGTTAATATTTTATAGGGGCTAACACCTAAAAAAGGGTGCATGAATAGTAAAATGTCAAGTTTTAATAAACGGAGGGAGTATATATTATTAATTAACTAAATTATATTAAGTAATTAAAATTAAAATTATATATAACCAAATATATTAATATTTTAAATAAAAATATATTACTAAATAATTTTGGATTTTTTTGGACATATTTTGTAAGTTTGATTTTTTTTTTCCCCAATTAAAAGCATTTGAATTTTTTTTCATTGAGTATGTTAGTAAGTTTGATTTTTTATTCTCTTAAAAGCATTTGAATTATAAGATCTTATTTGAAATACAAATACATTACTAAATACCTCGGTTAAGAATTTTGGGACATATATGAGATCTGGTGTATTTTATTTAGTTTAATTTTGTGAGTTCCTCATACCAAGATGGCAAGATGGGATGTATTTGAATTGGTTGCATATAATTTTTTAAAGATAAAATTAAAATTATCGTTTATGTAAGCGACTATAATATTCTTTGAAGTATTTTTATGCTTTATTTTTTCATTCATTTATTTTAGAAGTAGGAAAAATCACTAAAAATAATACCAACTATTAGATATGAACATAAAAAATACGAATAAAAAAAGTTTTAAAATAATGCAAACTATTAACATATAAAGCAAAAATAATACTCCCTCCGTTCCAAAATACATGGGTTTTTAGTTTTCGGCACGCTTTTTAAGGAGTGAAAAACTATATGAAATATTATTTTTTTAATTAATTTTTTTATATAATTTGATACTTATTAATAAGTATCAAATTATATAAAAAATTTAATTAAAAAAATAATATTTCATAGAGTTTTTCACTCCTTAAAAATCGCGTCAAAAAAGAAAAGCCCATGTATTATGGAACGAAGGTAGTACAAAATTTAAAATTGCCCAAAAATAATACAAACTACTCCCTCCGTTTGAAATTATTTGCTGTTTTAAGATGTTTTTAAGTTGTTTTAAATATATGTCGTCAAACACCCCATTAGTGTACCTTTATTTATTTTTATAATTCAAATTATCCAAAACTTATGTGCTCATCCCCATAAATGTAGTCCGTACTTCAAATATGTGGTGGAGGTTGTTTTGATTTACTCCGTATCATAATTAAGATGGGATTTGAAGAGTCATTCGTACGCTTTGTACTCCCAATTTAACTTCTTAATTTACATGCTCTTCCCTTAAGACGTCAAATAATTTCATATGGAGGGAGTATGAACTTTTGACTTCAAATAACACAAACTTTTGAACTTGGATTAGGGGAAGAATCTAAACAAAACTCTATTTATAAAAATTACAAAAAACATCCATGAGTAGTCACATTTTGCACAAATCCACCCCTTTTATTTTTAAATATACCAAAACTACTATTTATTTTTCAAACGTTAAAAAAATAGCTTTTTTATTTGAAATTACATAAAATTTCACCCACTCTGTCTCTATCCTTAATTTATCAAAAAAAAAAAAAACATCCATAGCTTATAACTTATAAGTCATGTAATTTTGTGTAATTTTAAAAGTTGGGGTTAAGTTGAACAAAGTTGGACAAGCAAATAATGGTTTTGATCTATTTAAAATATATAGTGTGGATTTGTGCAAAGTACGACTAAGTATGGATTATTTCTACAATTTTGATAAATAAAGTTTTGTTTTGAATATTTTTATAATTCAAGTTCAAATATTTATATTATTTTAAGTCAAAATTTCATGATTTGTATTATTTTTTGGTTGATTTTAAAGTTCATATAAATTTTGGTTTATAGGTTGATAGTTTGTATTATTTTAAAAAAATTTCTATTCGTATAACTTTTGGATAAAATTTGATAGTTGGTATTATTTTATTTTATTTTTCCTTATAATTATTAACCAAAAAATGTTCATAAAAATACTTGCTATTTTATGATATCATATGCACATATTGATTTATGTTATAGTTTTTTTTTTATATTGCAACATACCACTCATTCAATATTATACTCCCTCCGTCTCGAAATAGATGTCGTTTTAGACTAGTTGAGTTGTATCAAAATAGATGTCGTTTTAGGTTTTCTAGGTAGGGGATAGTAATGATTTGTATTGATTTATGTGTTGTTGACTTTTTAAAAGATTTTGATTGGTTAAAAAATGTAGTGGGTATTTAAAAACAATAAAATTTATTAAAAAGGTTAGTGGAATGATGATGTTGATTGATGGGTGAGTGTTTTATTAAAACTTGTGTAATTTTCTAAAATGACTTAAATTTTGAGACGGAGGGAGTATTATAATACTTATATTATTTTTTATTTTTTTATTGATTTCTAACTTTTAACATTATGTTTTTAATTTTTTTTTCTAAATGATTATTTAAACTAAATTAACATATCCGTGTGATGCACGGGTTTTCGACTAGTTTATATTACAGCAGGGTAGATGGGAGAGAGAGCATTTATTATTCAAAGAAACTCTAAATTCATCCATGGGAACTCTATATACAGAATATAAATGCCTTGGTGAGAAGATTAGCCAACTGGAATTTGAAGAGACATGAGAGATTTGTATGATTCCAGCATCAATCTTCTCCTTGATGAATGTATATCAATCTCCACATTTCTTGTTTTATCATGCTGCACAGGGTCATGAGCTACACTTATAGCAGATATATTGTCACAATATAGCTTCATTGGATCCTCCCACTCAATTCTCAAATCATTCAAAATGATTCTCCTCCACAGCAATTCACAAATACCAAGAGCAGCTGCACAAAATTCAGCTTCTCCACTAGACCTTGCAACAACTCCTTGCTTCTTACTTCTCCAAGCAACCAAATTTCCACCAAGATACACACAATAGCCTGTAGTAGAGCATCTAGTTACAGCAAACTCAGTATCCGCGAAAGCTTCAAGCATAACCTTGTCACTTTTGGTGAACAAAATTCCCTTCCCTGTAGTAGTCACAATAAGATACCTTAGTATCCTAAAAGCAGCCTGGAGGTGAGGTTCTCTAGGGTCTTGCATGAATTGACTAATGATGCTAGAGAAGGCAATGTCTTGCTGGGTGTGAAAAAGTGGAAATTGGTTTACAATTTGTCATCCCAGCCTCTAGATGCCAATTGAACTAGGAAAGCAAATTGACAATAATTACAAACAAATTTTTACGGGTATTGATGAAAACTTAAAATTTAGAGAAATTTCCTTTCTCTCTAAATTTAGAGAAATTTTCTCTCTTTGGATTTCTCTATTTTGCAGATGCATATAGAGGGGTTGCTGGATAAAAACCCCATTTTCTCTCTTTTATGGGAGCCGTTGGAGATGCTCTAACTTGAGTTATTTTTTGTTACTAATTTTCACACAATAGAAATATAATTGGAAATAAACCCATATAAGTTATATGTTTCATGACTTTCATCCAGCTTCGGTTGCAATTTGTTACGTTTCTGTTGAATCTTGTGCCTTATTCGTTGCGAGTGTAGTAGCCATATATAGGTTTAAAAAAGTAGAGAGAAAGTCATGAAACATTCGGGTATTAGATGCAATCTTGTGCCTTATTCACATTGTGGAAATATAGTTGATTGAGATATGTTTTAATCCGTCTTTAAATATATCGAAGGTGCTCATGCATATAAATGTATGAAATTTATAGTTCCGGATGTGACTTAGCATAATAAAATCCAGATGTAAACTCCATATTTATGTGCCTTATGCCAACTAAATGGTGGTCTGCTTGAAATTTTAGCTGTCATTATAAAGTTTCTTGTAATTAAGATTGATGTCCATCCATGGATAATTTCAGGGACCAATTGCCGGGTGTAAGAGTATCCTCAGAACATTCATTTCTGCATTTATTGCATCTTATGAAATCAGTGTTCAGGTATTCTATATCTGCATTTGATATCTACTGCTCTTTCTTTCCCACCACTTAACAGATTGGGTTTCTATTTGAACGGATTAATAGTTTGTACTATACATCTTTAGAACTATCAACCATGTGTTGTCTGTTGTGCAGATGGAAGATAATATCCTTCAACTAATATTGGCTATCTTATGTGAGATTTACCGTGGAGAGGTTTGTTATTTCAGTTTTTAGCTCGTAGCTGGTCCATGTTTTCCCTTTCACTTTATTATTGACGTTGTTTGAGTGACCAAAAGTTTTATGGTGCATAGGAGTCACTTTGTGCGCAGTTTTGGGACAAGAACAGCATTACAGATGGACCTATCCGCACTCTTCTCTTTAATTTGGAGGTTGAGTTTCCATATCGGATGACTGAGCTTATAAGCCTTGTATCCTCCCTGAGTGAGGGCACTTGGCCAGCGGAGTGTGCGTGAGTGTTTTCCCTGTCATTTTATGAGAATATTTGCACAGTCTGTTTAGTTTTGTTTCTAATGTTCTAGACCCTAGGAGCTAAAGAGTGCATCTAATACCCAAATGGAATTTCTTGTCAAATTGATATAGGAGTAAATCCTTTACCCATGTGCTTTCTATGATTGAAGTGTTTTTTAGGACTATTAACAAACAATTGAAGTGTAGTTTCAACTATTTAAAAAGGCCTAACTCACTCTTTTTTCTCCAAACTTGTTTGGCATGGATTTGAGAAGTAGCTCATCCAAACAAACATTTTATTTGTGAAGGTAAGTATATATTGCTATGAAAGAAAGAAAGAAAGAAAGAAAGAAAGAGAAGTTAGTATTAGGTAAAGAGCATTAGCCCAAAAGCAAAAGGGTTACGATATACAAGAAAACAATTAAAGACCATCAATTTCTCTGCACACTTTACCCTCGTTACAAATCTTTCCCTTAGTAACAACTATCTTTTGTCTTTTTTTTAATAAAAAAAGGGTTTACAAGTAGATATATGAATCACATCCCCACCAAAGTTAAATTTGATTATGTGTTTGCCAAAGCAAAATACATAACAACCATAAGAACCATAAGGTGTGTTTTGGACTATAATACTTTTCGTTCTAATGGCTTGAGCAAACCAGTTGAGTCAATCATCAAGCACAAACCCCCTCCTGGATGTTTTCAACCAGTTCTGAACCCTCTCTGGGAAGCCTTGGTGAAATCTGAAAAGATGTGAGAACCAAAGTGGGATTCATCCCCATCCTAATCTTGAGACAGATCACAAGCTGGGGACTCCCCCATCCCGTATCTATGTAGTTTCTTGCTAATAGAGAACTCCCTGAATTGCTATCCATGCGATGAAGCCATACCAGACAAGATCTTGACTTAACACTCTGGGCAGTTTTAGTCTCTTTGAATCATAAACCCCGGCATAATTAAGCTGTACAGAAGAGTGGACCAGGGAGAAGTTATCACTCTTATCTACCTGAGAAAATATGGGGAAGCAAATCTCTCATCTGATATATAACAACATAATTCCTCTCCAAAGCCACTAATTAGTGGTCTTGCCCTGAACATCTCGCGAGCTGGTCCTTGAGCAGATGAGGTGTTTCCTACCTAGTCTAGAGGCTATGTTTGTCATAACGAATATAAACAAGTATTTTGGCTCAGTTAGTTTTGAACTAGATTATTTACATTGTCTCTCTCATTTTTCCCTCTTTTCTTTTAATTCGTGTCCAAACAAGATACTGTTTTGTTCAATTCTTTTTCTAAGAGGCATGATGTTCGTAGCAACCCTTGTATTTTCTTTTCAACAGGTTCAATTTTCTCCACACATCTGTGGGTATATCTTCTCCTATTGAGGTGAATGGCGATCTTTTGGTGGATGAGGCTTCTCAGCTTGTTCATACACAACTACCACTGGTTGTTCCTGGGGTTGAAGGTTTGGTGATTCCGAGAAATACTTCTGGTCAAATTATAAGAAGGATTGATGGAAATACTGCAGTAGTCCGCTGGCAGGTAATAGAATGCAGAGCCGTCTTTGATTTTTTCTTTTGCTGTTTGTTTTGGCCTTTTGGGAGAACTAGAGCAGAAATCTAGGGTCAGGTTCTATCCTCAGTTCATGATCCTTCCTTTCTGGAGAACTTTGAAAGCCCATTCATCTAGTTTGTGATTCTGTAATATTGTTTTGTAGCGTGCCTGTCTTAATATTTTTTTTTTAATGTGATTTGGGATGCTGGAACACATTATATGGATGTCATCTTGTTTAACTATTGTTCTTGATTGGAAGAGATCATCCTATAATTTGTTTTTTCTATCTGTATTATGTTCATGTTTGTCCACTAAATGCTGTATCTTTCTACCTTTCTATCTAAGTTTGAAATTCAAAAGCTGGAAGTCTAATATTCTAAGAAATCAAGCTTTCACTGCACTAAGCAGGAGCCTTGCCGTTAGTTTGACGCAGTAATTCTTTTCATGAACTTGTTATCTCAGTTGTTTCATGTATCAACAAAACAAATTAGATCTTTCTTCTTATGTGATTGCATTTCAATTGTGCAGTACAAGCAGTCTGGAGTGGTAGTTTTGCTTCTATGTTTGGCTCAGAAGCGTGATTTTGATGGTGATGAGGAGGCCCTTGTTATCCTTGATCTGTTCTCTCGATTGGCATCCTTTAACATGGTAATTTTCTCTGTATCACTGGTCCTGCAAGAGCTTTTGTGATATGTGCATCTGTTAGATCCCGGGAAATCCTGGTCGGGCCATACAAAATGGGAGTCGTCTTACTGATATTTTTTTTTGCATTATAAGGTTGGGGTCCACTGTCTAAGCTATTGTGTTGGGGCTTCACTCTCCCTTAGATTGTGGTTTTTATTTTCTCTCCCAAACCAATGTGGGATTCCCAACAACATCTATAAACAACTAGTACCCCTCACTTTCAGGAATTGAAGTTCACTGGTATTATGTTGCCTTTTCATTTAACTCCTCTGGTACTTTGATGTTTCAAATGATGTTGGGATTGTTTAGCTCAATCATTTTTAACTCGGTTATTTTTTTTGGGTCAAAATTCCCTGTGATTCTTCAAGAAATTTAGACTATAGATCCTTTAGATTCATCTTGCTATTCTTAAAGGAAGAAAGGGAAAAGAATCTTTTATATTGTATGATGAAACTTGGAAACAAATGCATTTTGAAGAATTCTTAATGAACATCACTTCAGTTTTATTACAGGCTTTGAGCTAATGCAGTGGCTTTCCTTGACATGAATTAATGGTTTTCACTAATCTTTTGACGATTGAACTCTTAATCATTCATTAACACCGTTTCTTGCTTGATACTTCACAGGGTGTTTGTTTCTCATTGATGAATGTTGGAAAACTACATATTCCTGGATCTTATGAGGATGCACATGATAGCAACATCTGGTATTGCTGCTAACTTGCAATATAAACCCAATTTCTTTTCTCCTTTATTTCATGGGTAATCACATCTTTGGCCCATATCCATTAAAGGATACTCTTCGTTGGTCCTTTTCTATAACCTTTATTCGTTCCTACTAAAAAAGCCCAATATCTATCAAAAATAGTGATTCTGTCCATTTTCTGTTAACAAATTGTTAAATATCTTGCATGTCTAGGGTCCAATTTCTTTTCTCCTTTATTTCATGGGTAATCACATCTTTGGCCCATATCCATTAAAGGATACTCTTCGTTGGTCCTTTTCTATAACCTTTATTCGTTCCTACTAAAAAAGCCCAATATCTATCAAAAATAGTGATTCTGTCCATTTTCTGTTAACAAATTGTTAAATATCTTGCATGTCTAGGGTCCTCAAGTCTCTCACCCCTAGAGGCCAGGGACCAAAATATGCGATTTACCTATGTTTGAACTATTTTTTGTTTCTCAACTTATTGGATATACAACATTTTCTTTGTATTCCTATTTTGTTTGTTACTTCAGGATAGATGTGGTGGAGGTATTGTGCAATCTTGTAAGGAACTTACCCTCTTATCCCAAGAATCTGCTAGTGGTGTCCATGGGAGTTGGAATTTTGGCAAAAATGTTGAAATGGTAATTATTCTTCATTCTTTGGAATGTTCATATTCTCTTTATGTACTTTATGTCCCATCATTGTTTAGGGTCAGATTATGAGGCGTATGGATCAGTGTTTTAAAAAGCTAGAGGCGACACAAGGCAATAGACATGTAGCTTAAACGGGCTTCAGGAGCAAAAGCGATTGATTTTTCATAAAACATCTCAAAACACTTTAAAACTCAAGTTTAATGCTATAAAACCCGTCCTTGATGAAATAAAACCAGATTGAAAACATATTATTGTAATAAAACCAAGTTTGAGGTAGTAAGCAAGTAAAAAACACCAATCTAAAGCATCACAAAATACTAAGTCTAAGTCTAAGCATAGAAGATTAAAGAATAGATAGAAATCAAGCAGAATGGGAAGGATGGTTAGTGTGTGTGATGCAGGAGCTACAATTCTATCTTTTTATAAATAAAATTTTATCTTTTTAGGGATTGTTATTAAGGTTGTATCTTTTTCTTTTGACTATGCATGAGTTTAGATAATTTAGGAAGTTATATCTTTTATCTCTTTATATTTTATCTTTTCTTAAAGATAGGATTTAGAGTTAAGATTGGTTATTTTTCTTCAATAAATACGCTTGTAGGCTTGAGATTTTTATGCATTCAATAACATTTTAGTTATTCCTAGAGAATTTCTCTCATTTCCTGGTGGGATCCAGTTTATCAATTTAGGGTTTTCGTCGCTTGCAAAACCCTTTTTGGAAATCTCGCGCTTCCATCTGCGTCAGAGTGGGTCAAGCAAAATAATCTATTTCATCTACATCCTCTTCTTCTTCAATGTCGAGACATGGAGCGAAGTCCCATCACCTTTGTCCACTGACTTGTATCCTTCATCAGCACAAGTAAGTGAAGAAAGGGAGAACAGGATGCGTGAAGAATTGGGCAAGACTGAACATTTATGAAGAAAAAAGATGCTAAAATCTTCAAAAAAAATCAACAAAAAAATTTCCAAATAAAAAAAGATATGGAAAGATTGTATACAAATTCAGTTGTGATATGTAATATATCATGATCAACCAAAATAAGAGGAACAAAAAGAAAAAGAAAAGCCCATTGTTGTAGCTTTTCAGTGCTTGCGGCTTAAGCAGTGCCTGGTACGCTTTGGGTGGGCTTTTCCACCCTTGCTGCGCCTTGACCAAGGCAGGCACTAGACTTGGCGCCTTGGGCTTAAGCGGGCTTAAGCGCGCCTTGACTTGGCCTTTTTTAAACGTTGGTATAGATAACAGACGGGTAATAGTTTTGATCATTTGGCAAGAAACATAGCTTTGGTCTTGTTTTTTGCAACCTAAATCTCCTTTGCCAGCTTTTTGCGGGTAAAGAATGTCATACAGCTTGGCTGCTTCGTTAATTAATGTCCAGTTGCCATGTGTATTGGTGTGAGTTGCAATCTATCTTGCGCTCAAGTTAGATATGCTGGTCTAAGGTTGAGGACTAAATGTATTTTCTGAGGGTCTTCCTGCAAGGAAAATTCATTTTCTTTTTTTCGTCTTTTTGCTTATGGTGCTCTTATCCTCTGGTAATATTCCAGCCTTTCCATTTGAAATTGATTTTTATTTTTTCTGTATAGTTTGTTTTAAAAAATGTAATAAACAGTTTCAGCGATGCAAGTGGAATTCAAAGCACCACTTCTTTGCCTCCTCTTATTGGTGCTCTCCAACTTCATGGGACAACCTTTGGTCTCCTTCCTTAGCAATTGGAAAAGTTTAATCATCTCAGATATTTATATTTAGTTACTGCCACTCCAGATTGAAATTTAGGATCTCTTTGGGAAAAATGCTGTGTGTGTTTGCAAGGGGATTACAGCGGCTAATATCTTGAATTGGTTTTTTCTTTGGTTTTACTTACTGATTTGGACCTCTGTGATTTGTGAATAATCATTTGGCTTGCACTCTCTTTTTTAAATAACCATTAGTGGATCCTGTGGCGGGTCAATATTCGGGTGGTAGATGCCTAGGCAGGAGTTTGTGGGGTTCTTTTTCTCTCCTTTTCTCCTTTTTTCTTTGTTTCTTTGGATTTCTTATCATTTCGTCTAGGTTGTTCTAGGCAGGTTTATGAGCTTCTGACTTAGGGTTTTAGGCTTGTAGAGGGCTAGGTCCTAGGACACATGGCAGTGAGTTTAGCACTAGTGGCAGTGTGGTTTGTGGTGCAGGGTGTGCCTTTTATTGCGATTTTTTTTGCTTCCTGATTTTTGTGCCTCCCTTTGTTCTCTCTTGTCCTTGTTTCCTTTCTTTATGGTTGCACTTGTGCCTCTTGGAAACATCCTCTTGACCTTGTCAGGGAAGACCTTGCTCATGCGGGATTTACCGGGTAGTTGTTGCTGTTGTGGGCTACAACCAAATACTCCTACCATCCCCAAATGAGTGTCATTTTAAACTCATTTTCTTGTCCCAAATTACTTGTCATTTTGCCAAGATCTAGGAAAAAGCTAATGATTGCTAAAATACTACCAATCAAATTTAAAAAGCAAATAAAAAGAAAAAGAATTTATTTATTGTTGAATATCTTTGAAGGAAATATTTTATTCAGAATTATTCTAGAGATATTCTAGGATATGTAGATGTAATATCTTATATATTTTTAGATAGTTTTTGTTGTTCCCTATCTTTCATTTCCTTGTAATACTAGATCTAAGGTGGTACATATAGGGTGTTCTGGCTGCATTAATCAATTCTGACAGGATTCATCTTCTTCCTGTTCTTCATGGTGTCAGAGCCTAATTTGCTCTAATCTTTCACATCTAGGCAGCCTTCATTGCTGCTATATTTTTCCTTGGACGGTCAGCCTTCATTGCTGTCGTATTCTTGTTCTTCTTTTGAAGACAAACTCGTCCTTCAGTAGCCTTTGTTGCTTTTGCCTTTCCTCATCCAACCATGTCAAACACACCCGATACTGAAATTGCTTCCACAAAAAAGAAGGCTGAATTCCAAAGTCTTCAATCTCCCTACAAACTATGGAAAAAATTACCTCATCTGGTCTCAGGCTGTGAAGACCTATCTTAAAGGAAAAGGAAAGCTCAACCATCTGACCGAGGGAGTTCCAAATCAAAAAGATCCCAACTTTCACGCTTGGGATGAGACAGATTCAATGATCATGTTTTGGCTATGGGAATCCATGGAACCAAGTGTAAGTGTATCGTGTATGTTCTTGAAGACTACGAAAGATGTCTGGGATTTCATCAAGAGGTCTTACTCCAAGGCGAAGGATGAGACATTTACGTTTGAACTTACTATCAAGTCCTATTCCACCAATAAAGGGGAAAAGACTATCACTGAGTATGGTAATCTCCTCCAAATCTTGTGGAAAGAACTGGATCAGTATCAAGTTCTTGAAATGAAGTGCAAAGAAGATGCTGCAGAATGGAGGAAGTATCAAGACAAGAACAGAGCTTATATCTTTCTAGCAGGATTAAGCTCTGAATATGACCTGATCAGGATCCAGATCCTTGGGCGAGAAGAGCTACCAACTTTGGAAGAGGTTATCTTTCTTGCGAAGGCAGATGAGAGTAGGAGGGCTGTAATGCTTGGCTCAACACCCGCTCAACTGGTAGGAAAGATGATAGGTGGTGTAGCCATTGCAAGAAATCTGGCCACATTCAAGACAAGTGCTGGAAATTACACGGCAAGCCCCCTAGCCGAGATGGGAACATCAACCAAAGTTCATCAAGACCCCAAGCTAATACGGCGACTCAAGGGGCTTCTCAAGTAGATGCTCAGGATGGGATGACTCGAGCTGACTTTGAAAAATTCAAGAACTTCTTCAAATCTCTTGAAAACCAATCTGGTAACTCTTCTAGCCAATGCTCTCTTGCTTTATCAGGTAACAATTCATTTTCTTCATGCTTTAAAGCTTCCTAAACATGTCATCCCACAAAATGGATCATAGACTCGGGTGCCACTGACCATATGACCAAATCTTCCCTCCGGTTTAAGACTTATCAACATTCCAAAAACAAGAAAACTGTTAGACAAATTGAGTCTCTAGGTAAACAATTACTGCTGTAATTGTTTACAGTCAGCATTGTTAGAATGTTGAGTCCCTAGGTAAACAATTACTGCTGTAATTGTTTACAGTCAGCATTTATATTCTGTATGTAGAGTTCCCATGGATGTATTTAGAATGTCTAGGAGTATTAAATGCTCTCTCTCATCTGCCCTAATATAAATTGGCTGGTTGCCTAAGAATAAATTTTAGCCTTTCATTCACAATCTCTCTCAAAAACCATGAAAGCTAATGGGTCATTGGCCACTGTTGCTGGCCAAGGAACCATTCCCCCCTCCACCACATTAAAAACACTGTTGCTGGCCAAGGAACCATTCCCCTCTCCACCACATTAAACCTAAAAAATGTGCTCCATGTCCCTGAATTGTCTATAGATTTGATTTCTGTTAGCAAGCTTAGAGAGGATCTTAATTGCCATGCTCTTTTCACACCTTATGTTTGTGTTGTACATCCCAACAAAATGGCCTTGCAGAAAGGAAAAATAGACACATTCTAGAGGTTACCCGTGTCATGCTCTTCACAAACAATGTTCCTAAATCTTTTTGGGGAGAAGCTGTCCTCACTTCAACCCATCTCATAAATATGCTGCCATCTAAAGTTTTGAACTACAAAAGTCCATTTGAGTGTCTTGAGGAGTTCTGTCCAAATTGTAGGGCATCGAGTCTTGAGCCAAAGGTTTTTGGGTGTATTGCATATGTTCATGTGCACAGTCCTCAAAGGGGAAAATTAGATCCAAAGGCTGTCAAATGCATCTTCCTTGGCTATTCTACTACTCATAAAGGTTACAAGTGTTACAATCCCACCTCTAAAAAATTATATATCTCTATTGATGTCACATTTGCTGAACATCACCTTTTTATCCCCAAACCAAGGTTCCAAACCCTTCTGATCTTGAGCAAAATGTCCCACCTCAAGAGATCTTTCCAGACTTAGATCTGGACGTTACTCCTCAAATGGCATGAGTACCTATACCTCAACCTAACCCCTCTCTTCCTAGCTATCCACATGTGTATTCCAGGAGAATAAGGACTGATCTCATCCAACAGCAAGTTCAACCCTCAAGTCCGGAATTTTGGCCTTGATAATGCCAATCCTCAAGGTATGAATCTGCTCCTAATAACCATACCTCTGTTGAAACTTGATACTATATTAGCTGCTGGGAGGCTTACATGCCGACTGGAGCGCAAGTACGGGCGACGTCCCAATGACATTAGTTTGTTTGTACGCACCCTTTTGGGCATATTTATCTATACATTTACCCTCCACCCCCGCTAATGGGGGTTGGTTTCGCTAAAAAAAATGATCGTGTTCATCCAGATATTGAGCAACCCATTGCTCTTAGGAAAGGAATCCGAGAGTGCACAAAAAGGCACTTATACCCTTTATCCAACCATGTGTCTTTACATCGCTTCTCCCCATCTCACCAAAAATTCATTCAAAGCCTTAACCAAATTCCTATTCCTACATCTATTTCGGAAGCTTTAAAGATAAGAGAATGGAGAGAAGCCATGAAGGAAGAGATGTCAGCACTAGAAAAAAATCAGACTTGGGAGATTATTGATAAACCTGTTGGAAAGAATGTGGTTGACTGCAGGTGGATATATTCCTTCAAATATAAAGCAGATGGGACACTCGAAAGATACAAGGCCCGACTTGTAGCTAAAGGCTACACTCAAACCTATGGGATTGATTATCAAGACACTTTTGCACCGGTTGCAAAAATGAATGCTGTGAGAGTTTTGATATCTTTGGCTGCTCACTTCAATTGGTCACTCTTACAGTATGATGTGAAGAATGCATTCCTTCATGGAACACTGAATGAAGAAATCTATATGAGAGTTCCACCAGGTTTCACACCTCCTGCCCCTACCAAGGTGTGTAGACTAAAGAAAGCACTTTATGGTCTGAAACAGTCACCAAGGGCCTGGTTTGGAAGATTTGCAGCAGTCATGAAAGGAGCGGGTTATAGACAAAGCCAAGGGGATCATACTTTGTTCATCAAGCATTCAGCTTCCGGGGGAGTAACCATCCTTTTAGTATACGTCGATGATATTATTGTCACAGGTGACAACGAGTTCGAGAAGGAGAATCTAAGGAGAAAACTGGAAGCTGAGTTTGAGATCAAATCGCTTGGTAAATTGAAGTACTTCCTTGGAATTGAGGTGGCTCACTCTTCTCATGGGATCTTTATATCCCAGCAGAAATACATTGCAGATTTGTTGAAAGAAACTGGTAAGAGTGCGTGTAAACCAGCTCCAACTCCTATTGATCTGAATCATAAGCTTGGAGAAGCAAAGGAAGAAGTACCGGTTGACAAGCAAATGTATCAAAGTTTGTGTGGGAAGTTGATCTATTTATCTCATACTAGACCCGGCATAGCTTACTCTATTAGTGTAATCAGTCAGTTTATGCATGATCCTAGAGAGTATCGCCTTTTGGCGGCTTAGAGAGTACTCCACTATTTGAAGGGCAATCCTGGGAAAGGAATCTTGTTCAAGAGAGGAAACAACCTTACTCTTGAAGCTTACATAGATCCAGATTACGCAGGATCAGTTGTAGATAGGAGGTCTACTTCTGGTTATTGTGTTTTACTTGTTGGTTACTTGGCGAAGCAAGAAGCAGAATGTGGTTGCTAGGTCTTCTGCTGAATTCGGGAAGGGCCAATGAAACTTATGTGTGACAACAAATCAGCCATTAGTATAGCTCACAATCCAGTCCAACATGACAGAACTAAGCATATAGAAATTGATCGACACTTCATAAAAGAGAAGCTTGAAGGAGGTCTGGTTACTCTTTCTTATATTCCCTCAGATGAGCAGATTGCAGATGTGTTGACAATAGGCCTCCATACTTCATGGTTTCATTGGTTAAATTCCAAGCTGGGAATGAAAGATGTTTATCACCCAGCGTGAGGGGGAGTGTTGAATATCTTTCAAGGAAATATTTTATTCAGAATTATTCTAGAGATATTCTAGGATATGTAGATATAATATCTTGTATATTTTTAGATAGTTTTTATTCTTCCCTATCTTTCATTTCCTTGTAATAGTAGATCTAAGGATGTACATATAGGCCTGTTGCTCTAGCTGCATTAATCAATTCTGTCAGGATTCATCTTATTCCCGTTCTTCCTTTATACCCTTCACTTTTCATATTCATTTAATGCACCTTACTCCCCATGCAACTATTTAATAAGGCAAATTATGTGACAAGAGGGAGTACATCTCCAGACATTTTCATTTGTGTTATTCTCCCTTCCATCTTGCGCACTTTTGAATTTGGTACTTAAATTTAACTTTGATACCTTTGTTTTATTTTTTAATTTCAGTTCACCGTCTTATGTTAGTGAGGTCATTCTGAAGAAGAATTTGTTTGATGCTCTACAGACAAGTATCTTCAATCTAGATAACTATGGTTTTTCCAGGTAACTGCTCATTCAATTTTTACCTTGGATTCCAGTTGTTTTGTCGTGCATTTTTGTTTAGAGAACAATTATTCATTTTTCTCATAAATTTTGAAGTTCAAATAGTTTATCAGTTTACCACTCTGATCATGCCATATCTCTGGGTAACGTCAAATTTACTTGTGATCTTTTGTTGCTCTGATTTTGATACAAAATCCTATCTCGAACGTACCTTGGTTGTTTTTTCAATGTGTTTTCTTTCATTACCCCAAAATATGAAGTTGATGTTGAATGATCTTGTTATGTTGTATGTGGTTCATTTTTCTCATAAATTTGGTCTATTATACTACTACTTGACTTCATTCTTCTCTGCAGTGGCATGTGGATACTTTCTGGAAGGCTTGCAAAAATGATGTTAGTTGATTGTGAGCAAAATGCATTTTGTCCATTGACTATTTCAGGCATGTTAAGTGACTTGTTCTTGACTTCTTATATATATATATATATACCTGTTTATGTTGGTCGATTTTTACTATCTTCTCCATTTCATTTGTCATCTAATCTCCAGCTTGATTATAGCAAAGTTGATGTCAACAACAAAGGAAAAGAAAAGTAAAGTCAGACATGTGGCAGCATGGCTTTATTATAGCGCAATTTTATTTGTGTTCCACAATAAGATACATTTTTTTTTTTTAAGATTCAACATGCATTGTTTCAATCAGTGTCATAACCTTTTGATTTTTTATTTGTTCATCAGTCATTATATATTAAGAAGTTCTATTCTATTCTTCGCTTGCAATTTCTGGAAGAGTTTATCAGTTGGGTAATCTAGGGTTTGTGGAACAAATTGGATGATGTAAATTCCGTACATATTGCTATACACATTTCAGCGCAAAATGTACGTATATCACATAATTTAGCAAAGGGAGTCTTTTGTGTAGCCTGTAGTTGTTAGGGATCCATTGAAATAACTCCAAAAGGTTAGCTTATAAAATAGAACAAGTTAAATATTAGAGACATGTTTTGAATAACTCCAAAAGGTTAAGGACTGAGAATGTAGTTTACCCATATATCTGTAGTCTACCTAAGTTGAGTCTCACTTAAGAGGTTGGAGCTTGTGAAGTTGGGATGGAGGAAGATGTATGGGAATAGCCATTCCGGAATGACTCACTGGAAAGGACTTGCGGGTAAGGTCCCTGGTTTGAACCCCGGATGACCGCTCTTTATTTACAAATTCAAGGAAGATGTATGGGAATCGGGGAAGATAGAGAGAAGGCAACATATGTTAGAATGAGGAGCCATCCGTTTTGATCATTCTGTCTTCTTTATTTGGGTAATAAAGTTGGAGATTCTTAACCAAATAAGCAATCAAAATCATTAACAATAGTATTCAAGAGGGAGAATCAATGAGATAGCCACCTTCTAAGAAGAGTTTTGCCCTTCCGTTAACAATTCATCTATTCTTTTATGCCAATTGCAGTTCTAGCATTCTGTTTCCTCATGTTTTATTCTATTCACTGACTGATTTGAAAATCCATGTATCAGTACTTATTCACAACTATGTCTCAGGGGGTTACTTGGGTACTGATATATTCATAGATTTTGAGTTTTATCCGTGTCATTACTTGTAATACACATCATATCTGTGTGTTTGTTATGATTACTTTTTGAGCTTCATCATCTTATACAGTTTGCACTCTTTTGTTCTGCTGTATTTTCCGTATGCCATTGAATTCATGTTGTGTTGCAGTAGATATTTCACGATCCTTACTGTTACGATTTGCTGCATGGATAAATATGCTTTGCTTAATGATTTTTTTTCTTCCAGTTCTGGATTTCACAGTGCAGCTTCTGGGAGCTGAAGTGGACCATGATTTTGTCCTTGCTCTTGTCATTTTCTGTATTCAGTATGTTTTTGTTAATCATGAATGCTGGAAATACAAGGTGAAACAAGATCGTTGGAAGGTTACTTCAAAGGTATCTTTTGTAGAATCTGTGCATGTAATGTCATCTAACAAATTGTACTGTTTATTTGAGTGCAGTATTTATTGGATTTAATTGACATTCAGTACCATTTAATTAGGGATGAACATTAAATATTCATTGTCATTCTGGGGAAAAATGGAGAAGAATAAAACTATTTACTGTTTGAATGTTAGGAAGGGGACAGGAATGTTGCACTATCCGGACAAAAAAAAGAAAAGAAAATAGTAAATATGTGAATCTCTCCACAACCCCTGGTTTAACCCTGAGACTGTGTGAACTTGAAGCTTCATTTTTTAGACTTTAGACTTCAGTACAAGGCTGGTAAAAGCTAATGTATTTTTTTTTTTAAATATAAGCAATACAACTTTGAAAATGGAACTCCTATATAATCTCATGTAACATTGGTAGGGAAAATGCAAACATGCTTAATGGAGGCTCTGATAAAGTGAAATCTAGATTTAGGAAAGATAATTTCCTAAGCATACGTTTATTGGATAACGAGCTATAGCTCAAGTGCAAAGTTGTCACTTAAGAGTAACTAACACATACGAAGTCTTTTTGACCAGTAGCCATCATTTTTTGAAACGGAAGGATTCTTGTTGGAATGAATATTCTCAACCGTATGATCTACTGATTTCCAATATGTGATGCCCACTCATCTTCTTTGTCACAATCTTTATAAAAATCATGACATCCTAGGAGGCCCAAAGGCTCTCATAAGCGCCCCCCCCCCCCCCCCCCCCCAACCCACACACACACACACACACACAAACACAGAGAAAACACAGGCCTAGCAATACTCTTGGTTTGGTGTTTTCAGATGAGAACAAGCTCTTGTTTGTACGGGGAAAACTTCTCAATCTTAACAATCCATCATAATTTTGTCGCAATGTCACATATTTGATTTGGGGTGCATTCGACTTCTCCTTGTTGTTTTATTAAGTGTACTTTCTTTCACAGTCTTGCAACCATTGGGTTTCAGTTAGTCTTGAATAATATGATAAGACAATATGGAGAGGACCTTAGACTTTTCTCTGTTCTTTCTCAAGATCCTCCCAAGATTTGTTCCGCTGCATTCATATCAGCTTTACTAACAAGTTAATGTGCATATTCTCAAGATCCTCCCAAGATTTGTTTTGTTTTTTTTAATTTTTTTTATCAATAATGTGTCTGATGTCCCCCCTCTCTTATCCTTGTGTTAATTTGTTTCTTATTGTTTGAAATTTGTCTTCTTCATGGTATTTCATGTAGGCACTTGAGGTTCTCAAAACAAGCATTACAGCAATCCCTCACCTCAGTAAGATTGGTGAGAGTATCGCTTGCATAATACTTTCAGATTCTTCGATCCACAACATGTTGTTTCGAATTGTTTGTACCACCTCACATGACCTAGAGGTAAGACAGTATTGGCTGCCCAGTTCTATTTTTGATGCTTTGGATTCACAGTTATCTTTAACTAGAAGATTGTGATTGTTATTGATGACTATGGCATTATTGCCAATGTAATATTTTATTCCTTCTAAGCTCAAAATCAGCTTTCATCATTTTTGAGGCATTATTGCCAATGTAATATTTTATTCCTTATGTTGTTTCGAATGGTTTTGTGTGCTACCATTCTTCTTGAGAAAATATTTATTCCTTTTGCACGTTTACATCAGAATTTTTGCATGGTTTTTGCTTCTCAAATGCTCAAAGTTAGCTTAGTTTTCTAAAATTAAGTCATTTGATCTTTTTATTGAATTTTACTGGAAGGTCCGGAAAAATGGGCCAACCTGTATGGGTGTTTAGCTGTTATCACTTGCTTGTCTCCAGCATTTAGCTTTTATCTGCTAATTAGATCATAAATGTTCCTTTCCCATTTCTTTTCCGGATTAGAAACTCTATGCCAGCAAATTATTTGACATGAGGGAGATTGAAGGCTGGGAGCTCTGTATATGCTTGGTGCTGGATATTTTTATGAAGATCATCACCAACTTTTCTGTGGTACTGCATCCTCCATTCCTACTACTGTAAAATTTCCTTGGCTTTCTGCTCAATTCAATTACCAATAAATGATGTTAGTTTGATTTCAATCTGGGCCTCCTTGCAGATATGTTGTTCTGTCTCTAGTCAGATTTTGTGGTTGATTTTCTATACTGTTGTATTGTCTGTTTATTCACATTATTTTTTCCACCTCCTAGGATGAGTTCTCTGGACCATACGTCTTCCATCAGGCAATTCTCTCACCAAGTGCGAAACCAATTTCAGTTCTCCTTGCCGTGGCATCTTTGATGTCCTTCATGCGGAATCCTGTATGTATTTTGGAACTTATAACCGATTCTTGATTATTTTTTTTTGCTTGTGCATTACGTTTAACCTCGTTGTTTTCTTAAGATGTGCACGCTTCTTATAGCAGGTCCATGTTTTGAATGTTGCTTAGTTTGACCATTTTGGGTTTCATTGACTGAGTCGATGAGTGTGAGAAATATAGTTGTCAAATAACATCCATCGATCTCCCGCTTTTATGGAGATTTTGTTTCGCTATTGTTGTCTGGGGCTTTTTGTTGTATTGACTAAGAATTAATAGAAGAAAGAATCTGAAGCATAATATGCCTGGGATTGGGTAGGAGATCAGATCTATACTATCTGTACACAAAATTGGGATAATGTGCCTGATGTCACTTGAGTAGGCGATCATATCTATACTAACTGTACGCAAAATTGGCAGAATGTGCTTGATGTCACTTGAACTGATGGCGGACTAGGTGAAAATTTACCAAATTGATTAATTTAGGATTGACACTCAACTTTGCCTAAGTGGTGTAGAGTGCACAAGTCCTCTCTCGGAAGATTGTCTTGTCTAAACATATTAAAGACTTGTAGACCTTCACATAATGAAAGTTGTTAATGAATTCCATATCAACTAGCCTAGAAATCCCGTTTACCCCATAGCATGTGTTTCCTCTCTGGGATCTTCCTTATTTTAGGGAATGGCAGTCTGTCTTCTGAGAAGACATACTGCCATGGGGTAAAAGGGATAATGTGCCTGATTTTTTTATTTATTTTAAGGTTAAAATATATTGAAAACTGAAGAAATATGTACAAACATGTTAGAGGGTCGTTTGGGTAGTGCAATAGGCGCCAAAATGAGGATATGCTCTCTTGAGCAGCCTATATTGTGAGTGAGGCAAGATCCTATCAAAGAACCATAGGGATGCTGGGTTAGCCATACGTGGCTCCTGTCTCTTCAAGCCAAAGCTATTAGAAGTTGGACACACACACCAAGGTAGTATAATCGAGCAATCCCTTCGGCTAAGTCATCCAGGAAGCTGCATTACTGTACTCTGGCATCCCTTAGTGATTAATTCTTTACCGAAGCATTACAAGCCATAAAAAGATACAACTATGACAAAAGGTTGGCTCTTATATAAAGCCATAAACATAATGTTGTCATGCATCTTCATTCTTCAAGTAGCACCAGTAGGGCTGCATATCTATACTCCAGGGAGATCCTACAGTTCAACCGATACCACACATTCATGGCTGATCTTCCTCTAGTAGCTGGCCTTCGTGTAAGGTGGAGGAATGAGTGACCACCATGGAGAAATTGTTGTTCAGCACTCAATATACATGAGTTTTGATGATGTGAATCAACTCATCCAAGCTCCAAGATTTGTCTTGAAAGATCTTGTCATTCCTTGCCTTCCATATATAATATGTTGTTGCAGCAAGTGCTGTCCTTTTTGCTTTGGCTTTCCATCCTTTACCCCGAGCTTCTTTTTTCATCCATTTGATAGCTCCTTGTGGAGTGATCATCCTTCTCCATATTTCCAACCAGTTTTAAATCTGCATCCAGATTTGGGAGGAGAAGTCACAAGCAAAAAATAAATGTTCATGAGATTCAGGAGCCATGTTACAGAGAGGACAAGAGAGGTCTACTTCCCTATACTTAATGAGATCTTTGGTTGCCAATCTTTTCCTTGTAGCAAGCCAAAGGATGAAGGAGTGTTTGGGCAGGATATTGGAGTCCCAAATAGTGGAGTCCCAAACAACACTGCACCATGGTTTTAGGATTGACACTCAACTTTTCTTTGATTTTAAGGGTTAAAATATATTAAAAATTTGGAATAGAATATATACAAAAGTCTTGCAAGGGGGACTAGTGTTCTAGATCCACTTGCTAGGGACATCAAAATCATGGGATCCGGTTTTAAGGGACCCCAATCCATAAGGTGTGTTGAACTCATAGGTTCGGTGCAACCCCTATCTCGTCAAGCCAAGGCTATCTGAAGTCGGGCCCGCACCCTAAGGTTGTGAAAGAATAAAACCCCCTTCGGCTCAGCCATCAAGGGTCTTATCCTACCACGACCTTAGCACACCTGAAGCATTAAATGGAACCCTATTACTTAAAGTTTGTTACATCAAAAAGGGGTATCCATGAGCTAGCCGAAGCTTCTAAGCAAAAACAGCCTTTGAAAGTTAACGGAAAGACATCATTCTTTAGCCGCTCTTCTTCAGCATTATGTCTCCATTGAACTTCATTCATTTAAGCTTGAAGAGGGGTCACCGAGGCTAGGCAGCAAACCATCTTGTAAGGTATCCGCTGAGGTGGACTATGTGAAAATATACCAAATTGATTAATTTAGGATTGACACTCAACTTTGCCAAAGTGGTGTCTAGTGTACACGTGCTCTCTATGAAGAATGTCTTGTCTAAACATATTAAAGACCTTTAGACCTTCTCATAATGAAAGTTGTAAATGAATTCCATAACAACTAGACTAGAAATCCCATTTAACCCATAGCATGTGTTTCCTCTCTAGGTTCTTCAGGGATCTTCCTTATTTTGGGGTAAGGGCAGTCTGTCTTCCAAAACCCTTTCATGAGAGCAAGCTAGATTTGATGTGACAGTTTGGTTTCTCTATACTGTTTCAATATATAAATATCTATCTGAAGCCACATCGTAGATAATAGTTTTTGCATCATTTATCCACCATTTGACTTCCTTGCTCAGAATATAGCTAAAGAATTCAACTTTCCTCATCTGTTTGACTTCTACTGATGTTGTGAATTTTAATGTGGTTTCTGTTGTGACTTAGTATAAACACAGGTGCATCATATTCTAGCTTTACTAGTCATTTAGATCTGTTAAGATATACTGTGGCTGAACAATGTGCTTTTAAGTCAAACTGGATTAGATTTGGAGAAGATTTCAGCGAGTTGGGAGTTAAAATATGCAAATCTACTTTCACAATTCTTCACAGCCTCAATCTAACTTGATACTGTGAGCCTAATGTCCCTACTCTACCCATTTCTTCCATGGATGGGGAGCGTGAGTTTATTTCCAAGTGTTCAGAGGTAAAAGTATATTTTCTCCCGTGGATGGGGAGCGTGAGTTTATTTGGCTATTTGATCAATTGCACACAACTATGATATGAACTCACTGTAGGGCAGCAATCCCATAGCCAAAATTACTAAACCATCTAACGGGAAAGAAATTCCCCTGGCATACGAAGGTAAAGCCTCTTACAACATATCACATTATCACAGTGTTCCTAGCTATAGAGCTAATGCTCTTAATCTATCAGTACTAACATACATGTCTTAAGTCACCTATCGTGACTAACAAAATATTTACCACTCCAAACTAACTGGACTTCCTGACTCCCGGAGCCTAAAAGGTCCCCAGATTATCAAACCCTCCATTTTTCCTCAGCTACAATATACTAACTAAATTTTATGCTTAGCTGTCTCTGACTGTTGATTCTTCCTTTTTTAAATTATTTTTTGCAGGCAATACAAGTTGGTGCTGCTAGAGTACTTTCCTTGCTATGTAGCATTACTGATCATTCACAGTCCCATTTGTATGCAAATGCAAGCTTCTCCATTGGTGATAAACAGGTTTGGATTTCTTTGAAAGACTATCCTTTCTGTGCTGGATAGATATATCTAGTAACTTAGAACTGAACTTGTGATGTTTTGCAATCTCCCTCAGATTATGCAGTTAAGGAATTCCATTGAAAATAATATAAGTGAGCAGTCCAGGAAAGATGACGACCTATTGGTTGCTACTGTCAATCTTCTAGTTTCTGCGGCTCATTACCAGGTTTGATTTACCATAGCAATACAAACTCTGGGCATGTCAGAAAGTTATTGGATTCTTAAGGAATACATTTAGGCTCCAAAGTTATTATATGCTTTGCCTGCTCTTGAATTGGTAAATATATACATATGTGATCACTTGATCAAATTTACAAAAGACTTAGCCCATGGCCAAGCCACAAAATCGGCCCACCTTAGCCGTATCCCACCCTTTACAAAAGTCCTACTCACTTCTACTCCCATACTAACCACCCTCTCAGTTCCACCCTTTACAATGTCCTACAAAAGTTCTACCTCTCCTATCCCAGTCAGTACTGTTGGATTAATTTACCAACCCATGTCTTCTCCCTTCTAGTTCTCCCTTTGCATTTTATGGAGATCCTAGTCTTACAAAGCTCTTTCATACAAGCAGTCCACTCTCTTGGCATACACACTTTTTTCTTGAAGACAAACATCATTACGTTCAAGCCACGGCATGCACCCAAACGCCGTAAAAATGTTAAGCTTCGCCTGGAAAACTGCCCCTTTCTGAATGCTCAGAGGTTCATTTGCAAACTACCGAAGCCACTCCTCAGTATCCCCCCTTCGTTGTGGTAGCCCAGCCCAAGACCACCACCTCCTGGGCTACATTTACGACATCACACTCGAAACCATAAATATCTCTCGGTGTCTTCCACTTGTTTACAAAGCGGGCATGCCGTTGCTTCTTCACCCATCCAATGTTTGATTTTATGGCCGGTTTGTAGCCTCCCTCTGGAAGCGACCCAAATGATGAAAGCCCATCTCCTGTTCTGTGCACCCTTCCAAATGATAATGCCCCAGTCCACAAGCGGTCCCCTCAATCTCATGCTATCGTAAGGTGATTGCTGAGCACCCATTTGAGCCAGATACTTGGCTTGTTTACTTCAATGTCCAAAACCAGCTTAGAGAGCATACTCTTGTTTCATGCCTCTATGTCCTTGATTCCGAGGCCTCCCTCCTCCTCTGCTTTCGCTGTCTCGACTCGTTCGGGGAAAGAGCGCGGATCCTGACCCCCCAGACCCTGCGTTTTCCCGGGATATACTGGGTCGTTGTTGTTGTTGTTGTTGCCAAGCTATCGAGCATGGCTTTTTTACATCCATCCCATGCCAGAGAAACCTTCGGCAAACCTTCGTAAGCTTCTGTACAACCCCCTTCGGCAAAGCTGCTTTGCCTGTTCTATTGCCTACTTCTACAGCACCTACTCCATCTAGTAACCTGAACCACTGTTACTGCCAGAATTTGTTTTTCTTATCTCTTACAAAAGAACAGTCCATACCAAGAGTATATGGTAAAATACAAAAATGCGGCATGCATGACTCATTGGCGATCAAAAAAATTGGGCACCACCACACCCGTAATGGCCAGAAGCTTGGTGGCCCATCAGTTGAATTGTTTCTCATTCTTAGAGACGAGGGGGATATACTCCTGCGTTAAAAAAACGGCCTAATTATTTAATTTTGTATCAAACTTTATTTGTTTTGATGGTAATCGGTTTATGTTTACTTAATTGCAGCCTGCTTTTTTTGTTGGTATACTCACTGCTAAAGATATTACAGCAGTCCCAACTAGTGGTGACGTGTGCGCAAGTGATCTTACTACTGAATGTTCTTTCAAACCTCTAAGGTCCAAAAAAGCTACACTTCTTATAGATTTGCTTCTGCTGAATATCGAAAGATCTGAAAATCTCATCAGCAGGTGTGTATATATTTAGAAACTCTTATAATGATATTGCTAGTTGTATTATTATCAACGTTTTAATATCTTTCTCTTTGTTTTTCTTTTGATCTTTTCCAGTAATGTCCGAGTACTTCTGGCCACTCTTAATTTTTTTAAAGCCCTGTGGCAAGGCTCTGTTCAGTATGATGATATCTTGGTATATGTGAGAAATTCAAAGAAGTTATGGAAACATTTGTCTGAAATTATTTCATTGGTTACTCGTAATAATGCTTCCTCAACAAGAAATCTGGCTGACCCAGAGGCTCAAATCCTTGCATTCAAGTATCAGTGTCAATCATCTGCATTGGATATTTTAGCTTTGGAAATGTTCCTGCAGAAAAAGCTTTTACATGCTGAAACACTTGCAAAAAAAGCTGACAGATCAGCAAAAGCAAACTCAGGAGGTATTGTTAGCTGCAACACACTAGAATCTGCAAACCTGAACCATCTTAAGCATGTTTTATCATCTTGGTCTGAGGGCAATGTCATTGGGGATCTTGTGAAGATGTCTGCTGGTTCCATGTATGACAATGATGTATACTATCGGGCAAAGGTACGCTTCTGATTGAGGTTCTCTGATCCTGAACATGATGGGAGTCTCAATGTGTCTATTGGTAAAACATTTAATGGTGATCTGACACTGACAAAGTAATCTAAGACAACTCAATACTGCAGCCCTGAATTGCTGCTCTAACTCAATACTGAGTTGAACATTAAAAGTCATTGAGTTCAATCGTCGCAATGTCTTCAAAAATAATCTAGTTGGTAGGGGTTCAGTGAAATTGGCATATGAGTGTATTTTTTGTGAATTGAAATATTACATTTGTGGAGGATGTGTGTCTATTCAAGGCCTGAAACTTTTTGTTTTTATATAGAATGCATGGATTGGGATCCATGCCTTGGAATCGAAGGCAGTTTCCAGTTTTCTTTTGAAAGTGATTCACAGTTTTTGCCATGTTGGACTTAATCAAATGACTGACTTTGGTGAATTATGTTTGATGTTGAATATACGCTCCAAGCATAATCCCTTTCTCCTTGCTGAATTTGCTAGATTTCGACATGACAAGCAAAAAATACAGTTAGTGTACTCAGTTTCACTATCTATTTCTGTTAGTTGTTTACATACGACAATTTCTGCTTTTTAGCCATTATCAATAAATCAATTAGCTTTGGCTCTAGGGTTGTCCATTAACTAGTTTCACAATGTCATAACCTATGTTTTTACCCCTGAGCTGCTGCACACGTCTTCTTCTAGTTTGTTTGAGGTTCCATGAGGGGAATGCATTTTTTTCTTATAATTTCTTTGAGGCTTTAAAGTTTCATGCTAAAACCTTTGCAGATGTCTTCTTGTTTATTTGCTGCACATGTTTTGGGAAAGTTATGTACTGGTGATGCTGGATGTCTGGTTGTCTCTTTCACCGAAAAGATTGATATGCTGTCTTCAAAGGTTTGACCCTTTTCCATCTATTTGAAAATTGCATCGTTCGCCCTGTAACTGTTTGAACTTATAAGGCCTCATAGTCTCCAAATCTCATTTTTGTTGAATAGTTCATGCCTTGTCGAATATACTTCTATAATCTTTTGGCAACTTGTCTTTTACTCGTGACGTTCAATATTGTCTTTTCTTACTTGCTTCCTTTTTGACATGGACAGTCTAACTTTTACATGTTTCTTTTGCAGTTATTTAATCAGCCTTCGTTTGCTGAGTTATCAAGTCAGTACTCCTGTCATGGATACGGGTATGTTAGAAATAAATGCGAGTATTTGACGTGATATGATGCAACAGCATCATTGTCTTATGTTTTCTTCATACAAAAACCCCATTATTGTTGAGGCCTCAAACTAGAATTGGATATAGTTGTGGAGAGGGAAAGAGAAATAGAGTGAACTGTCTGAAGGGCTAGTAGTTCCTTGTAGCCCTATCACTTGTATGTGTGAACAATTGTGCATAAGTTCCTGAACACAATATATCTGAAGACTAAATATCCTAATACCCCTTAAACTGGAGCAGTAATTGAAGATGCCCAACTTGTTCCAATCTTAATATATCCTATTTCTCTTAAGTGCTTTTGAAGTGGTATATATTAACTGCTCTAAAGTTCAGAAAGATTAGGTTCTGCTAGCCTTGTCCTTATTAATGTGATGAATTTCTTTCTTCTCATAAAAACATGATTTAGGTGGTATTATTGCACCTTGGTAGTTACCCAACAACTTGGGAAGTGAACTTCCAAGTTCATTCTTTTGTCTAAAAATTTCTTTACCCAGAAAACCTCACATGTGATGAACTTCTAAGTCCATTCTTGTCTAAACATTTCTTTTGTAAACCTATTTTTATTTTAATAATCTGCATTTTCTTAAGCTTAAAAATCTAGGCATTTACATTTAAATTAAATTCAATAATTTCTACTGATTTCAGCTTTTTCTACCTTGTTGCCTTACAGAGAGGGTGTAAAGCTGAAAAGCCTAATACTCAGTGATCTCTATTATCATATACAAGGAGAACTAGAAGGGCGTCATGTTGATTCTGGTCTTTTTAAAGAGCTTTACCAAGTCGTAGCCGATTCAGATCTCATGCGCTCTTATATGAAGAAATCTAATGATGAATTTAATAAGACAGATGACCTTAATCTGTTTGATATTTTTCATTTGCAACAAGATATTGGGTTGGATATGTGGGCTTATTCAGAATGGAAAGCATCTAAGGATGTAGCAGAGACCATGTTTCTTTCCTTGCAAGATTCCAATTCCATGTTGTCGCTTGGGAGCTCAAGGCTTTTGACAGTTAGAGCATTGATTATGGTTTTAACTCTGAACATGGGAGATGTAAGATCCTGAACCCCACTACTTTTATCTGTTTGTACGTCTTAATACTTACATTTCAACCACAAATGGTTACTCATGATGGTACCTGGTAGTTGCCATAAATAATTATGGCATAAATATCTCTGCTCAATTTTTATGGTTAATATCTACGGAGTTTCTTGAAAATTCTATGAATTTCAGGGGAAAAAAAAAAATTCTCTGATGGGTTTTAGATGATTAATGATCTGTTGTAACTTAGGTGGACTTTGTTGAGCAAAATTTGCCCCTACCTCTTGCATTTGTTTCTGCTGCAGTTTGTGAAAGTGGGTTAGGGTCAAGGATAAATTAATTAGGCATAATAAATGTGTAAGCGAGATCTTTTGTTCCCCATAACATTTTTGTAAATGTGCCATCTCTTATATGCATGATAATATACCTGTTATTGCAGCCAAGTGAAGAGGCCACTTTGTTCTTTAGGATGCCCCAGGATCTCATTTTATCATCCATAAATCAAGTATGCAAGGAGTTCCTTTCCACAGTGGAGTCACTAATTGAATTTCCAGATTGTCCTCGAGAAGTTGCTGATTTCCTAGCCGCTGAGACAGAATTGCTTCTATCTCTTATCAGATATACTGATGGAAGCCTACCGTTATCTACTTGTAAAATAGTCTTGAAAGTGTCTTGTTTTGCCCTTAAAACCTTAAGTCAATCAAGAATGCTACGAAAGGTTGAATCTACAATGAAAAATTTGCTGATTCTCCTTCTTTCGGTTGTGGGATCAAGCTTTTGCAGTACAGCTTTGGGAGATTCAACTGAAGTAAAGTTTGTGGAGGATCTTAGTGAGGTGTCCAATGCTTGTTTGGGTCTACTTCCTATCCTTTGTACCTGCTGTGGAACATCTGGTTTAGAAATCATCTCTATTGCTTGTGTTGATTTGATGCTGAAAACTTTCTCGGCTCCAAAAACTTGGCTCCCTGTCATTCAAAAGTATTTCCCATTACAAAATGTTATTCTCAAGCTTCATGATGAAAGATTTTTTGAGAGTTTTCCAGTAATATTGAAGTTCCTTCTCACTGTTACTCAAGTTAAGGAGGGCGCTGAAATGCTTCTTGCTTCAGGATTCTTAACATCTTTGAGAGTATTGTTTGCTGAAAAGGAAGAAGATATGCCATATCCTCTTAATCAACATGATAAGCCCACATTAGGAGACAAAATTGAGAATCCTCAGAACATCTGGGGACTAGGTCTGTCTGTTATAACTGCTATGATTTGCTCTTTAGGAGAAAGCTCTGCTGGTGCTGATTTTGTGGATAAGATAACACCATATCTTTTCATAGAGAAGGGCTACCTAATTGCTTATCATCTAAGGGCGCCTGGATTTCCTTCTGATGAGCATGAAAAGAAAAGAGCACGTGCTCAAAAGACTAACACCCCTCTATCCTCTTTAAGAGGAACAGAGGATACTTTGTTGTTGCTGTGTGTGCTCGCTAGGCACAGAACCTCTTGGGTAAAGGCCACAAAAGAAATCGATTCAGAGCTCAGAGAGAGGATTATCCATGTGTTGGCCTTCATTAGTAGGGGCAATCATTACTCTGGTGAGTTCTCTACTCGGACTGCACCTATTATATGTCTTCCACTGTCCAAGGAAGATTTTTCTAACCACAAGGAGGCAGCATTTGTTGGAAGCAAAAGAGGGTGGTTTGCTCTTTCCTCTCTTGGATGCCTAATGAGGTGTAGTTTCCCTGCCGAGCCCATGAAGACAATGGCTATTGTCCTCACGGACCAAGAAGATAAGAGTTCCAGTTCTCTTATCCAGTCACACTTCTCAGATACTATTGCTGTACAGATTTATAGAATTGCTTTCGTTGCTCTTAAGTTTTTGTGTCTTGACGCAAAAGCTGCTGCTAGAAGATCAGAAGAGCTTGGCTTCATTGATTTTTCTCGCATTCCTGAGCTTCCAGTGCCTGAGATTCTACATGGATTGCAGGTAAATACTTGGTGCTAATGTTGGTCTGATTCTGATTACTTTTGTGACTGTTGTATGTAATAGTATAATTACATGCATTCTTTCATGGTTAGTTACATAGATGGGATGCTCCCTTTGCAGGACCAGGCTATTTCTGTAGTGACTGAACTCTGTGAAGCCAACAAATCCAAGCTGTTGGAGCCAGAAGTCCAAGGCGTCTGTCTGATGTTGCTTGAAATAACTGAAATGGCGCTGCACCTGGAGCTTTGTGTGTCACAAACATGTGGTATTAGGCCTGTGTCAGGTCATGTTGAAGACTTCACCAAGGAAGTCAGGTTGTTACTCAGAGGTAAATAATTTCCATTCACCCTAAACATCACCCATTCTCTGGTTTTCGGACCTGCTGAACGATATTATTTACAGTATTTCCTTGTTGAATACTGTCTTACAGCTACGGAGGGGCATGTATTCTTGAAGACACCAGTAAAGCAATTGAAACAAGTAATATCGTACGTGTATCCTGGACTGTTACAAAGTGATAGCTTGTTGATGTGAGGTACTGTATTATCAGGGCTTTTATTTGGCTGAATATCAACCGAGGCTGCTGGTTGCTGATCACGTTAGAGCCATTCAGGTTCTCGGGGTTCCTGTCATGTGATCATATCTTTCGAAGATGCTAATGCTCGACTGGTTGAACTCATATCACAATGCTATGCTTATTTGGGGCACCTTTGTAGTTGCGCTATACGTAGTATATATATTTGTAGGTTTAAATGTGTTTAGTGGTTTAGTTTTAATTCCTGCTGACCCAGCATTAATCTGGGTTTTTGAGCTGAGAATAGAGTGCGGATCTTGTATGATTTTTATCTTTGTAGCTTGAGATTGAACATATGCAAATGGTTTATCTTTTACGAAGTCGATGCACCATAGATCGCATCTTATGCCTTTCACTGGCCGACGATCATCAGAGTTGTATATTCTTAGTAGCGGAAATCAAGATAGAAATGAGTTTTGACATTGAATGAGTGAAACACCATTCCAGGGGTTTTGCCAAGCTTTTCGGAGGCCTTGTGCTGAAAATAAGATTAGGTACTACGTACTTATAGTATCAGTATTTACGCTTTTTCCCCCCCGGTTTAATATGCATTGTATATGTGAATTGCATGTCTTGCTACTATCGTAAACTGTACTTAAAAAAATTGATCAAAACTCTATTATAAAATCTATTAGCAAAATGATAGTTTGGCTATTGGCAAAACGAATATAAAAAAAAACGGCTTGCTATCTGCACAGTTTTATTTCGCCAAACACAATGAGTTCACGGTTCACTTGCTTCTGATGTCGGCAAGCATTTTTTACCTACACCGGCTTCTCGTGTTGACAAGCTTTTTCGAGATAAAAAAACGCTTGTTGACACTGAAAACTAGTGAATAGTCGTACATTTAGTGAAATTTATGTCTTGTATATAGCATAATCCCCCAAAAAAATTACACAATAGACATTTTCACTTTTACAAAGTAATTACAAGTTAACCTAAAAGAAGAGAAACACTCAAATCCACACACTCAAATCCACTTTTAGGGTAGAGTAGCCCCAATTTCTATCAAAATCCCCAAATCGATTTCTAGGATTAGGGTTCTCTCTAAAATATCATAGAGGAGAAAGGGGAGTCAAGGGCGGTGGTTAGATATGTCGATTGCAAGAGGGTTTGTGTGAATGGATGGTGGGTGTCATGTTGGCTATTGTCGAGTTTGTGCTTGCCTTGTTTATGTTGTTTTCGATTTATTTCTTGTATATGTCGACTCTGCTTGTGCTTGTTAGCTCTTTGTTGCCTATCTTTCCTTCTCAAATTTCAACAATTTGACTAATTTGTAGTTGTTGTTGGAAGGCAAAAACATATCGATGGTGATCCTGGCAGTCGTCCATCTTGCATTGACGACAAAGATCGGAGGTGTTGTTGACCACCATGAATCTTCCTTTTTTTTTTTTGATTAGGTAAAAATTTGAAGGTCAGACAGGCCTGACTCATCGAGAGGCCGACCGAAGTCGGCAGACGGCGAACCGTCTAATAGAGCAACCTAAAAACAAAAATACAAATAACAAGCGTAGTGAACCAGACAGTAACACTACTACAAACGTTCCAAGAAGACCAACCACCCGAAAAGCTGAGGAAGCCACCGAAGGACGCAGCCAAGCACCACCGAACAGTAGCACCGCAGTAGTACAGCAGGACTCTAACTCCTGTGGGTAGTGCAGACGAACTCCAAGGAAACTCTATCCAAAATACGGAGTCGCCTTGAGCGCACGACCTCGACTCCAGCCAGACCCGACTACAAACTCCACGCCCCCCAACCAAGCAGAAGATCTCCTAAAACATCAGAAGCAGAGCCGCAAACTGCTCGAACAAAACGCCACCAAGCTTTCATCTATAAAAGTATCGACAAGCCCTTGCGGAATTTTCTCAAACCCTTTCGGGTGGTTATACTCAGAACCCTTTCGGGACAATATCAAGAACCCGAAAGAGTTCTTGATGTTGCAACCCAAACGGGATTTTGTCGAATTTTTTTTTTTTAAATTGTCAGACTTGGCGTGCAAGGCCAAACTAGCAACTTGCACGCCAAGGACTTGAGCAAGGGGAACAGCACACGCCTGTCAGACACACCCGTGCAAGGCACGGAAGGAGCATCCAAGGCCTTGCCGAACCCGGATGGCACACCGGGCTGAACAGAAGCGCCGGGGAAGAAAGCGGCAGAGAAGGAAACTCGACCGTGGCTAACGACGGCGCAGCAAAGGGCAAACGACCCCACCACCGACGACAACGAACAGCGGAAGTCCTGGCGGAGGCGAAGCCCACGGCCGTCGGAGAACACACAGGGTGATTTTGGGGGATTTCACAGAACACCACGGGGGAACCAAATCGAAACAAAATGAAACAAATCCGACCAGAAATCAGGATCTGAACACCACGAAACGAAACCGGGACACCAATAGATTGGGTAGCCTGGGGAAGATGGGAGGCCGACATGGAAGGGAAACCGGCCACCAGGTCAGGAGCCGAAAACGACCATGGCGACGGGATGGGGGGTCTTGTGATTGAATCGGTACACCGGAAATGATGGTAGTTGGAGATGGATTCAAAGAATCGTGTTTGGATATGGAAGATTAGGCCAATATCAGATTGATTGGAGGAAAGATTGACAGAGAAAGAGGACTTAGAGTCCAGGGAGTACGTTTGTTCAAAGGGGTTTCTCTATTTGGAGCTAATTGGATGAGCAAGACCATGAATCTTCCTATGCTTAAGCTCTTCATCTCTTAAGAAAAACTATGGTTTATTGGCCGCTTTATAATTAATTTATAAAACCGAAAAACCCTAATGTGCAATTTTTTAATGTTTATATTTTTTTTTGAAAAGGTAAATATGTTGTTGGAAAGCAAGTACATATCGACGGTGATCCTAGCAGTCGTCCATCTTGCATTGACAACAAGAGGGGAGGTTTTGTTGACGACCATGAATCTTCCTATGCTTAAGCTCTTCTCTCTTATGAAACATATTTACTGGCCGTTTTGTACTTAATTTATAAAGGCAAAAAATCCTAATGTGCATCATTTAATGTTTATCTTTTTTTTTTGAAGAGATAAATATATTGATGTATGTAATAATAATTACAAAAGGTGATGAGGGCTAAAACCCCATTCACATTCACAGCATAAGCATGCATTACTCCAAAAAGGGTTCTGCTTATTAGAGCATGATAATTTTACTTTTTACAACACAATTATTTACCCTCAAAAGTAATTAAAATTACATATTACCCTTACACATCTCTTTCCCCTGTGCTCTTGTTCGGAGGTCTTAACCGCTCGCGGCTCGCCGACCTGTCCATTTTCTCTTTGATTCAATTTCTTGTGTTGGTCATTCTATGTTAGGGGATTTTATTCTTTTGTTTGTCAATCGATTTATGTTTTTTCTATCTCCAAAAAGACCCCCAACATCTTGCAGCACAATCCAATCGACATTAGGGGGTTTCATCCTAGAGATTTTGAATCGTGAGAGAATTTGTATTTCTTGATTGATGTATAAACTTAAAATCGTGAGAGTAATTTTACCCTGTGCTAAATGGAATTCATGCTCCAAAAATTGCCCTTCAAAAACTTCTATTTACGCAAAGTTCCTACAAAAAAAAAAACTCTCATCCCAGTCTAAATGATACCCTTCCAAAAACTATCTTGTTAACCCCCTAATCCTCTCGCTCTCACCGTTTGTTGCCTTTACACCAAAGTGAGAGATAGTATCTACACACATTAATAATATGATCGCCAAACTCTTTGGGTTACAAGGGATTCTACGAAACACTTCAGTATAACCAAGGAAAATACACCAAAGCACAAAAAATGTTAAGCTTAGATTGGAAAATTACACCCTTCTCTGCGGTCGTAGCCTTCGCATTAAACTACTGCAGCCACATGATGATATCTCCATCCATGGTCGACAGTTCACCCCAAGCCCATATCTTGTGTCTTAATTCAATAACCAGCATCCGAACTAGAGGTGGTCTTCGGTTTTTTCCTCTTCTTCACTGAACGGATAGGCTACAACCTCAAGACCTTTCTAATGCTTGACGATTCTCCCAGTCTAAAGCCTCCGTCTAGCCGTTACATACCCACATAATGAACTATCACTTCCTTGCTGGAATTCCCTTCCATAGTACTACTCCCCAATCGGTTGGTTGGCGCGGCGGACGTATCGGGTTATACACCTTCACGCAGGAGACCCCTCCTATGTTGTTTGTGATACAATGCACCTCCCACCGGCCTATTCACCTTTTTGAAGTTTTTCCGCAGGCCGCAGCACATCCCTTACCGTGAGCATAGACGAAGGCATGGGGGCAAGGGAGAGCATCTGCCCCCCCCCCCCCTCCCCCTTCGTTGCCATTTTTTTATAAAATAAAAATTCGTTTTGATTTAGTAAAAAAAATGTTAAAACCCTTTGAAAGAAAAAGATCGATGAACAGCAGCACATCGAATTGACGATCATCGGGCCATTGCGCGCCTGTGCCAATTTAATTTCTCCATTCACAGGCCACCACCGCCGCAAGTTCCTTGTCGTCCACCACCGCACGCGACACCATACATAGCCCGAAGCCATCTCTTGCCGGTTTTCGCCATCTGCGTCGCCGTCGTTCGAAATCGGAGCCATCTCTCGGTGATACGGTAAGTCTTGAACTTTTGATAAATTTTTATACTTTACATTAGGTGTTTGAATTTTGATATTTTGATGTTGGTTAGAATTAGAGTATTAAATTGTTGAATAGATTGAGTTCAATTTGTTCAATAAATTTGATTAAGGTTTATGAATTATGACTTTCAAATTGAGAAATTGCTTATTTGATAGAGATGATTAATTTGTTAGGTTTTAGAATTGAAATTGAATTGAATATTATTATTATAGTCTTTGAATATAGGAATATGGATAAATATGTTATCTGTACAAAGAAGCCATCAAATCCCAATGTTGAGTTTTCTACTACTCCTAATCAATCTCAAAACATTGATGTAAACGTTGTTAACACAACTGGAAATTTGGTTAGAGATAATGTGAAAAGAGATGACATGACTAGAGAAGCAGAACACGTGGTAAGAAAAGATGGGGGTGGAGGGTGTGGCTACAAAAGATGAGACTAGAAGAGATGATATGGTTATGGAAGATGTTAGAAGGGAAAAAATAGCTAGAATTACACATGAAGAGGAGTTGTATTTTAATAGTGATCGAGGGTTGCACAAACCTATTCATAGTTATGATCCTTCTATTAGAGATGATGTTAGGAAAATGTATATGGTTAAAGGTGGTTGTCAAACATTAACTGATTTTCCACGAACCGATTTTGGAAAGAGCTCTAGGTCTTTCGTGAAAGAATGGTTCAACAAATGGGAATGGTTGGAGTATAGTGTTTCTAAATATGCTACATTTTGTTTTTGGTGTTACTTGTTCAAGTTAGATTCAGTAAATAGATTTGAGGCTGATATGTTTGGGAAACAGAATTTTGTAATTGGAAGAAGGGTCCTAATAAATTCAAAGAACATGTGGGAGTTGCTAGTAGTGATCACAATCAAGCTTTAACCATGTTCTTTCTTTCTGTCAGACTATTTTCAGCTACTTCCCAACCATTCATGACCATCCCCTCGTATTTTTTGCGGGACGGGATTGTCTTTTTTTTTTCTAAATCCCACCGGGATCGGGATGGGATGCGGGACGGGACGGGACGGGATTTGCGGGATTTGTGCCCACCCCTAACCAAAAGTGCCAAAACCGGCGTCACCTTTCGTTGTCCATCAAAATTGACTAGTTTTCACTTATATGTGTCCCATACATGTTTATATGGAATATAAGACATAGTGTGAGCTTTCTGCGCGAAAAGCTTTCCATAACTTTTTCGGACCAAAAGTGACCAAATCGGTGTTCCCTATCGTTATCCAACAAAACTAGATAGTTTTTGCTCAGATGTGTCCCTTGAATTGGTAAATAAAGAGCGGCCGTCCGGGGTTTGAACTAATGACCTATGGGTACTACCCACAAGTCCTTTCCGGGGAGCCATTCCGGATTGGTTTCTCAGATGTGTCCCAAACATGTTTATATGACGTATAGAACTAATGGCAGGTTTTTCAATGAAAATCTTTCCTTAACTTTTTTCGGACCAAAAGTGAGTAAATCAGCCTCACATTTCATGGTCCATCAAAACTGAAGGAGAAGTTGTTTGTGACATTTGTTGACATCTCCTTAATTTTAATATTTTTAACCAATTGCATTTTTCTCCATTAATTAATACAATATAGTAATATATATACTCAAGATTAGATTTTACTAAATTTTTTTTATCCAATTTCACTTAATCAATATATAAATATATACTTAAGATAAGATTTTACCCAATTTAGTATTAATCAATTACACATAGAAAAAATTCAGTAGAATATCCATTTAGGATTTGTAATTAAGTAAATGTCCATTTTGTTTGGCAATGAAGTAAATGTTCATAATTTTATATTAACACCTAAACTACCCCTCTTTTAATTTAACCTACTTCTCACAACTTCTCTCTCACACCTATCTACTCCATTTCTCCTTCCTCTCATGGCGTCAAACCACCACCCACACCCAATCTCCATCGGATTTTCTTCGTTCTTTCTCATACCTTCTCCAATTGGCACCTCAAGGTCTCCCATGACACCAACCTCGATTTTTAAAGCCAACAATGGAGGTCGCTGGAGAGTAAGGCCAGAGACTGAGATTGAGGACGGTGAAGGGAAGAAAGGAGAGGAGGACGAAGACACTTGGAGCACGAAAACGACTCTCAAAACCACCAAAACTCAAACAAGAAAAACGAACTGAAAACCCAAGAGGCGCAAAACCGAGGCAGAAACCAAAGGAGGGACAAGGGAGGGAGAAGAGTGGTGCCCGACCTTACTCTCAAAACAGCACAAAGGCAATCTGTGCAGAGAAAGGAAAAGGGAAAGAGGAGGACGAAGAAGAAGGGAGAGCTGAAGTTTTCTGAAGATCAAAGAAGAGAAGAGAAGACAATGGCAGGTGCAAAAGAGAATTAAAAGGACAGAACAATGGCAAGAGTAGGGAGGGAAGAAGATGCCATACCGAAAGCGAGTTGAGAGAGATCCTATAATGAGTAAGACTGGAAATCACTCAGATACTTAGTGATTTCAGAAGAGCATGGATGAAGACACTAAGTGCTGTGACAAGTATGCCATTCAATGGACCTCCTGAAAAGCTTGTACCATGTGGATCATGGTGGAGAACAAAGGAAACACTGGCTAATTTTATCCCTATACATGCCAGAGCCGAAGGAGATGATTATGAGGATCATGTTTCAGTTTGGTGACAATATTTTGTCATTGGTGACAATAGATTACTGCTTGCTTAGTTTCAATCACTCTAGGGTATAATGTTTTGTTGTTGATGACAATATATTAATGACAAGAGGTTGGTGACAATGTTTTGTTGTTGGTGTGCAGTAACGGTGACAATGTCCTATAGTTGGTGACAATGTACTATTGTTGGTGACAATAGGTTAATTAGTGACACTCTTATGTCGTTGGTGATAATACGAAGTATATTACTTACAAGAGGTCAATGATAGTAGAGTAGTGACATTGTTTGTAGTTGGTGACAATACATTCGAGAAAATAATATGGGGACATTGTTCTGTAGTTGGTGACAACAGGGTGGTGATACTGTTTTGTAGTTGGTGAAAATAGGTTGATAACACTATTTTGGTGACAATTTCATGTAGAGAAACTACTCAAACTTTTAAAATTTTATTTGGTGACAATATTTTGATGATATATAATGTGGTGGTGACATTTATTGTTATGTTGACATATTTTTGTTAGCAAACGACTAGGTTTTATCTACTTCGATCCAAAAATAATAATAGTTGTTGGGGTGATGAACAAACCGCTTGATGTTGTCTACTTAGAAAAAAAATGACATTTTGTTGAATTTTAATTAATATTGTATTATTTATTATAAGTATTGATTATAAGGAATAAAGGGGGTTGGTGCTTTTTTTTTAAAAAAAATCAGATGCAACATTTAAAACAAAAAACAGATGCAACATTTAAAAGAAAAAACAGATGCAACATTAAAAAAAAAAAACAGATGCAACATTTAAAAGAAAAAAAAAGGTGCAACATTTAAAAAAAACAAACAGATGCGGCAAAAAAAAAAAGGTTTAGTGTTTTTTTTTAAAAAAAAAACAAATGAAACAAAGCACCAAAAAAAAGGGGGTTAGTTTTTAAAAAAGATGCAACATTTAAAAAAAAAACCAGATGCGGCAAAAAAAAAGGAAGGTTTAGTTTTTTTTTAAAAAAAAAAACAAATGAAACAAAGCACCAAAGGGGGTTAGTTTTTTTGAAAAAAAAAACAAATGCAACACGGAAAAACTGGGACACGAGCGGATTCAAACCAAAGATCTCTCGCTCCCAACAATAATTTGCCCCATGTCCTATCCACTAAGCCAACACAACTTTGTGATAATATATTACTTCACTTATATATATTACTAAATTAACAGATATATAAAAATATACGTATACCCTTATTTTGGCCAGCGGGGGGCTTCAGCCATCCCGAACCCCCCACCCCCCACCCCACCCACAGATCCGCCACTGATTTTGGCCCCAAAAGGGGGTTTTCTTCTATTTTTTTTTATTAGGAAAGTATTTGGGCAGAAACCTACCCAAGTGCATCTAAACGGATGAGATCCATAAGATCTGGGTTAGAATTAATATTACTCCCCATGGCAGAGTGGTCAAGGTGTGCAACCTTGTCAGCCACTCTGTTGCTAGCTCGGGGAACATGAGAGAAGACCACCTTTCTCATGCATTTTATCAAGGACTGTATATCTGACATGATTAATTCGATTTCTCATGGGCATTTCGTTTTGTTTTGTAGATAATCAATAATAATTTTTGAGTCACCTTCAATCGTTATATCCTGAATCCTGAGTTTGTTGATTTCACTAATACCTAACCTAAGAGCTAGAGCCTTAGCCATTAGGGGGGATGTGTTACCGAGTTTCATAGCAGCTATATGGAGAGGAGTTCCTCGCCAGTCTCGTATAATGACACCGGTACTACTGTCACCCGACAGTAATGAAGAGCCATCAAAGTTCAGTTTCAATTCCTTATAGGGTGATTTTTTCCATTTTTGCCTATTGGATTTCCAATTTGATTTTTTGGATGAGTTTGTATTGTTTGGGGGTTCTTGGCAAACTGTATCAATCGTGCACACAAAGGAACACGCCTTCCGCCAATATTCAATTTGTTGGTCACAAAAGCACTCAATGGTTGTTGATGTTGCTGGCGCTTGGTTTCGAAAGGTGGCACCATTCCTAAAATACCAAATGGCCCACCAACTTGTGACAATGTTTTGAATTTTATCTTTTGTCAGTTTCTTGATCCAAGCCAGAATCAAAGTCATGTCCCGACTCCTCTGGATATGTTGTTGTAATTCCATACGTTCAGCGCCAGATAGGAATCTGTTAGTGAGATTTGGATAGCATTCCAGTAGGATATGTATATCATCTTCGTTGTGGTCATTGCAGATTTGGCAAGTCGTAGGCACAAGGACACCCTTATTTGCTAGCCTGACCTTTGTAAGCAGGCCCGAGAGGGTTATTTTTCAAAGGAAATCCTTAAATTTAGGAGGTACATCCAGCTTCCAAATCCAAGAAAACACATCATTGTTATTTCTTGTCTCGTTTGTCAACATCTTATATAAAGACGAGGTAGTAAACCAACATTTCTTATCTGGCCACAAGTATAGCCTGTCTTTTATGGAAGATACCGGTAGAGGAACTGACTTTATTTCCTCTACCAAATCTGACGGGAGACAACAATAAAGCTTCTCCACCCACCACTGCCCCCTACTATGTAGTCACATACTTTTTCATCTTTGTTAATATTGGTTGGGCATCCATCCCGGCTGCATATGGGGGTTTGGGTTAGCCAATTGTCCATCCAGAACTTTACAGATTTTCCATTTCCTATTGACCATATAAGACCTCTTTTAAATAGATCTAAAAGGACAGAAACCTTAGACCATTGCCAAGAGGCCGGGCCAGATCGCTTATAATTTAGTAAATGGGAGTTTCTTAGGTACTTGTAGTTGATGACTTGCACCCAGGCATTTTCAGGTCCAACGATGATTTTCCATTTGAGCTCCAGTTGTAAGGATTCATTCATTTCTTTTGTTTTCCGAATACCTAATCCTCCATCCTTTTTTTGTTTACAGATTTTGTTCCACCCAATAAGGGGTTTATGTTGAGCGTCCTTATTCTAGAAGAAAGTTCGGTTTAGAGTGTCCAATTCGTTGTGCATAGTTGCTGGTAGCATAAAATTCTGCATTGTATATAGTGGTTTAGAGGAGAGATTAAAAGTAATCAAAACCGCACGACCCTGTTGAGAGAGGGATTCGGCCCGCCACCTAGCTAGCTGATCCTTTGATTTGTTTATGATGTCTTCGAATGTGCCAGTATTTACTCTACCATTTATAATGGGACAACCCAAGTACTTCTCAATTGAACTTGAGTGACTAATACCTAGTACACTTTCAAGTTCCGAGATCCGGTTCCGGGCAACGCCCTTCGTAATCTGAAAAGTTGACTTGTTGTAGTTCACTTTCTGTCCTGATATTTGGCAGTATTCCCAGAGGATAGTTTTAATTGTTTGACATGCCGATACACTACCTTTGGTAAATATCAAAATATCGTCAGCAAAAGCTAAGAACGGAATCACCGGACTCGTGGACCCAAATCTGAATCCGACCAATTTGTTAGCATCTCGTGCTTCCTTCTATGTGAGCTAGTTTGTGTGTTTATGAGCATTTACTTATTTATTTAAAAAGTGAATATTTGCTTAAAAATGAAATTTTTTTAGACATCCACTAAATTAAGGCTTAAACATATTGATATAAGTTAATTAGTTAAATGAGTATGAATACAAAATTTATTTAAAATTAAAAAAAATATAATACTACGTAGTTAGAATTAGTGTTTTATTACAAATTATTTTATACCAATATTTTATTATAAGTTAATCGGGGATTCGGCCCCGGTCTCTCCCATTAGCGGGACACACTGGGATTGTTGTAGTTGTTTTATAAGTTAGCCGAAAGCATACGCAGCAGCAGCGAGGAAAGGGAATAAAATTCGAGAGAGTTAGTCAGACGAATTGGAAGCCTCTCGTTCTCTCTCTCTCTCTCTCTGCCTCTTTCCCTTCTTCTCCTCCGACCCCAACCCCCAACCCCAACCCCAACCAGATTCACAGAGACACAGAAAATATGGTTTTCTATTTCAAAGCCAGGCCTGAAACCGGTGACTACACCATTTTCATGGGCCTCGACAAGTTCGAGAACGAAGAGCTCATCAAATACGGCTTCCCCGAAGACATCTGGTGCTTTTACCCTTTCCCTTTAGCATTTTTCGATTTTTCTTTTGGATTTCCGTTTTTCGCTTTTCTGATTCTTAGATAGCAGATTTCTGAAGCTTTGACGTTGACCGTGGCCGTATCTGTTTCGGAGAATTGGACCTTTTTCGCAATTTTTTTAGGTCTGCATGATTGCTTTTTAGGACAATTGGGTGTTGGTTTCGAACTTGGATTTTTTTTAATTCTTTTCATTTGATATTGATCGGAGAAGATGCCGTTTATTTCTCTGTGTGCTTTCGTATGAGAACTGCTCGTAATGGTCCTGGATCTGTTGATTCTTGCGAAACGAGGTCTCCCTTCTTCACTTCCACAAGGTTGGAGATGTTTGTTGAGATTTCGATCCGGCACATGAGTTTTCATGAGCAGGGACAATCAAGAAACACTTTTGTCTTGGTCAAACCTTTAGTTTTGAGCAACTTGAGCTTTCAAGTTTGAATATTTATATGGTGAACTATCTTGGATAGAGGAGAAATGTTACAGGCTCGTTTTGTTTGATAGATTAGTTACTGGCTCAACTGGGAATTTGCTGTTTCAGTAGCTTCTCTGAAATATTAGAGATTGAATTTTGACTGGATTGTAAGTTTTTCTTCTTTCAACAACAAATGGCACCTTATATATTATAGTTTCATACTCCTACACCATTTCCTCAACGGTTTTAGGGTCTAGCTATTGTCAATTTCTCACAATTAAATGTAAACTAAGACAGTTTGCATAAATTCATTACCTTTTATTGGAAGGAACAAACAAAATTAAGTATAGGGCTACGTATATTTTAAAATTATGTGCAAATGAGCCATCCTACTTAAGTGGAAGATGGATTGGTTCTATGAGAAGATAAATGAACCACCCTTCATGGAATTATAAAACATTTAATTGTGACATTTGCATATTAGGAAGGGTATTGGCAGCAGTGTGTCTTTTACATTTTGGAATTATAAACTGTCACATTGTTTGTATGTGCAGGTTTCATGTAGACAAAATGTCTTCTGCCCATGTTTATTTAAGATTGCAAAGAGGTCAGTCTATGGATGGTATACCTGAAGGAGTGTTGGAGGATTGCGTCCAACTTGTTAAGGCAAATTCTATTCAAGGTATGCGTGTGACATACTCTTACTCTTACTGTACAATAATCAAAGCATCAACAGTGTTGTCAAAGCTTCTTCCAAGAGGGCTTGATAATGCAAGACTAATTGGATTGATGTGTTGCATTTGCAAACATAACATGTTTGGGTATGAGGCCCACTGAAGGTGGATTCGTGGTACATATATGCGAACTCCGTACCGGGTTCGTCGAACTCAATTCCGCCAGAAACTCTTACTAATTCGGTGAATTTATCGAACCCAATTAACAAGCCCTTTTAGAGAGAGGTGAGTGGCAATAGAGCATGCGTAGTAGGAGGGAAGAACAGAGAAGAGAGGAGGAGAAGAACGACTTATAGTTACTACAAAGAGATTGCTGACAGAGAAGAAGATGAGGGAAGGGAGGACAAGGTTTAGCTAACCTACACCCATTTAGATAATACAACCCAAACAAAAACCCTAAATTTGGCCTAATTAATCAAAACAACACTTAAAAACCCCTAAAATAATCACTCTTCCTATAAATTATGAAATTAATGTCTATATTCAAATTGTTTAAGAAAAATACCCTACTGTTCGTACTGAATTCGATTGAGGTTCCGTTCTCGTACCCCGTTTCGAATCGAATTCCGAACCGTGTAACATTGGTTGGGCCCAAGCCCAACAAGAAGTTTCAAAGTATCTTGAGAGTATTAACTGTCCCTGTAGTTATTCCGGGAGCCTCTTTTTGTTTCCTTTTTCCTTAAAGCATTTTTTTGTATTGGTTATATTTACAGGAAACAAAGTGAACAATATTGATGTTGTTTACACACCATGGTCAAATCTAAAGAAAACTCCATCTATGGATGTTGGCCAAGTCGGGTTCCACAATTCAAAAATGGTAGATATTTCATCCAGTTTCATTCTTTGTGCTCGGTTAGAGCATGAATTCTGACTAGCATCTTCATTTTTGGACTTATACTTTGCTTTTATAGGTACGTACTGTCAGAGTAGAAAAGCGAATAAATGAGATTGTTAATAGATTAAACCGCACTAAGGTGGAGAGGACGCCGGACTTGAAAGGTAGAGATTGTCTCTAGAGTTTTCTTCTTCTTGCTTCTTTCATTGTACCTTGTACTCAAGCATGATTATAATGAACTATATACTATCCACTGCCCTTGACTTGTGGCTTGTTAGTGAAAAATGTGATTTTTATTTGTGGTGTATGATGAATGAAAGAAAGACTACAGAGAGAAAAATGATATAGGCATAACATCATGGAAGACAACGATCACTTTGTACTGACTTTGCTGACACTAATCATCTCCTTTTGCTATGTAAATATAGCAAAAGACTTTTTTGTCCTAGTTAAATACTGGAGTAGAATGAAGTGTACAATGAAGGGACCTGCAAATGGTTGAATAGAAGCAGAGCTTCCAACTTCAAGGTGAATTCGAAGAGTGCTATTATTGGAAATCTCTGCTGGATCTTGACAGCTCATAAGAAGCTTTGTGGAGGGTTTTGTTCATAACCTAAGATGGCTTCATATGGGATTAAAGTAACTCTTGAGATCAGTTAATTTGAAGATGTAACATAGTAACTCAGGGATCAATTACAATGTTTACTTTTCCTCCCATTTACCAGCAGAAATGTTTCTTAGATCCCTTTTCGGCCAAGTAAACCCTAGATAGGAGACATTGCTGAATTTTGATGGATGAATTCATTTATGTATAGTATGTCATTTCATTGGAGTGCTTGATTACCAAACATATGAACAGTTGAACGTTTAATTTGATTTCGCTATATACCTGTGCAGCGGAGCGAGAAGCTTATAGCAATGCTGAAAAAGCTGAAAGAAAGGCTCATCTGAGAGAAAAGGTCAGTCTATCATTGCCCTAGATCTCCACCTTTATGCTAATGTGTAACATTGTATAAATTTTTGGTTCTTAATATAGATACTCTGCGCAACTAGAGAATGGTGTCACCTTATTGATTTAAAATGCAAATATGCATCCATATTGGCGTGTATAGGTCTAGATGTGTCAAAACATTACTGACCTAGGAATTTCAAGGTTAAGGTCAAACCCTGTAAGGAATTTCAAGGTTAAGGTCAAACCCTGTAACTGAGCTACTTGACCCATTCGACCTGATTTGTGGGTCTGTTTGGATCCCATCAGACATCTGAGCATATACCACTGGATGGGAAGTGCAACTTATCTGATTTTCATGATCAAGTGTGCTATGTAATTGCAGAAACGCCGAGAGGAGATGGACAGGCTTGAAAAGGAGCGGCAGGCAGAAACGAGGAGCTACAAGAATTTGATGGTATCTGATAAGATGACTTCAAACAAGCAGATTGCTTCTGCAAACAAGTCACTGCAAGAGCTTGAGGAAGACTTCATGTAACCCCCTTCTCTCTTTCTTGCTATGCAATCTGCAGTCTTCCATCGGACGCCTTGTTAGCTTTGTTTCAGTCTCTCAAAAGATGACAGTGAAGCAAGTTAATGTGTTCATTGTGTGATGATGTGTTAATACTCGAAAGCCAAAGGTTTGCATATCCAGCTGATTCACGATCTGACGTATTGAAATGCATTGATTGGCAAAGACACTTCATTTAAACTGGGTGAAAACCTGTTTATGAGTTCCCGTCATTGATTGCTGTCTTTTGCTTTGCATGTTTATGCTTGGAGAGCTTCTCATAATATATTCACATTCTCAACTCCAACATAAATGGATTTGCTATGTTTGGCACCATCCGTTTGCTTTTCAGACCTTTTGGTTTTGATATTATATACTTTAAAATAAAATAAATATAAGATTTTTGTTTACTTAATTTTTGAAAATCGAGTTCACTCAAACTTTTCAGAGCTTTTGATTTTCTATTCATAAGTTTTTATTAGCTTATTAGCTACTTTAATAGTCAGGTTTACCAAACATCATACTTGCTTATTAACATATGTGTATTAACATATATTTAAAACAAATAAACTATCAATTTAAGCTAATCAATTCAGCTACCCTTTTACCAAACATAATCTTAAGCTAATGTTTTTGTGGTGAGGCACATATGAATAAGAGAAGCCAATTGATGGATTAGCTTTGTCAAAGACTCAAATTTCATAAAATTGCATATCTGAAATTGTTGCCAAATATTTTTTTTGTTCGTTAAAATATGTCATTTATTTTTTTTGCACTGTTTATAAGAAAATCAATTAGTATACTATATTATTCTCATCGATTTTTCTATCTTATGCCCCAAGAGTAAGACCCTTGGGGCATAATCAACGAGGATAAGACCCTAAATTTGTTTTTTTTAATAAATTTTTTAAATTAGTTAAGCAATTTTTTTAATTAGATTCATATGGTCGCTTGCTTTTTTTTGTAGGGAATCTTTCCTAATTTAGAGTCTTTATCTCATACCCTTTAGGCATATGATAGAAAAACCGTATTCTAATTTATTACACTCTTTTTTACTTCATTAAAAACTATAATTAACTAGTATAGGACCCGTAAGTAATGTACGGGATTAGTAAACTATTTTTTATAATGATATTTACCATTATATATAAATTTATATTTTTATATTATAATAATATAAAAAAGATACATATATAACATGTCATACAAAATAAACCGGAACAAACTATTTCCCATATAAACTAAAACAAAGATAATATACTCCCCTAAGAAAGAGCAAATAAATTATATGAACCGGAACAAAGATACATATATACCAATAACACATTTAGGGTCTATACACTGCTAGAAACACGCGTGATTGCCACGAATTTAGCCACAGAAGTAGTCACAAAAAATTAGCCTCAAAATGTTTATTCGACGTTAAATTAGCCTCGAATTATACTTTGAGGGTAATTTTTGTAACTTTGAGCTCAAAGCATTTAGCATCAAATTTAGGCTCAAATAAATTTCTAGATATTATTCGAGTATAAGTTTTCGATGCTAAAACAATATCGAATGTAGGCTTCGAAATTGTTCGACGGTAAATTTCGAGATTAAATTACCCTAAAAAAATATCGAATATTGGCCTCGAATTTGCATTTTTTTTTAATATTTTAATTTTCATATTTATAATTAAAAGCTACATATAAAATAATAATAATAATAATAATAATAATAATCTATTTATATATAAAATGTGATATACAGTATTACTGTTACACAATAATTCATATTTTTACAAATTGATTTTTTCCCAAATACTTTTTTTTATGAAACTTTCCCAAATACTAATAACACTAATCTATATAATACTTTAAATCAGAAGAGTTTGATGATGTGTCATCTTCTCCTTGATTTTAGGTAATTTAACCAATCCTCTATTTTGTACTTTTTTATTTTTCTCTCTCTCCTATATTTAATTATTGTTTCCTTTAATTATTATTTTTATTCTTCCTTTTATCTTTTTAAATCAATCATATTCTTTCTTTTATTTCCAACATATTTTTTAACAATCTATATCTATATAATAATTTAAATAAGAAGAGTTTGATAACGTGTCATCTTCTCCTTGATTTTAGGTAATTTAACCAATCCTCTATTTTGTACTTTTTTATTTTTCTCTCTCTCCTATATTTAATTATTATTTCCTTTAATTATTATTTTTATTCTTCCTTTTATCTTTTTAAATCAATCATACTCTTTCTTTTATTTCCAACATATTTTTTAACAATTGGGTTTAATTCAAAACATTGAATTCAATTTAATATAGTTACGGGGCTTATCTCAAATTTATCTCCTTTAATTATTTTTTCTCCTTCTTTTTATCTTTTCAAACCAATTACATTTTTTTTATTACATTTACTATATATATTCTTAAAGTAAAAGAGTTTTAGCCTATATGATATCCCTATTTTTTTATCTCTTTAAATCAATCTATTTTTTCCTTTAATTTTTACTCTTCTTCCCTTTAAACCTATCACATTTCTTTTTTTTTTATTTTTAATATATTTACTAACTATTAGGCTTAATTCAAAACATTAAATTTAATATAATCTAATGCTTACTATTAATCTACATATAAATATTTATATATTATAAATATCTGATATATATATACTACTTAATATATTAGCCTTGCTGATGATATGACATAACTAATAATATTATTATTTTTACTAAGTGATTTAAATATCCATATTTATATATTATACTTTTACATGATATTTTTTTAAAAATTATTTTTTAAGATATTTATAAGATACATTTATGGGAAAGATTTAAATGAATTTTATATTAACTTTTATTAATATTTTATAACATTATTTTTTATATTATCAAGATTTTAGTTTAAAAAATCGCGCCATGGCGCGGGAATTGTACTAGTTGAACCTTAATACAAAATTGTGTAATACAGAGCTTTCATTCATCTTCAATCCCCTAATACACAGACACAAATCTTTCATTAATCTTCATTTCGTCATCTTCAGTCCCCTAATACACAGAGTTTTCATTATACACCAGATCCAAAACAAAAATCAAGAAAGTGGCTCGAGGCTAGCGGTGCCAAATCTGAGGATCGAGGCTGCGGTGAGCCGGTGACGTCCATGGTGAATACCATGGTGTTGCTCAACAATGGTGATGCCAAATCTGAGGAGGTTGCGGTGACGAGTCAGCGATGAGCAGTGACGAAAGCAGGAGGAGTAGAAGTGTTAGCGACGGAGATAAGAGCGGTGACGGAGCTGAAGCGAGAGAACTGGGAGGAGGGAGAGCCGGTGAAGGAAATCAGTGAGCCGGTGACGAGGAGCCGGTGAAGGAGCAAATACGGAAGAAGTAGAGAACAGGGAGGAGGGAGATATGTGGACAAAGAGAGAGAAATTGAAAGAGGATTCTAGATCTGAACAAATGAAATGAAAATTGAAAAGGGGTTGAGAGAAGATGAGTTTAGGTTAAAGACTAAAGAGATGGAGAATGAAAATTAATCCAACGGTTGAGGATAATTGAATAGGTGTCGATCAAGGGCTCTCAATTGATTTAAGCAAATGACATGGATTGCTGAATGTGTTGTGGGCAAAGTATACGGGGTATTTTATTTTTGAGAAAATTTGCGTTTTTAGGCATCTAGAATGTTTTAATTAAGTTATTAACTAATTTAAATGTTTTTTTAAGAGTCATAACCATCATCGTTTTTTTAGGTCAGTTAAAACCGTCTCCTCTCCGCCTAACCTTTCTGTACCTCCTCCCCTTCCGATAGCCCTTCGTTCTCCTTGGCCGGTTCTTCTCCGACCGAGAAACCCTCGGCGTCCTCGTGGCCGTCACCGCCTCGGCGTCCCTGGTTGCTCTCGCTCTCTCTGTTGCGGCCTGAGACCCAAAGTCTCTCCCTGTCTTTCAGATCTGAAGATGCCAACAATGGGGAAGAAAATTGGGGAGCGCCACCGTATAACCGACGCCAGATGATGCCTCTCCTTCCCGACGCCAGATGATGCCTCTCCCTTATCGCCAGTGTAAGTTTTCTTCTCCGACCAAATGTCTTTATCGGATTCTAATTTTGCTTCCTGCTTTTCGTTGATTTTTGCATCACCATGGCCGATGGATGCCGTGGTTTGAGTATTGCCTCCATCTTTCTCCTTTTATTGCCTCTTCGTACTATCATCGTTTAATTGATGACCTCTGCGAGCTTCAATTTGAAACTAGTAGTAATTTTGAAGCGGATGTGTTCGAGATTAGCTTTTAACCTAACTAATTTGAGTTCTGTCATCAATTTTTTCTTGGATTTGATTCTGATGCCTGGAAGAATGCAGATTAATTTGTTGCTGATCAAATTTTGAATTTGAACAATCGATGATCTGAGATCTTGATTTGGTACATGTTTAGCTGGATTATGAAGTATTTATATGTGAATTTGATTTTGTGCACTATATACATAGCTAAATCAAGACTGCATCTTATTGACCCGCTTGAGGAATTCATGTTTTGGTCTGGTCAGTAGTTCAATACTACATTTTATTGATTACTTTCTTGCTTAAATTGTATTGCTGTTCATCTTGCAAAAAACAAATGTTTGGAGAGAAGAAGCTGTTAGGCTTGCTGTTCATCAGTCCTTGCAAATTCAGTAAAACATCTTAAATGATTGCATGAATGGACTCTTCTGCATCAAGTTTTATGAGGGTTTGAATTCCTGGCTTGTTGAATCTCTTACATGATAAAATGTTTGGAGAGAAGAAGCTATAAGGCTTGCTTTACCAATCTGATTTCTTAATGTACATGATTTTCTTGCTTAGAATCTCATCTTGTACATTTTGATGAAATCATGGCTTTTGATTGAGAGATATGGTTCGATTGTGTGATGTGCTAATAGGACGAATTATGTATTGGAATCAAGCACAATGAGCTTAGCTTGACAGATTGGATGAGATTTTTTTACTAAACACTGCATGCAATTTCTTCGATTGAGTTCAATTAATTGACAAATTTGTAGCCTTTCCACAGAGTCAGTGGAGGTGGTAAGGTCATGGTTTCATGTCAGTTTAAGCGACGAGACTGAGTTTCAACAAAATAACGAGTCCTCATCTCCTCAATCTTGTTGGCGGCTCTGAACCTGATGCCGTTTATATGCTTTGCTTGGTCCAATTGATGAAAGAATCAAGTAAGTTGAGCCTTTTCTTTCTTCCTCTGTATAAAATATTAAAACTTGTATCTTATGATGATAATCGATAACTGCGTTTGCTGATTATAAGAAATTTTATCGCTAAAAAGGTGGGTGGATTTGTACCAAGTTGTCTAAGTTAAGGGTGGGTTTGTTCAATTTATTCTTTCAAATATTGTGGTATATGTCCCTAGCTTTATTCCTTAAGTTATGGATGCCAAATATTGCTAAATAAGCTTTTTATTTTGGGCCATTGAAAACTTATCTTCTTTAAAAAAAATCATCCATAGATATGTTTTTCCCCCTTGAACTGGCAAACACCTCTAGCTCTTAGGAACCTCCTTTCTCTACATTGACAAGTTATCTGCTTAGGACATGCTCATGTTGTTGAAGCTCTTGGTGTGCCTCTTCACATCTTTTTCCCTATGCCTTGGACATGAGAATTTACAATTAAACTATGTTATCAAACTTGTTCTTGAAATATCAGTTGGTTTTCCCCTTTAATCAGCAGAATCATATACTTTTTTGTTCTATCTTCGAAAGAGTTGTTGGATATCCTACCAGTCGAAGGTCGACTGATGACGACTTCTACTGGTCGGGCGTAGCTTCTGGTCGTGAAGCTGGAGATGTGTGATGGTGATTTTGCTATGATTTTTGCTGTCTAAAGGTCGTGATACTTGCTGTCTGATTGTTGCTGTGAAATTTTGCTGAACTTGCATTCAAGTTGCAATTGCTACCTTAAATTTAGGCAGTAAATGAAAGGTGCTTTATATATTATTATATGGTTTGAGGAGGAAGTAAATGAAAGGTGCTTTATATATATTATTATATGTTTTCTGGCTATCACATGTTTACATATATTTATATTTATTTATCTTGATTAATGGTCTTGTTTTATTTGTCTTGATTAATGTCTTCTATGATTTCAAAAACAGGTGGGATTTTTAAAAACAAATCAAATACCGCCCGTCCCACTAAAAATACGCGGGACGAGACGTTGGATAACCCTAATCTCATCCCGTCCCATACCCACCCCAAATATGTCATCAAAATATTTTTAATAAAAAAAATGATATTGATATACAATCGACTATATTAAACCACTTAGCAAAGTGGTATCATAGTAAACAAAAATTTTTATCAATCAAAATGTCATCAACAAACAATGTCATCACTTGGTTCCATACTCGGCGCGGGGGGAATAGGGTGGCTCATGACTTAGCTTCGATTAGACCTATTTCTCATTCACTGTTTTTCTCTTTTCATGAAATTCCAATTGACATTGTTTCAATTTTGTTGAATGAAATGGAGTGATGGATCGGCTTGTTCTCAAAAAAAAAAAAAAAACAATGTCATCACAAATATTTGATATCAATAAAGTGTAATCACAAATGTCATCAATGAATAAAAATGTAATAAACATGTCACCATAGGTAATTGCATCAATGAATTGTAATTACAAACGTGTCATCATTGAATAAAAGTAGAATCGATGAAAATTTATCGATATACAATTGATTAAATTTTAAAAAAAGTGACATCAAACGATTTGATTAAAAAAGTGGCATCAAATAATTTCAATAGAAAAATTGCATCAAAAAACTAATTTGAAAAAGTTGCATCACATTAAAGAGGAAAAAATGTCATCAAAACACTACATTGAAAAAATATGGCATCACGGTAAAAAAAATATCATAAAAAAATTGACTTTAAAAAAGTGTCATAAGTAGTCAATAGTAACAAAAAAATTGGCATCAATGGTCGACGTGGCATCACAATATATAAAAAATGTCATCAAGGTTTGAAAAAAATGTCATTAAAAAAGTGGCATCAAAGCGAAAATAAAATGTAATAAAAAATGGAATCAAAACGGTAAAAAAATGGCATCACAAAAATGTCATCAAAAAAAAAAATAAAATAAATCCACCTGACCGGTCAACGGTGGTCAACGGTCAACGGCTTGACCAGTCGATGGTCAAACAGTTGACCATTGACTTAAACAACTCATTTGGGGAATGGACTAGCTAACCTAATTAAATAAGTTTATTGTCTAATTACCTAGTTGAAGATTCTAAATAGACCACTTACCTAAATCACCCTTTATTTTTTTGGTGGGCAAAGTAATGTTTTTCTTTCTATGTGAATAAAGTTAATACAATGAATTATATAAAAACAATTAAGGGTTATTTTGGCAACTAGCATATTATGAATATCTAATTAGCTAACTAGCACACAAATAAAATTAATTAACTAACCTAACACCCTTCCCCAATTTACTATTAAGGTCAACGGTCAACCTGTTTGACCGTTAACCGGTCAGCGTTGACCGTTGACCGATCAGCGTTGACCGTTGACCGATCAGCGTTGACCGTTGACCGGTCAGCGTTGACCGTTGACCGGTCAGCGTTGACCGTTGACCGGTCAGCGTTGACCGTTGACCGGTCAGCGTTGACCGTTGACAGGCTCTTTCAGATTTTTTTTTATACCTATGATGCCACTTTTTTTGATGCCATTTTTTATTACATTTTATTTTCGTTTTGATGTCACTTTTCTAATAGAATTGATTGATGACACTTTTTTAATGCCAATTTTTTCAAATCTTGATGACATTTTTTTGTTTACTGTGATGCCACATTGACCATTGATGCCTTTTTTTGTTTTACTGTTGACTACCGATTACACTTTTTTTATATCAATTTTTTCATGATATTTTTTTTACCGTGATGCCATAATTTTTCAAGGTACTGTTTTCGTGATGCCATATTTTTTCAAGGTGATGTTTTGATGACATTTTTTTCTTTAATGCGATGCAACTTTTTCAAAGCAGTGTTTTGATGCCATTTTTCTAGTGTAATTATTTGATTCCATTTTTTTAATCAAATCGTTTGATGCCACTTTTTTTTTTTAATTTAATCAATTGTATATCGATATATTTTCATCGATTCTACTTTTATTCAGTGCGGACACGTTTGTGATTACACTTTATTGATGCAATCACTTGTGGTGACATGTTCATTACATTTTTATTCATTGATGACATTTGTTATTACACTTTATTGATCTCAATCATTTGTGATGACATTGTTTGTTGATGACATTTTTATTGAGGTGTAATTTGTGATTACACCTCATTAAACTCAATCATTTATGATGACATTCTTTGACGGTGACATTTTTATTGATAATATTTCCATTTTTTCTTTAATGTGATGCAACTTTTTCAATGCAGTGTTTTGATGCCATTTTTCTAGTGTATTTTTTTCTAATGTACCTATTTACAAGTCACTTTTATATATGCATATGGTTTGCAGTTATGTTTGCCTTGCTACTCGTTTTTGTTGGGGACCCAGAAGATATAATTTCTACCACTAGAAGAACAAATTCAAGAATCTGAACTTGCAAACAAAACAAAAGAACATTGATCTCATAAGAATAGTTTTACAAATTACATATATCATTGGGTCTAAGCCATGTTTGTAATGCAGAGAAGTCCGACAGTCCAACAACACTATGATTCCGTTGCCTTTAAGGAGATCGAAAAGTGACACTCCTAGATAACACACATGAGATAAAAGTTAGATGGGCACTAACAATCTAAATAGATTACATCAAACAACACCCAATGCTGCATATGAGCATCTCACAATGCTGGATGAAGAGATTAAGCTCCTCGTTGTCTAAGAAAGACAATGACTATAATTAAATCTATGCAATTTGATGGACAACTTGATGTCGGGTTTAATATATAAAGATAGCATTCACCGAAGAGATGAACTGCTCTTCAATTTGGGAATCTTGAAATTTGATATGAATAGCTTTGGGGTCTCCTCTTCAGAAGCAACTCTCTTTTTGTCACTCCTATTATCCTGGGGTGGGCATCAAATGGGGTAAAAACATATAAAAAACTTGTAATGTACAACCCAATTGTTAAGCAAAGCAAAATCATCTGACATAAAAATACAACAAACCAAGCGTGCACATTATTATTTGACTGCTTAATCAAGCAATAAACAATATTAAAAAATGCAAATTAATTTGGGAATGTAGGGAAGTGTTAACATATTTAATAAAAATGAATGACAATTCTAAAGTCATACCTGTGGAGGGTTGATGATAGGTGTGCTCAACAGCTTCCATACACACCATCACTGGATATGGTAAATGTAAAACCTGTCATTTTATCAAATAGATATGGATCCATCAGTGGCCTTGTTGGCAAAGATGTCGATCTCCTTTCCTATCTCATCCAAATTCATCTTCTCCACATTACGAACGACTGGCACCACCAAGCCCTAGAAAAACATGTAACTCTTTTAATGGAATGAAAGCTATTGTTCAAAGTGTTGAAAGAAAAACCTAGAAACAAGCCAACTAGCAGTTCACTATTTCTTTTGAACTAATAAGCTTCCTTTTTCTCCAAATCCACTCAAGCCACATCCTCTCTCCCATGTCATCCCCACTCCAGTTCTCACACTGCATCCATATCTCGCAATTAGGTACCAACCCAATTGCCCAATCCATTAGTTAGTACTCCCAATACCAGCCCTCACAGCTACCTAAATCGAAGAGATTCAGAGTTACTCATGACCCACTGCTTATGCCTAGAGTTTAGTCTGTTCAAGGGCTTGTTCTTCAGCCCTATTATAACTAATACACCTTGCTACAACAAGATTCATCTTGTTGATTCAACCCTTGGCTCTTATTCTCCTCTTCTAACCATTTCAGCAAACTAGGAATTTTAACTTACCAGGTAGTGTAAAAGTCAACAAGGATTGGTTTGTCTGTACCCGCTAGCAATTCATCAAGGGAAGAAAAAGTTTGCAGTTTGACTTGAACCTATAACATGTAAGAACATATGCATCATACCACTTTAATTTCCAGGCACATTATACATTTCACACACAGTAATTTCATTTGAAACGGATCCAAAACAGTTGATGAATCCCACCATAGATGCCAATTCAAATACTCCAAAACAACAGCTCTTACACAGAAACAACAACAAATCACGCCCTAGCTAACCACAAGCATTCAGGATCCCTAGCTAGAAGTTAACAAAGTCCGATGAATTTGAGTTTGAGAAAACATAACATTCAGGATCCCTAGCTAACCACAAGCATCAACCCTAAAACCAAATCGGTACGAGTGCAGTGCTTGGTGCGAGGAAATTTATTGCTAAACCCCCGTAGGAAGAGTTTTTAAAACATTATACTCGAACAGTAAGCCAAAACGGGATTTTCACCAAGGAAATCAATCACAATATATGAGGGAAATCGATCAGTAAAAGAACCCGTAGAGCTCTTCAAAGCTGAGACCACTAGCATTGTGATTATAAATCTCATGAATGGCATGCTCCAAAATCTTCCAAGTCTTATCAGCGTACTTAGGATCCACGACCACCCTATGCTTGAAAGCCTCAATCTGAAAATTCCTCTTCTTCTGATTACTCATCTTCTCGCCCGCCAACCACTTCAAAAAGGGACAAATTCAGCACAATATCTCACCTAAACCAAATTGAATTTGTCAAAAACCCTAAAGTACGAGTGAGAGAAAGGACAACCTAAATAAATCAAAGAGGATTCTAAAACGCCGAACAAGCTGATAACAATACCTAGCAGTTCGAAATAAGCAACAAAATCACCGTCGATTTCAATCAATCCAAACGACTCACCAAGAAAGGGCGTCCAATTGAAGATCCAGGCACCGTAAGGCCGAAAATTCGAAATCAAACAACCACGTCAATAGGTGTTTGTCTGGAAAAGCGCCGGATGGAATCCTCCTTACGAAGTTTATAATAACAGAAGGAATGAGGACAATCTGCAAATTTTTCGAAAAGAAACGAGGACAAAAACAGTAAATTACCTAGAGAGGGAGCGAGTCGCGAGTGGAATTCCAAAGAGCAGCGTCGGTACCACCAACACAGGTTCCTAAATTCTCCTTCTCTCTTGATCTCGAGTTTCTGAAGTTCAAGCGTCCAATTATTTCTCTGCGGGATAGGAAGCGGGACGAGGCGCTGACTCCTTCAAGCTCGACCGAGAGGGGGGGGGGAAACGATAGATTGGGATGGCAGTAGAAAGTTTAATAACCTCGACGGCTTGGGGACGATCCGGCCGGACGGAGACCATCGAAGATTAGAGAGGGAGATCTTGCCATGGATGAGGGCACCAGATCTGACGGGGTGAAAGGGAAAGTAGAAACGCCTGAATGCCTATAGAGGAGAAACAGTAAAGGATGCTAATAATCTAAAAAGGTGATATTTCACCAAATTTTCTCAACAATTAATACTATGAAATACTTTCGATAAAAAAATTAGTTTTATTACCCATGTTTTACGCGATTTAATAAGTAAGAAATTATATTTTATTATGTTAGTCATTTTTAAATTAATGTAAAATAAAATAAAGTCTTTAAGAGATTATATTTTTCGGAAAATATACACAAAACTCGATTTCTTGATAAATAGCGGTGCTAATTTTTTTTATATAAAAAAAATACATTTCAATCTATTTATATACATAAATTATACACTATTATGACAAAAACTTTTATTACTCAGTTTATTTTGTAATCTATTTATTTATTATATTTTGTGTGATCAAAATACTTTTCTTAATATATTAAATTTGTTATTTTGCATCCCAAACAAAAAGGTAAGTGTGGTGTGACTGATCTTTCTTTCTGTGTGATGGGGTTCTGACAGTTGGAGTCGGGACAGGTTGGGGCCGAGGCAGTGTGTATCGAGGCGTCTCCTTTTTCCGGAAGACTGTTTCCTTGGAGGTTCGTCTTCACTGACCACAGGTGGATCCTGATGTGCCGCTAGCCTGCAGTGCTGCTTCCGAGGAGTGCTTGGCTTCGTCTTTAATCTACGTCCCTATCTCGTTTTGGTCTGATTGTTTCTTGTTTCGCCTTTGTAGAGTGTTGTTGCTTGTATCTGCACCATCTTTGTATTTTCTATTTGTTTAGACGGTTTACCGTCTGCCGACTTGTCGGCCTTCGAGGTTTAGATCTTTCTGACCTCGAATTTTTTCCTTATCAAAAAAAAAAGTAGGGTTGTTCAAAAGTCTATTCAGACGGGATTTTTGGATCAAATTCGATCTAAATAGAATCTAACATATAAGATTCAGTATTTGATAGAGTTGGGATTGTATTTTGATAGTAATAGTGGTTATTGCCCTTGAATTGTCCCTCAAATATGACATCAAATTAACTCTAAAAATCTTACATAGCCTCAAAACAAAGAACTCGAGGGTATATTCGATGTCAGTAGCTTCAAATATACCCTTCAGTTCTTACTTTCGAGGCTATTAACCATTTTTTTCCCTCACGCATTTCATTTTTCTTCCAGTTTTTTAATAATTTCATTTCAAGTTGTTGTTTTGCTATTCGATGTTGTTGCTTGTGGACTAGTCCTTTCTTATCCAAGATCCAAAGGACCCCTAAACACCTTAGTGGGACAACTTACTTGATCATTATGATCAATTAAAGTGCAAAATCAAATGATTCGTGACGAGGAATAAAACTCGGCCTGACTGCATCGAAAACCATTATCCGAGGAGGATTCAAATGTTCAAACATATGCATTTTGATCCCAAAGAAGTGCAAGCCATTAACATTAGCGCTCGATGGTTCATCTGAACGATGCATTACTTAGGCTGATGGTGTCTCTCCTTGTGCAGTCCACTCATAATAGTTGTTAACAAAACCCTTTCGATATAGATGACAACGAATGTTATCCTCTGTCTCAAAATTTCCATTTTTACATTTCATACAAGGGATTTTATCTTCTCCTCATCCATCAAATGCACTTGTGAAGTCGCAAATTTGATGAATTTTTTAACACCGTCAAGAAATTCTGAAGACCACTCACCCCCGTGTGATAGATGCTTATTGTACATCCAATTGTGATTCTCCATTTGGCTTGTGAAAAAAATATTGTAAATCATTATATTTCCGTCGAATTGTCCCTAAAAATTGATCTCAAATTGCTCTACAAATCTTGTATAGCCTCGAAACAAAGAACTTGAGGCTATAGTCAATGCCACTAGCTTCGAATATACACTCAAGTTCTTACCTTCGAGGCCATGAACCAATTTTTTCTTATGCATTTCATTTTTCTTCTTTTTTTATAATTTTATTTCAAGTTATTGTTTTGCATTAAATAACAATAAAATTACCCACAAAAAAAATAACAATAAAATTACCCGTAAAGTACATTACCCAACATTAGGGTTTAAGGTTTAAATAGCCTTGATTTTGGCATAAAAAATATCTATAAGATCGAAGTTTAAAGGTTAGAGAATAACATTGCCCTCAAATTTTTTCTCAGATTTGATCTCGAAGTCCATCTTAAACCAGAACATATACCCTCAAAACAAAGAATTTAAGGTTATATTTGATGCTACTAGCTTTGAATTTACCATCAAGTTCTTACTTCTGAGGCTATTCACCAAATGTTTTCCCACCTATTTTGTTTTCTTGTTTTTTCTTAATTTAAATTCAAGATATTATTTTGAAAATTCAAAATTGAATCATATCACATAATATTTCTCAGATGAAGTTGTAGATTGGAACGTTTAAGAGTAAATGTGGATGACAAAAAATAAATGTGGATGAGAAAGTACAGTGTAACATTAAATGAGGTTGGCGTGCTATAGCCTCGACATTAGCCTCGTATTTCCTGTCAAACATTCACACCACATTTTTGCCTCCAAAAAAGTGTCGACTTTACCCTGGAATTCTACGGTCACGTACTAACATCGAACTTAACCTCGAAAAAGAAATTAGTTGTTAAACCACACACGAACATAGCATCCAAAATAGCCTCAAACTACGATTGAGGCTAATCGCCCTCGAATTAGGCCTCAAAGATGGCCTTGGATATTTATTGTTGCTATATGGGCTCAAAGAAAGCCTCGAAATTGTATTTGTTGCCAAATAGCCTCAAAAGTTAGCCTCGAATTTGTATTTGTTGCCAAATAGCCTCAAAATTTAGCCTCGATAATATTTTGATTCTATGTTATTGAAAAAAAGTTTTGAGTGTATAATCGAGGGTAAGGACCTCGAATTTAGCCTCGAAATGTTTCGAGGCCATAAATTCGTGGCAATCTCGCATTTTTCTAGTAGTGATAGTTAATATTGCCCCCTGATATCATCAAACTTGACGAATTTAAAGTCGTTGATAGGAAAACTAAACCCTCGTCTTTCAGAAACGGCGGTCTTTGCAATGAAAAAGACTTTCTATCTATATGATGCATATTTGATAGAAGTCATGTTTTCACTTAACAGAAAAGATAACAACACAGATATATAAGCCATCCTCGTTTAGATTTTGAAGATTCTACGTTCTTAATGTAACTTCCCAATACTTACGTAACCTCCAACATTAAGCAACTTCCTAATAACCTTCCATTCCTTACATAACCTCCCATTACTTAATATAAATTCTCACTATTTTCAACACTCATAATTTCCCACAACTTATGTAACCTTCCACTTAAGTAACTTCCGATAACTTCTCATTACTTACATAGCTTCCTACTACTTAATATAACTTCCCACTATGTATGTAACCACTCACATTAAGTAACTTCATAATAACCTCCTACTACTTACGTAACCTCCCACTACTTAATATATAGTATAGATTATAAAGGACATATGATGGGAATAAATGAGTTTATTGAATAGAATACAATTGTAAACAAATTAAGAACAATTGATAGAAGAATTCAAACATGCGCAATCCATGATAGATATGAGGAAAAGTAGCTAGCATGTGCTACAAAATCATAAGTAACAATTAGGTTCCGAATACTATAAATCAATGAAGATTTGAGTTATAGTGAATAAGAAGTTGATGGAGTAAGTACACGACCTTCAAATATCAATAACCAATATGATGAATCTGACAAACATAAACTAATATACATGGGTTAAAATGTAAAAGAAGTTATATAATATGTGTGTGCTACTCCTCACTAACCATATTTTTCAATTATGTTTAATGAATAATTATTTATAAGGAAAGGAAAATAAGTGGGGATGGTAGTGGAGAGTGGAGGTTACAAGCTACTAACCGTGATAAACAATACATGTAAAAATTTTCATCGGTGGTGAAACAGGCTGAAACAACCAAATTGAATTTATTATCGGCTAGAAATTTATTAAATTGAAACCAAATCATTGAAAGAACATCAAATTTAGAAATTATATTGAATGACAGACGGAGAAAGGAACGTCGACTAGAAGTGGTACCCCAACTTCAATCAAGCTTAGAAGAATATAACACCTTAAAGATGCATGAGGATGAGAAAAGAAAGAAGCCTCTATCATCCAGATTGCATAGATCTCCACCGTTGCTCCGATGTCCACCTATTTCTACTCCATTCGAGTAGCAACGACTTCGAACTCAGACTCCTACTGACTTCAGAGGTAGGTAATCCACCGAGGACTTTCTCTTCTCCAAACTAGAAAGCGACTATTGAGGAAGAGAAACACCCAGACAAATTTTGCCCTAAACAAGAATCACCTAAAAAAGAATTAAACATGAAATTTGGGGATGAAATTCGCATTTAAAAAAAACCTAGAACGTACTTGCTTAGAGGCACCTTTGGTGGGAATGTCTTTGGCTCACCCCTACTAAGAGTGTTTGAGTCCAAGCCCTCGATTTGAGACGGAAACCGACTTGTTCTCCAAATCAAGCTCCGCAAGGCTAAGGATCGCCGATGCTCCACCGGAGGTGCCACCACCTCCTGTGGTCTACCCATCACCAAATATCCCAAATCCATAAGGTTTCAAGTCACATCCGCAACCCTCCTCGCGCTAGATATGGTTTTGAACTCCTCGATCTTCTTTGGTAATTGAGAGGAAGTTGGAGAGGAGATGGAGAATGGAGATCGTTGGAGAGAGAACATGGGGCTACTGGGCAGGGAAGAAAAGAGGGGTAGGAATGGAAGAAAAAAAAACTGGTCCTCCCCTAGTTGCTCTTCAAAGGATTGAACTATAAGTTCTAGGGAGATAACACATCAATCATTACAAGAATGTTTTTATAACAAGAAATTTGGCCCAAAGGCCTCTTACGTACAATAGCCCATTTAGAAATTGTCCTAGGGTTTTGCCTTTGCTAGTAAATGTCCAAAAACATTTCATAATACCAAGTTTGCCCTTACATTAAAACTCCTTCCCCGTTTCTTCTTCGCCCCTATTTGCGCGCCTCGTTCTCCGACGTCGGCTTGCCCTCGTTCGATGCCACCTCCCTCCCCGAATGTCATTGACGTGGTCGCTTCGGGCGGTGCTGGTCCCGTCGGCGGCCACGTTTCTGAGCCCGGTGAAGCTGAGCATTTCGTTGTGCGAAAGAGGCCTTAACCCTAGAAAATTTCTAGTCGTATGATCGTCGTTCCCGGATCCGCCTCCTCCGTCGAACGAGGAAAGCGAGTTCATCATTACGTCGTGGAGGAGGAAAGATGACGGCGAAGAGGGGAAATTGGTGCTGCCGTTGCCGCCATTAACGACGGTGCATGTAGCTTGGTTGAAGAATCTGATGCTGATGGTGCTCAATTGACATCAAAAGCCGACCCCCAGTTGATCAGATTTTATCGGTTGAGGAAAATCGAAAGGGACTAATTGAGGATCCATGGCTAAATATTGAAGCTTTCGGATGGACAAATGTCGACCCGAGATTCACACAGCTAATCATCTTCTTGATAATCGAAATATGTAGAAAACAAAATGAAGTGTTTGGATGAATTTCATATTGAAATTGATATAGTGTCAAGCTCGGATGAGCCAAGAGAAAGCGGAAGAAGAAAGGAGAAGGAAATCAATATGTATTCGTGTTCATCCAAACTGAGTTACAACTGGACATAAATTGGGCGATTAATACTGTAGAAGCCTAAGTCATTATAACTGTGTCCTCACTAACATTTAAGTCTCTATATAACAACCTCTAATAAAATGTAAGCCTAGCTCAACACTTCTTTAATTTTTGTTTGATCTAAATCGATAAAACCTTGTTTAATTCCTTTTCAATTCCAAAATTCCTAATTTTTGATGATCTAAATGAGTCCGTATTGGACACACTTGTTATATTTGGATCGGAAAGTTGCAGTCTGAGCTATTGTGGCAAAACAAAACACTTGTATATAATGGCCGCTTTCATGTAGAGTTATCTGGGGAAAAAAAAACATATTTGTATTTATAAATTAAAAAATCATATTTGTGCTTCCTTTGTCATAGGTTTTCTTTTGGTTACAGTGTCTATGGCCATGTTTTTAAAGTGATGACATTGTCTATAACCCTATTTTTATAGTGGTGACAATGTCTATTACCCTGTTTTTATTTTTGTTACAGTGTCTATGACCCTGTTTTTATTTTGGTTACAATGTCTATGACCCTGTTTTTATTTTGGTTACAGTGTCTATGACATTGGTTTTATTTTGGTTACAGTGTTTATGACCCTCGTACTTATTCATATATTAACTGTCACCATATGTATTTTGGCTTCTCATTAGCCCCTTTAGGGTTTGTGCTTCCTTTATCCTAGGGGTTTCCTTTGATTACAGTGTCTATGACTCTATTTTTATAGTGATGACAGTATCTATGACATTGTTTTTGTAGTAGTTACAGTATCTATGACCCCGTTTTTATAGTGGTGACAATGTCTTTGACCCTATTTTTATAGTGGTGACAGTGTCTATGACCCTGTTTTTATTTTGATTACAACGTCTATGATCCTCTTATGCATTCATATATTAGAGGAGAATTGTCCCCTAATGTATTTTCGCTTTGGTGACACTGTGTTTATGGTGATGATACTACTAATAACACTTTCTCTTATCCTATGATTTTTCCTTTGGATACGGGGTTAGCCGTAGGATGGCCCGCTCTTCGACAATCAAGACTCAAAGACAAGAAATAACAAGAACGGAAGCAAAGACTCGATGAACAAGAATAAAGACTCGAAATTAAAAGCAAGACACGACCGATAAGGACTGAATCGAATTAAAATAGAACGAGATAAAGACCCCAGGCCTCCTAGGAGGGTAGGAACCAAGTATCAACGACTACAAAGCCCGCCTCTACAACCTTACACAACCAAGCTCGGCAAGGAAGGAATCGGCGCCAGCTTCCAGCAGCCCAGGCGCACGCCTGCGCGCCTGGGCCACATGCCCGCGCACCATCTGCACGCCCGTGCCTGGGCCACATGCAAAACATTTGTGTTTTGGGAGGTATTTGGTCCTTAAGCTTTCTTGCACTAGATACAATCCTTTTTTTTTTTTGAAGCTTACTTTTGCCCATAGTGAATTTTATCCTTCTAGGTCAAAGCTTGAATGTGTATATATATATATATATTGAATATGCTGACTGTTTTTTTTTTAAACCTAATGCAAGAAAACTTAACAATGAAATAAAGGACTCTTGAAATTTTGAACTATGGTGAAAGAAAATAAAATTTATGTAGCCCTAATGAAATATATATAGATGAGACTTAGACTAAATTTGGTAAGTATATCTATCTAAGCCTTTTATAATCTATGATAGATAAAGTAATTTAATCTACCACAAATTTAAACAATCGAATAAGGCAAGTGATGTAGATAGAATAAGATAAATGAAAGTAAGCCAAAGATAGAAAGTAACACTAGGGTTTTGAGAATTTGTGTACGTGGAATGAAGGCTGCCGAAATAAGAGTTCTAACCACTATTGTCGGCGGAACAAAGGCGGCCTCAATGGTTACTATGGTCTCGGCTTGGAATGTGTTTAAGGCTAAAGGCAACCACAACAATCACAAACAAGGATTAGTAGCAATCAAATTCAAAATTTCAAGAAGTAAAAACCAAGAACAAAGAACGGAAATTTCGCCAGGTACCCTCGAGGTAGGGCGTTTTTCGCGGGGTGTACAAGAGTTTCACATTTTTCGCGTGGTACCCCTCAGGTTTAGGGTTATTTCGTGTCGTGCCCTTTTAAAGTGAATCTTAACGGAATAGCTTTACTCTGTTAGATTTTAAAAAAAAAAATTGAAATTAAAAGAAAACTAACCTCAACGCCAGAGAGATGAAGAATGCATTCGATGGAGAAGGAGAGAAAGAGAAAACTCGATCAGAGACCGACGACACGAGGAAGGTGAGGCGACATCGGAGTTCGGCGACACCAAGCAACGCCGACTGGTCTTTGGGCGGAAAAGGTAAGTCATTTTTGAAAATTCCTGAAAATTAGGGTTTTCAATTAGGGATTTTCAGTCTAAGTTTATGAATTTGAGTGTGGAATTTAGATAGATGTGGATTGGAATCTAGATAGATTGGATTTCAATTTTGAGTTTGAGTTTGTGAATTTTATGATTAGGGTTTCGGTTACAGTGAATTGGATTTCGGAATTCTGTGAATTACTGACGAATATTGGCTCTTGGTGATAGATCAAGATGCAGATGAAGGTTTACAACTGTATTGGGGCATTGCAGCTGTTGAAGCTAAGATGGCATAAAGGATCTCATCGAATTAGAGTCCTGCTAATGAGTTGATTGCATTAGATGAGTTGATTTGTTTTTTCTGTTGGTCAATTTTTGCTCAGTTCCATTGCAAAATGGGTTGATTACATTAGATTTCTTAGTTTTGATGAAGATAAGAATGATAAAGTCATTTTTCTAAAAAAAAAAAGGAATGATAAAGTCAGATTAGACTCACAATGAAGTGCACTTCTTGGAAATTCCCATATGTGATAGTGCGACTATGCGAGTATACATGATCTTCATAGATATCACTTGTTATGGCCCGAAATTTAAAACTTCATTTTCTTGTGTGCATCCAACATTAGCACTTGTAACACTTCTAGTTCAATTCCAGTACGAGTTGTTCTAAATTGCTGATTGTATTAGATTGGAAACTTATGAAAATAAACAAGGCAGTAGTGAGCATTGGTATGGACTTATTAGCCTATTAGCTCAATCGGTAGAGCATTGTGCTTAGGCACAAGATGTGGGTTCGAATCCCACATAGGTTGTACTAGATAGCAAAAGCTTTGTCAAATTTTTTTGATACAATGTATGTGTGGCTTATGTGGGATTCGAACCCACATCTTGTGTCTGAGCACAATGCTCTACCGGTTGAGATAATAAGCCAAAATTTTAAAGAGAGTGGTGAATAATTTAACGAACTTCACATCTAACTTATTGATACCTGAAAATTCCAACATAAGCAAAAATATTTTTGGCAGATTACTCAGTGATCAATCAAGTCAGCAGAAGATACCCATTCCATGCCACAGTGGCACATATTATGTTAATTTCATCTTTACTCCACTGCTTTTGAATATAAGCATGTTGTGTAGTATCCATGGTTCCGTGGTAAAATGTAGCCTTGTGGTGTGACTCTTGAACAACAGATAAGTGGACAAGGCACCAGCTACAATTCATAACTAGAAAACCAGGTACGATATTCGGTAAACCAACAGTTCTTTATATACAATCATATGCCCTTTCAAAATTTCATCACCAAGAAGTAAGAACTCATAAGTCTTAAACATGTCAGGCAATAATCCTAATCAAAGAGGCATAAGAAATTCTACTTTCACACTGCTCCAATTCAAGACAACAAAAGCCATTACAAGTTCCAACAAAAAAGACAAGTCCCATGGCAGATTCATGTGATATCTATTTAAGGTTTATCTTAGCAAAGAGCTCTCTGTGAATCTGGGATCTATCACGTCAACAACCCATCCAATTGATTCATTGGTCTTCAACAATTCAAACACTTCTTCGCTCTTTCAATTCAAACAGCCCATACAATTGATTCATTGGTCTTCAACAATTCAAACAATTCTTCTCTCTTTCAATTCAAACAGCCCATCCAATTGATTCATTGGTCTTTTAAGGTTTTTGAATCCAAAAAGGCACACAAAAACGAAACATTATTGCATTCACATAATTCAATCTAAACTAAGCACTTGCAAATGCATCCTATGAGAAAACATTTCAATTAAACTGTCATAGAAATTTGACAAGCATGTCATTGGTCTAGGATCACAGACAATTGTATAGTCACTAACAACGAAAATCCAAGACCTGAAATAAATATCTAGTAAAAGATAAACAAGTCCCTTGGATTTAGAAATTTGAAAGAATACAAAGAACAAATCCTCAACCCAACCTTTGAGTGTTAGGGTTTAGAAATTTCTAATTTTTGGAGTAATTCACATTCACAATCACAAATTACACACAATCACAAAATAAGTGTTTCCCTATTGAGTATTTCACATTACACAAGCACAAACTGAGCAATTCACACCCAATTACACACTCAACCCTAATTTTCGCGAAGGGGTTTGAAATCTTAGAGACATACCTGGCACCACCATTTGGTGGATTCCGACACCTCCAGAGGATGCAGTGTGACCGGCCTGTGTTGCCTCTCCCCTTCTTCCTTCCCCTGTCGGCCTGTGAAGCCTCTCCCCTTCAGACCCTCCTTCCTTCTTCTGCCCGCTTGTCCTTTGTCGCTAATCCCTTTCTTTCTTCCTCTAGCTCGATCTTTCTTTTTTTAATTTAAAAAACTAACGGAGGCAAGCTTTTTTTGTTAGTATTAACAATGTAAGGGCACGAGGCGAAATTACCCTGAAACTCAGGGGTACCAGACGAAATAGACTAAACTCTTGTACACCCCGCGAAAAACGCCATACCTCAAGGGTACCTGGCGAAATTTCCCAACAAAGAAAGACTCTATTTTTGTAGTTTTTGTGTTTAGGGAAACAAAAAGACACAACTTTTGATGTCGGAAACCAAAGCTCTGATGCCAATTTGATACGGGGTTAGCCGTAGGATGACCCGATCTTCGACAATCAAGACACAAAGACAAGAAATAACAAGAACAAAAGCAAAGACTCGATGAACAAGAATAAAGACTCGAAATTGAAAGCAAGACACGACCGATAAGGACTGAATCGAACTAAAATAGAACGAGATAAAGACCCCAGACCTCTTAAGAGGGTAGGAACCAAGTATCAACGACTACAAAGCCCGCATCTACAACCTTACACAACCAAGCTCGGCAAGGAAGGAATCGGCGCCAGCTTCCAGCAGCCCGCCCGCGCACTCCCGCGCGCCTAGGCCACACGCCCGCGCACCATCTGCACGCCCGCGCAAAACAGTGACAGTTTGCAAAGAATGTGATTTTAGGCCAACCTCTAGGTCGAATCTGGAAAAACCTTCAACATCAAAGTTGTAGATCTCTTCGTTCTCGTTCCGACAAGATATGTCAGGATCCAATCCGATTAATATTGAATCCGTACGACTCATTTTACTGAGACGTCAAAAAGCTGTCAAACGGCTGAATGAATCTAAAAACGAACGACCATCAAGCTTGCACCTTTGGATCTTCTCCCATGGGGTAGCCTTCTTCTTTTTCTTGAGGATGACATCATTCTCACGACCTCGAATAATAGCTCCATTCCCAATTATAGATGTGTCCGAAGGTGTCTTGGATGGTCCCGCATCACCTTTGGCGAGAACATTTATGACACCGTTTTAATTGTGTTGACAACATTTATGAAACTGTTTTAATTGTGGTGATATCATTAACGACCATGTTTCTATAGTGGTGACACCACTAATACTTCTTACAAATTCATATCTTACATGAGAATTAACTAACCACCACATGAATTTTGGTTTCGCATTAGCTCCTTTAGGGTTTGTGTTTTCCTTGTCCTATGGTTTTCCTTTGGTTACAATATATATGAACCTATTTTTATTTTGGTTACAACGTCGATGTCCATGTTTTTATTTTAGTTACAACGTCTATGACCCCTCTTACCGATTCATATATTAAAGGAGAATTGTCACCGCATGTATTTTGGCTTCTCATTAACCCCTATAGGGTTTGCACTTCTCTTGTTCTAGGGTTTTCATTTGGTTACAGTATCTATGACCCTATTTTTATAGGTTTTTATAGTGGTGACAGTGTCTATGACCCTATTTTTATTTTAGTTACAACGTCTATGACCCTCTTACCGATTCATATATTAAAGGAGAATTGTCACCGCATGTATTTTGGCTTCTCATTAACCCCTATAGGGTTTGCACTTCTCTTGTTCTAGGGTTTTCATTTGGTTACAGTGTCTATGACCCTATTTTTATAGGTTTTTATAGTGGTGACAGTGTCTATGACCCTATTTTTATTTTGGTTACAACGTCTGTGTATACATGACATTATAAAATCATAAGAGATATATTAAAATCATAAGGGGGATATATTTAATTGATATATTAAAATCATAAGAGAGATGGAAAATGGAATTTGTGATTTTTTTCATATTCCCGAATTAGTAGACAATATGCCTTTATACAAGGTCCAATTGTTAGAATTACACCTATGAAACCCAACACCATTTTGTAGACAATGAAAGTGAGATATCAATAATGCTAATGTATTATCCAACTGGGCTTTAGATAATGCTGCTCTTTATGCCGAACATCATTTCTTTCAGGCATTTCATCCAACACCTTGCGTGCGCTTACGATGTCGAAGCACTTGCCATATAAATCAACCAGAGCGCTGCAGATGTATACATTAGAAGTGAAACCCAACTTGATGACAGTGGAATAGGCCTTTATACAAGGTCCAATTGTTAGAATTACACCTATGAAACCAAACACCATTTTGTTGACAATGAAAGTGGGATATTAGTAATGCTGATGCATTAGCCAACTGGGCTTTAGATAATGCTTCTCTTTATGCCGAACATCATTTCTTCAGGCATTTCATCAAACACCTTGTGTGCGCTTACGATGTCGAAGCACTTGCCGTATAAATCAACCAGAGCGCTGCAGATGTATACATTAGAAGTGAAACCCAACTTGATGAAAGTGGAATAGGCCTTTATACAAGGTCCAATTGTTAGAATTACACCTATGAAACCCAACACCATTTTGTTGACAATGAAAGTGAGATATCATTAATGCTGATGCATTAGCCAACTGGGCTTTAGATAATGCTGCTCTTTATGCCGAACATCATTTCTTTCAGGCATTTCATCAAACACCTTGTGTGCCCTTACGATGTCGAAGCACTTGCCATATAAATCAACCAGAGCGCTGCAGATGTATACATTAGAAGTGAAACCCAACTTGATGACAGTGGAATGGAGTTGGATGCCAGAATCAAAATCAACTGATTTGGCACACGATGAGATGCCCTTGTTGATCAAGTAACAATTGATGGTTTTGGAACCATGTTTTGGTACAAGATTCAACAAGTTGAAATTAACTGAGTCTGAATCACCATAGGCAGAAGAAATAAGTGAAGCAAACTGCAAATTGGTGGCTGTTAGAGTATGGGAAAGTACAAGGTAGAGGCACCAAACTATTCCAGATCCGAGAAGGCCTATTCTAGACCCCCTACCTCACAAACAGAAAAGATTTATGCGTTCGCTGCCAATGAAGCTACTTCTAGACCCGTTTGTAAGCCTTCACCATGTATTTTAGTTGACAACTTCCTCTTTTCAGCACACCATTTCACTGTCATCAAGTTGTTTGCAGCAAGATAATTCAAAGAAGGCATATTCCAGATCCGAGATACAAGGCCTATTTCCATGAGCAACCATCGGAGATCGAGATCTACATGCTCCCTCCGCCTCCAGATCCGAGATCTGAGATCTTCGTGCTCCCTCTCGAGCTCTCGTACTCCTCTTCCATGTGATCAGAAGCCATCAGATATGAGATCTGAATTGAATCGCGGATGGGTCGAACGCTTTTGGTTGAAATCTCGGTATTCAGGTGCTCGGTTTTGAGGGGAGTGACTGGTAGGAGGCGAGGGCGAGAGAAGAGATTGGAGAGCGAGGGTGGAGGAAGATGGAGAAGCCATTGAAGGTGAGCTAGGCCTCCATAAGTCAACCATGAGAGAGGAGAGTTAGAGAGCGAGAGTGCGTGTAATGAAATAGGTAGGAGATAAGGTAGGGGCAAAATTATCATTTTTGGACACTCCCCTAATTTCACATCAAAAATAGGGATGACAATGGGTCGGGTGGTGGGTGGATGGAATCCCATTTCACCCGACCCACCATGGATGACCCATCACCCCACCCAATCTACCACCAATATCCACTTCACCCATATCCACTTTTACCCATATCCATCGGATGAGCGGGTCAAATGGGTGAAATATGGATGATATGGGGGTGATTTTTCTAAATATACATAATTGAATTCCAATAAAACATGTAGAGAAAACAGTGGCTAAAATAACATCATCTTGCACATTAAGTCTTAAATAAGCCAACCTAAGTTTAAATAACATTGTCTTAAACATATGACCATAAGTTTTAAACACAAACGAGAGTTTAAATAACATTGTCTTAGGGAAAATAAGTCGTCTAGCACCATCAAGACAAGAGTGGTAGAGGACGAAGAGGGCAAGAGGTTTGCAGAACGAAGTGCTTATTAGGATGTTATGGTTTAGGAAATTAGAAAATTTATATGTTTTTTTATATAAAATATATAAATAATACTTTTATAATGTAAATGGATGGTGGATCAAGTCGGGTGGTGGATGATGGGTCGGGTGGTGGATTGGGTGTGGGTGGAAAAAATCTCACCCAACCCGACCCACCACCCATATCCACTTTCCACCCGCTTTTTTTTTTTTTTTCCGGGTTTTCACCCACTTTTTCGGGTCGGGTAATTTGGGTTTGAGTCGAGTGCGGTTAAATTTGCCATCCCTAATAAAAAAATGTCTTAGATGCTAATTTTTGCTTATATTATGGACACTTTCCAGATTTTTCCTTTTTATAAAGGCAAAAACATCTTAAAGGGAAATTTACAGAAACCGCCCTTTAAATATTAGTGTTTTCACTAAAGCACCCTTTAAATTCAAAATTACAGAAAACCACCTTTCAAATGGTATTTGCTTACAACCCACCACCCCTTCATCTATTTTCGTTAATTTATTTTACAAAAATAATAATAAATATAGAATAGAATTATTATGTTAATTTATGTTTGAAAATGTTTATAAATTTTTAAAATAATGCGTAAATTACTCTTATTTGTTTATATTTTAATTATTTAAAAAATATTATTATTTGTCTATAGTTTAAATATTTTTGTTCAATAATCATCTTTGGTAAAAATTGAAAATGGTCTATAATTATATTTAACTTATACAATTAATCAATAAAATTTTGTAAAAAAAAGTTAAAAGGAATGTGAGTTCCCACATATATATAAGGTTTTTTATATAAAAAAAAGTTATCTTTTAAAAAAAGTTAATATTTTTCAACTTAGAATACAAGTTTGATCCATTTTATTTCTCAAAGATAACTTTTTTCTTTAAATTTTCCTAAATTTAAAAAAATTTAAGTTATCAACTAATCGTATAACTTAAATATAATTAGAAAATATTTGGCCCAATATCCATTTCTATAAATCTATGGCCAATTTGTACCAATATGTCAAAAAAAGTGAAGTTTGCAAAAATAACCATGGGGGGAATAATTTGCATGGAAATGACAAAATATTATTTTTGCAAAATTTTTGAGCACCTTTCCAACCGGTTGAAGGTAACCAAGACTAGGGGGAGAGAGATAGGAGGAGAGAGAGACCCACTTAATTGTTTTATACTAATTTTCGGCCTTTTTTATTTGTTAAAATTAAAAAATAAATTTATTTTTGAACTAAAATTAATTTTATCTATCTATAGACACCCACTTTATATATGTTTATGAAAAAAATATATTTCAAAGTAATGTTGGCTCTACATCGTATCTTGATCTCAATTTGGAGTATGACATGAATAACCATTTGGATGGCAAAGACAACAATTCAGTTGGCACAGAAATTCACACAACTGGCAAGATAAACCAGAAAACCTGGGAAGAGCCGGCAATCGTTGCTCTAGAGATGAAAGGTAAAGCTGCCGATGTGGACATGGAGGAGGAGCAATGCTCGCTGCCGATGTGGACATGGAGGAGGGGGCAATGCTCATAGAGTCTCGCATGCCGTTTGGGTCCGTCAGGAGCAAGATAATGGAGGCAAGTAGGTACCCGTCTCGGGGAGAGTTCCTTCGCCGGAAGCATCGAAGGACATAAGCAAGCGTGGTGTGGCAAGGTGAAGAAGTCCTAAAAGCTTGTTACAAAGTAAAAAGAAATACTAACTAGGTGTTGAAACAAAAAAAATCCATACAACCCTATACATGGTTTCAATTGGCCTAAAAAAAAAAGAAAAAGTTACGATTTACGCTTACTAGCCATTAACTAATGTTTCCTAGCCAGGGCCGGTCCGAGGCATGTGCGGAAAGTGCAATCGCACAGGGCCTCAGAATTTTGGGGGCCTCGTACAAGTGGTATAATAATATATGTATATATAAATTTCAATAAGTAACAAGATGTTTCGGTAGACCAAGTGGTAAAGAGATGCGCATGACTCCTGGTTGAAAGGAGTTCGAACCTCCGTAGGAGCAGATTTCCAGTTTTTTGGAAATTACATCCCAACTAACCGTAGCAGTGGCTTTGTGGGACTGAGTCCGGATTTTTTTTGGAAATTACAACCTGCTCCCATTTTTATCCCTTAAAAAATTACAGCAGCTTTTTTTTTATGTCACAACCTCACAAACATTCAACAAAATCCATTCCACCTTCCTAAAAAAAAAATCATAATGTAGGAAAATCAATTCAACTTATTCAAACATTGAAATCGTCCCTTCAACCTCAAGGATTTTGATAGATAATATCAAATTCTAACTATATTCTTTTGTTATTTTTCACTTTTTAATCTCTTACTTGCGATCGACCATGACGCAAGAAAGGTAAAAATGTTTTGGCTTTAATTTCAATTGAATATGAGTTTTTAGAAAATCTTGACTATGAGAGTTTAATAGATGACTTTGCATAGAGTGTTAGAAGATCAGTTTTTCGAAAGTAGTAGCATTGTATTAGATAGATTATCATGCCTTCTGGTAAAAGTTTAGTTTTTTTGTTAATGATTCTTTGTAATGACTTTATAATATATATATACGAGAACATCTCTTTAGTTAGTGGATTTGGTGGATTATTTTGTCTCTTTGAATTAGTTAAAAAAAAGCCTCAATATATATGTTGCACAAGGCCTCAAAATATAACGGAACGGCCCTGTTCCTAGCCACTGACTACGATCTCTTAGCCGATATAAGACTAACCCCTGCCGGATCTCGTCTACCTTAGGAACTTCCCACCTCAAGGATAGCTAGGATAAACGACATTCTTTGAGTTGTCGAAGGTTGGTTTTTGTTAATTTGCATATATGTACATCAGTTACAGTGTGTGGTTGTCCGTTTTGGTTGCTTGAGATGCGAACCCCGAATATATGTGATTTACGCTTACTAGCTAGTAACTATTGTTGTCTAGCCAATAAAACCGATGTTTCGTCCACAAGCTCAATGCCCAGATACGAGGCTAGTCGGAGGTCCACCAGAGCTCCCCCATAGTCGTTGACCATCCTCAAGGCCTATACTTCCAGATCCGGGGGGTTGAACGCTAGACCTAAAGTCTCTCGCGCCTACATCCGGTGTTGGTGCTCATCGTACCTGCGAAGCAACGATTTTCGCCCCACTATTCAACCCTTCACTTCAGCTTGGTGTCCAACGAGGCAAAAAGCCGTCGTGGGTGGAGTGAACCCCCTCCATCAATCTCTATCACTCTTCCTCCACAAATCTCCCTCCATCTCCACAAATCCGATCGACCTCCACACATTCCTATTTCCCTTTCACAAAATCCAAAAAATAAAAAGAAAGAGAAAAGGAAGCCAAATCTGACCGACCAACCTCCACACCAGTCGCCTAGTGCCACCACGACCGCCACCATATATCCACCCCACCGCCCTCAGCCTCAGGCCTCCACTTCCCCTTTCTTCCTTCTCTTGTTCGGTTGTTGTGAAGCTCTCTCTCTCCCTCCCTCCCTCCTTTGCTTTACCTTAAACCCCGCCCAAACCCACCTCCAAAATTTCAAACTCCCGCCCAAAATTTTAACCCATTATAATGGGTAAAGGTAACCTATTAGTTTTGCAAAAAAAAAAAAAAAAAATTACTTTTTGACATTTACCCTATTTTACATGGGAGGAGTCATTTATGCAAAATGTAAAATATTTTGGTACCATTTTCTCTAAATCTATCGGGTAAATGTCTACCTTAAATCATTTATTTAGTATTTGTCCATAATTTTTTCATAATACCAACTTTACCCTTATTTTTATGAAATCCCTTTCCCCTTCGCCGTCTCTCCTTAGTCGACCGCTTCCTACTGCCATTTGATCAGGGAACCCTTGCCATTCGATCTCAGTTTCCCTACTGTCGATGATTTGGTTTTAGTGCCGCATCCGGGGAAGGATCGATCCAGCTTGTTTCACCGATTTCAGGAATTATACGCTTTTACCTCAGCACTCGAAGCTCTCGGATTGTGTTCAAAGATTGAGAAAATATCGGGCCGAATCATACCAAAGAAGAGGAAGACGAGAGCGGTGCCGGTGTGTCTCAATGTCTACGATCTCACTCCCATCAATGGCTACGCTTACTAGCTCAGCCTCGGCGTTTACCATTCCGGCCTTCAAGGTCCAAATTCCCCCCTCCCTTTCCGTATCCTTCTCTTTGGAACACGTTTTTGGATCTTTTCACTCCCATCAATGGCACTCGAAGCAAGCGTAGCTCCTCCTAAGCCCCCACCCTCAGCCCATCTAGGCGATTGCAGAAGGTAGATTAGTTCATAATCTTTTTGTTTTTATTCATGAGAGAAGATCACTACAGGAAAATAGTGTTAATCTCGACACTTTTTGCGACCATTTTCGACGCTTTAAAGCGTCACAAATTTCAATTTCGACGCTTTTAAAAAGCGTCGAAAATTCTTGCGTCACGAATGGCAAGTGCCATTTTCGACGCAGAATTCTGTCGCAACCAATCTCGACGCCCTAGGGCGTCGGAAATGACACGTCATTTTCGACGACATAGAGCGTCGAAAATGACATGCCAATTTCGACACCCTAAAGTGTCGAAATTGCCCTGTTATTTTTCAAAAAAAAAACGTCAATTTCGACACCCTAAAGCGTCGAAATTGCCCTGTTATTTTTCAAAAAAAAAAAACGTATATTTCTTCATTCATCCTCTTTGATTACACATCAATTTAAATCCTTTAATTAACAAAAAATACATTAACACAAATCCTTACACCTGCTATGTTCAGTTCAAACTTGTATTATAAATAGCCCTAACAAGAAATTGAGTTTATACTTGGATTATAAATCACCACTACCCTCTATTGTCTATTTGTTACCTTAGCTGAATCAACAGGGATTTTTGTTTTGCCTTACGATTGAGAAAGGGTTGGTTCGAACTTTACCTACTTTGCTTGAACTTGTCTTATTTTGAATACGAGTTGTATACAACATAACTACAAAGTGCTGACCTTCCCAGCAGTCAACTCTTTCTCTGCCCGGGCATAAATCATATCCCAAAACGCCAAATATCATGCTTGAAACACAGTGACACCTCCTGCAAGATAAAAATAGAAATGCTTAGAAATCAAGAGGAGGCTAAAACCCCTAATCTGAATAAAACGAAATTCAATTAAGGAAATAAGTGTAACTAAATCACAACTAAAACAGAAAATTAAGGTTCAAGTGTAGCTTCAGTTTGGGAGTAAACAACGCATCATCTTATATTCCTATATGAAAACATAAGTAACTCATCTAGATTATTAAAAGCTTCAATCTTAATCGTTCAACTAATTTGAACCAACAACCAATCCACAAAAGCAAAACATGACTAAGAGCTGCAATGGCAAAAGGCAAACCTAATCTAACAGCAACATCAGAAGAAGAGAGTGAGGGGAGGAATTTCCAATCATCTACGCTCAGATTAACAACCAAACCTAATCTAACAGCAACATCAGAAGAAGGAAGAGGAGAAGGGAGTAAGGTCCAAATTGATTTGAACCAATAGCAACTCGAATCCCAGATGACCCCAGTAAGATAAGCTCTTTCATATTCATTTGAAGTCCAGAGATAAATAAAATTGAATCACAAAAGGGACAAGTGAAATTCAGTAGCTTACCTTACCTGGTGAAGTTGCTTCTCTAGTTGAGCAATATCTTTAGAGAGTATCCCATTCTCCTCTTCGGCAAGATCCGGCTTCAAGATAGAACAAAGCAGTGAGAATAACTTACAAAATCGGATATAGACACTTAGCAAACTAGAGAACAAAATAAAATTGACCAAATGAAGCAAATAGGATACATATCGTTATGACTAAATGGTCTTAAAGTGCATACAATAGCAAGAACAAACTTAATCATAATAGGACAAGTATCGTTATGACTAAATGGTCTTAAAGGAACATTCATTAAACTTTTCAGATTTGCATTCAACAAGCTTAAGCAAAGAGAGTGGAGCAAGGAGCAACAGAAGCACACATGCTTAAGCAAAGAGAGCGGAGCAAGGAGCAAAGATGATCTAAACATGCAGATATGCTTGTCAACAACTAAGTAGGATTCATACAATCATAAGTAATCATAACATTCAGATTTATATTCAAGATACAGATTAACTAGCAAACTTTGATAAGCTGAAATTGACTCTGATCAGCTGAAAAACAGGAATTTCCTGTGTTAACAGTCTTACAGATAATGACATTTTGTCTCAAGAAGAAAAATTAACTTATTGGTAATGTGAAGCACAATATCAGTTGAAATTTCAAATAATTAAAATGCAAAGATTGTCATTTGAATACTCTTGAACCATATAAGAAATACCTGTGAATTACACTTGGACAGTACATCCATATATCAATGCTGTCAAATAGGCAATGCAATGAATATGCTCCCTCTTGTACCTATTCCCTGGAAGTGGAGCACTGGAGCTAAACGGGAAAATAAATGGAAAGAAGATAAACAAAACCAGATATGAATCCATTCTTTCAAATGCTAAGGGAAGTACCTTTACTTGCATAGCAGCTCGCTGTTATTTGAAGTTTTTCTCTAAAAAATTTCTTCACTATCTGAAATTTTGAATCATTTACAGGAAAAGACTAACAAACAACACATGTTTCTGAAATACTCTTAAGATTACAGAAATAATAAACTTGTATGCAGTAGCTTATTCAGCCATAAGTAAATGTTATACATGCTCAACTTGAATGTTATATACAATATACATGTTCAACAAGAATCAAGGATAAATCAATGAACCTAACACATATATGATATCTCTATTCATCCTTGTGTTTATTTTCTGCATCTCTAGTATGAATTATGTCAGTGATCCATTCTCACAATTGCCTCAGTCAACTCCTTACATTTTTTCATATCGTTTCCCTCTCACTAAGAACAGATGAAGCAAAGAACCTCCCAAATAAAATAACTCATCACTGCTGTTAAAACCTGAATCTTAACTATGAGATTTTATGATCAGAAAGATTTCGAGTCATGGATCTGAACAGGATCAATTATAAAGCCATGGATCAATAGCCCTTGGCGATGACTACCATCTCCTACCGTCACTGGCATAATTCCAGTCAAGCAATTGATCAGAGTAGTTTTTCCAGGTCCATTAGGTCCCAACAGACAAAACAACTGATCCTTTGGGAAGTTTATCATGTGAAAGACTCAGAAATAAATGAATTCAATGGTGTCAGAAAGTTGGAAAACCTTGAATTGTCAGTCGGGGCCACAACGATGACTATTGCTTCCGGCACCATTACCTGGAGAGCAACCATGGGTTTAAATTTGCTGTTCAGCTTGTTAGTACAGAGGACCAGAAATAATAGTAATAGTACCTGATATGAGTACTGAGTGTGCAGATCAATTGATGACATGAAACAACTTTGGGACGGGTGCGTCTGGAGCAAATTAGAAACCGAATCGGTGCATTAATTTAGACAAACATTTACTTCATCACAAAGAAGGAAATAACAAAGTCATATGAAATATGACACTGCTGTTTATTACTGTACATCAGCTCAAAGATCATAGGATACAAACATGGATTTATGCACAGCCAAGCTATAAAATCGAGTCTTTCAAGACAATTTAACCACAGTTGACGGTTGCATACACAAATTAGATGGAGACATGAATGGCCAACGGGAAAATAAATGTCTTTTTTAATAGGAGGAAGATAATTTGTGATAGGCTCCGAACAAGATTAAGAGATGGACAGGGAGAAATAGCCTACATGGATCCACCCCACAGGAAAAAGAGATCGATCGTTTAGTACAGCATGGATTTCCTCCTCACTTGAAGCTTGACACTATATATCGAATCAAAGTCAGCAGTGTTGCAACAATTATGGTGACCAGACAAAACACCCCTAAGTGTTACAATGGGCAAAATAGTATCATAATTAACAAGAAGCCTTTAAGAAACTTACAGAACTGGAAGTCGACTCCTGCTTTGGTATTATAAGAGTTACAACATAGAAGACGCCCTCTTTCTGGAAGAAATTGAGCACTGCGTTATTAGTTCAATGGATAAAACATCATCCTTGTGTATTTAGTACTAAATTTAGCATTGAGATGAGCTAATGGTTACATCTTCTAATGAAGAACAAACAGAAATCCAGGCAACCAAATGGAAATAATAATTACATATATACATTTGAAATCTTACAAGAGAAGCACCGAGAATCCCACACGTCTCCATATCCTTGTCTGTATTTTCTCTGGCAAGGTCAAGAAAGTCCTCCATTAACTGAGCAGGCTGTTAATTAAAATAAAAGAATACCTTGTTACTTGCGAGCATTAATCGAAGCCATTGAACAGTTCAAGGATTGAATAAACTGACAGGTGAGAAGGGTAAGTAAAGAGTTGCTTACAATGTGTACATCATTCAGGACATTTGATGAAGATGATCCTGGACCTCCATTTCTGGAATCAGCACCAGGAACATGTGAAGCTTGTACCACCGACGGCAGAACAAGTGTGTGCGAGATTGAAGGTGAAGGAGAGTGTTTCACCATATTGACCACCAAATGATACAAAGAGCTACACGACCACCAAACACTCAAAGCACCAAAAAAGATGGATATCTATAAAGATCAGGTCACATTAACAGAAAGAATTTTATTGCTAGCAGAATTAAGAAACTGAGACGTAATTGCTTGAAAAGAACTTCAAAACTAACAGTCGATCAATCAGTCAGCAATGACAAGGATCGATAATGATTGGCTGCTCATCTATGTAATATTTATCATCAATAAGAGAATACAAAATGTCAAACTCTGACGAGGATTGCAGTCCAACAAAAAAGTATAAACACAACTAAGTAATGTGGAGGAATGCTGATGTTGTTTGAGGAGGAACCTAAGAAAAGAAATTTAAACACAACTAAGTAATGTGGAGGCCGGAATGCTGTAGATCATTAAAAATTTAGGAAAGGCACATAAATGAGTGCATCTTTATTCGAGAAAACCCATCTCAAAGTTTCCCAATTGTCCTTAAAAAAAAGGTGACTCACTTTCAAGGGTTTCCAGATCCAGAACAGCAGAACATAGCCAGTCCATAAAGGAGATCAATTTATAACAAGATAATTCAAGCATTGATGACTTGTTTCTACTCTATCCAGAATTTTAGGAAGGATAATCTGAAATTGCAAAATATGTTCAACGAACAATTGAGGCAAATCCATTCCGTTCTTCAATTCTGCTCTGCAGAATATGTTCAAGGAGCACTACTAAGGACCATAATGTTTTTGAGCATTCAATAGAGTCAAAGATGAGATCAGATCCTACCTCAGGAGATGCTGTAGTTTGACAAGTTAGATGCCAATGCAAGGTGGAATGAGGTACTTAATATGTCAGCTACAGAATGAGGGACTGCAACTGGAATAATCGTTAAAATCATATGAAGAAATAAACCTTCACTACCTACTTCGGAATGAAAAAGGTGAATATATATACATACAACAGTACAAGTGATCAGCAATCACAACAAAGGGAAAATGAATCAATGTAAATGCAACAGATCTCCAGAACAAGGATGCAATACCTGAAACTGAGACTTGTTTCTACTCTATCCAGAAAATCTTCGGCGATACCTGAAACTGCTAAATCTTCCCGAGACTTGTTTCTACTCCTGCTAAATCTTCCTTAGACTTGTTTCTACTCTATGCAGAAAATCAAGCAATCATGAAGATGAAAACGAGGATGCAATACCTGAAACTGAGATCACTAGCGCCACAAAGGAACTGTTGCAGAGATCTCTGGCTACACAAGCGAATAACGACAAAAGTTATGGCCGATTCCTGCCAGATTAAGGTACCTCCTGATTTCCTGATGATTTTTAACCTTGAATCGCCTCCGGATCTGGACGGATACCTCCTGATTTCTTGATTTGGATCTAGTCCGGAGAGAGGAACTTCAGTCGATCTCGAACAGAGAGGGAAACCGAAGGGAGAGAAGAACAAGAAAGGAGAGAGAAACCTACTCAGACTTCGGATGGCCGTCTCCAGTGGGCGGTCGGTGTCCGTCTCCGGTGGCGGTGGTCCGGTGAGTGGCAGTCTCCAATGGCCGCAAATCGCAGCTAGGGTTTTTGTAAGTGCGAGGAGTGAAGACGGATCGAAGATAGGAGAGAGGGACACGGAAGATACTAAGCGTCAGGAGTCTTTATTTTAATTTTTTTTTAGTTAAGCCATTCTCGACGCTTTATGACGTCGAGATTTGTGTCAATTTCGACGGTTTTAATTGTCGAGAAATTTCAACACCTCAAATCGTCGAAAATTATCGACGCTTTTTAAAAGTGTCGAAACTAAACCGTCGAAATTAAACCACTTTTCTTGTAGTGGATGTGTTGGCTTGTATCAAATTTGGCATTTTTACCTTTTCATTAGTGTTTATATACAAATAGGTACAACATTATTTCAATATTTTATTTGAGTAGAATGACCTATTCAGTTTGGAATTAGCTTTTGTATGTTGATCAATTCAATAAGAATGTTAATAGAAAGACGATTGTGATAATAGTGTTTACGACAGTGTATATAACCCTCCTTTGGTTTTTTTCTTTGGTTACAATGTCTATGACTTTTGGTTACAGGGGTTTTTATTTGTTTACAATGTCTATGACTCTGTTTTTATAGTGGTGCAATTTTTATGACCCTGTTTTTATTTTGTTTACAACGTCTATGAACCTCACCGATTCATATTTTCATTAGCCTCTATAGGGTTTGTCCTTCCCTTATTAGTCCCAGGGTTTTTCTTTGACTACAATGTCCGTGACCCTGTTTTTTTTAATGGTGACAGTGTCTATGACTCTGTTTTAATAGTGATGACAATGTCTATAGGATTTTCATTTGGTTACAATGTCTATGACCCTATTTTTATAGTGGTGACAGTGTCTATGACCCTGTTTTTTTTTTACAGTGGTGACCATGTCTATGACCTTGTTTGTATAGTGGTAACAATGTCTATGGTCCTGTTTTATTTTGGTTATTACAACGTCTATGACTCTATTTTTCTTTTGGTTACAACGTTTATGACCCTCCAACCCATTCATATATTAGAGGAGAATTGTCACCACATGTATTTTGGCTTCTCATTAGTCCCTATATGGATTGTGCTTCTCTTGTCTAGGGTTTTCCTTTGGTTACAATGCTTATGACCCTGTTTTTATAATGGTGACAATGTCTATGACCCCGTTTTTATAATTGTGACAATGTCTATTACTTTGTTTTTATAATGGTGACAATCTCTATGACCCTATTTTTATTTTGGTTGCAGCGTCTATGTATACTCGACCTTATAAAATCATAAGAGAGATATATTAAAATCATAAGAGAGATATATTTAAGCGATGTATTAAAATCATAAGAGAGATGGAGAATGGTAATTTGTGATTTTTTTCATATGCCCGAATTAGTTACACAATAGGCCTTCAATGCCAATTGAAGCACTCCTTAGCTTCGTTAATGAAATTGAACAAACACAATTCAAAATCAAGATATCATATTCCCAAATTAGTTACACAATATGCCTTTATGCAAGGTCCAAATGTTAGAATTACCCCTAGAGCTGGCAAGTCGGTCGTTCGGGTCGAGTTCGGGTCAGGCTTGCTTAGGTCGGGTCACTGATGGGTCGGGCCAGTTTGGGTAAAATTTATGGTCGGGTCGGGTTCGGTCATAATGAATTTTAGATTGGTCGGGTTTCGGGTTAAATCGGGCCATGCCCATTCGGGTTCGGGTCAAAGCAGGTTGGGGTCGTTCGGGTTTCGGGTCAAGAGGCGGGTCGGTTTCATATGAGTTTCGAATCAAAGTGGGTATAGTTTGTTTGAGTTTTCGGTCAAATCATATTCGACCCGTTTGGATAATTAGGTTGATTTTGACTCGGTTGAATACTTAAATATGTAATTTACTTAAAATAAATGATTTTGACTCGGTTGAATACTTGAATATGTAATTTTGTCTCGGTTAAATACACGCATTGTCATTGACTCATCGGTTATCGACCAAGATTAAAAAAAGTTATAATCGAAAATTTTGTATTCAGCAACATCGTTATTTTTTAAACATTTAAACCAATTGATCGGTGCTATAATTAAATCAAATTAATTGTACATTTAGGATTTAACCTTATTTTAACTATCATGTTTCAAATGGGCTAATTTGTTGTTTGAATATATCATTAGTCTATTTCATTTTCAATGCCCATTTCATTTTTAGCTTTTGGCCCATTAGTTTTTTTTCATTATTATTATTAGTTTTTAACAAATATAGATATAAATAATTAATTCTATCAAAATATAATAATATAGATAAAAATAAAATAACAACTACAAAATTATTGATTTAGATATAAATAATTCTTTCCACCAAAAAATAATAATATATCCGGTCAGGATCCCGTAGAGTTGAACTCCGTAGAGTTGGTAGGATTACCCTATAGGAATTTATCGACCCTAAAAAATAAACTAAAAAATGGTTAAATTAATTTAACTCTAAACCCTTCATTTCAAATCAAGTGGTTAAGATTTATCCAACTTCACATAGAGTTATTTTACCAACTCCATGGGATCCAAAGTGTAATATATCATAGTTCATACAAATTATGGAATATGGACAAATAGAATAACCATAAATATGAAATCTAATAGAATTATTATACTTATATTTATAAAAAGAAATCCATTTATAAAAACCAAAAACTACTAGAATTAATAGAACTATTAACACTAATAGTCTAATAGAAGGATATGTTGTTGGGTTGCACGCTATATCATCTGCAACGATTAATGAACTTTTAGCATTTCTGACTCGTAGTATGTATCGATGTTTTTGATGTATGGTGGTTGATTTACTTGACTCATTGACTTATTCGTTTATCTATTGATTTTACTTGAGTTCTTATTCATATGATAACAATTAATAAAAATAATTGGTATTTTATATGTTAAAAGTATAATTATAACCTTGTGTTAAAATAAAAAAAACCATTTAATATTCAAGCATTAAAATGCTGATGTTAAATAACCATTTCAAGTCGGGTCGGGTCGGGTTGAGAGTCGGGTCGGGTTGAGAGTCGAGTCGAGTTCAGAGTCGGGTCAGGTTTAGAGTCGGGTTGGGTTTGGGTCGGGTCGGGTTTACAAGTCGGGCCAGGTTCGAGTCGGTCTCGGGTTCGGGTTATGGATGAGTCCAGATTTTCGGGTTTCGGTCGAGTTTAGGTTCGAGTGAGTCGGGTCGGGTAAGATTTTTCCAGCTCTAATTACACCAATGAAACCCAATACCAGACAATGAAATTGAGATACTCCCTCCGTTCCATAATACATGTAAAATAATATTTTATAGAGTTTTTCGCTCGTTAAAAAGCGTGTCGAAAAGTAAGGGACATGTATTATGGAACGGAGGGAGTATAAGTTAAACAAACACACCCCAAGTTTTACAAGTTATATTAGGGAGCTATTGAACCCCCCAACAGCTCACGTTGGGAGCTTGAACTGATTTGCATTTTAATAGAGGGCTTAGCCCATCCTTATCACCGAAAAAAAAAGTAAACACACACACTTTCTATCAACTGATCCATCCTCCAAATGCAAGAAAATCACAAATCAAGAAGAGCAGGTAAAGCACTATGATTACTTCCATTGAAATCACTACGATTACTTCCATTGAAACAAAAAATGACCGTCAAACTCAAACAATTCAAGATTTCAGTACTCATCTACAACAGATCAGGTCTTCAGTTAAGAGGCAGACAGTAAATCAGAAAGACGAGATCACGGAAAAGGCGATGATTTTAAAATCGAAGTCGGTAAAATTGAAGCTGCCAAAATCTTCTTGTGCATCCTGCTGCTCCCGAGCACCACCTCGGTCGGTAGGATCAACTGCTGGCTGCAATTTCAAGCCCAATCATCAAGCCATCAACAACCAGGGGCGGAGGGAGGGGGGGCATGAGGTGGCTCGAGCCCCCCGGCTCGGAGGAAAAACGTAAAAAAAAATTAAAAATATGTATTTTTTGATAATTTAAGGGTTAAAAGAAGTTAATTTGAAAGAAAAATCAAGTGATGTGGTTAGCTCTGTTGGTAAGGGGTGGAAATTTGAATTATTTGGTCTTGAGTTCGAATCCTCATAGCTTTATTTTATGGATTTTTCTCCCCTTTAATTTTTTAAACTTAAAATAGCTATTTAAATCATACATTTAATGTGTTTTGTACTATATTTTTTACAACAAAATTATATCTTATATATATTCAAAAAAAAAAATAATCCCGAGCCCCCCCTCGATTATTTTCTGCCTCCGCCCCTGTCAACAACTGACAATCACAAAGGTCCAATGCAAACAAAATTCAACAGACCAACAAGTGAAGAGTATGAGATTGACGAGAGTACAACAAAATTATATCTTATATATATTAAAAAAAAAAAATCCCGAGCCCCCCCTCGATTATTTTCTGCCTCCGCCCCTGCCAACAACTGACAATCACAAAGGTCCAATGCAAACAAAATTCAACAGACCAACAAGTGAAGAGTATGAGATTGACGAGAGGGAAACCGGAAAATCTAGTCGAACACCAGAGAATCTGATCGGCGGTGTGGCGGTTCTTCTTCTTGCGGCCAGCGGACTTATCACCACCGTAATCATCTTCATCTTCATCTTCCTCGAGGTTCATAAAATCGTTGTCGGAAGGCAGATCGGACAAGCTAGCGCTTTGTATGCACGCGAACGGGAAGAATTTGGACGCCATGGTTGAGCTCCATCCCTCCCCCGATGCTCCCTTCATCCCCTTCCTCCGCATCTGCCTCCGCAGCCGTGGTTGTCGCCGCCGCCATGGTTGCTCGACTGTATGGATGCGGGAGCGGGTGGTTAGGTTTTTGATTTTAGATTCATCTGGATTTGGGGAAGGAAACACAAACCGTGAAATTTTAGGCTATAGATGCAGAGGTAAAATTGGAATTTTGGGACATGGAGCTAATTTAAGGAGGAAAATGGACATGGATCTAAAAAATCTCCCTCAAATGGACACTTAACAAAAAAACATATATAATTATAGGCATTTTTTAATATTTAATAAAGTTTAATAGGGTTGGGTTCGGGTACACACAACTCCAAAAGTGAGAAGGAAAGAAGCAATTTAATTGGTCCACATGTGCAAAAGTGAATTAAAATTATGAGACACGCGGGCTTTCCAAATTAATTAGTAACAGACACCCAAATTAATTAGCAACAACACCACTCTCATGTACACACAAATTAATTGCACGCGCCAACTTACTACTCCTTCCGTTCGGCAAAACTTGTCATTTTAGGGTGTTATTTTTGTTCAAAAAAACTTGTCATTTTAGGTATTTTGCCCTTCACTTTACAAATATACCCTTGATATGATTGATTGTTTGTTAGTTGTAGTTTTCGATAAAGTAAAAAAAGGGTAATAATTGAGGGTAAATTAGTACATTTGTTAATTGCCTTAAAACTTGTGAAAGAAGCTAAAATAACAAGTTTTGCCGAACGGAGGGAGTAATTAATTAGAAATTGGACGTACAGGTAAAAGTGTTCAAATGAACTTTTAAAAATCATTTTTTGGCATTTTCACTTGTTAAAAAAAATATAAAAAATATATATTTGGGTGTAATTTAATTTTATCTACATATAGACACCCACTTTGTATATGTTTTGTTGAAAAAAAATTTGACAAGCAGTGGTTCAGCAATTTTATTCGCAGTGGTTCATCAATTTAATTCACGGTGGTTCAACAATTTAATTCACGGTGGTTCAGCAATTTTATTCACAGTGGTTCAGCAATTTTATTCATAATGGTTCAAGAATTTTATTCACATTGGTTCAGCGATTTTATTCACAGTGGTTCAGCGATTTTTTTCACAGTGGTTCAGCAATTTTCTTCACAGTGGTTCAACAATTTTATTCGCAGTGGTTCAACAACTTTATTCATAGTGGTTCGGCAATTTTATTCACAGTGAACCAATACTATTTATTTCATGAACCACTACTCTTTATTTCATGAACTACTACTATTTAACAATTGTAAAATTTTCATTCTTCTTTTATTTTCTTTTAATGTTTATTTTAATTATTTATTTGTTTATTGTAAAATAAAATATATCATGAACCAATATTATTTATTTCATGAACCAATGCTATTTATTTGATGAACCACTACTCTTTATTTGATGAACCACTACTCTCTATTTATTTAATGAATCACTTGGTATAAAAACCAACCTTGGTATTTAAATCCTGAACCACTTCGTATAAAACTCATGAACCTTGTGAGTTGGTGCAATAAGCTTACAAGCAACATGATAGTTTCTAGTTTAAATAAGACTAAATTTAGTCACTGCACCAATCTCTATTTAGTCACTTAACCAATCTCAATTTAGTCTTTGAACCAACCTCTATTTAATCACTGAACCAACCTCAATTTAGTCACTGAATCAACCTCTATTTAGTCACTGAACCAACCTATTTGGTCACCGAACCAACCTTTATTTAGTAACTGAACCAACCTACTTAGTCACTGAACCAACCTACTTAGTCACTGAACCAACCTCTATTTAGTTACTGAACCAACCTTTATTTATACACTGAACCAACTAGAGAAATACGGAGTTGATTCAACAAGAACAAAAAAGTTAAGACACCAACTAACGATGAAAAGATAAAATTCAGTTGCGGTGAAGTCTTAAAGAATGGAATTGCAATGTGAAATTGAAAGAGGAGAGGACGTAAATCAATGACAAATCGACAAATGCATGTGACATATAATAATTCACCACCTCAAAACTAAAAAGGAGCCTACACATACACATGTAACTCCATTCATCATTTTGACTCACTTTCATCATAATCTTTCCACGTTCATCCCCATCTCCTCTAAATCTAAACTCCCCATTTTTTCTCTCTCTCTCTACTGTATACATATATATACTGCGTTAATTTGATTTGATTTAATTATTATTCCCTCCGTTCCATAATACATGTCCATTTCCTTTTAAGTACGTTTTTTAATGAGCGAAAAAATCTATAAAATATTATTTTTTTAATTCATTTTTTTATAATATGGTACTTATTAGTAATAAATACCATATTATATGTTTATCAAAAAGAAAGTACCATATTATATAAAAAAATTAATTAAAAAAATAATATTTTATAGAGTTTTTCACTCATTAAAAAGCGTGTCGAAAAGAAAAAGGACATGTATTATGAAACGGAGGGAGTATGTTATATCTGCAGATCGAGCGGAGGAGGATCGATGAGAAGGAGATGAAAGCGGCGCCAATCGTCGTCAATGGTGCTGCAAACGACGCCGAAGCTCCTCCGCTCTGACTACGCTACCGGAGATGAGGAAGTAGATGCTGCCACGATCGAGCTCGGAATCCGGCGAGACGATGACGATCCGACAGACATTGACGTTGTGGACGTGGTGAGGATTTCCCACGCTTCCATGTTTTTCCCAGTGTAGAAGGGAAGCGTGTGAGTAGGCTTTTTTTGTTTTAAAATTCAGATCTATTTAGACCAATGAGATTGCTTCTTTCCTTCTCACCGGGATAAATTCTTCTCACTTGAACCCTCCCCGGTTTAATAATTAAACGAAAATATTTAAACTATAACCAAATAATAATTTTAAGATTATTTTAACTTTATAAATAGAAATTTTGATTTCTAATCATGTTATATATAAATAAAATAGTAATTTACATAATGTAATAAAAATTTATAAACATAAATGGGGGAATTAAAGGAAATAACCATTGCCCCGGTTTGATTTGCACGCCTAACCCACTAACCATTTGTAATTGCAAGGGTTAGACCCCCCCTTTAAAAAATGGCAAGGTAGCCGGTTGGAATAAGGGTGTTGAAACCGGTTGTTGGGGGTCATTAAAGAAGGGAGAGAGCGTGGGAGGGAGGAGGCGAGAGAGGGCAGTTTTTAAAAACCCGTCACTTCCAACTGTGTAAAACAGAGATGAGGGAGGGCAGAAGGCACGAAACCGCCATTCTTGATACGAGAAAGGATAAGAAGAAGGCAAAAAAAGAAGACGAACCTGGGAGTAAGGAGGAGAAGAAACCGGCGGATTGCAAGCCAGTAAACCCGACAACGTGTAGAAGACGACCCTGTGGGTGTTTAGAAGAGATGGACCGACGATTTTCAAGTAAGTAAACCCTAACTCTACCGATTTAGTACTGATTGCAGAAATTGAAAGGACGAGGGACCAATTGAAGAACCTAATTTGTTTGCCATGGTTTGCAATTGGATGAAAGAACGGGTGAAATATCTGCCCCTGTCATGTGGGATGTAACCGACGTCTAGTATGAAAACAATGGGTGGAAATGTGGGAACGGGGGGTGTTCGAGTCGGGGAGAGAATGGAAGTACCATTGTGGTGGTGATATGGTAAAGGCCTTGAATGAGGAAGCAAATTAGGGGAAATCGATACATGTATTGTGTGAATTTTTGGGAAATTGTTGAAATTGAGGAAAATGTGGGAATTGGGGAAATTGGTGAGATTGGGGAAATTGGAAATATTTTTATAGATAGAGGGAAATCGGGGAACCTTTATGTGGGTAAAAAAATTTCAGGAACAAGTTATTGAATGTAAATGCTGTTACATTGTAACATGTCATGTTTTGAATATTTAGTTGTTATGTTTAATAGGTTTCCTGTCATGTTTAAATGCAAAATTGCGAGACGTATATTTTGTGGAAGCTATAAAATGGTTACAATGCTCAAGTGATAAGTATAGGGTAAGATATGGTGAGGCTAGAAATTTACTGTCATTTGTGATAAGTATAGGGTAAGAAATGGTGTATGTCATGTTAAAATGGTCACATGACATGTTAAATGAACTTACCGTCATGTGCATTGTGACTGGTGTGATGAAAATGTGCAAATGTTTGAAGAATGCTAAAGTATTGCAGGGTATCTAACAAGAACATGGGTGGTTTAGGAGAAAGAAGGATAACGCAGACACCGACAACAGGCGAGGTATGGTTTGGGTAGTGTCGATCAAGGGTAGAGTGTTTTACAGATGAGTCGCTCTAACATTCCACCCCACCGTGCAGGTGATATATGTCATCCCCGAGGACCAGCATTTCAAGTGTAGGTGCAACCAATACGCCAGGCCCCAGGTCCTTTCAAAGCTAGACCAGTACCTGAGCGCCTCAGACTGGAAGCGTCTGTGTGAAAGCCAGTTTGGCGGCATTGCGAGGCTCGGTGCCAAAGTTGAGTTCTCAGCACAGCTAGTCCACTACGTCCTGCAGCGGTAGCTGCGGTCGAAAAAGGAGCATGAAACCTGGTACATGATCCAGGGGTCCATAGTCCGGTTCTCCATCGCGGAGTTCGCGCTAGTGACCGGACTGAAGTGCTCGTCAAACGTGACGAAGGGGCCGAAGAAGACGCGGGGCGCCAAGGGGAAGAAGGTCATTGTGGGGGTTGACGCCGTGGCCTTGGGCCTGATGATGAGGGCCGACGTGGACGCCTTCTCTGTGTGGTTGACCACCGATGACGCCCAAGGGACTGACCCTGCACGTACAATGATGGGCACCCTCCTCTAGAGGGATTTCTTCGGGGACCTGAAAACGCCAAAGAAAATGGTGGGCTCAGAGGTAAAGTCTGCCCACCCGTGCTCCGATAACATGACAACTTTGTTGTTGACTGGACACGTGTTCCTTGTTTGCAGCAGATCGACCAAGCATGCGGCATTCTCCGAAAGGAGGTAGCCAGCGAGTCGAAGTACGCAGGCGTCGCAGTCGTCGACCCCTACTTCGGGGTACCGCTGCAGAGACATACCGACATGAACGTCGACGAGGAGTTGAAGTACTACTTCAGCGGTATGTTGCCTGAAAGGTGTCCGAAGCCTTGGGCCAGCGTCGACCGTGTGTTGGCCCCCTGGAATCTGAAGGACAACCACTAGGTTGCGCTGGAGATCGACCTGGCCGAGTGGACTGTCCGTGTGTATGATCCGGACACTCGTCTGACTCCTGAGCGACATTTGCCCGGCCTTCTGAAGCCCATCACGCACACCCTGCCCCCGCTGATGGATGGCCACCAAGAGCTGCACGCCAAGCATGCAGGGAAACTGCCCCAGCCGTTCAAGTACAACCGTGTGAAGGAGATCCGAACAAGCAATCGTAAGTCGTCGTTGTCCATCTTCAGATTTATAGTGTAATTGCTGCGAATTTGGTTTGACACATATACTTTTTGCGACGCACAGGAGACTCCGACCCCTACGCTATCCGTTTCATGTAGATGCTCGCATCAGGCGACAACGTATTCAAAGGGGTGGACGACGCCTTCATCGATGCCTACCGCCTAGTCCTCTGTGTCGCCATCTACCACGGTGCCTTCCGACCCAGCCCCGATCCTCAGTAGTCATTGCCTCCGTCTCCAATTACAAGAACATTGTTGGTTGTACTGTTGTCTAGACATGTTGTTGGTGGCTTGAACATTTGTGCTTTCGTAGGATTTAATTTGGTTGACTTTGGTATCGACGGTATGTCGTTTTGGGAAACCTAGGGCTCAGGTTTTGAAACTATGTTGTCATGTTGTTTTTGAAACTCTGTTATCATGTAGGTCGTACGATGGTTGACACTTATATATTTACGTTGTCCGCATTTCCATTGAAAATGCACAATTAAAACATGTCATGTCCAAAATATCACATGACAAGTTAATATTACTGCATGTCATGTACAAACTGAAATAGCTGCACCCAGGCCCAATAAGCCTTAATAACAAAACACGGGCGAAGTTCATACTTCAATGTAAAAGGGGGAGCGATAACGTTTCCGAATAAGTGAGCCCTGATTATAAAACGTGGTAAATACCTACCGTCATGTCTTACCCATTATATGTCATGTCAAAATATGTGTCCGTCATGGAATATCCTTCTGATCGACCAAGTATGGCGCGGGCGGTTACTAGGTGCGGCGCCGTTTCGGGAACTTCCTTTCCCACTAAGACGGGTACCTAGATGTCTTCGGCCTGCCAGGGCGTACCTTGATAAGTGGGGGGAGGCAAGTCTCATTGGCGATTGCCTCGGGTACCCTCCAAGTCTCTCGCGACGGGACTGGGTAGATCACGTCCTTGTAGCACGCACGCAACGCGTCTACCTTGTACAAGTCGTTGACGAGCGAGTACACATCCGTCCCGTGCAATTGGGATGCTGCCATTGCGTGCGCGCATGGGTACTGGTCGATGTTGAAGCGTCGGCAGCTGCATAAACGTCCTGTTAGGTTTACAAGTGATAAGACGCATTTAGGTAGTGTTAATATAAGCATTTAGTTAGATATAGATACGATAAAGTGCATGAATTAGAGTAGTTTTCATATATTTAGTTAATTATGCATGGAGTCGGAATCTACATATGTTTGCACATATTTTCAGGCATTGGTGGATCCAATTGATGACATGGGAATGACCTAACATCGAGCAAGAGACTAATAAACAAGAAGAATTGATTGGAGCTGTCCAAGCTAGCGACCCTGCACTAAAACGAGTCATTTGAAGGCTGTAGTTATCGGATCGGGGCGTACTTATACTTGTTGGAAAGAGGATTCGAAGATCTACAACTTTCATGTTTACGACTTTTCCAAATTCGGCCTTGAAAACAGCGAAATCTGGACATCAAGATTGCTGCAGACAAAGAACTCGGGTGGGTCAAGATGAAACTCGGCCGAGTTGTTGGTGCACCCGAGTTTTGTTCCGAGTGCAAGAACCACCTGTTTCTTTGTGTTAATTAATTTTTAATTGCAATTTCAATTAAGGGGGACATGAAACGTTGTTTTTAGAAAAACAACTAGGAGTTTTTGGTTTGTTTACTAACTTTTGTTGTGAACCTGTCTCACGGTTCACATTAAATATGCTACTAACAGTTTAAGATGTTGAGGTTATCGCAGTTCGAAGGTGAGAACTTTCACCTATATCTCACTAGGTTGCAGAGGTGTGTGGACATCTGCAATGTGCGGGATTTCCACGATAGTTTGCGAGATATGGTTGTCTGCGTTATAGAGGGGATGACTGATGAGACAAATGCGCGTGCTATATACATGAGCGGTGGAAGTCTAGCAAGGTTAGGTTTGGGGGGAATTTGGGATCTTATCTGCTACATGGGTCACCGGGCCTTGCAGGAAGTGTCCTTCACGCTTGAACCTCAACCAATGGATTACTTCAACACACCTTTGGAGGATCTATCCAAGGCCTCTTATGAGGAGAATGAGCAATTGTGTCAACAGATCGTTGAATTAGATGAACGAGTGCACCGAATGGTCCAAGTGGGGAATGACATTCTAGCTTGTGAAGCGGGTGAACTACCGTCTAAACTGGTGGTTAACCCGACAGAGAGCCTCACCACAAACACCCTAGGGAGTGACAAGGATCTGTTTGTCACACTCGAGGGAAGCTCAGGAAGTCATGAAGATAAAGGTGAGTGTGTGTTTTCTATTCCCCCCTCATTGAGTTCATCTGAATCTACTCCGCTACCTCCCCTACCCTTGAGCTATGAGCATGATAATGTTTTGGCGGAGGAGGATATGTTCGCAGACGATGACAGTTTCTTCGGTGATGAAGAGGAGAGTACACTACTTCCTGACATGGAGTGTCATGAGTCGACGCATGAGATCCCATATGATTTATCGTCTCCTTCATTCGATGAGATTGTCTCAAGCTCTCCTATCAAGGAACCAAGTCCGGAGCTAATTTCTGTGGCTCCTAAGCAAAGAATTGATATCCTCTACAATGGTGAGAAGTTCGGTGATTATGTCGACCCTTGGGCTCATTATTTCGACATACCACCAATGGAACTGAATTGGTGGTTCTACACACCTGTGGCGGAGAGTCACGCTCGGGCATATGAGACGTTGAGGAAATACTTTGACTTCAACTTATTCGTATGTAGTGTCCGCCTACCTAGATGGTGTGTACAAGAGTTTGATTTGCTGCTGAGGGCATTGACGATCTCCGAGTGAGTCTTAAATGGACAACCAAAACGTCGAGTCTATGACGTTAACCAAGGACACTTCTTGGGAGGTAACCCAAGGTTAGTATTTCATATTATCATGTTTTTCATAATTTTATTTGGTAGTTGTTATTATTTTTCAGTTATTTTTCTAGTATTTTTGCAAAAAAAAAAAAAAAGACGTCCAAAGTCATGGGAATTACAGTAGAAAACTCGGGTAACGAACTCGGTCGAGTTGTTTGCCCAAACCGAGTGGCGAAAAGATTTCCGAGATACAACTCGGGTGAGTTCATAGAACTCGGTCGAGTTTTAAAACCTCACCCGAGCTATATTGTGTTGTCTTAAAAAAAGAAAAAAAAAAGAAAAAAAGGGAAGACAGGAAACGCGTCTTCTTGCCCGAGTCTTCCCCCGAGTTCCCATCAGGCGCCACCACCAGTCCTCCGACCAGCAGCCGAGCGCCGACGGAAAGCACCTCCGCCCAGCCACTCATGGACTCCCTCCCTAGTTGTTCCGAGCAGCCATCTTCTCTCTTTCCTTCTCACCGGTAGCAGAGAGCGTTCCGAACTGACGAGCTCCCTCCTTCTCTCCCGAGTGTCGAGCACAGCCTCCAACCATTGTCGCCACCTCCAGCCGCCGACCTCAACTAGCCACGCCGGTGACACCTCCGAGCACCATCCCCGGCCAGTCTCTCCTTCTCCTTTCCTCTATTGAATCAGTAAGTTTAATAAACCCTAAAATTGTAAGTTTTTGTTAAATTTATGAAATTGGTGAATGGATTGGGTGAATTAGGAACTTGTTGACGAGGAATTTGTGGATGAATTGGATTGATTGAGGTTTGTGATTTGAATTTGAGATTTATGTGCCTAATTGTTACATTGCAATTGCAAATTTGAGAATTTCCGAGTCTTGAGCGTTTGAATTGATCTTGCTTCTTGTTGAGTTTATTGATTTTGGTTTTGATCAATTATGCTTAATTGTTATCAATTTGCAAATTGTTGAGGTTTGTGGCTTTGTGTGTTATTGCAAGTTGATTGACACCATCGATTGTTATTGTGAGTTGTCCTTGTCGGGACAACAAATATTTTCTTGTTGGTGTTGCCTTGTCTCTTGTTTGTAAAGATTAAATTGTGGTGTCTCCTTGAGGCCGAGAAGAGAAAGAATGTTGGCTCACCTTGCTCGATCTTGTGCTTGAATTCATCACCTCCGCTTGTAGATGACTCCGTAAGTATTCTTCTCATTCTATTTTATTTTTCACATTGAGGACAATGTGTGAATTAAGTGTGGGGGAGGGAACATTTACATGTTTGTATCTCATATTGCATTGTATATATGTCTTTCTTGTTTTTGCATTGCATGGTTATTTTTCTTAGTCTTGCATATAAAAAAAAAACAGAAAAATAATATAAAAAGAAAAAAAATTGAGCAGGCATGACATTCTAGATAACCCCATCTGTACCAATTGTCTTCTTAATCTAATTATAAGTCCCATGATATGCTTGAATTGTTAATCCTCGTCTAGTTTGTTTGATCTATGGGAGCATGAGATAATTGATTGATTGAGCATGTATAACTCTTACATTTTAGGCAGCATTGAAATCCAACAAAAATTTACCTTGTGAGTTTATTTTGGCCTTATTGGGACTGTGCTTTATTGATGTCCTTTTGCTTCTTGTATGTGATACTCTCCAATGTGACTACCTCTGAGAATTGGGATTGATATCTATGTCAAGGTTGTATATGTTGCTCATTACTTGTGATTTTCGCATGATTGAGGCATGATTGTTACTGAGCCATGATATTCCCTATCTTCCCTTGCATATTATTCATTGTTTGAAGCCAAACTGAGCCTATTAGCCTATCTTTGTAGCTCCACAAAAATTATCCTTAGCCAATTGTAGCCTAACCCATCCGGGAATTAGGTTTAGAATTGGTAAAATGATGGTTTGAGTTGAGTGAGTGCTTTGAGAATGGGATTTATGTATTGTGTTGAATCATTTGGTGGTTATTATGAGGATTGGTTCTATGAATTTATGTACACATATGTATACTCGGAGCCTAAGGAGAATAAAATTCACTTAGGAGTGAAAGTCGAGAAAGAAAAAAAAAGAAAAAAAAAGGAAAAAAGAGTTGCAATAAAAAGAATCATTCTTCATCACCTTTAGAAATGATTTGGGAGTATTGTTTGGTCTAAAGAAGTTCTTGTATTGTGTTGTGCTTGAGGCTTGAGTTTGATGGTTTGTGATAAGTTTTGGTTGAGCTTGTAATTGGTTACTAGGAGCTTAGTTCCTGGATTATGAGCACCACAAGCCAAAAAATCCTCTACCTTAATTTTCTCACCGAGCCTCATTACAACCCTTACAAGACCTCATGATGATTATTGCTTGTATGTCACTCACGGTGGAGATTGTGATGTGGATTTCAATTTTTATGTAGCTTGGTTGCATTGGATTGAGTTTGAGCAGAACTGAACTAACCTAAACACAAGAGTGAGAGTGAAACACTTTATATGCCCGGTGAGGTTGGATTGAAATGTGCCTAAGCTTTTGAGTTGCCCAAATACATGTGATGATGTTGATTATTATCTTGTTTGGTTTGGATTGTATTTTGACGAGATGAATGCATGAAGAGGGTATTTGTGGGATGCTTGATTGGATTGATTTTGTTTTCTTGAGGACAAGAAAGGTTTAAGTGTGGGGGAGTTTGATAAGACGCATTTAGGTAGTGTTAATATAAGCATTTAGTTAGATTTAGGTACGATAAAGTGCATGAATTAGAATAGTTTTCATATATTTAGTTAATTATGCATGGAGTCGGAATCTACATATGTTTGCACATATTTTCAGGCATTGGTGGATCCAATTGATGACATGGGAATGACCTAACATCGAGCAAGAGACTAATAAACAAGAAGAATTGATTGGAGCTGTCCAAGCTAGCGACGCTGCACTAAAATGAGTCGTTTGAAGGCTGTAGTTATTGGATCGGGGCGTACTTATAATTGTTGGAAAGAGGATTCGAAGACCTACAACTTTCATGTTTACGACTTTTCCAAATTCGGCCTTGAAAACAGCGAAATCTGGACATCAAGATTGCTGCAAACAAAGAACTCGGGTGGGTCAAGATGAAACTCGGCCGAGTTGTTGGTGCACCCGAGTTTTGTTCCGAGTGCAAGAACCACCTGTCTCTTTGTGTTAATTAATTTTTAATTGCAATTTCAATTAAGGGGGACATGAAACATTGTTTTTAGAAAAACAACTAGGAGTTTTTGGTTTGTTTTTCGGCGGAATTGAAGTGGGGGGGGGGGGGGGGGGGGGGGACGAAGAGCACGAGGAACCATTGGAGCATCTTTGTGATTTCTTTTGAACCATGAATAACTAAATCCTCTAGCTCGGGGAAATTAATCGAAGCTTCAGGTTTTCTATTTCATTGTGAGATTTCCGTTCTTAATACTCTTATTTGAATATTATCAATTCTTTGCTTAGATTGTTTAGGGTTTTCGTGAATTTCCGTTAGTCTGATCAACTGATGCCTTTTCATGATAATCTATAGCTAGATATAGGTAATTTCTGGTTGAATTATCTATATTCTTGAGTAGCAAAATATAAATATCTGAAACTGGTTGCTTTAGGGATTTGTATGAAGAATTGGTTTGCAATCGATGGAATAACTGATTGTGCGTGTCGATTGTCTTTGTTGATTTCCTTTAAGCTACATCGGTTATTGAATTGAATCTTGATAGTTTCAAGATTGTTTGATAATTAGGGTTTTCAGGGTCTGGTTGTCCTGTTAACTAGATTCGATAAGGAATTGGATTCAAAAGACCTAGTCTTTCCACAACAAAGTATTCGATGGAAAGTTATCTATTTGATTTCGATGATCAATGAACAAACCTGATTGCTGAGATTGATTAACCTGAGCTATTTTTCTCATATTCATTTCCTCAAGCTGTTTAGTTTGTTATTTTTGTTTACTTTTATTTCTCAATTAGTTAGTTCAAACCATCCAAAAATCGCCCCTCTTTGTTTCTTGTTCTTGTTGACACACTTGACTTGCATACAAATCATAGACTCTCTGTGGGATCGACCCGTCACTACTAGAAATTTGCTATTTAACATCGGTTAATAACCGATGTCTTTTAAAAAAAAATCGATGTCTATGTGAGGGATGTAAAAAGTCAAAAGTTTTTCACACCGGCCAGAACCCGATGTCTTTATTTTTTATAACATCGTTTCTAATTATAAAAATGATATGTTTAATACTTTATAACATCACTTGTATAGAAATCTTACATATGTATATTAATTTTCTCTCTATAATTTGTAATGTTATTTTTCCACACAAAATTTGGCTATATGAAATAAATACAAAACCGATGTTACTACGTATATTGAAATCGTTTTTTATTTTAAAACCGTTGTTTATATATAGTAATGACATCCTAAATTATTAATTAATCAAATGTCTTTAGTTCTTAAAAGTGGTGTGTTTAGTTCATAAAACTGATGTTTTTTGTACGTAAAGTTTGTGTTTATTTCGTAAAACTGATGTTTTTAGTACGTAAAACTGATGTTTTTAGTACGTAAAACTGATGTGTTTAGTTCGTAAAAGTGATGTCTTTCGTTACAATAAACCGATGTATTTTGCCCGTAAACCTGATGTGCTAGCTTATGAAACGAAGCAATTTGATTCATAAACCTAATATCCTGTCTATATATACGCATACACTAGGTCAGAATATCAACCAAAGAAAACATACCCAATGTACTAGCTTATGAACCAAATCAATTTGGTTCATAAACCCAATATCCTGTCTTAGACATACACATACACCAGATCAAGTACCACAATACCAACCAAAGAGAACATGTTTTAAGAAACAAAGGTCAGATGCCACACAATAGCATTATCAACAAAATTTACATGTTTGGGACACCAAGGTTAAAGGTTGCACATCCTAAATACTTGCAAAATCAACAAAATAGGATATTCGATCTTGGTGTGGCACCAAGGTTAAATGCTAGCCTGGCTTGATGTAGTTAGTATATTATGTACGTGCTTCTAGGTAGGCAATTAGATATCCAAAAAACAAACCTTTCTGAATCCACTAGAAACTTGAGATTCATAATTCAACTTCTCTAAAGTAGCCATACGGTATTGAAACATCGCCCATTCTCTTCTACGTCTGTCTTGAAGCGACTCTTCTACACCTTTCTTTCACTTGTCATAAACATAAACTTAGGTTAGTTGTTCGGGTTTGGGAAGCAAAAAAATGTCAAGATGGAGAATAATTTGGCTAAAGAAAGGAATGAATATACCCCTTGCATTGGTGTCTTCCCGTCCTCATATTCACCCTGTGCAAGGAAGGAAATATTGGAATTTCATTCTTTGGAATAGTGCATAATAACTTATCTGACAAGGTGCTTTTTTCTCATGGTACCCGATTCCCTAATGAAGGAACAGATTGATGAACTACCCATTGTGAATCAATAACACCGATTTTCTCATAAGCATTCTGTATTAAAAAAAAAAGAGCAAAAACAAACACTTCTTGTTCAGTTGAAACCATATTGAAACAAAGCCAAGGTGAAACGAGAAAATTCTATAAGAACAAAGAATGCCACTAACCTGGACACACCTCCTAAGAGTAAAATCAAGACCCCATCCATGCACCAAGTCATTCTATAAATGAAATTGGAAAGTACAAACAATAAATATCAGGAACTATTAGAATTTTTCTACTGCACTATCAGGAACTATTAGAAATTCTATGAATCACTTTGATACACTCATGTTGTTGGTCATTACATTTATAGAAACTACTCAACCGAAACTACGCACCATGAGTTCTGCCTCACAGAATCAACACTCGTGCTTGCACTAGCTAGCTCAACCATCAAGCAAATGCACATGAGGAAAAGCAAATAGTGAAAAAAAGGATGCAGCAGATGAGACATTATAGGAGAAATGAATTAGTAATGCTATGAAAGAGCACAAAGTGAATATAAGAACAGGTAGGGCTGTAAGAGTTCAAACAATTCTTTACAAAGAAAACATGACACAACCACTTTCTTCCATCTATGGAGTATGCTGCCAGCAAAATAACAGAAGCAAACAAGGGATCTCGAAAGACTCGAATATAGGTTGAGAAAACAAAATACATACCTCGGGTGTATCTGCTTAAACACGGTCTCCACTCACCACCTTAATAAGAATTTGCCCATATAGTTGATATCTACAAATACACCAGAACTTCACAATTAACCTACCATACAATTTACCTTATAATTCAAAGGAAAGAAAACAAAACACAACAAACAAACAAACAAAAAACCAATGCTAAACGTGAAATTAAAAAAATAATCACATCTTCAAACAAATATCAATATCAGGATTTCACAAGTATCAATTCACATCCCAATGTGCTCTCAAAATCCAAGATGTTTGTATCTTAAATATATATGAAGGTGTTGGTCGAATGCCACTAGACAAAATTTCTCAATATGAGGCAACAAAAACAGCTTCCTTGGTATTTTGTATTTCCACTCACATAATTTAATTCAGTTCCTCTAAGAACGGGTTATAAATTAACAAAATCAATAGATTTATATGCAACTTCTTGTTTGCATTTTTTTAAGAATATTATAACTTTATACAATGAAACGAGTCATGGATTTCCACTAACATAATTTAACTATCCAGACCCTCTCAAAAAAATGCGGTGACTAAAAAATTATATCCCCCTATATTAACTATTAAAAAATATGCATCGGCTTAACACAAGTACCAGTGGTAACAAAATTTGACCAAAAGGAAGAGAAAGGTGTGTGAGACCAATATGAAACTCAGCCACCTGTCAACACCATGCAAGAGAGAACAACAAATGTCCACATGATTGAATAGATAGACTTGAGTCAACAACTTACGAGCATTATCTAAACAGCTCAAGAACAACTCTTACAAGCTTCCTCTGATAAACAATTCCTATATAAACACCAATATTATGTATGAGATAAAACATATCAACGAAAAGCATATGCAGGTCCTAAACCTCAATCATCCATGTATGGGCTCACTAGCATGCACAACTTTTGCACCATGGGCATATGCAAGAGCCTATCAAGAAAAAGATTTAAAATAAATAAATTTAACACGGGATATGTCCCAAGATAGCTCAGAGGTGAAGTAGAAGAATCCCAGAGTGCCAGGCAATACATATATGAATACAAGAATAAAAGAAGAAATAAGATGCTCCACCTATATCAGACTGGCATGATGGAGAACCAGATCCAGGTAAAATGACAATATTGTCAAAGGCTATTTCTTTGTACAACTTATGCTAAGTTTCTTTCCATGTCCACTCATGATTGCGCACCACTACTGGAGGAACTGGGAAATTAATTCAGATAGGAGGAAAATTATTATAAAATTAAATAAACATTTTGATCAGAGACTTCTAGTTTCACAGATCATCAGTTACCATGAAAATACAATCTTTCAAAAGATAGCAGCAAGTGACTCACTACATCTAATTTTTTTTTTAATAGAGAATAAATATCAATCTACAAAAAAAAAATTATGCAGAGAAGAGTCATCATATAACTATATTTATGCATTCTTTTTTTTTATTGTGACTCACTACATCTAAAAGGCATATTGCATTAACTATTATGTTTTCAAGAAAAACTTGTTGATTAAATCTAATAATGACTCTTCCCATGTAAATGCACTTGTATTTATGCATTTTTTAGATAAAGCAAGCAGCCTTGAAGCAAGTCCGTATTGTGCTGAAATACTATGACGGTGGACTTTTACAGCAAGGCAAAATTGTTCTATGCATATATAATTATACCTTAGCTGGCTATATAAAATCAAATTCATTGTATGCATAAAATTAGTTTTTCAGACAAAAGCTCATATTGAGAAATTTTTCCAACACTGCACTTTTTAGTTTTACTTTGTAATATTTCATCTACCACATAGCTGATTATATACTCATAGATTATATGTTAAAACAGAGTACAATTTTGTTTCAGCTTAGTCAAATGGAATATTGAAGAAATTAATCTCAAGGAAACACATTTACCCAATCAAGCAAAGGTATCCTTTAAAAAATTACCTCGGTTATGTATCCTCTAAAATTTGAGTAACAATTCATTTAATAAGGTTTATGGAAATATTTGTTCACAAAATTCCTAAATAAAAGCAAGTCATGAATTATAACTTTTAGAAGGCCTTTGAAACTAGTAATGTTAGTCAAAGTGGTGTAAGTTCCCTCCTCTGAGATACAAGTCAGATATAAATTCATATCATTCATATTAAATTAAAGAAAAAAGCACATTAAGGAGCAAGAAGCGAGAAGTGATGGAAATACCTTTCTTGCAGCAGTATACATTCCAAGTCTTTGATTGGCTAGACCTAGAATCTACATATGAAAGATTAAGTAACTTGAATCATACAAGAGATTACATACAACATGAAAAAAATACATATTTTCAAATAAGATGATCCACTTCCCAGAGATTAGCACTAGTCGGATAACCACATATAGCACTTTGAAGATTTGGAACAGCCTCAGGGCTCAGGCCACTTCTTTTGATGAACCTAATCATGAAAATAGATCTTTTATCCTTGGCTGCTGACAAGGCTCTTGGCTTCAGCTGTTTCATGTTGCGATTCAGTAATTTGAACCCTACCAAATTTGCAAGTCACCATTAGCTTATATGATCAGAGCATAACTGGATTTTATGCTTCTTCTTGAAGAACAAATTGTGACTCTATGAGCTTTTTACGTCGTTAACAAATTATTTGACAAGAATCCATCTTTCCTTATGCTTATAGAAATGCACAGATAGTTTGGTCAGAGTTCTCAAGGACCTTGTGAAAAGTCAATATGCACCAGAATATGATGTTGCAGGAATTACAGACCCTTTTCTATATTATAACCAATATAAAGACGAGAACTTTACTAGATTGGGGTATAGCAGCCATACCAGTAGTTCAAGAAGCAAATGAAACGACCCCGAGAGAAGCAGCTAGTAGCACAACTCCAAACCAAACCGCCCCATGACAATAACCTGCTTCAACACAACCTTAAATAAGCATGCCAAGGTGAAGAGGGAGATGATGTAACAACAAGCAAAGAGCGGCCACAATCGAGAAGTAGTTAAGGCAGAATTCTTAAAAGGCAGAATAAACCAATTCACAAAAGCCCTAAAGGCGAAATTCTGCTACATATATACCCTTAATAAACCACTTCACAAAAGCCCTAAATCGAAACCCTAAAGGCGGAATTCTTACCAATTCACAAAAGCCCTAAATCAAAACCCTAAAGGCGGAATTCTTACCAATTCACAAAAGCCCCAAATCGAAACCCTAAAGGCGGAATTCTTATCAATTCACAAAAGCCCTAAATAGAAACCCTAAAGGCGGAATTCTTACCAATTAACGAAAGCCCTAAATCGAAACCCTAAAGGCGGAAGTCTTACCATTGACAGAGAAGTAGTGAAGGAGAGCCCTCGACAACCGGAGAAGAGAAGCCGGAGAGATGGGGCTTTACAGTTTGGTTCGGCAGGCGGAGAGGCGAGGATGACAGCAACAATGACAGAGCTTTGGTTCGAGGAAAGGCGAGGCGAGGATGACAGCAACAGCGGCAGGCAGAGGGGCGAGGATGACAGCAACAGGCGGAGAGGCGGAGAGCCGGGGAGGCTAGCACGACAGCGACCGAGCGAGGACGACACCATTCCGAGGAAAGGCGAGGACGACACCAGTGCGAGGCAAGCCGAGGACGACAACGACAGAGCCAGAGAGGTGAGGATGACAGCGACAAGCCGGAGAGGTGAGAGACGGCGCCACTAGAGTCACCCTCGAGTTCAACAGCCTAGACCTACATGGAAGGTGATTCGGGATTTGAACAGGAATGTGAACAAGAAGAAGAATCGCCCAGTCGGGATGTGAAGAGGAAAGAGAGTGGTGGTCTGGAATGGATGGTGAATTATCTGCTCTTAATAAACATTTGTTGTTCTTTGAAAACAATTCAATCTTTTTTTTCTAAGCGTTGGAGTATTGGGATTTTGTTTTAAGGAAAACTAAGGAAATTTTCTAAGTGTTAGAAAATTGGGATCTGCCCGCCTGTACTTAAAATGAGCGGGATTTTATAATGTTCAGATTTCAATCTCGCGCCTTACTTTTTTTTTCCAAAACGCCACTTTTAACATCGGTCAAAAATTAAGACAGTGTCTATTTTGTTTTTAACATCACAAAATAATAAACCGATGTTAAAAACTTTTTTTACATGGCAGGTTTTTCTGACCGATGTTAATGAACCGATGTTAAATAGCAGAATTCTAGTAGTGCGTACTTGCCAAACTACATTAGTTAGGTTAGTCGGTTATATTTGATAGGATTTAAAGCGATTGAAAATCCTCTGTCAAAAAGGCAGGTGGAGGTTCCCTTGCGTACCTCGAACTCATGAGGACTCAGCTGTTTGACGACCATGGAAAGGGACTGCACGAAGTTTGCTCTGATGGCGTTACCAACCCAGTCGCTTACGACTTTCCCCTGCTCGTCGCTTGTCTTCCTATGTTTGGCGAACCACGTGCCGACTGTCTCAAGGATGGCATCTACAAGGGCTGTTAGCGGCAAATCCCTAGGATATTTGAACACTAAGCACTCGGAGTTATTAGTGGTTATGATGTTGTACCTATTCCCAGCGTAGAAAGCCCTTGCCCAGTTGCTGAACTCGGCCTCTTTCAAATATTGACCCGCTCCGGGAACCCGTGCACAGAACTCCTCGTACGTGTAAGCTTTACACATCGTCATGAACTCTTCTTGCAAGCCCCCGCACTTGAACCGGAAACAGACGTTTTGAAATAAGTGATATGTGCATATGTCGTGCTTCGCGAATGTGTAGCTATCCCGTATGCCCTTTAGGATGCTCATGTGGTGGTCAGATACCCACACCAGATCAGTCGTGTCTTCAACGATACGCAACATCTGCCTGAAGAAGAACCCCCAAGACCCATCCTTCTCGCTGTCAACCATGGCGAAGCCGACGGGGTAAATGTGGTGGTCAGCGTCTTGTGCGGTAGCAAATAGCAAGCACCCTCGAAATTTCCCCTTCAAGAAGCTCCCGTCCACCGATATAACCTGGAGAATAAACATCTTGAGGCGTTAGAGGTGTCATGTCTAATCAAACGTATGTCATGTCGTATTAATATAATCGTCATTTTTATAGTATATGAGTGTCATGTTCCATTTACTGATGGATTGACCTTTCGTAGGTTGGGGATAGCCCTCCGCCACGCTCCAAGACTCACAAATACATACTTGAATCGCCCCTCCGTGTCGCGTTCTATCCTCGTGTACGTCCCAGGGTTAGCCTACTCTAGCATGTACATGTACGAGTACATGCTCCTATAGCTTTCCTCGTCCATTCCGTACACGTTGTCCCTCACACTCAACCCGGCTCGGCGCGCCTTCCAGTAGCTGAATGTGACCCCCAGCTGCGACTTCATCATCCTCTGCACGTGGTCTGGATCGAGGCGCTTCTTTGACCGTCCGAAACTGCACATGCCCATTCACAAACAAGTGTGTCCAGTTAAGATAGTTGTGTGTCCAGTTTTAATTAACGTATGCTCAATGTATATATGTTGTTGTCCAGTTACTATTATTGTGTGTCCAGTTACTACCAAGGTATGTCCAGTTTATATCACTATATGTCCAGTGGAATTTAGGCAAGAGTCCAGTTAAGTTTTACGTATTGGGTCACATACCTTTCGACAATGCGCCGCCCCAGCTGCGTGTATGACGCACTGTGTTTTTGTCTGACCGCCTCGTTCAACGAGCACGTTTGCTTGTCCACAAGCTTTCAGATCTTCCATAACCCCGTTACCTTGTAAGTCGAAGCCCGACATGACCACTTGCACTTGGGAGCAACGCACCCTACAACATACAAGATCGTCGTTGACTTCTTCACCTTCGTCGTGAAGCAGCGAGTTAGACCAGCCCATGCTACGAGTTCATGCACATCCTCCTTCCCCCGAAACATTTGTCCCTCCCGGAGCTTAATACTGCACTGGCTGGGATCCAATGGGTTCCCCGCCACCATTGGTTCCCTTTCAGCAGGTTTTGGAGAAGGTGTCGACTTCCATTTTCGTCTTTCGTATGCTTCCTCGTCTTCCCTCACCACTCGATCCACCTCATAATCCCATGACCAAGACTTCGACGGACCAGAACTTCCGTGTTCAGGTATAACCACTTTTGGGATTGCATCATCCTCGTCGGAGGAGCTACCAAGGTCAATGGCTCCATCTTCCATGTCACTACTGACATATATGACCCGCTTCCCACGTTTAACTGCGTCGGCATTCTTTTCCCTCTTCGCAAACTCGAACTCTAACTCCTCACTTATACCTAACTGGTCAGAAGTCTCTTTTAACTGGACGACTGTTTGGGTTAACTTGACATCCGATGATTCCAACTGGACATCCTTTTGGTTTACCTCGACAATTTTTTCTCCCAAATCTTCGTCTTCTCCGTCAAGCCCCAAGGGGAGATCTGTATTTGGGTCACGGGCGGGCCAGTTAACGGCACTACAACATCCTCCAAGCCTGCAGGAGACAAACCACCACCGTCTGAGTCATCCGTTGTCGATCCTTGTGCTTTGGGCACGTCTCCACCAACCTTGCGTTGCAGGGAGACATTGAGGTCGATAGGCCGATTTCGTTCTCCAGACAACCCGTTTATAAACTTGTAGGCCTCCAAGTCTTCGTCATCCCCGATAGAAAATGGCCTGGACCCTTCTTTCTTTGGCTTTACATATGTGAGCTCCACATCATTCCTCCTCACATCGACATTAAACTTGTCCATCACTTGTTTCTTCAGATTTACATAGTTAATCCTTTCGTCCACCAGCATGGCTTTCTGGCTCCTTGTTCCCGTGAAGACCCAAGTGCCACCTTCACACGCCCACCATCCTCCAAACAATACAGTGATACAAGCTGATGATTTTTCCCCTTTTGCATTACATAGGGAGACATAAATTAATTTGTACTGCAGTAATTACATATGAACAACACTTACCACACATAGAGACAACACTTACCCATTTTATGTCCGACCAGAGCAATGTCCAGTAACTTCCAACACGTGTCCTGTGGGTACGACTTAATTGTCCAGTGAAAAGTGGCTTCGTACAAGTAAACCGTTTACTGAACCCAGGCCCACTTGATTATTCTTCAATGGATTCTCTCTCTTTCTTTAGATTTTATGAATAAAAGTGACGCCCAACATTCCTCTGATCTCCTTATATATACCACACATCATTGGACACCTACCTTCTTTCTTCAAATCCCACGCCGGCCATTCCCCTTCTTCAAGTTCCATTTCCCCTGCAATTCATTAATGGGGACTAATGATTTCCCTCAGAAATTCTTCAATGCTTATATGCCCTCCCCCTCCTCCCTCCCCTTTCCCTTTTTTTTGGCGCCATCGCTGGGCGGGAACAATTGGCTCCCTCCTTTTTACTGTAGCCAACTGCTACATCTCTCTCCCTCTCTCTACCTGTCTTGTCAATAAATGCTCAAGATTTTCTCCCTCTCTCTCTCTCTCACACACACACACACACACACACATACTCTCTCTCTCTCTCTCTCTCTCTCTCTCTCTTCCTCGCTTTTTCGTCTCTCTCTCTCTCTCTCTCTCTCTCTCTCTCTCTCTCTCTCCCTCTCAATTGTCCAGTTGTCAAATTCACAGTGTCCAGTCTCCCCCACTAACCTGCTACCGGTTGAACCAAAAAACCGGATATCCGGAATTCTGCAAAAAATTTTCGGATGGGGTTAGGTGTGCAAGGGTTTCACCCAAATGGGTTATTTTAGCAAATTACCCAACATAAATTAAGATAATAATTCTAGGTTTTATTTATTACTCCGTATTTTTAAAATAAATAAATGATCCCTAAAATATAACCGAGCATTTAAATTAAAAATTTGAATATATTTACAATCATATCTAAGTTTAATAATATTAAAATATAATATATTTAATGATAAATTAACGAAAATAGATGAATGTGTGATGATTTGTAAACAAATACCATTTAAAGGGTGGTTTTCTGTAATTTTGAATTTAAGGGGTGGTTAATTTAAAACATCCATATTTAAAGGGCGATTTTCTGTAAATTTCTCTAACTAAAATGACATATTTATCTAAATAAAATCAACATTATAAAATGACATGTTTTTCTAAATAATAAAACAAAAATTTCGTGTGGTACCCCCGTGGTATTTGATTTTTCACGGGGTGTACAGAAGATTAGCATATTTCGCCAGATACCCCTGAGCATAGATGGAATTTCGGGTCGTGCCCCTGCTCGGTTAACCTTGACAGCCGACGTTAGTTTTAATTTTTTTTTTAAAAAAAGAAAAGAAAGAAAGAAGAAACTTGGAAGGAAGGAAAACCCGAAAGAAAGTAGCAGGCGAAAGATGGAATCGGCGATGGAGGCACCGGAAGAAAGTAGTGGGTGAAAGAAAATGGGAAGGGAGCACACACAAGACAGCCACCGGAGGCACCGAAAGGAGGGATGGAGGCGCCGTAGGACCGCCGGAAGTGGTGGTGGAGTCGACAGGTAGGTTTGTCCCCCTTTAAAAAAATTAGGGTTTTAAATTTCTAATTTTGGGTTTCAATTTGTTTACAAATTGCATTCAATATCACTGAATGTGGGGGTTTAAAGTTCAAATTGTGGTGTTGAAGTTCGAATTTGGGGAATTTGTGCTCGTTGTCACCAAATTTCAGTTTCAATTTGTTGGCCCAAATTAGTAGAGTATAGCATTGAAAATCAGTATAAATTTGGGTTTTAATTTGTATGACAGTATCTATTTTAATCTCTTCTAGAAATTAATGTTATTAGCACTCTATGTTACCGTTTCAATATGTATGACATACGCCATTTGGGGTTTCAAAGTGTATGACAACATCGATTTTAATTTCTAGAAATTAACTATGTTTGGTTTCAATATGTCTGACAACATCCGATCTCTACATTTGTTTGTGCTCATATTGAGAATATGTTTCTTGTATAGATTTTGGTTGTCCACACCCAAACTAGTCTAGTACAATAAGAGAATGATTTGGCTAATTGTTTTTACATATTAATTTCATTTAGAATGGATCATGTTATGTGTTGATTTCAGGATAGTGAAAATTGGAGCTTGAAGCTGAAGTCAGTCGAATCAATCTTAATTGACTTGGCAGCAGACTTATGCGAAGAGCTGCCATAGATGTAGCAACTAAACCACCAAAATGTAATCACTAGAGACAGAATCTTGAATCCACTCATCGAATCCTTCAACAGTATAATAGCTGCGATACTCGTTAGCGGGACCCTGATCGCACCCCATACGAGAACCATGCAGTAGGCGGATTTCCCGCCCTTGAAACTCGATGCTTCGAATTCCATCTTGCCAAAGCATGAACCAAGGACGAGCCCTATGGTCGTAAATGTGAATGCAAAGAGAGAAACCATCACTTGTTGCTCCAACACAACGTGGAACGACACCCTGCCTAGAACCTTCAAGAAGTTAAAATTTAACTTATAACAATTTAGCTTATGTTGTGATGTATTCGAAGATCAATTAGCTTATGGCAATTGACATGTGTGTATTGTTGTTAGAATTGGATACAGTTAAATATAAATGTTTTATAGCAAAATGTACTGCTGTAACAATCTATGATAGCAACAGACAGTAATTTTCATTGCAAAAATCAGCAGCCCGCAAACACATATATGACAATAGTAGGTTGCATAAATCAGCAGCTGAAGACATGTATGAGAGTAGTAGTTTGCATAAAATAGCATCCGGATACATGTATGACAACAGTGGCGTGAAACACAACAATAATCAGTGACAAGAGTAGCTTAAACCCAAAATGGGATGACCCCTGGCCCTAATGCTTAAAACCAAAATTGCTAAGTTAATTTACTTTCATTGATTAGTGACAACAGTAGCTTAAACCCAAAATGGGATGACCCCTAAAGCTTACATCAGTACCTATGGAAGTTAACTGAAACATGTTCCAAAAGCTTAAAATCAGTGAAAACAATAGCTTAAACCCCTAAAGCTTAAATCAGTGACAACAATAGCTTAAACCCACAATAGGATGACCCTTAAAGCTTTTACATCAGTACCCCCGTTCCTATTATTCTACTGAGTTCCCGCTATCCACGGGGTTGAGGACATCACCCCATCCATAGATTGTAGTTGTTCAGACTTGTTTGTTTCCTTTGGTTTCATCTTCTTTGGTCTTCGTTCAACTCGGACAGCTTGTTGCGCCTTCACCTCCCTAGAAGTTGGTCCACCTTTACATGTCTTGATGTTATGCCCGTATGCCTTGTATAACAAAACAGATGAACAATCACATGTAGTTAATAACTCGAAACTGCTGGCAATATAACAAAGATATCTAAAACATTACACTTATCCGGATCATCCACCTCAAATTCGACATATTCGCGATGAATATAACGCATTTGCATCACTATCGTTTCTCCCATCCTAGTATCATACATAGCGTAATCAAAACACATACAAATTAAGAGACAATTTTGTAATAGCTAAACCTTAACCCTAACACTCAAAATTGCAAGTTCATTGAAATTGAAACATAAACCCTAACCTGACAACAACCCTAACACTCACTGTCAAAGAGGATTTCGAAATAAAATCACAAACCCTAACATGACAGGAGGATTTCAAACATGACACCAACCCTAGCCCTAACATGACAACAACTTCATCAGGAGGATTTTGAAACCCATTAGAAATCACAAACAAAGTAGATTATCAATCACAAATCCTATCATGACAGGAGGATTTCGAAACCAATTTCACACGAAATTTCAAAGCTGAGAAAGGGGTTTACCTGGAAGTGGCACCACCCTCAGGAGGATTTCGAGTTCCTCTATCTGTGTCGTCGGCTGGTGTGCTCATCTTCCTCGTTCTTCCGGCGACCCCTCACTCTTCCTCTGTCGATCGATCTTTCCATCCTTCCCAATTTCTTCTTTCGTTCTTTATTTTTTTTCCTAAGGAAAACTAACGGTTGCGGTTAGTGTTAACCGAGTAGGGGAACAACGCGAAATTTCACATAAACTCAGGGGTATTTGGCGAAGTATGCCAATCTTCTGTACACCACGCGAATAATCAAATACCACGAGGGTACCATGCAAAATTTCCAATAATAAAATTAATAGTATAAAATAACATGTCTTTTAGATGAAGTATCAATACTCCATTAAAAATTTAAAACTAATCCATAAATGACAAATTTGATATGATTGATTTTGAGTTAACTCAAACGGGAATGAAATGAGGTTGACAGAGTTTTGTTAATCTGGGCATTGGGATGGGGATGGTAGTATCCTCCAGAATCCACCCCGTTTATATGTACTTAAAACCTTTAATAATTTTTGACATAAATATGTAAAGTACATTGACATCCCTACCAAAAACTTTGACATAAATATGAAAAGCACATACTAACTCAACTTGCCCTTATTGGACTAACCACATTCCATTGAGTCTATACTCTTATTTATACCCTCTACTAATATACTAACTGCATATACACTCCGTTTATATGTTTTTTTATGCATCCCACATCCTGTCTATAATATCACACATCTAATTACTTTATTATTGGAGTCCACTAGATATAATTAAGAAAAAAGAAAAATATGTGTAGAAATGCTCTCATTGGTTAATTGTTGAGGGAGGTGGGACCCATGTAATTATACACTCTATTTAAAAAGGATGTATATTTGGACGGATGGATTTTTTTTAATCTTTCTAGAGACTTTGAAATTTTCTAGGTATCGAGATGCAATAATTATTACCTTTTGACTTTTTTTCCTCAAATTTTATTGGTTGATAAGAGTTGTGGATAATTAATGAGGGGTTTAAAGATAAGACTATTTTGCATAGTTATACAAAAAAAATGGACTTCGAAAATGGCACAGCCATAGTACAAATTGCAAAGAATGGTGGGGGGGGGGGGGGGGGTTAGTTTTGCTAAAAAAAAGCAATCCACCCAACTCTTTGTAAAGACCGAAAAATTTATAATATTATTTTATTAAAGTAATGATTTATAATCAATATGGTTTATAAGATCAGGAAGGTTGAAATTTTCGTCCTCTAGCTATTGGATTTATTTTAAATCTTTCGAAACAATTTCCGACACTATTTAATTACAAATTCTACTTCCGCTTTTATATGCCGAGAAGTGGAAAATGATGTTCAGATTCACTATTAAATTCGGTTTGTTAACTTGAAAATCATTTTAAATTGGGTCGGATAAGTTCGAGAGAGCGGGTTTCGAGATATTTTTCGGGTATTTGACATATCTTTTGGGAACCACGTCAATGGTTTCTTTATCGGCCAAATTTGGTAGTTATACCTAATTCAAGTTTTTTTTGGTTAATGTACTCTTGAAGATTTTGTTTTTGTTATGACAGATTTGCCCTTGATTTGATTGTTACAACTAATCGTAGAATCTCTAATTAATTTTAATTTCATTGACGCTCATCCTATTCCATCAACGCTCGTTCTTTTTCATTCTTCTCTTCAATTAAGTGGCGCTCATCCCATTGCATCTTCCTTGAAGTACGGTGATTGCGAAGACATTGAAGGTTGGTAAATTTGATTTATTTGTTTATGTGATTGTTACTGTAACTTCTACGGTATAGTAAACTCTAATTTGAGAACCCTAATTCAACCACGGGAGTTAGGCGCCCCGATACAAATACAAAAACTCGTCATCACCATTTGTGATTTAAAAAAAAGAACGACGATGCAGGGTAGATGAAAGAGCGAAGATGTAGGGAAAGATGGAAGCTTCATGAAATCGATATCTTACCTACGATTTATATTGTCTTCGCTTCTTGTTAGTTAGGGACAATAATTTAGGTTATAATAATCGATATCTATTTTTACAATAATTGTATGCTACTTTAATTGATACCTGTCTTTACCAGAATTCGGTCATTACAGGAAATCATTCATTACATTAATTGTATGCTATTGTACTTGGTTATAGTAAATGTTTTGGCATCTTCGCCTCAATTGGAGAACAAGGTAAATGAAGGAGGAGATAAGGGGTGTGTGTGTGTGTATAGCCAAAAGTGGGGAAAAACAAATTGTTGTAGTTGTTGACCACAAATCAATAGTGTGAGGGTGAGGAAGAAGACACAAAGAGGATGGGAGAAAAGCAAGTGGTCCTAAAGTAAAATTTGAATACCCGAAATTAAATCCTGAAACTTGTTCTCCTGGTCTTATCCCGACTCTATTAGAATAACGCTTCAAAATTATGAAGATATCGACATCCCAAATTTTATTTCAAATCCCAGGGGAAAATGAAAGAATTTTCCTTCAAAGTTCAAAATTAGGCCGGAATCCGCTTTAAATACTTTAAAATATGATTTTTAAGGTGAGAACGAGGATTTTCAAATATCCGAATTTTCTGACGTAAATCCATTTAATTTATTTATTTTTAAATTATTATTTTAAAACACGAGGCCTTTACAAAAAATTTGCTCATTATGTTGCAGATTCAACCAAAACCCCAATGAGTGTTATTTATATTCCAAATATGCTAACAATGGCGACAATAGGTACCTCTAGCAAGAATCTCGGTGGTGACAAATCAAAGGAAGGCCAATCTTCGGGCTTAACACCAAATGAAAAGGAGAAGGACAATGCACCTAGAGATGAAAAGGCAAAATTTGGCAAGAGGAGAGTCGTCGTGTGTAAACCTCGCCAAATAAATTCCCACACAATTAACTAAGTATAGCGATAAGTGAAGGGTCAAGATTGCAATTGAAATGACAAGTAAATACAGGGAAATCTAAGATTCAATCTAAAAGCTACTTTACCAAAAAGTAGGAAATAAACAAGTAAATATGGGAAATAGAACTAAAGATCAAGATTGCAATTGAAATAACAAAGCATAAGGATGATGGTTTTGATAACAAATCAATGGAGAAAATAGTTCTACTTGCGCTTTCATTGACATTGGTTGGCTTAATTGTTCCTAGACATAAACTCAAGTTGTATGATTCCTTTAACTTACATTCCTCCCATCTTAGTTTGAATAGATTAAAGCACAAAGAACACAATTAATCCCTTACACCTTAATGCAACCTAAGCACGGACAAAGATTTAACATTAGGATAGCACAAGCTCCTAAGAATCTAGGCATATGAATAACACCAAGTATGCAAGGTAACCGATGTTTAAGACATATGTTAAAATCCTTACTTAGTCATGATCAAACGAAGGTTCTCACAATCTAAACATGCTACTACGGAATTCATTCAATGACGAAAGAACAAAAACCTAGCAAGATACTATTATGGTTGCAAATTACAATAATATTATCAATAATCACAAGGGAAATCAAAACAACAATAGGAAACAACTGGATTTAATCCTCACAAACCACCAACCAAGTCTCCGAAACACAGGTGAAACAAATAACGAACTTAGTCACTCATAGCGTACCTAAATCTCCTTCGAATTGATGGAAAAATAAGTAAACTTGAATGGATGAATATATGAACTATGTTAACTTATGATTAAAAGTCTTAGAATAAGTGTTCTCCTTGTAAGTGTTTGGATAACTGAGTCCTTACCGAATCTCAGAGGCCTACTCCTGTATATATATCATTGGGTAAAAACCCTGAGAGTGCAATCGTCACTATACACATAATATGCACAAATATAAATGATGTCTGCTAACATCCTCCCTCAGTTGCAGTTAGAGCTGAGCGAATAGCAAGACTGGAACGAAAAGAAGTAAAAAGAGGAGTAGGTAATCTGATAGAGCATGATTAGTATTGAGAAATAGATTATATTTAGCATAGTTTAGTTGTGAATAGTGCATATTTTAGTTACAATTACATGTTTACCTGTGGTGTTGGTAGAGTCGGAATCTATGCAATTTTATGGATTATTTCAAGTAGATGTGGATCCGACGAGGAATGAGAAGACTCTTGGATGAAGGAAGATTCAAGTGGAGGAAGAAAAGTGAAAAGTGGAGAGTACGGGAGCGGAGATTCAAGTATGAAACAAGCTGAACTTCTACGACTTTTGTGTTGACATCGAGACCAAATTCAAAAAGGAAAAATTCCTGTGAACTGTATGGCCGCCCCGCAGCCTGAAGCTCTGCCGAATGATTTCGCTGATTGCCTAGCCGTCCCGCGGCCTGGGTTGGCTGCCCCGTGGCCCTTGCAGAAACGCAGAATAAGAATCGGAACTTAATTAGGGTTTTTCATATTATTTTTGGTCGACTCTTTAGAGGCTTTTAAAAAGACTTTTCTAGGTTATTCTTGCAGTTACCTTTTGCACTTAAGAGAATTGTTGAGAGCGTCGTTGAGCACGAGCAACTAAACTCTCAAGGTTTCGCCTACAGTTTGGATATTTGATTGTTGAATTATGAGTTTCTTAATCTAGTTCTTATTCCTAATCGAATGTTTTGACTTCTTTGCGCTTAATTCCTTGAATGTGTTTTATTCTCTCTAGCCTGCTTAACTAGTTAGAGTAGATTCATTCAATTGATAGGGTTTTATAGATTACTCGTAGCGAACCTTAACCCAAGTGGCAATCATATCCCTTTAGGACTCGTAGGACTAATTGGATCTGTAGGAAGTTGAATATATGTTAAATATCGACTCGTAGCTTGATATTGCATGTACCTTGGTTATTCATATTCTTAATGCTATCTCTAGGTTAAATCTTAACCGTGTTAGGGTTATTTAGAGATAAGAATTACTAGGACTTGTAGGACTAGTAATTTACCTAATATCTGGACAAGGACATTGATAGGAAAAGACAAGAACTAGAGGCTGAAACAAGGATCGAATTCATCAATCGAAGTGATAAATTGTAGGTGAACCTAATTCTCTGTACTGCATTCTAAACACAACTTACGTTGTTTGCATCATTTCCGATTTGATAAAAGGCAGATCTTTTTCTCATAAAACCCCCCTATATTCTCACATAGCAATTAGACTTGCACTTGAATTGATATATTTCCCTGTGGATTGACCTCTTTCTTACCAACTATACTAGTTGTGAGTTTGATCATTATTTGGCAGGCACAACGATAGGTTTTCCTCTTGTCAAATTTGGCGCTGTTGCCGGGGAATTCTTATCAATTTCTTGTGTTTTTTTATCGCTAAATTTTGTATATATTTACATCTAACCCTGTCGTGGACCTATCTTTCGGTTCACGACACCTTATTTCTAATATTTCTAGATGTTGAAGTTATGGCAGTTTCAGGGAGAGTATTTTCACAATTACCTCACACGAGTGCAAAATTTATTTGACATCCGTTATTCACGGGGTTTCCGAGATAGTTTGGGAGATGTGGTGCTTTGCGTTTTTGAGGGCATGGCTCCTGAGACCCGAGAATTTTCATGTCCATAATCAATGGAAGCTTTGGTGGTTTAGAAGTGTCGAGACTATGGGATATTTTCTGCTACATGGGTGACCAATCGGCGGAGGAAGAATCCTACACTTCGATGTTTCAACCAATGGAGTACTCCGACCCGTCTATGGAGGATTCAACCAATGTCTTGATGGAGCAAATAGGGAAATTACGTGAGATGGTGAATCAAAATGGGGAAGCAATTATCCGACTCTCTCAAACATTGAAGGAGTTGCCAGTTGAGCAATGTTCTATTCCTCAAATTGATGAAAGCCAAGATGCAAGCAACGATGAATTCTCCGATAATGAAGAAGAGCATCTAGTGGTTATTCAATTTCTAGGGTGGTTTTTTAGATTCCTCGTAGCAAACCTTAACCCAAGTGGCAATCATATCCCTTTAGGACTCGTATGATTAACTGGATGTGTAGGAAGTTGAATATATTTTAAATATCGACTCTTAGCTTGATATTGCATATACCTTGGTTAATTCATATTCTTAATGCTATCTCTAGGTTAAATCTTAACCGTGTTAGGGTTATTTAGAGATAAGAATTACTAGGACTCATAGGACTAGTAATTTACATAAGATCTGGACAAGGACATTGATAGGAAAAGACAAGAACTAGAGGCTGAAATAAGGATCGAATTCATCAATCGAAGTGATAAATTGTAGGTGAACCTAATTCTCTTTACTGCATTCTAATCAAAATTTACTTTGTTTCCATCATTTCCGCTTTGATAAAAGGCGGATCTTTTTCTCACCAACCCCCCCCCATATTCTCACATAGCGATTAGACTTGCACTTGAATTGATAGATTTCCCTGTGGATCGGCCTCTTTCTTACCAACTATACTAGTTGTGATTTTGAGTATTCTTTGGCAGGAACAACAACAAGTTTTCCTCTTATCATAATCCTTTTTTAAAAATGTCCGCATATTGATTTGCAGAAAGGATATGTAATACCCGAACCTGGCCCAGGGCGACTTTCTCTCTGACGAAATGGATATCAATCTCGATGTGCTTGGTCTGCTGGTGCTGAACTGGGTTTGATGAAAGATAGTGGGCGGAGACATTGTCGCAGTAGACCAAGGTGGATGTACGAAGCGAAACACGAAGCTCGCAGAGGAGGTTGTGGAGCTAGCAGGTCTCCATCACTTGGTTGGTGACACCGTGGTACTTAGACTCGTCACTGGAGCGAGAGATTGTCGCATTACGCTTGGAGGAACATGAGACCAGGTTGTCGTTGAGGTACTTCGTGAAGCCAGAGGTGGAGTAGCGAGTTTCGGGATAACCCGCCCAGTCAGCGTCTGAGTAGGCAACGAGGCTTTCGAACCGGCCGCGACAGAGGTGCAAACCCATGTCACTGGTGCCCTTGATGTACCGGATGATCTGCTTGAGCTCCTAGAGGTGATGCTAACGGGGATCATGCATGTATAAGCAAATCTCTTGAACGGCAAAGGTGATGTCGGGCCTAGTGAATATCAGATACTAGAGGGCACCCGCTAGACTACGGTAGGCGGTAGGATCATCGATCGAGCTTGGACTTGCAATCGATAGAAGTGGTGGCGGGTTTGAAAGACGTCATTCGAGCTTCGTTAACAATCTCAAGGGCATATTTCTTCTGATGAAGAAACAACGCATCACGAGTGCGAGTCACAGAGATGCCGAGGAAGTAGCTCAGCGGACCAAGATCAGTCATGGCAAACTCCGAACGTAGAAATGCCATTAGTCTAGACATTAATGATGAAGATGATGTAGTAAGCACAATGTCATCGACGTAAAGTAGGAGGTAGGCAGTGTCATGCCCCGAATGGAACACAAATAGGGAGTGATCAGACTGACTGCCCTGAAAATCAATCCCAGTGAGGTACGTGGTGAATCACTGGTACCAAGCGTGAGGCGTCTGTTTCAACCCATAGAGAGACTTCCGGAGAAGGCATACGTGGGAGGGTCGCAAGCGATCATAGAAGCCTGGCGGTTGATGCATATACACAGTCTCCTGAAGGTTACTGTTCAAGAAGGTGATGTCCACTAAAGTAACCATGTTTTTATGCGCATTTTAGCTCCTTATTCTAAGTACGTTGCATATTTTGGGTTGGGAATATGTTGAATTTGTGTAGTATAAGCTTAATTGCCATAAATTGAGGTCTACACGAGTTTATGTTTAATATTACAGAATTTGAAGCCATTCCGGGACGAAACCAAGAAGAAGAGAAAATAGACAAAGGGCAAAATTCTACTCGAAGTCGACTACACTTACTCGAAGTCGACTACAAAGGGGAGCAAGATCAGGTCGAGGACTGAAGACGGACATCGCTCGAGCACGATGACTACTCGACATCGAGTACATCTACTCGACGTCGACCAGACCAGAAACCCTACCCGAGCTGGAGAAGAGAAGACTACTCGAGAACTCTGAAGGCAACTCCAGATCGACAAGATCTACTCGACGTCGACTAGAACTGGTCGACGTCAACTACGCTGAATTTGGGCCGCGATTCCATTGGGCCAATCCGATGACGTGTGGACTACTTGGGCACGAAGCAAGGCCAGATCTATCACCATTCTATCAAGATCTATCAAGAGGATAGAAGATTTATCAACCACATGAAGATTTCGTTGTTTCCTCTTTAGATTAATGTTTCTTTTATCTAAATTTATATCTTTAGGTTTAGATAGAGTTTGCTTACCTTGACTAGGAAAAATTAAAGCCTATAAATAAAGCCAATGAGGCTAGTTTTCATTCATTCCAATTCAGAGAGAACACAAGTAGGAGAGTTAGGAGAGAGAGCTTGGAGTCGAGAGAAGTTGTACTTGGCGAGAGTGGAACTGGCTTCGATCGGTTGTAAGCTTTACTTTAGTTCATTAATGCAATTTAGTTTTCTTTTAATGTTGATGAGTTTTCCTATGACGAAGAGAGAGTAGTTCACCGACTTCTAGGGTCAGGGTGAGCCAGACAATAGCCATACATGTTTGAGGTAAAGATTCGACGTTTATTGTGTTTTGATCATCCACTGCCTTTTATATGTTTATTACCTAATTAATAGAGATCTAGGTTAACCACTTGGATTATAAACATAAAATTGGTAGATACAATTATGGTTTTTTGAAAGGGTTGCCTTATGCATGTTTGGTTATCGTTGTTGCAATTGACAACTAGGTGAGTCTTGTGACGTTCAAGAGTCCCATAAGACCTGTACTTATGTTTGAACAATCACAGAATGATATTATAGTCCCGGGGCCTAGGAACGAGGTCCCACGTGCCATTTTTAATGAAAGCACTAAACTCATCGACCATGGTGGCATGCCAGTTCGGGTCTTGTAAGGCCTTTTGTGGTGATTTAGGGAGAGGGGATATGTATGTGGATGGGGTGAGAAGGTTGTACTTGGGGTCGGGTTTGAAGAACCCGGATTGGGACCGGGTCTTCATGATTATGGGGGAGGGAGCTGCAAGCGCTGTAGGGGGAGGGGCGGCGGGCGCGGCACCGAGGCGGTGGGCGCAGCTTGGTGTTGCGGGTGATGCATGGGTTGGTCGGGAGAGGGAGCAGCGGGGGGTGTGCCGGTGGCCGGTTGGAAGATATGGCGGAGGAGGGGTGGGAAAGTGTCGGTGTCGGGTGGGGCAAGAGGGTGGTGGCATAGGGGCGGGTGGTGTGGCAAAAGGGAAGGTATGTTCGTCAAAGATCGCATATCGAGATGTTATTACCTGATTGGTATCCAAGAGAAGACAACGATAGCCCCGATGGTGTGGGGAGATACCCAAGAAGACACATTTTGTGGATCGTGGGGAGAGCTTGTGGGGAGCGGTGACACTCATGTTGGGAAAGCAAAGACATCCAAACACTCGAATATGATTGTGTTGTGAGCCTAATTTGCCATATTTTACACTAACTTTTATATCGATTTCTGCATACATTGCATACATTTGGGTTAGAACAATACAGAATCTGTGTAGTTTACACTTATTTGCAATATATGGAGGTCTACACAAGTTTTGGTTATATTTCGCAGAAATCGGACGCACTTTGAAGCTTAAAGGAAACTCATGGAGAAGCTAAAGATGGTGCATCTGGAGAAAAACCCATTTTTAGGCTTTTATAATTCTGAACCAAGCTTTGATTTCTTCATGAAAGTTGTAGCCCTCGGAAAGATCTTTCCAACGCATGGTTGTATGCGTCAATCCGACGAACGAGGACTCGGGAAAGTGCGTTTTAAGAACAGAGCAGAATGCTGAAAGCAACAGCGTTACTCGAAATCGACCAAATTGGTCGACATCGACAAAGGCTTACTCGACATTTGCTCCAGAGGACGAGATCGAGCACGAGATGAAGACAGATGTTACTCTACGTCGAGGAAGTTGGTCGACATCGAGGAGTCCTAGTCGATGTCGAGGAGACCCCAGTGGCCGACGTCGAGTAATCTGAGTCTTGTTAAGGTTCTATCCCGAATCCGATGGTGATATTTTCGAGATCAAATTCCATCCGAATTTATCAAGATCTATCAAGTTACATCATGAAGAGAAGAAGATCTATCCATGGAAGACTTTAGATATAGTTCCCTATTTAGATTTAATTCCTTTATTGTTTTTATTTATCTTTAAAGTATTAGATAAAGTTTTAGATATAGATATAGATATTATATCCTTGAGTAGCAAGGATTAGAAAGCTATAAATAAAGCCCATGAGGCTCAGTTTTATTCATTCAATTTTTCAGTCAGAGACAAGTAGTTCCACAGAGACAGTTTAGGAGTTCGAAGGTTTTAAGGTTTTGGCAGTTTACGAAAGTTGATTGCCGGGATTGTAAAGTCTTTTGAATTTAGTTTAATGCAAGTTGTTTTCTTTCAATCGATGATGTCTGAGTTTGCGATGAGGCGCGAGTAGTCCACCCACTTCTAGGGTAGGGGCGAGCCCAACGATAGCCATGCGTGCTTGAGGTAAAGATCCGACCTTTATCATGTTTTGATCATTTTCCTACTTGTTTATGTGTTTATTGCCCATTTAATGGAGATCCATGCTAACAACTTGGATTGTAAACATAAAATCGGTAGAGATAATTAGGGTTTCTTGAAAGAGTTGTCTAATTGTTGGAAAAGGCGAAAGCTTAATCCTTTGATGCGACTCACATGATTATCTGTTCGATTCTACCTTATGCATGCTTAGTTATCGTTGTTGCGAACCCCAATCCTGGAAGCCTTTTACATTAAGTTTAAGTCGAAACCCAAAGCATTTGTTCTTTATTTTCATTCGTTTTATTTTCTGCCCTCGTCGACCTCGACCAAGCCTGGTCGATCTCGACTACTGATCCTCGACCCAGAGTCGCCGTAGCTTATTTGTGCAGGAAATCGACGAGACGAAGCGAAGTCGACCATGACTCTACTCGATATCGAGTAGGCCTTGTCGATATCGAGTAGCCAGTGCTTATGTTTGTTGTTGTGTTCGACTGTGCCCGGCTCCTGTCGACTAACCCTTAGTTGAGGTCGAGTACCACTGTTGTCGACTTCTGATCGTGAGATTCCACTGCTGCCTAGGATCCGTTGACACGCTTCCTCGTGGATCGATCCTGACTTCCCACTGCTGCATCAGGAGGAGGTCTTGTAATTATTTGCAAGGGACGGAATCTGGATTGCCGTGATTTATTTATATTTTATTTGCATACTCGATTTCCTCCTAACAACAAATTGGCGCCGTTGTCGGGGAGGCGATCATTCGCGCCTTAGGTAGTTAAATCTCACGTCTGGTTTGAGTTACTTTACAGGTGTATGCGCCATTCTGGTCAACCACCTGAGTTTGACGGCTTAGACGAACCAGAGCGCCTACTACACATCAGAGCTAAACTACAAAGAGCCATGGCCGCCGCTGAAACACAAGAACAGCTGATTGCCAGGCTTACAAGGGAACTAGCCGCAAAGGATACCACTATCGCCAATGAAAGGGCAGCGAGGGAACAAGAAGCTGAGCGCGCAAGGCAAGCATAAGCTGAGCTTGCCCAATATCCAACCACTGTTGAGGATTATATGCATCCAACTCTCGTCGTGCCTGAATCGGCGATTCTAATCCCTGAAAACTCTTTTGAAATTCGCACTCAATTTCTTATAGAGCTTAAAAACAATGCTTTTCATGGAAAATTTAATGAGTGTCCTCTTGAACATATTACCAATTTTCATGACATGTGCCGTACTCTTGCTGAAGGTACAACTCTGGAATATGTCAAGATGAAAGCTTTCCGCTGGTCTCTCGCTGGACCTGCACTGAAGTGGCTAGAAGGACTGAAACCAAGATCCCTTACAACATGGGCATAAGTAGAGCAGGAGTTTCTCAACAAATTCTTCCCTCAAGCCAAGACAGCATTCCTCCGCCAAAAGATTACAGCCTTCAAACAGAAGCCTGGGGAACCGCTGGCAAAAGCATGGGAACGCTACAAAGAACTGTTGCGATCTTGCCCTACTCATGGACAGCCACCCTACGTCATTCAGGAGATCTTCTTCAACTCTCTTGACCAAATCACAAAAGACAGGATCAATTAGTACACTCACTATGAGTACCTGACGATGCCACCAATTGACGCATGGGGTGTGCTAGACAAGCTCACAAATTATGACAACAAGTATGGGGCTCCTACAAACTATGATGAGAACTCCTACGCCAGGCCAGCGCCATCTATGCCACTCTATGAGCCAGCAAAGGAGATTGACCCAGATGTCAGGGAGCAGTTCTACAGAGACCAGAATCGCAAGCTCCTCAAGCAAGTCAAATACCTATTTGTCAATCAGCCTTGCATTGAATGCGGATCACAGAGGCACACCACTACTGAGTGCCCACACACAGAGCAAGTCAGAATGGCAGAGACACATGAGGAGGCAGCTTACGCAGGGGGTCCCAATCGCTACATGGGAGATCAAAGGTTCTATCAACCACAGTGGAGCCAAGGTCCTCCTAGGAATCCCCCACCCTACAGAGCTCCAGGACATCCAGAAAGAGATCAAAAGAAGGATGATCTGCAGATGATCCTTGAGGAGATGCGTCGGAATCAGGGCACTATCAACAACCAGTTCCAGAACATCACTATAAAATTTGGAGAACTGGACATCTGGAAAAGGGGAATAGAGACGCAGATGGGTCAAATCACTGCACAGATCCCACGTCCATCCAGACAGCTCCCTGGGCAAACAGAACCAAATCCTAAGGGGAAGATCGGACACGTCGCAGCCATCAAACTCAGAAGTGGGCATCAGTTAAACGAGCCAGAGGTCGGAAAACAGCAAAGCCAAGTAGAACAGCAACTCGAGACAGAGCAGAGCCAACTCGATCTCGAGGAGGCTGTACTCCACATCGACAAGACCTTACTCGACACAGACCAGAAGCTGAGCTCGGACTCAACTGCGAAGCCCAGCAACTCGAGGTCGACAACCCAAGTCGAGATCGACGAGCCCCTGGTCGAGATCGAGGAGAACCTGGCCGACGTCGACGACTCTGCAACACCTCCGACAGCTGATCTGGCTCCGAAGCAGAAAAAGCCGCTGCCTTTCCCTTCAAAAGCATAGAAAGATCCAACTGCAGGTAGGTTTACCAGATTTGTTAATATGCTGCAAGAACTGAATGTTTCCATTCCTTTTACAGAAGCCCTGCAAGAGATGCCTGGATATGTCAAATTTCCGAAGGAAATCCTGAGCAAGAAGCGATCCATCTCAGAGATCGCAGGCGAATGCAAAGTACTCCACTTCCCTAAAAAGAGACCTGACCCTGGTAAGTTTTCTGTTACTGTGGATTTTGGACAATATAAATATGAGTCTCTGTGTGATTTAGGAGCAAGTGTGAGCATCATGCCTCTATCAATCTGGCGAAAGGTCAAAATAGGATTCATAGAACCCGTGGATACCAAACTATACATGGCAAACAATACAATGGTCATCCCTACATGTATAGTTGAGAATGTCCCCGTCCAGGTTGGTAAATTCTTTGTTCCAGCAGATTTCCTTATTATAGACTGTGCTGAAGATCCTACTAGCCCTATTATTCTTGGTAGACCATTCTTAGCTACTGCAGATGCCAGAATTAGTGTTAAGAATCGCTCGCTCACCTTCACCATAGGCGATGAGGTTTTGGATTTCTCTTTTGGCCCTGCAAAGGAGGAAATTTCATGGCTGGAGGTGAAAAGCATCAGCAACCACGGGACTCAGCAAACAACGGAGGAAAGCACCAGTACTGTCCTCGAGGTCGACAAGAGCTACTCGATCTCGACAAGCATCCTCTTCGATCTCGACAAGACCTTGTCGATGTTGACTACCTCCACTGAGCCAGAAACTTGCCCAGAGCCTAAGTATGGGGTCCCTGTACTCGAGGTCGACCAGCAGTACTCGACATCGAGTAGACCCAAGCCCAAAGATTTATGTTTTGGGTCCAAAAAGGTAAGTTTAGGTATGAATTCTACTCCTCCTCAGTCCATAAAGAAAATTATTAATGATTTAAGGGGAGATAAGACACCGTGGTAAGAGAATCTGCGAAAACTGAGAGCTGGAAGGAAGAAGAAGAAAGAGAAAGGAGATGATGCAAGCAACCACCTGTGAGCTGAGCTTGCATACTACCATCAGGACCTAGATGATCCAGGAGAAGGGCCAAGCATGAGCGGGCCCCACAATAAGGGTCCTTGAGCGCAAACGGAGAAGTCGGCCTAGCGACTCTAAAATCTAGAGCATGTATATAAAACTTTATGAATTTTTTTGGGACTTCTTGAACTTTTTGTTTTTTATTTTATTTTGGTTTTATGTCTTTTAGAATATTTCATGTGGATAGTCTTGTTTCTTGTGCAATCTAACACTTTTAGGTTGGCAAGCATATAAGGATTGCGAAAAGTGGAATCGAGAAGTCCCTGAAAACAGTCAGAATCGACGAAGGCCAAGTCGACGACGACAAGGAGGAGCAGTCCAGACACTACTCGATCTCGAGTAGGCCAACTCGACATCGACAAGCCCAGACGCTCCTCAACTTCAGAAAACCACTGGACGCAAAGTGAAGCTTCTCGAGATCGAGTACACTCTACTCGAGATCGACAAGGAACCTACTCGACCTAGACTGATTTGCCTCCTCGATGTGTTATCTTGTGAGTTCCTTCCTTTACTCTTGTTTTTATTTTATACAGTGGGGACACTGCAAATTTTAAGTATGGGGTGGGGGAAGGGCTTACTTTGTGCATATTTGATCATATATGTGCATTATTTCTTTGAATTACTACATGGCTATTTTGGAATGCATTATTGATTTATGTGCTTATATGCATGTTTTCCAAAATTTGAAAAAAAAATGACCCCCATTGAAAATTTTGATTAATGTCATGGAAGCTTATATTGAACTCGACGATGCAAAATTAGATTCATTAGAGATATAGCATGAAATTGCCTAATAAAGGGAAGTCACAATGAAGGGCATATTTTCTTGAAAACCATAAAAGGAGGTAAAATTTGATGTTGCTTTTGACATGTTGCATGATAAAATGATGGAGGACTTTATATTTTCCATATAATGCTCATATGTTATATCCTAGCCTTACCCATGCTTATGCATCACAAAAGCCATAATATGCCTTATTTCATTTATTGCTCCACATGAACTAAATATTTGCCATTCTTTACCTTATCCGGGGATTATGTTGAGAATGATGTTACATTATGGAGATGTTATATGGTGTTTGTGTTGTTATTGTTATCATTATTGGAGTTTGGAAGGAAATTGTTTGAAATATATGGAAAATTTAATGAGTGAAAGAAAATCCAATCACCTCAGGAGATAAAGGTAGATTGACCCTGCTCTCTGAGATAATAGTTTGGAGAGATGGGACACATTGTGAGGAGTCCAAAGCACTAAGTATCCGGGGCCATTCATGACACCCATGTTTGTGACTCGCGAGAAGGCAGTGCTGAGGTTAGAGAGGTAAAAGTATTATTATTGAGAAAAAAGCATTATGAAAGGTGATGAATCTTAGGGAGAAGGAATGTGGAAATTCAGTTTGGAAATACTCCATTTCCCCGGATCATTAGCACCACATTGCCAAAAATTGCCCACCTTTAGCCTTTTACCGATCTACTCCTTATTTGAGCTTAAATTAAAGTCCTCTTGATTATTGATGCTTTGTCACGAATGAATATTTTGCATAACCCTCCTTTTGTGAGTAGATGTTGCTTTTATATATTTGCACATGCATGGATCTGTGACACAAGTACCTTTTCGAGGATGATAATTGATTGCAGGGACATATGCAAATGAATCTAATATGTTGAGAGTTTTGAATTCTTCCCCTGAATGACAAATAAAAGTATTGCTTGAGGACAAGCAAGCTTAAGTATGGGGTGTTTGTTGTGAGCCTAATTTGCCATGTTTTACACTAACTTTTATATCGATTTCTGCATACATTGCATACATTTGGGTTAGAGCAATACAGAATCTGTGTAGTTTACACTTATTTGCAATATATGGAGGTCTACACAAGTTTTGGTTATATTTCGCAGAAATCGGACGCACTTTGAAGCTTAAAGGAAACTCATGGAGAAGCTAAGGATGGTGCAGCTGGAGAAAAACCCATTTTTCGGCTTTTATCATTCTGAATCAAGCTTTGATGTCTTCATGAAAGTTGTAGCCCTCGGAAAGAGCTTTCCAACGCATGGTCATATGCGTCAATCCGACGAACGAGGACTCAGGAAAGTGCGTTTTAAAAACATAGCAGAATGCTGAAAGCAACAGCGTTACTCGAAATCGACCAAATTGGTCGACATCGACAAAGGCTTACTCGACCTTTGCTCCAGAGGACGAGATCGAGCACGAGATGAAGAAAAATGTTACTCTACGTCGAGGAGATTTACTCTACGTCGAGGAAGCTGGTCGACATCGAGGAGTCCTAGTCGATGTCGAGGAGACCCCAGTGGCCGACGTCGAGTAATCCGAATCTTGTTAAGGTTCTATCCCGAATCCGATGGTGATATTTTCGAGATCAAATTCCATCCGAATCTATCAAGATCTATCAAGTTACATCATGAAGAGAAGAAGATCTATCCATGGAAGACTTTAGATATAGTTCCCTATTTAGATTTAATTCCTTTATTGTTTTTATTTATCTTTAAAGTATTAGATAAAGTTTCAGATATAGATATAGATATTCTATCCTTGAGTAGCAAGGATTAGAAGGCTATAAATAAAGCCCATGGGGCTCAGTTTTATTCATTCAATTTTTCAGTCAGAGACAAGTAGTTCCACAAAGACAGTTTAGGAGTTCGAAGGTTTTAAGATTTTGGCAGTTTACAAAAGTTGATTGCCGGGATTGTAAAGTCTTTTGAATTTAGTTTAATGCAAGTTGTTTTCTTTCAATCGATTATGTCTGAGTTTGCGATGAGGCACGAGTAGTCCACCCACTTCTAGGGTAGGGGCGAGCCCAACGATAGCCATGCGTGCTTGTGGTAAAGATCCGACCTTTATCATGTTTTGAGCATTTTCCTACTTGTTTATGTGTTTATTGCCCATTTAATGGAGATTCATGCTAACAACTTGGTTTTTAAACATAAAATCTGTAGAGACAATTAGGGTTTCTTGAAAGAGTTGTCTAATTGTTGGAAAAGGCGAAAGCTTAATCCTTTGATGCGATTCACATGATTATCTGTTCGATTCTACCTTATGCATGCTTAGTTATCGTTGTTGCGAATCCCAATCCTGGAAGCCTTTTACATTAAGTTTATGTCGAAACCCAAAGCATTTGTTCTTTATTTTCATTCGTTTTATTTTCTGCCCTCGTCGATCTCGACCAAGCCTGGTCGATCTCGACTACTGATCCTCGACCCAGAGTCGCCGTAGCTTATTTGTGCAGGAAATCGACGAGACGAAGCGAAGTCGACCAAGACTCTACTCGATATCGAGTAGGCCTTGTCGATATCGAGTAGCCAGTGCCTGTGTTTGCTGCTGTGTTCGACTGTGCCCGGCTCCTGTCGACTAACCCTTAGTCGAGGTCGAGTACCACTGTTGTCGACTTCTGATCGTGAGATTCCACTGTTGCCTAGGATCCGCTGACACGCTTCCTCGTGGATCGATCCTGACTTCCCACTGCTGCATCAGGAGGAGGTCTTGTAATTATTTGCAAGGGATGGAATCTGGTTTGCCGTGATTTATTTATATTTTATTTGCATACTCGATTTCCTCCTAACAACAGATTGTAGGAATGGTAGCGATGGTAGAGTCCCTGAGTTGGGATGGAGTTGTCAATGGCTTTGGAAAGAAGTATATTGTGGAGGTAAGTGGCCATGTGAAGTGCCTCCACCCAAAAAGAAAGAGGTAGGGAGGCGTGTTGTAGGAGCGTCCGAGTCTTGTCATTGAGGGTGCGGAGGATGCATTCTGCTTTGCCATTTTTTGGGGAGGTTTGTGGACAAGAGAAGCGGAGGGCTATCCCTTATTGTTGACAAAAGGAGTAGGCGATGTTGTTGTCGAACTCGCCTCCCATGTCACATTGGATAGACTTAATTGGTAGTCTGAATAATATCTTGACAAACTTGTGAAAAGCAACAATGTGGCCATGAGTTTCTGATTTATGATGAAGCAGAAAAACCCATACAAAATTGGTGAAATCATCAACTGTAAACAAATAATAATGAAATCCACTAGCACTTGGAATAGGTGATGTCCACAAATCGCAATGGGAAAGTAAGGGAAAGGTGCAAAAGTCTTTTGCTCTTGCCGATTCCACATGAAGTGCAAACACCCAAGGCTTTATTACAAGAAATAAAATTGCTAGAGCGGAGACTTTGTAACACGTGATCACCAGGGTGGCCAAGACGAGCATGCCACAAGTCGGAACCAAGAGAGATGAGGACGAAGGGGGCGGCATTGGTCGAATGGTGGGCTGCGGCGAGTGGATAGAGGTCGCCAGAACTATTGCACCGCATGATTGGGGTCCCCGTATGAAAATCCTTCACAGGAAAACCAAAAGGGTCAAATTGGACGACCACGTGATTATCAATGGTAAATTGACGAACAAAGATGAGGTTTTTGACAAGATCAGGGGCAAGTAGGACGTTACTGAGGCGAAGGGCGGGCCAGTGGGGAGGGTTGCTTGGCCCGAACCAACAATGGAAAAGGGTGCGCCGTTTCCAACATAGACAGACGGTAAAGTGCTAGAATGAAAAACAGTTTGTAGGATACCTAGGGCGTTCGTCATGTGAGAGGAGGCCTCGGTATGCATATAATAGTTGTCGTCCGGTTGCTGAAGCCCAATGGTGGAGAATGTCGCGGAGAGATCGGTGTGCTGGGGTGAGGCCGCCGGCTGCAAGGGGAGTGGGCGGCGGCGGAAGCTAGAGGAGCGGCGGCGATGGCAGATCGATTTGTGAAACAAAAAATTAGAGTTTCACAAAAAAGGCTGATACCATGTAAGTGTTTGGATAACTGAGGCCATACCGGATCTGAGAGGCCTACTCCTGTATATATATATCGTTGGGAAAAAACCATGAGGGTACAATCATCACTATACACATAATATGAACAAATATAAATGATGTCTGCTAACACTCTTATGTCTATTTCGTGCCTCCCCTTGATAGGAAAGAAGAGATCCCGAAAACCTAGATACTTTCCTTAAAGATAATGCAGAAATAATCCTAAAATAATATAAAATATCCTACAAATATTAAAACTGAAAATAATAATAAATAAGTCTCAAAATATCTTCCTTAAACCATAAGGAATAAGTCTTCAAAAGATTGGATCGAATCTCCCTCCGAAAAGATAGAATTTTTCTCTCGAACTGATGTTCGCTGCACGAACCCGCCTCCGCGACAGGTCTCTCGTGCACGCAACTCAGAGTGTTCAACATACTTTCTCGCGGGCATCTCTCCATGGCGACAGGGTGAACTCGCGGGCGCGACGTGAGGACTCGCGGCCGCAAGGTTTGGCCTTCAACCCTTCACGCGACAGCCTTCACGGTGGAATGGGTGAACTTACAGATGCAACGTGACTCGCGGCCGCGACACATCTTCGAACCGTGTGTTCTTGTGCTTTTCTTCTTTGTTTTGCTTTCGATGCTCTCTTTTCTCTTATTTTCTTCTTCATTAAAAACTATTCCAAGCTAACCATAAGTCGGATCTACGAACCTACATAAAACAATCGAAATAACGTAGTTTATGAACTTCCCAACCAAAATGACATAATATGAAATTAACTCTAAAACATAACCAAACAAACATGAAATGCAACTAAAACTAATCTATAATGCCTATTGAAATATACATTATCAAACTCCCCCACACTTAAGCTTCGTTAGTCCTTGAGCGAACAATAAAAAGCAACATATACCTACGAGTTCATCATCCATGCAATAGCCTTAAACAAACATTTCGGATATATACACCGCAAATCCACACGTCCTTAAGGACGTGCAAGCCCGTCCTCTAAAATCGAAGCCGACGTGCTTCGTCGTTCCCAATTCCATCCAAATCTAGAGAGAAAGAGAGAGCGGCCGAGAGAGCGATTGCCGGAGAGAGAGAGAGAGAGAGAGAGAGAGAGAGAGAGAGAGAGAGAGAGAGAGAGCCGGAAAGAGAGCTGGAGGTGGAGGCGGTGGTGGTGGAGCCGGCGGTGTCGATGGAGGAGACGGCGGAGGTGGTGGAGCCGGTGGCTGAGGAGGGTGGTGGTGGGGCGGTGCCGATGGAGGCGGCGCCCATGGAGGCTGAGGAGGGTAGTGGTGGTGACAGTGGTGGTGGTGAAGCAGCAGTGGCGGAGGTGTCTGGTGGTGGTGGTGGCGGAGGAGTGGTGAAGGTGGATGATCCCCTATTACCGTCGCAGAAGTGGCGGACTATGGAGGTGTCTCCGGTCCCTACCCCACCGGTATGTTATTTGAATTATTTATTTTGTTTGATTTATTTTTATAGTTTTATAATATAGTTTTATAATATAATTTGATAGATTATAATATAGTTGTATAATATAATTTGATAGATTATAATTGATAATATATAGTATTTATGATTTGTTATATGTTTATGATTGATTTGCACCAATATACCAATTCACACCCAACTTTGCAAAAATAACCATAGGGTGGATTATTTGCATGAGAATGACAAAATGTCATTTTTGTAAATTTTTTGGGCACTTTCCAGCAGGTTGAAGGTAACCAAGGGGGGGAGAGAGGAGGAGAGAGGGAAACCCATTTTAATTGTTTTAAACTAATTTTTGGCCATTTGTCTTTGTTAAAATTAAAAAATAAATTTATTTTTGAACTTAATTTAATTTTATCTATCTATAGACACCCACTTTATACATGTTTATGAAAAAAATATTTCGAAGTAAAGTTGGGTGTACATCGTATCTTGATCTCAATTTACGATTTACGCTTACTAGCTAGTAACTACTTTTGCCTAGCCAGTAACTACTCTTTCCTAGCCACTGACTACGATCTCTTAGCCAATATAAGACTAACCCCTGTTCAACCCTCCGCTTCACCTTGGTGTCCGACGAGGCAAAGAGTTGTCGTGACCGGAGTGAACCCCTTCATCCATCTCTACCACCCTTCCTCCACAAATCTCCTTCCATCTCCACAAATCCAACCGACCTCCACACATTTCCATTTCCCATTTCACAAAAAAAAAAAAAAAAAAAAGGAAAGAGAAGAGGAAGAGCCACCACGACCGCCTCCCTCCACCCCGCCGTCGTCAGCCTCAGGCCTCCACTTCCCCTTCTTCCTTCTTTTGTTCGGCTGTTCTGAACCCTCTCTCTCTCTCTCCCTCACTCTCCCTCATTTGCTTTGTCTTAAATCCCGCCCAAACGCACCTCCAAAATTTCAAACTCCAGCAAAAAAAAAAAGTTACGATTTACGCTTACTAGCCAGTAACTACTTTTCCCTAGCCACTAACTACGATCTCTTAGCCAATATAAGACTAACCCCTGTTCAACCCTCCACTGTTCAACCATCCGCTTCACCTTGGTGTCCGGCGAGGCAAAGAGTCGTTGTGGCCGGAGTGAACCCCATCCATCCATCTCTACCACCCTTCCTCCACAAATCTCCCTCCATCTTCACAAATCCGACCGACTTCCACACATTTCCATTTCCCCATTCACAAAATCCCAAAAAAAAAAGAGAATAGGAAGAGCCACCACGACCATCGCCCTTCACCCCGCCGTCGTCAGCCTCAAGCATCCACTTCCTCTTCTTCCTTCTCCTGTTCAGCTGTTGTGAACTCTCTCTCTCTCCCTCCTTTGCTTTGCTATAAATCCCGCCCAAACCACTTCCAAAATTTCAAACTCCCTCCAAAAATTTTAACCCACTATAATGGGTAAGGGTGACTTGTTATTTTTGCAAATAAAAGTTACTTTTTGACATTTAACTATTTTTTTTATGGGGGAGAGACATTTTTGCAAAGGGGAGGATAAACTGGTATATTGGCTACAATTTTCTCTATGTTTATAGTATATAGTTTGATAGAAAATAATATAGTTTTAATTTGATAGAATATAATAGATAGTATACAGTTTGTATGGTTTAATAGTATATAGTTTTTATGGTTTATAATATAATTTCATAGATTTAATTATTGTTTGTACATAAAGTACAAGCTACATTAAAATATATTAAAATACATAGAAATAAATTAAAATTGAAAGACAATAAAAAACATTAAAAGCGATTAATATATTAAAAGACATTAAAACATATTAAAATATATTAAAATACATCAAAAGACATTATAATAAATTAAAATAAAAACATTAAAATATATTAAATTACATAGAAATAAATTAAAGTTGAAAGACAATAAAAACATTAAAAGCGATTAATATATTAAAATATATTAAAATATATTAAAATATATTAAAATATATTAAAATATATTAAAACACATTAGAATAAATTAAAATAAAAACATTAAAATATATTAAAATATATAGAAATAAATTAAAATTGAAAGACAATAAAAAACATTAAAAGCGATTAATATATATTAAAAGACATTAAAACATATTAAAATATATTAAAATACATCAAAAGACATTAGAATAACATATTAAAATATATTAAAATTCATGCTCGGTCATATTGAGGTTGTGAGGGACACTGTTGGAGATGGTCATTGTGGCTACCGTGCTTTGGCGTCATTGACATCTCCGATCGGCGAGTCTTCTTTCTCGGAACTCAAAACGTTATTATGCAATCACTTGGAGGATCACACCGATCTCTACGTCGATTGTTATACGGGAGAGTACCCATTCCAGCAGTTCGTCGACTACCAGAGATGGGCGGGAGCTGTGCATGGTGATAGGAGACGGTGGATAGAGCTACCCATCATGGGTTTAGTATTTGCAACGATATATCAGATTCCTCTCGTCGTCCTAGCTTGGCATCATCCGTTCACATGTCTCCCCATGACCTCGGCGACACCTGCTAACAACCCTCAATCAACAACCCTTGGTGTAGCCTGCATCGGAAACCAAGACCATTTTATCGCGGCACGACTTCAAACGTCTTTTTTATTACCTATTCTTGCTTTTCATATATATGTCAATACTCTAACTCTAATTTTACGTTCTCATATATCTGGTTGCGTCCTAACGCTCCTATTCCGCCGCCTCCGCCGGAATGGGTCGCACATCATCAACCGAGCGTCGAAGGATGGGATACTCCGTTTCAAGCTCAGTTTGAGAGATTTCGAGCCTTACGTGTCGAGTCCGGTCGCCCTTTACTATTTTCCTAGATTTTATTCCACCAGTTTATTAAAATTGTGGATGTAAACCTTTTTTTTCCGTTCCTTATAACATTATTCTCATATTATTCGAATGAAAACCTTAACAATTATTGCTTTCCATTTAATTAGACCCTAAATCCTTCAACTCCACTAGCTAAACACTTCAATTTTTTCAATTAACAATACAAAACCCTCGGAAACCCTAAAACCTAAACGCGAAACCCTAACTAGGGTTTTCACGTTGTTAAGGACGTGCAAAAGGTTTGCTAGTGGACGTGCACAGTCCCACACTTGCACGTCCTTAAGGACGTGCAAATTCTTAATCACCATTTGCGGTGTATCTATCAACACCCTAAACAAAAGCGACATCATTATGAAATGGAGCGCATGATCAAGTGAATAAACATCCTAGTATTTATTTAGCGATCGAATCATAGAAGTAGACATCATCCAACCTCACAAGGAATATATGTTTCACTCATGATGTCATGTGTTTAGGCAATTAAGTTTAACTCTCAACTCAATCCAAAATGCACCAAGCTCATAGACATTGACAAAAATATAATCAAATCTCCACCAAAATGCCATCACTTGCGGAAAACAATAAAAATAAACAATTTGGCCCTAGAATTTCACTTTTTTTTCTATTATTTTTTTCGGTTTTTCCAATTTTTTTTCCTATGCTTTCTTTCAGCTTTGGTGTATTTATTACGCGAGTCGTAAACATGGGTGTCATGAATGGCCCCGATCTGTTAACACATCAACTTACTTGAATAAAGTCCACTTGAACATCTTTTTACGCGAGTTGCAAACATGGGTGTCATGAATGAACCCGATTACTCAATAATCAACTTCCTTTCTTAGTTAATAGTTTTCAACACCGTTTTGCATGAATCATACCCATGGGTGTCATGCGTAGATCTGGTTACTAAGTGTATCAACCATTGCCACCTTATTTCACTCAAAACTCACAAGCAAGTAAAGCCAAATATAACATAAAAGCATAAATTCCGAAAGCAGCAAACATGTGAGTCGACTTTGACAATAGCTAATGAAGTCAATATCAAGAGATAGAAACAGATGGAGAGTAAATCACACATTTAACAAAAAAGATTATAAATGAACCCACTAAGGCTAAAATAATCTCACAAGGTTCATGTTTTGTAGGATTTCAATCATACTTTAGCTTAATTATATATGCTCAATTACATAACTAATCATGCTCCAAAAGAAAATATTTTAGAACAATAAGGCTAAGCTATTGAAACTAATCGTAGGATTTACAAGTTCATGCCATAAGAAAATGTAGAGTTTGGCTAACTAAGGTGGGTTTTTGAATCACCATATTATGCAATGCATGATATTTTTGGATTTTTGACATTTTCTCATTTTTTTTCTTTGATTTTCTAATGCATAAATAAAAGTAGAGACATAACTAGAATTGAAACATGAAATGCATGCAAATTTTGAAATATGACCTAACTAGATGCACTAAATCCCTCCCTCGCACTTAAATCTTTCAATGTCCTCAATGAAACATAAAAGACAAGAAAAATAAGTAAATAAAATCCAGGTGAGGGAAAAGGAAACTAACATGCTCACTGATGAGGTGACTGGGGTGGATAGCCTGGAAATTGCAATCCACGGAATATAGAGCAAAGATCATCAAAACTCGTCCTCTGAGCCTCCTGAGCAACTCTAATCTCAACCTGAGAATCGCAGAGGACAGCCAGTTGGTTGTCAATAGAATCGAATCGCTGAGCGACAATACCAAAGCTCTGATCGACAGATGTGACCCTCTGATCAATAGCAGCGAACCACCGATCGTTGGACTCATCCATACGCATGTAGTTGCGAACCATACGGCACTAGTTGATGAATATCATCTGCTACTGATCATGAATAGGATGGAAGAAACCCTCAAAATAGACCTGAGATGGAAACTCAACGCCAAATCCTCCATGAGATGAACTAGCACCAACATAATAGTTCTCGCCCGGATAGATAGTCTCCTCAAGAGGAGAGTACTCATAATCCATATCATCTCCTTGCTCCTCCTGCTGAGGTATCTCCTGCTGTAGCGACTAATGTGGAACTATATGCGACTGAGCTCCTGGATGCAAGCTCACTGGGAAGTAGCAAATGAGAAGTGGTGGGACCATTAGGCAGATCCTAGCGAGGAAGATAAATCATGTGAGCTCTGTCTCTGTCAGAGAACCAATGGTAACCATCACTAACTACAGTCACTAGTCTCCCATGCTTCAGGAGGTTTATATCAATCTGATAGTCTCTTCTCAGCGCAATATACTCATCTAAAGCAATCCCCAGCTCAATAGCAAGCAAAGTGATCAAGCCACTAAACCCAATCGTAGCATAATACTTCCTGACATTGGTGACGGAGGTAAGAGACTGACAAACCATGAAGAATAGCTCCAACCAATCAGGAATCGTATCTGACTCAGGCAACAAATAGATAAAGGAACTCCAAGTAGATCTCATGACCTTATTGCCCTCAACCTGACCGAAGAAAGTGTTGTTTAAAACCTTATGACATAGCCTCACCGTCGGATAAACTATGTCGGTGTTCAGATCGTGCCCTGGGTTCATCACTAATCCTATCAATCTATGCCAATGTTTTGCTCGGGCATCTCAGTAGCCTGAAGATCAGCCCAGCTCGGCGCCAACTCTCTAGAAATACCGAACACTCTCCTGATGGTCTCAAAAGACATCCTCTAACTATGGCCACCCAGTCGAAACTTGTAAGAACTACTACCCTTCTTATATGTAGCAAAAATTCTCGAACCAAATCAGGGTAAGTAGATACACACTTATCAACTAAACCAGCAACACCACCAATATCCATAAACACTCGCACATTGTCCTCCAAACCCAAAGATCGAAGAGTCGGAAGATCCAAAAACTTAGTGCAAGCATATTTCCAAACCTCTAGCCTATTCCATTCATCTCTAGTATCACTCCTAAGTCCATTTGGCATCTCCATATCAACATGCGCCACGAAATTCAAAGAGAGAGTGATGAAAGTTACCGAATCAGCAGCTACTACTAGCAATCGCGGCGGCGAACCAGTGAGTCGAGGCGGCAAAAAACAGGACTCGTTGGAGCTCTCACTGGGTAAAGGTCGCGGATGCGACGACGAACATCAACGATGGATTTCGTCGCTATGGGAATCAGAACATGGCTCAAATCCCATCTTTTTGTTCCCGACATTTGATTCACAAGCAATCTTCACCAAAAGTCAACCCAAACACTCAGATCTATGGATGGTAGTTGAAGGAGGTTGATTTGGGTGGATGTGGAAGGTAGAAGATGGATTGGATGCGGGTGAAAGTTTGAAATTTTGGTTTGGTTTTGTAAATCGGGATGTCGGGAGTTCGAATATGTGCTAAGATTTTTGATTTGGAGAGGGATGGTGATGAATAGGTAGATGTGGGTGTTGAAGAGAGCTTGGGCGGATATGGTGTGTATGATTTTTGTGTTTTGGGGTTTGGATAGAGGAAGGGGATGATATGGGGAAGATGAATAACGGGAAACGGGAGTGAAAACTTGTCGACTGGAGTGAAAACCCATCGACTCGGTACTTCAAAATACCGAGTCGATATTTGGCTACTGTATAGAAATAGGCCATTTCGCGGCCGCGATAGATGCTTTTCGCGGCAGCGACTTACCTGGGCGAGCTTGGTTGTCCCTTTTTCCATCCATTCTTCAACAACTGAAAATAATGCTCAACAAAACTCACAAAAACATTAGAAACACCTAATCTACTATCCAATGAAAGGAAATTCCACACTTTATTCTACTAGAAATGAAATATGAAATAACTAACTAAGAATTCAAAATAAAAAAGATAGAAAACTAACCTTGGGTAGCCTTCCAAGAAGCGCTCTTGTTTTCTATTCTAGGCTCGACGTCCTCAAAGCTCAAGTAGCAATAGGCTCATGTAGAGCCATCTTCTCCATAATCTCATATGAAAAGCCATCAAAGTAGCACTTGAGTCTATGACTATTCACCTTAAACACTTGAGCTCTCTTTTCATCCTTAATCTCCACCACTCCATGTCGATAAATATGAACTATCGTGTAAGGACCTTTCCTTGTAGTTGATAGCATTATTTTGAAGTCCTTCCTCAAGATATGCTTATCATGCCATTCCTTGGTCTTTTCCTTGTAGTTGATAGCATTATCATAAGCATCCCATCTAATCTCATCCAATTCTTGCACTTGGAGCTTATGAAATTCACCAACTTCATCAATTCTCATATTGCACTTCTTCACCTCCCAATAAGCCTTGTGTTGGAGCTCCACCGGAAGATGACATGCCTTACCAAAAACCAATTGATATGGTGGCATATCAATAGGTGTCTTATAAGCCGTGTGATATGCCCAAAGAGCATCATCCAAGCGTTGACTCCAATCCTTTCGATTCGGGTTCACGGTCTTTTCTAGAATCCTTTTCACCTCTCTATTAGAGATCTCAGCTTGCCCGTTGGCTTGGGGGTGATAAACAGTGGATATACGATGAGTAACATGATACTTCTTAAGAAGTGAAGCCACCGTCTTATTGCAAAAATGAGTACCTCTATCGCTAATCAAAGCGCGAGGAATGCCAAATCTAGTAAATAACTCTTTAAGAAAACCTGACACAGTCTTAGAATCATCAATCCTGGTGGCTTTTGCCTCCACCCACTCGGAGACAGAGTCCACCGCCAACAAAATATAATAGATACCAAAAGAATTAGGAAATGGACCCATAAAATCAATACCCCACACATCAAAGATTTCACAAAAAATCATTCTAGCATGTGGCATTTCATTCCTAGGTGCAATATTCCCTGTTCTTTGACATCTATCACATGACTTACAAAATACATTCGCATCACGAAAGATAGTTGGCCAATAAAATCCTAATTCAAGTACTTTTCTAGCAGTTTTGGTAGGTCCAAAGTGACCTCCACAACCACAAGCATGACAAAAACTAAGGACAGACATTACCTCATTGTTAGGAAAGCATCGTCGGATTTACCCGGTTAGCGCAATGCCTCCTTAAGAATGGGTCATCCCAAGCATAGAACTTGGCATCATGCATGGCGAATTCTGTCCTTCTGAGTTCTGGTGAATTTCTGAGGAAACTCACCCGTCACTAAGAAGTTAACCATCTTTGCAAACCATGGGCTAGGTGTGTTCAAAGCATTCAAGGATAAGGGTGTGTCTGTAGTGATGGGTGAGATGGCATGTAGAGTCTCATCAGGAAAGTATCCTAATGTCCTAGAGTTCTCCCCCACACTATCCAGGTGCATCAATCAACTGAGATGATCATCTACACAATTCTCAGTGCCCTTCTTATCCTTGATCTCAATATCAAACTCGCTCAAAAGTAGAATCTATCGAATGAGTCTTGACTTTGCCTCTTTCTTCTTTAGCAAGTATCTCAAAGCCTCATGATCGGTATAGATGATGACTGTTGTGATGTCTTGGAACAACATTTGTGTCCCACATCGAAAAACACCAGAACCCAAGCCTTGCATATAAATCAGCGGACCACTCCTCATATTTCCAATTGGTTTTAGGATGGAACCCCGCTGGTCTTGTGTACTCGGCTACGGTGCGCATGATGCGTTCGGACGTGTGACCCCCCCCCCCCACGTTATATGGCCCACCGGGATTTAACATGGTATCACAGCGGTGCGGTTCGGGACCCTAGTCTACTTCTGGGATGGCCTCTCTTAAGGCTCAAGATGCCAAGTGCAATTGACATATATTGTGGGGCCAGACAGTTGCACTTGAGGGGGCGTGTTGTGATGTCTTGGAACATTTGTGTTCCAAATCGAAAAACATGAGAACCCAAGCCTTGCATATAAGTTAGTGGACCACTCCTCATGTTGCCAATTGGTTTTAGGATGGAACCCCGCTCGTCTTGTGTGCTCGGCTTCGGTGAGCATGATGCGCTCGAAAGTGTGACCCCCCCCCCCTCACGTTATATGGCCCATCGGGATTTAACTTGGTATCACAGCGGTGCGGTTCGGGACCCTGGTCTACTATTGGGTTGGTCTGCCTTAAGGCTCAAGACGCCAAGTGCAATTGACATATATTGCGGGGCCAGACAGTTGCACATGAGGGGGCGTGTTGTGATGTCTTGGAACAATTGTGTCCCACATTGAAAAACACGAGAACCCGAACCTTGCATATAAGTCAGTGTACCACTTCTCTTATTGCCAACTGGTTTTAGGTTGGAACCCCGCTGGTCTTGTGTGCTCGGCTTTGGTGCACATGATGCGCTCGGACATGTGACCCTCTCCCCCACGTTATATGGCCCACCGGGATTTAATAATGACCTTGGCTCCCAAAAGATATGGACGGAACTTGTCTAGTGCAAACACAACCGCTAGGAGCTCCTTCTCCGTAGTGGTGTAGTTCCGTTGTGCTTCATTCAACATCATGGAGGCATCGTAGATGACATGGGAAGCCTTGTCAATCTTCTGGCCTAGCACAGTGCCAACAGCATAGTCACTCGCATCACACATCAACTCAAAAGTAAATCTTCTGGCCTAGCACATGTAAATGTAGTTTTCTCCTGATTTTCTAGTGCAATGGAAATCTGAAAATAGCCTGAGTATCCATCCAAAAAGCAATAGTAGGCTCTCCCAGCAAGCCTCTCAAGCATCTGATCAATGAATGGGAGAGGAAAGTGATCCTTGTGAGTCTCAGCATTTAGCTTCCTGTAGTCAATGAAAACTCTCCAACCAGATTGTACTCGCGTAGGCACTAACTCTCCTTCTTTGTTCTCAACAACAGTAATACCCCCTTTCTTAGGAACCGCTTGCGTCGGACTAACCCATTTGCTATCAAAGATGGGGTAAATCATACCAGCTTGAAGCAATTTCAGAACTTCCTTCTTAACTACCTCCATCATAAGCGGATTGAGACGTCTCTGGGGCTATCTTGACGACTTGGCTTCTTCCTCTAGCAAAATTCGGTGTATACATGCATCTAGGCTTATCCCTTTGATCTCTGCAATGGTCCATCCTATGGTTGTCTTGTACTCCTTAAGCACCTCAACTAACCTACCCTCTTGATCAATGTTGAGCTTGTTGAAAATGATGAGTAGAAGGGTGTCATTCTCACCTATGAAGGCACGCTTAAGGTGACCGGGTAATGGCTTAAGCTCAATTTCAGGCAATTTGATTACAGATGGTAAAAGCTTCTCTTTAGTTAGGGTTAAGTCTAATTTCTCGCTCTTCAGATGTGAATGGTAGGCATCTAAGGCTCCTAGGACCTCATGCAAGTATGGTCTCAACGGGTAATCCAAGGAAAGCTCATCCAGAGGAGCTTTCAAAGAAACTTGCAACTCGTCCTCTTTATTCAGTTCAAACAAATCTTCAACAATAGGCTCAATAACATCAATAGAGAATAAAAAATGCTCATCAACAGGATATCTCAGAGAATCCATAATGCAATATTGAACCTTCTCACAATTAAATTCCATAGTGAGCTTACCTTCCTAACAATCAATCTTAGTTTTTGCTGTTCTAAAAAAATGGTCTGCCTAAAAGAATAAGTTCCTCCACAACACCAGGTTCCATATCCAACACAAAGAAATCAGCAGGAAAAATCAACTTATCAACCATGACTAAGACATCCTCAACAAAACCTCTAGGATAAGCATGAGAGCGGTTAGCCAAATGGACAACTACTCTAGTTTATTGCAATTCACCAAGCTTCGGTGTTTTTAATAAAGAGTATGAAATCACATTAATCGATGCACCTAAATCTAACATATCATGCTAAAATTTAGTCTCACCGATAGTACATGGGATAGTGAACATACCTGGATCGCCACACTTTTCGGGCATTCGCCTTTCAATCATGGCGGAGACGTGCTCTCTCACATGAACATTCTACGTACCTTTCAAGTTTTGTTTCCTCTTGATGGTACAAAGCTCCTTCGAGAACTTAGCATATCGAAGAGTGGAATATTGACTTCACACTTAGCAAATGTCTTATACAACTCCTTATCATTCTCCGGCTTTCTTGTGTCCTTTAAGGCTTCCAAAAATGGGGCTATGGGTTTGTACGGATCAAGTTCAAGTTGCGGAATAAGCTTTGGAACAACAGCATCATCGGACACAACAATCTCGTCTTCCAGTGATGGTGTCGCAGCGCATGTGGGGTCTCTCGCGGTGGCGACTCAGCATTCAACATGGGTTCTGAAATGGGTTTTGTCGCGGCACTAGCATCAGTGTCTCATGGCGGTGACTCGCGGCAGTCAAGGGTGGTCTGGGCATGCTCTTTCGTGGCAGCAACATCATCAAGTCGCGGCGACGATGATGGTGATTTCGGACTTCCTTGTCCGATTTCCTCATCACTCTCTACCCAATCCTCCACAACTCCTTCTTGTTGATGGTTAAAAGGTATAACCATACCACTTCTTAGATGTATGGCGTTGACATTCTCACGTGGTGGAGGAGGGATCGATTGCGACGGTAGTGATTTCGACGTCTTAGCTTTCAAGGGTCAATTGCCCCACGGTCTTTTGATAAGCACTCAACTTGTCCATAATCATCCTTAGAGTCTCACCTTGGTCTGGATTAGCTTAAGGATGCGTCCTTTGTTGGAATGGAGGCCTCCTTTGTTGGTAAGGAGCTTAATTCTGCTGGAGCCTTTGTTCAAATCCTTGGTAATTGTTGAAGCTGGAATTGTAAAGACCATTACCAAAGTTTCAACGAGGACCCTAATCATCCAAGGCATTGACATCAGCAGCATTCTCCTGAATCTGCTGGCATAAATCAGTCGGGATGTGTAGGATCACTGCAGACTCCACAAGAATGGTGAACTTGATTAACAACTTGATTAACTACTTGCAATGCCATGGTAAACTTACTCAATTGCTCTCATATATCCGTGTAATCATCTTGTGGCGGGTTGGCTTGCATCCGTAAGACTCATCTAGCTCCTAGAGTCTTAGAGTATTGTTGAGATGAATTCGCAAGCCTCTCAAACATATACATAGCTTCATCTGGCGTCTTAAGCAAAATATCTCCTCCACAAGCATTATTCACTGACCCTCTATCTCTATCAGTCAATCCTTCATAGAGTGAAAGGGCTAGATCATCCCTAGTGAGTCCATGATAAGGGCATGCAACAACAATCTGTTTGAAGAGCTCATAATACTCATAAAGTGATTCTGTAGCCAGCTGCTCGATACTAGTGATCTCACGCTTCATTTTGTTATGTCTGCTAGCAGGATAATACTTATTCAGAAAAGCTTTCTTCAGCTCAATCCAAGTGTGAATACTTGTATAACCAATCGATGGTTGCATCCTTTAGAGTGAAGGGGAAGACTCTCATAAACATCTGATCATCATTCAGACCACCAACTCCGATGCGGTCGCAAACAACATGGAACATAGTGAGATGCTTGTTGGGATTCTCGCTCTGAAGACCATGAAAGTAAGGCAAGAAACCAGTCCATCCTGACTTAAATTTGAATTTAGAACCCTCAGGAAGATTAGGGAGAACAATAGCCAAAGGTTGAACATACAGATTCGGCTCCCTAATCTCTTTTAGAGTCCTCCTTGGAGGATCACCTGCGTCATTCATAACTTGATTATTGTCGTTCAAAACTTGATTTTGCCATTCGGGTTAACAACATTATCGCCCATCTCTTTTGTGCTTTCCGAGTTGGAAGAGTGATCTCTTCGCAACCTAGAAAGTGTGCGTTCAATTTCTGGATCCAAAGACAAAAGAGATGCGTCGGTAGCACGGGTGTGAACCATACAATGGTTCACACCAAAGTAAAGTAACAATTACACAACTAAATCGAATAGATTTCGCCAGCAACGACGCCAAAATTTAGTAGGAGGAGAACCGTCGTTTGTAAACCTCACCAAAGAAATTCCCACACAATTAACTAAGTATAGCGATAAGTGCAGGGTCGAACCCACAGGGAAATCTAAGATTCTACATAAATTATGCAACCTCTCTCCAAACGTTTGAATAAATGATACATTTTCATCATTATATATAATCAACATGGAATTCAAAACCACTACCTAGACCACCCTTAGTTGCTGATGCATATTCATACAGAGGCGCCTCATCATCCAAATTAAACAATAATTGATTAGTAACGGAAAACACTTCGAAAGAAAATAATAACATGCATTAAAAAATCAAGATTATACCTCAAAAATAAAGAAAAATAAAATAAACATATGGAAGAAAAAAGAATTGAAAGTGAGAAAATAACCAAAAGTTATAAGGGATATTCAAGACTTTGGGTCTGAATGGGACGAGATTAAAAAAATGACTAAAATTTATAAACAAGTTAAAGTTAAAAATTTGTTTGAAATAAGGTTAAAAATTTACGTGAAATATAAACTCCGTATGGAGTGAAAAATAGTTTATTTGCAAAAAGTAGAGCTTATTTAGTTGATATTAGGAATATACTTGTATTTTCAAACAAAATAAACACCAAAAATAAAAAATAATAAAAAGCTATCAAAACAAGCTTTTTTTTAAACCCTTTTTTATCTAAAAAACACACTTTTAAACTACCTCATACACAAGTAATAATTTAACCTCTTAATTTTACTAGTTTTTTAATTACTAAAATTGCACCCATACACACCCAAAGAGTACATTACAGCTTCAACCAAATAACCAATGTCCCCTTAATTTAATGGTAATGGAGAGGTGGCTCTTGCAAAAGGTCAAGGGTTCAAATCCTTTTGCATGCTAGGGCTCGGGCCCGTGGGGAATTAGTCAACATCTTCGGAACTCCCCATGTTATAAAAAAAAAATTCAAAGCTTTAGATATACCCCCAATTCATTTTTTTAGCGTGATTTACCCAAATCTAAATGGTGTCACAATTAAAAATAAAATTGGTTAGTAATTGGAAACAATTCGAGAGAAAACTGAAAAGACCCCGATTCATACAAACCGTCATTTTTAGTGGGGCCCGGGAACCTACCTAATGAAATGACCGACCTTCATGACGGACTTACCTAACCCGCGTCGAAACAAATCGACCCGGCCCAACCTGTGTCGCGGGAAGTTATGCTAATTAACTTTAATTACGAAGGACGGTTCCCTTATCGAGTTTTTCCTAGACAATTTGGAAACTTGACTCGTTTACCTGTCGTCGTTGAATGCCTTGAGATTTATTAACAACAGTCCTTAATAGAATTTTACACTAAAAAAGGACAGGGTTTTCATCCGCGGAGTTTGACATTGTGAACAATGTAGACTCTTTTCAATTTATCAGATTTCTTTCTACGCGTGTGATTGCTTCTCGATCTTCTTTCTTCTGGGTTCACTATGTCCCGTTCCGCCCTCTTCCTTTTCTCCGTTTCCAAAAAGTCCCCTTTTCCTATGAAGTCTTTCCCTATTTATAGATCCTTGATTCTCTTGCATGTTACGCCACGTGGTGCTCAACTTTCAACACGTGTTATACTCGTGGGAGGTGGGCATGGATGCCACGTATCTGTTCTTTTTCATCCGCGGATGATCGCATTTGTCCGAGGATTGTAATAATATGAGTTTCTTGTTTGTTTTTTATTTAATTGTTTGGTATTCTTTATGTTTTGACAGATGTTTTTAGCACTGGTTTAGTCACAGCTCCTCGGGCCGGGTTGATTCTGTCTAGTAATTGACGCGGATCGACAAAAAATATAAACATCTGTAGTTTTGTTGCCGTTATTGATTCCGGTGGGGTTGATGGGCCTTTTCTTCATCGAGTTACGGCCAAACTTGGGCCCATTAGGCCCATTTATGTTTGGAATTTCAAACGTCGGTAATTTTCCTATAAGTTACCCCGTTCCGTTCTCTTTTTCACCCAACATTTGTCTTCTTCTACTTTCCGCAAAATTTAATCCTTATCTTTATCTTTAGTTTTCCGGCGGCGGTTTTCTAGGGTTCCGGCTGTTGGCTTGAGGTTTCTGGTGGTTTTCTTCTTGTTCTAGGCTGTTCTTGAGTTTGCTTTGTTGAGTTCTTTGATTTTTTGACATTTAGATCGTAGATTTGGGTATGGAATCGTCTCAAAGGTGCTTTTTGGATGAAATTTTACTTTGTGTGAGTAAAACTTCGTACAATTTTCTTCTAGTTTCTTTTAGAAATGGCTAATCTCAACAAGGAGGGTGATTCGCTAGAAGATTTTGAGAGGGATGAAGGATGGAGAGGTGGTGTTGCTTCATCCTCTCAAGCGCGTCCGTCCCCAGAGACGCTTTCTTCCTCCTCTGGGAGTTCTTCTTCTTCCTCTGATGATTCCTCGTCGGAGTCATCTTCTTCTACATCCGCGTCTATCCCGGATCGAGTTGGTCCTACGGGTAACCCCATTAAGGTGAGAAGGCGTCGGAAGCGTTCTGACCCTGATTACTATTCTTCCCCTTACTCAGTTTCTTCTTCTTCGAAGGGATGCGCGGAAGGTGAAAATCCAAAGGCTGTGGATGACTCAGGTGCTAGTTCTTCTGTGGACGCGGGGACCTTATCCGCATCTCAGTCGGCGGATCAAGAGTCGGAGGAAGTTTGGATTCCTTATGAGCTTCCTCCTATTGGTTTAGCAGAAGACCCTAAGGTAATTCGTTCTAAGGAGAACTTGAGTGACTTGGACACCCCTGTGTACGACTTAGGGGATCTTGATTCTTGTCTCTTTTTGGGGGATTTCAAACCTCTTCTCCCTCCAACCAGTTGTCCACCAGTTGTGCTTGAAAGAGTTCATCCATGGAGGTCCCCAGTGAGTAAATTGAGGGGTTGTACTACTCTATTGAACCTTGGAGATCTTGATGCTCTTTCGCAAGTCTTCCCATGGCCAGCGGGTGTTGAATTCTGTCTTCCCGAGGAAGGAGGTGGTTGTTTGGACGCTTATGAAGATTGCTTAGTCGTATATGCAGCTAGTGTATCACAGGGTTTCCGACTTCCTCTTCATCCCCTTTTCTCGAAGTTTTTGGAGGAATATAACCTGAGTCCTGCTCAGATTGTTCCTAATGGTTGGATGTTCTTTACAAGTTTTATTATGAGATGCAAGGAGATTGGTGTTGCCCCCTCATTGAAGTTGATGCTCAGTATTTTTTCTTTGAAAAAGGGGACTCAAGACGCAAGATTTTATCAATGCAACTCAATTTGTAAGTACATGGAGAGGTTGTCTAGTAAACCAAATTGGAAATATAAGTGGTTTTTGGTCCGCGACAGATCCGGACAAGGCTTTAGTTGTCGAACGGTCCCAGGGCCTTTTTGCTCTGCCTCAAAACCAAAAATTTCCAATCTTTCTCAGTTCAAGCTGTCCTTTTCTCATATTCCTAGGTTTCCATGGGATAAAATGTTATCCGCGTTTCGTCTTGAGATGGCTGGTTTGAGCATGCCTCATCCGCGACTAGGTGGCTTCTTTGTTTAATAATTTGCGTTTTCATACTTTACTTTTCTTAAAATGGATAACTTATTGGGAAATGTATTTTGTTTTTCAGACAAAATGGATTTGGATGCGCTTTTGAAGCGGCACAAAGCCAAATCGGGAAAGAAGAGGAAATCAAGTTATGTAGCCAATGATCCTCCTGTTCCTCCTCCTGTTTTAGAAGTGACGTCAAATGTTGATGTAAGTGTTGCGGACGAGACTGGCGCTTTAGTTGAATCTTCATCATTGGTTCCTGCGTCTCGAGAGAAACGCACTTGTCCATCCGCGCCGGAATCTTCGAGATCCAAAAAGAGGAAATTTGCCATAGCTGTCGGGCCATCTACTTCAGATAAAAAGGGGCTCTTTTTGGAGGGTGTGGCGACTCTTCGTGAATTTCCTATCCCAGGTTTCGATCCAGTTGACCTACAAGGTCTTGCTTTTCCAGCCAAGAAACGTTGCTTCCCAGAGCAAGGATATGTTAAACGCTTGGACCCCGTCACTCTCTCTGCTAACTTCGATCGTATAATTCAGTGGGTAAGTTAAAATCCTTTTATTGTTTCCCATTATCTTTCTTGACTTTCTTGACGCGTTTTATTTTTCAGATTTTCTTACTTTTACTCCGATTTTTACAGTTGAGGGTGATTCAACCGGATGTTGAGAGACGCATGGTATGCGGAGAGGAAGATCTTAGGAAGAAGGATGAAGAAATAAAAATTGAACCACCAGCTTCGCCTATTGGGGAATACAGTAGGGGATCCGGCTTCAGTGGAAAAGTTTAAGAAAAGATCGGTTGACCTTCACGGGGAGGTGCAAACTCTGAAAGAGGCCATGGTAGTTTTACAGAAGAAATACGATGATTTGAAAATTTCTTCAAACTCTGCTGCCTCCCGCGTCAAAGAGCTAGAGGCTTCTGATGGTGTCTCGTAGAAGCTTCTTCAAACTAAACAGGCTACCATAGATAAGATGGAGGAAGACTTCTCCATTCTTCGCGAGGAGCTATCCATCACCAAACAGGAGCTTGACATCGTTAAGGCGTGCTCAAATCAAGACGTGGCCCTGCAATGGCTTCAGAGTCCTGAGGGTTTAAAGCATCTATCCTCTGAGTGGATCAAAACTGAGGCTGGTCTCTCTTTCCTATCCTCCGCGGCGAAGGCCTGTCTTCAGACTCCAAAAGGCTCCAGTATTCTGAAAGACAAATGCTTTAGTTATTTCCGGAAGGGAATGGTTGCAGGGATCAACCAGAGTGTGAAGCGTTCATCAAGCAACCCCGGTGTCCCTTTGGAAAAATTCAAGCATAGCTTGGAGAGTGCTGACTGGGGCCTTTCGAAAGAGGAGATGGACGCGGAAGATTCTTATTCTGAAGGTGATGATGATGATGAAGCGGAGGAAGAAGTTGAGAAGGCAACCTCTCCTTGAAAGACTTTGGTATTTTGGGTTTTTTTGTGTGGTGATGAAACATTGGGAATCTGTATATGGTTTCCTGGTTTTTGGTGCATCATTGAGATACTTCCTTTGTTTTGAAAATAGGTTGAAGATCTCTCTGGCTAAGACATTTGTGTTGCTTGCATGCTTTATTTGTAGTAAATATTGATATATTTATATTCCGGATCCTCCAAGTGTTGAATGGGTTAGTCCTGGTGTTCGAAATTCGTCACCACTTGTCTTTATTCTTTCGGATGAATTTCTCTTCTTAAGGCCCCGATCTCTATCTTTTGTTATCTCTTGAGTTGCATTAACCGGTCGTGCTACTGCAAGTATCATGTCCTCCGGAAATTTTAATCCTTGGGCCTTTTTTCAAAAGATTGAGAATGTGGAACAACTTTCTCGGCTAGTGAGTTTCTTTTAATTTTGTTTTAGATGAAGTTTGAGCTTTCTCAACTTAAGCCTTGATTTGGTTCATATGTAGGTGATGCCTCCCCAATTTGAGGCCGAGTATGGACCTCTCTATCTGTGGCCGTATCTTGGAGTGAAAACGGTCTTTTTCAAATTGACAATGGTTGGGATGAATTCCTTATGCTTCACCACCTGGGAATAGGAAGCGCGATGATGTTTTTTCATAAGGGCAATGTTTCCTTTCAAGTTTGTCCGCGTCGTGAAGTCGTGGATGAACCTAAGGCTACTTCGGACTCAGTCTCTTCATCGTGCAGTTCTAATTGAGTTATTTCCGCGTTGTCCTTTTGTAGTTCTTCAAGCTTGTCTCTTGATATAAGCTTTTTAGTGGAATAAAATAAAGCAAAAAAGGGAATTCATAATTTCCTTACTATTCTCACATGTTTTCTCAAACTGAAATAAAGGGAGGGATCTTTATTATTAATAATAGAAACTGCGTACAGAAACCTTTCACAGGGGTTGGATCCCTCTAAACTTGTTACGTCGTTGACGAGGAGAATTTATTGGGAGATCAAGGATGGCCTATCTCTCCATTTTCTTCGCTATCTGGGTTGACAACGTCGACTTCAAAGATAGAATCACCCATGTAGGTGAAGATCAACGCGGACCCAACATTGACTCGATTTGCTTGTGTGAAGTCGCGCCACCCTTGGGTTAGCCAGAAAAGGCCATCTTCATCTTTGTCTACCTTCACCTCGTGTTCCTGGTTGGAGCGGGACCAGGGTCTAGCCTGAGTATGAGCGTCTTCGTCGATTAGGACATACATGAGAGGGAGGCGAAGGGTTTGAAGTTGTTCTTCCCTCATAATGACTCTGTAGAAAGCCCTAGGCTGTGGGTTTGGATCCATTTTGTTTTTAAGATTGCTCATCACTCATGGATGTTTTGGGTGTGTTTTATACTCGTCTCATGAGGTTTTCCTGTCTTTGGTCTCGTCGCTTTTTACCGATAAGTAATTTTAATTTCCTTTACTGAAATTTTACTTTTACCGATTTTGGGAAAAGGTTCAACATCTGGTTAATTTGTCTCGGAAAAAGTGGGACGCGTGCCCTTGGTGGTTGTGTCACCCGTTGCATGTCACGCATGTGTTTCTTTTTCTTGTTTGACTGTCCCCCCCTGTGGCTGATAAGTAAAGAGATTTTTACTGTTTTTTCCAATCTCATCAAGATGCGGGGATCTATTATAGTTCCTCCCTTGTCATTTAGGGCAGACGGGGTTGTCGAGTTGGAAACCCGTTGGGCTTTCTTTCAAACGATCGATTATCCAGAACAGTTCTTGCAATTGGTGAGCTAACTATATTGGAAATCTTTAGAGAGTTTACTTTTAACTAATACTTCTTTATTTTTTAGTTACTTCCACTTCGGTTTGAGGAGGAGTATGCCGACGCTATCCCTGGTCAGCTTTTTCTTTCATCTTATCTACTGCACAACTTCCTGGTTTGCATAGAGCGGCGTAACGGTGGTCTTCTTTACCTTGGCCGCGGACGGAAAGACTTTGTAGATTCTCATGGTTTCGAGCAGGGAGTCTCTATGATTTTCACTCATATGGGTGAGGCTCACTTCGAAGTTCAGGTGGTAGATCCGCGTGGGGGAAATAACGATGATCGTGCTCCTCTTGAAACGATTTTGAATGGTTCTTAAAATGCCTAGCCCTGAATAAGGTTTTGGATTCCTCCAACTGTTTCGTAATGTAGATGTTTATCCAGCTTATGGCAATTACTTCTGGGGATCTTCTCTATTTATGCATGTTGTTTTTTAATCTTTCGAGGTCTATTTGTCATGATGTTCACCTCACAGGAGTTCTGAGAAATTCAGTAATAGTGTTTACTATTTATCTCATGCATGGCGCCTGTGGTTCTTGTCTCAATGACATGACATTTCAAACTTATTTGTCCAATATTTCTGCCTTTCGACACATGTCCATATCTTTGTTATATAAAAGAAAATGTGAGAAAGAAACCATTAAACTCGTTGCTGCGCTTTCATGATGCCTTCTATGGCTGGTTTACCTTGGTCTTTCTTTGAGAGGATTAGTTTTCCTGAGCAACTTCTCCGTCTGGTTAGTTTGTTTATTGTTGGTTTTTTCTTTTTATCAAGTTAGTTTATCTATTAGCATCTCTTGAAATCTGTTGTTTTTGTTAGTCTTTGCCCCTATGCTTCGAAGATAGACTTGGGCCAGATCTTCCCAGGAATGTTCTTCTGTCCACTAGGATTCTTCGTGATTTCCCGGTGGAGGTAACGCGTGGAGACTATAGGGTTCCATTTTTGAGGGGTGGCTGGAATGACTTTGCTGAGACTCACAGCGTCCATATTGGTTCTTCTCTAACCTTTATTCACAGAGGAGGGAATCGCTTCGATGTCCAGATCTTAGATGCTGTGGGGGACGAGGTGGACGCGGAGTGGGCCTCTTCGGAGTCAGATGGTCCCCCTTCAAATGGATTTCGTTTAAGTCAGGGCAGAACTCGTATCATCCCAGGGCGTTTTCCGCGGATATAAGTTGATGGATGTTTGTTTTTTCTTTATGTGAGATTTCCAACCCATTTTAATCATAGTGTCCTGCTGTGATTTCTTTCAATAATTATGATTCTTTTTTGGGAATCCTAAAAAAGCATCTCTTTTGTAATATTTCAATAGTGGACCACCGATGAGTTTGGATCTTGGAAAAGTTGGCTATATTTCAAGCTCTAGTGTTCTGATTTTTTTATACGAAGTATCATCTCTAAGAATGCAGATTCAATCAGAGGCCTGACGCAGAGCCAAGCTCCAGCGTCTTAGGACTTTATACGAAGTATCATCTCTGAGAATGCAGATTCAATCAGAGGCCTGACGCGGAGCCAAGCTCCAGCGTCTTAGGACTTTATACGAAGTATCATCTCTGAGAATGCAGATTCGATCAGAGGCCTGACGCGGAGCCAACCTCCAGCATCTTAGGACTTTATACAAAGTATCATCTCTGAGAATGCACATTCGATCAGAGGCCTGACGCGGAGCCAAGCTCCATCGTCTTAGGACTTTATACGAAGTATCATCTCTGAGAATGCAGATTCAATCATAGGCCTGACGCGGAGCCAAGCTCCAGCGTCTTAGGACTTTATACAAAGTATCATTAAGTGCGGATCATCATAGAAAGCGCCCTCTAACCGCCTTATTTGATTCTTGCGGGGGCGACTCAGTTTTATATTCATTTAGCTATTTAGTGATTACACATAATACTTTTTTAGATTGTCCGCGTTCCAAGTCTTGTTCAGGATGATTCCTTCGGGAGTGCTGAGTTTGTATGCGCCTTTTTGAACTTCTTTGATGATTATATATGGTTCTTCCCAGTTGGGATCTAGCTTCCCCCCTGAGGTAGCTTGTCGTAGCACTAGATCTCCTTCCTTGAGATGTCGCGAGGAGATTCGTCTATCTTGATACTTGGAAAGCCTCCTCTTATATTCTAGCTCCATCAAAGCAGCTGTCATTCTACGTTCTTCTATGAGATGGAGCTCAAATTCCAGTGCTTCATCATTGATGTCCGGGTCGTAGGTCATTATCCGTGCTGACGGTATCAATCTCTCAACTGGGATAACCGCGTCCATACCAAAAACTAAAGAGAATGGGGTTTCTCCAGTGGGAGTCTTTGCTGATGTGCGGTAGGACGAGAGTACTAATGGTAAAAGTTCTGCCCAACGCCCTTTTGCTGTGTTGCCGAGTTTCTTTTGTATCCCATGTAACAACTGTAGGTTAGTTGTTTCCGCCTGCCCATTCGTCTGTGGGTGAGCCACATATGAGATTTTAAGATTGATGCCCAGCCCGACACAGAAATCTCTGACTGTTTCGCAATCAAATTGAGGTCCATGGTCTGTAATTATTGTTTCGGGTACCCCGAAGCGGCAAACAACATTCTTCCACAAAAACTTCCTCACCTTCTCCGCGGTTATTAATCCCATCGCTTCGGCTTCCACCCATTTAGTGAAGTAATCAACCAGGACCAAAACATATCTCAACTGTCCTGGAGCAGTGGGAAATGGACCGAGAATGTCCATTCCCCAGACGGAAAAAGGGCAAGCTCTGGTAATGCTCTTCATTGCCTCAGAAGGACGGTGATTCAGATTTCCAAACCTTTGGCACGCGTCGCATTTCTGTATATAACTTTGGACATCATGTCTCATTGTAGGCCAATAATATCCTAGCCTGATTGCCTTGGCCACAACAGCTCTCCACCCCTGGTGATGCGAGCAAACTCCATCATGCAGCTCTCTCACTACTTGACTTCCTTCTTCTGTCGATATGCACAATAGATCTGGTAAGTAATACCCTCTCTTGTACAGTTTTCCTTCCCTGATAGTGAATCGAGAGGATTTAATGAGTATCTTCTTAGCAGCGGCTCTATCTTCAGGTAGGGTACCCTTGCCTAAATAGTCCGCGATTGGTGCTCTCTAGTCTTCTATCTCCATTTCTTGTACCTGATAGACTTCTTGAATAAGTCTTCGGTTACTCATCCTTTCAAGAATTACCTCTCTTCCTACTTCCTCTGGCATTACAGCTCCCAACCGTGCCAACGCGTCCGCCTGCTGGTTATCATTCCTAAGAACAGCCGTCAAACAAAAACTTAAGAAAGCTTTGGATAGTGCTCGCGCCTTTCTCTGGTAATCGGGCATTAATCCAGTTCTTGCCTCATATTCTTCTGTTATTTGCCGCGTCACTACTTCTGAATCGGTGTAAACTGATACCTGTCTAGCACCTTTAATCAAAGCTATCTCCAGTCCAGCTAGTAAGGCTTCATATTCGGCTTCATTATTGGTAGCTTGGAAATCCAACTTATAAGCATAATTGTACTGTCGTTCATCAGGTGTTGTTAACGTAACCCCTGCTCCGCATCTATCTTTGTTAGTTGCACCATCTACCCTGAGTGTCCACTCACTTCTTTCTGTTAGAGAACCCAATTCGAAACTTGTCTCACTGATGAAATCGGCCAGAGATTGAGCGAGGGTTGCTTTTCGCGGAGTATACTCTATTTCAAATTCTGTGAGTTCGACTGCCCACTTCATCATTCTTCCTGATAAACATGGTGAGTGAAGAATTTGTCGCATCGGCAAATCTGTCATAACTCGGATAGGATGATCTTGAAAATAAGGCCTTAGCCTTCTTGCCGCGAATATCAAGCACAGGATCATTTTCTCAACTGGTTCATATCTTGTCTCAGCGTCCTGAAGAACACGACTGACGTAGTAGACCGGGAATTTTTCTTCTCGCGTCAAGACTGCACTGATGGTGACATTTTTTACAGATAAATACAGATGGAGGACCTCTTGTCTCTCAGGTTGGTGAAGGGTAGGAAGCGATGTCAGAAAAAGTTTTAAATTTTCAAAAGCTTCCTGTAATTCAGGAGTTCACCGTATCGGTCCCTTCTTCTTGAGCAGAGCAAAGAAAGGCAATGACTTATCCGCCAAGCAGGAGCAAAAACGGCTCAAATAGTTCACTGCTCCATTTAAAGATTGTAACTCCTTAATCGTTCGCGGCGGTTGAAGATTTTGAATTGCTGTAACTTTTTCAGGATTTACGTCAATTCCTCTATGGATAACCATAAAACCAAGGAATTTCCCATAATCAACCCCAAAGACACATTTCTCTGCATTTAAATTCAAACCTCCTCTCCGAAGAGAATCAAAAGTTTCCTGTAGATCCGCGGCGTGATCCTCTGCTCTTTCACTTTTGACGACAATATCATCAACATAAATGGATACATTCCTGCCAATTTGACTACGGAAGACCCGATCGACTGTTCTCTGAAATGTTGCCCCAGCATTTCTAAGTCCGAAACGCATGACGCGGTAGCAAAAAATTCCCTGACTGGTGATGAAAGTCGTAGCTTTTTTGTCTAAAGGATTCAGGTTTATCTGATTGTATCCTGAGAAAGCATAAAGAAAACTAAGGACTTTGTTCCCCGCGGTTACATCGACAAGCTCATCTATGGATGGTAGTGGATAACTATCTTTTGGGCAGGATTTGTTAAGATCAGTAAAATCGATACACATCCTCCACTTCCCATTAGATTTCTTCACCAGAACTACGTTTGAGAGCCATTCAGAATCTTCCACTTCCTCTATGAAGCCTGCTTCTAAAAGTTTATTAGTTTCCTCTCTTGCCGCGGCAGCTTTTTCCGGAGCCATTTTCCTCCTTTTTTGTACTATGGGTTTCGTTCCTGGACGAATCCTTAAGGTATGTAAAGCTATCGCAGACGGGACACCTAGCAGGTCTCGAGGAATCCGCGCAAAAATGTCTCTTGACCTTGCTATGATTTCTAAGACTCTAACTCTTTCTCTTGTTTCCAGTGCTTGTCCCAGATAGACTTTCTCCTCTGGATTAGGAAAGGGTGTAAATGCAATTTTCTCGTCCGCGGTAAGCACCTTAACTTCTGTTGGCCGGACCTCTAGTTCGCTTCTGAAAGTTCGACCGAGTCATTGTCCCCGACCTCGGATTCACAATTCTCACTTATACACATCACTTCTTTATTTTTCTTGATGGAGGTTAAATAACAGCTTCTACTTTCTGGTTGTTATCCGCGGACCTCGCCTATTCCTCCTCCTGGCAACGGGAATTTTCCTAAAAAGTGGTAGATTGAAACTACCATTTGGAATTTGTAGAGCGAGACACGGCCCAACAAAGCATTATACACAGTTGGAATCTTTACTACTGTGAACACAATATTTTCCATACGTCTGTTTGGAGACGTCCCCAGAACAACTGTAAGCTTGATTGTGCCAGCCCCTTGTACTTCTCCTCCCGAAAATGTGATCAGCGTTGCTGGATACGGTTTCAACGAAGCCACAGAGATTCCCATTTGAGAAAAAGCTTCCCATGACAGGATGTCCACAGAAGACCCAGTATCAATAAATACTCTTTTTACGGTCTTGGCAGCTATCTGTGCGTGAATGACCAGCGGGTCTGAGTGCGGCATTCTTATTTCCTCCGCGTCTTTTGGGGTGAAGGAAATATTCTCATGCTGCGTGAGAGAAATTCTTCTACTTGACGCGGATGGTGGTTGTCTTCCTTCCCTTTCATAGTTTCTTTTTTCCTGCCTATTGGACCCGGCCATAGATAAACCTCCTGCGAGGGTGTTGATGAAGCCTTCTGGTTCTGGTATTTGACCTGCTTCTGTCTTTTGAGCTTCTCTCTGATTGACAGATCTCTGGGCTGCGGGCGTGTAGTTGTACCTTCCTCCGCGTCCTCTTCTTCCTCTCCCCCATCCCCGGTTGTGGAATAGGAGATCCCTACGCGGATCTTGTTGTCTATCAAATCGTTCTTGTGGATTCCGAGATTCGTCAAACCTAGGATCTCGGTCTTCCCATCGAGGTCTGTGATCGGGTCGGTTCTCCCTCCTAGGTGGAGATCTCATATCGCGATTCCCGTGTTGATTCTCTCGTGGGTGATGAGAACGCGGATGATTTTCCCTACGGCGAGATCCTTGACCCCTTTCCAAGTTCATATGCACTTCATCACGGTGGGGACGGAAGTATATTGCCTCTGAATGATGTCTAGGAGGCTTGACTTTCTCTTTTCTGAATTTTCCTATCAATTTCCCAAAAGGACCTGAATTTCCAGTATTCGCCTTGGAGCTGGACGCGGCTGCTTCTTCTGCTTCAATCTGTCTAGAGACCCGCTCTCTTAGGTCATCATAACTTGTGGGCTTCTTTCGAAACAAATATGTCTTGAAATCTCCCTCAGCTAGATTGCCCATAAGTATGATAATAGCTGATTCGTGATTGAAGTTAGGGATTTGGACTACCATACTGGTGAATCGAGTGAAAAAATACCCCAAGGATTCCCCAGCTCCTTGCCTAATGGAATTCAAGTCGAGCATAGTCTTCTTTCTTGACCGCGCACTTCCGAAGTGAGAAGTGAAGATGTGGGACATCTGGGCGAAATTGGTCACAGACCCCTTTGGAAGGTTTGTGAACCAAGTTAGCGCGATCTTCGTTAAGGTTGAAGGGAATGTTCTGCATAACATGGCATCATTATACTCATTTATCCCCATTGCAGTAGCAAAATGACAGAGATGATCCTCAGGATCAGTTGTTCCATCATATTTCATGAGGTTCACATCTCTCCACCGCTTTGGTACTGTCGCAGAGCAAATCTCTTGAGTAAACACTGATGGGAAACCGGATGGTGCATTTTCGTTTCTTTTTTCTACAGAGTCAGATTCTGTAGAGGTGGAAACATCTATCGACTTATCCCCGCGTCGATGTTTATTTTCTTTGTAATAGTGATCATTTTGCCATGTCTGGTGTGGTATTTCTTGGTTCTGAAAGCTATAGTTCCAGTTACTGGGATTATCATAAGCAGTGTTACGTCGATCAAAATTCCCATACTGTCCTTCTGGTCTATAGTTTCCTTGCTGACGCGGATTCTGCCCCCATTGATCATAGTAAAAGTACTGAGCCTGCTCCTGTTGAAAAGGGTTTGGCTGTTCATGTCGCGCTTCATAATACCAGAAGTTTTGTGGGATGAATCCTCCGTCTAGTCCGTACTGATTACCATAGGGTTGAGGAGGAGTTTCAAGGTTCTGTTCCCCCATTTCAGCACCAAGAGTAGTTAGTGGTGTCAGCGGGACGTACATGCTAGAGGCTTCTTGATCTTGGTGAACCCCTTGACTCATGTTCTGAGTCTGATTGTTCCAGCTATCACTCATCTTCTTGTTATTGTGAATCTGCCTGTCGTAAGAAAGTTCGATGTTAGATATCTGAAAACTTGTATTTATAACTTTATTCGCGGATCACAATTTTTTCTAAAGTTTAAGGATTTTTATGAATTCCTAAAAAGGAAACCCCTTAGTGTGAGGGGGTTCCCACAGACGGCGCCAGTGAAAAGACCCCGATTCATAAAAACCGCCATTTTTAGTGGGGCCCGGGAACCTACCTAATGAAATGACCGACCTTCACGACGGACTTACCTGACCCGCGTCGAAACAAATCGACGCGGCCCAACCTGTGCCGTGGGAAGTTATGCTAATTAACTTTAATTACGAAGGACGGTTCCCTTATCGAGTTTTTCCTAGACAATTTGGAAACTTGACTCGTTTACCTATCGTCGTTGAATGTCTTGAGATTTATTAACAACAGTCCTTAATAGAATTTTACACTAAAAACGGACAGGGTTTTCATCCGCGGAGTTTGACATTGTGAACGATGTAGACTCTTTTCAATTTATCAGATTTCTTTCTACGCGTGTGATTGCTTCTCGATCTTCTTTCTTCTGGGTTCACTATGTCCCGTTCCGCCCTCTTCCTTTTCTCCGTTTCCAAAAAGTCCCCTTTTCCTATGAAGTCTTTCCCTATTTATAGATCCTTGATTCTCTTGCATGTTACGCCACGTGGTGCTCAACTTTCAACACGTGTTATACTCGTGGGAGGTGGGCATGGATGCCACGTATCTGTTCTTTTTCATCCGCGGATGATCGCATTTGTCCGCGGATTATAATAATATGAGTTTCTTGTTTGTTTTTTATTTAATTGTTTGGTATTCTTTATGTTTTGACAGATGTTTTTAGCACTGGTTTAGTCAAAAACAATAACATGCCTTAAAGAACTAAGATTAAACTTCTAAAATAATTTTAAAAAAATATGAAAGAAAGAAGAGTTGAAAAGCGAGAAATTAATAATTTAAAGTTACGAATGAGATTCAAGAAGCACGGTTAAATATTCACCTATACATGATTTATTTTAATATTTTATTTATTTGACTCTAAATGTTTTCACAATTAAAAATAAATAAAATAATAATTAAACTGTTTCTTTAGTGTATACTAAATTTTTGTTAAAGATACAAATGTAAAATCTCTTTCCTTATATTTTTTTGAATATCATGTCCTTTATTAAATTAGAAGATTCAACGAAATATATTTACTAATGAAAGTATATTTTATATGCAATTTATTAATAAGGATCTTAATATATATTCAAAATATGATTAAATTCAAATGATATTTTAACAACATAAAAATAATAATTAAGGTGTTAATATTAGTCTTCTCCCTAAAAATAATAATCACGTAACTTCAATTTTTTGTAAAATACACTCATAAAATTACATTATTTGATAATAAAAAAATGTAAGAATAACTATTTGGATGAAAAGCTTCTTAGGGAAGATTAAGCAGATTTAACAAATATTAGAATGAAAAGAAATTTTTAATAATAAATATCGATAATTGATTAATTTAAACAAATACATAATTCACTTTCAACCAATAAGAATATTTGATAATTAGGGAGAAGAAATAATTAATTTATCAATTAATCAAAAGTGGGGCTATGTTAAATATAAAGCTGCCACATGACCTATTTTTAAGGAGATGCTGTCATATGGCATCTACAACATCAGCTTTAGATATATATTAGATATTAGATATTAGATATTAGATATTAGACATTAGATATTAGATATTAGATATTAGATATATATATATATATATATATATATATATATATATATATATATATATATATATATATATATATAGGGATTCCTTCAAATGTAAGAAGTCCTTATCCTGTAAAATGTGCTTAACGTGTAGAATTCCTAAATTAGACACGCTACTCCCAAAATTAGCAATTTCCCTCCTCCTTTGACAAAGCGCTCAGTTCCTCGCCTTCTCCCATGGCCACGCCGGCTCCTCACCTCTCCTCTCCTGTCTTTCTAACTCCAACCCTAGATTCAGCCGCTCTCCTCTCCTCTCTGCTCTCTTGCTGGTAGATGAAGTTCGCTCGAATGATGCGAAGACTTCTCAATTTTCGTTCAACGTAGGCGGCGAATTGAGCGCTGGTGGGAGGCTTGAGCTCCGACCGCTCCGGCTTCTGAAATCTCCGGCGCTTCACCCCAGCTCCTCCACAACGCTTTACCCTTCTCCATCCCGTTACCTTCCGCCAGCCACTAGCCACTCCACCGGCGAGCCATCGTCCCCTTCACTGACCACCCAACAGCAACCCCTCCTTCACCCTTTCGAAAAATTATATAACATACGGCCCTAAACTCCCATTTTTATCCAAAGAGTTGGTAAGTTTTCATCTATTCTACTCCTTTTCACTTTGATTTACTTGATTCCTTCATTAATTTGGTGATGTCAATTAGATTACAAGTTTTAGGGTTTAGTTTGGATGAAATTGATTTGGGATATTTGTGCACTTGCTTCTCTCTATTTTTTATACAACTGAATTGATTGGGGTTTTTATTGGGATTTGATGTTGTTTCCTTCATTAATTTGGTGATGTCAATTAGATTGCAAGTTTTAAACTCCATCTTCTGGTTTTCCTCCACTCCCAGCATTCGTCTGCACTGTTAAAATTCCAAGCCATGAGCATCGATCAAATCTTCTCAAACCATAAAAATCAATAGTATAATTTTAATTAGGTGGTCATTTTAAAATAAAAATGATTGAGCAAAAGAGATGCTTCTGAGTGCCTAATACCCTGAGATATTTCCTGTATATGTTTTCTTGAGATATTTCCTTAGTATGATCTAAGGAAAATGTTAAGTTGCTAGCACAATACCCAGCTGAGACAACCCTAAAGATCAACTGAAAATGAATTTAGTTCAAAGATTAAAGAGAAAAGGAAATTAGTTCAACAAAGCACAAAACAATACTGTTAGAATTATCTCAAAAGTTCATCTAACCGGCAACCACTCCATCAACCCATCACAGCTGAAATGAAACTCAATGATATATATCAAGGTATGAAAAATAGAAATGAAAAAACGATTGATGATCACGGACACCTCCTATATATTGTCTCAGTCTCCTTGAAGCATATCTTTCATCTTTTCATGTTGGTAAGTTTTCATCTATTCTACTCATTTTCACTTTGATTTGCTTGATTCCTTCATTAATTCGGTGATGTCAATTAGATTGCAAGTTGTAGGGTTTAGTTTGGATGAAATTGATTTGGGATATTTGTTCACTTATTGCTTCTCTCTATTTTATTTGATGAAGTTTCCCCAGAACCCTTCAAGTGAGTGGGAGAGAGCAATTGAAAATCAGGTGATGGATTTCACCCCTTTTGGCTCTATTTTCTCTGAGCAGGTTCCTGGGGTACCATAGACCAGGAGTGAATCCACTTGAAATGATGCCAGTACTCGGTTCTGATCATTCAAATGACATTAAAGAGCACATTTTCTTCAGGTAGGTCTCCTCTAAACTCAGTTTAATTGCTATCCAATTGGCTATAAATGCATTTTGGACCCTAAGGTTTTTACCTTGCAAAAATAATCCCATATGTAGAATGTATTTACATTTCAAGTTCTCTCACATTACCTTGGTTTGTCTGTTTTGGTTGTCCAGTTCATCTCAAAGATCACATATAGAACAAAGAGACTGTCTTATCTGTGAAGGTATGTCATTCAAAACAATAGAAAATACCAGATACGGAGGTTATTCAAGCCCTCCGGCTGCAACACAGAACATGGAGGCATCATCAGGACCTTTGACAAGCAAAACTGGGAGCCCAGAAGCCTCACTGAGTGCTGTCACTAGTGAAAGTGATGTTTTGGGTAACAAGTCAGTCAGCTTCTTGCTTTCAGCTACTAATTATGTCATTTATCACCTTTATATTTCAACAAACTTTAGTTTCTAGTCTACATTTTTTTTAATGAACATCCGTGCTAATTCATTAAGTGTCCTGTGCAAATATATTCCAAGTCCATGTGTTTCATATTATAAGAAAAGGCAAAAGATCGAAGAAAATCACATTGCATTATGATGATCTCTCAAGATCAGCTACTGTAAGAAGTAAACAAGCCAAATAAACAAGAAACATAAGTACTCTGACTCAATTTAGAATCCACTGATCTACATTGGAAACTAAAAAGAAATTCTGTTTAGGAAAGTTGTCGGGCAAGAAATTTTATTCTCCCTTCCTTTTTTTCTGTAAGAAACAAAGGTTTTAAAGATTTATAAAAAGGTGTAAAATGTTATAAACTAGTTACACCAATAACCCTCACAAAATATCCGAAAATGCACTCTTAAATCTTAATTATGTATTCCACACAGAATTTCAATGATCAAATTATATTTGCAAAATAATCCCCAGTTGGAGAATATAACTGGGTTTGCATCCTATTTAGCTCCAACCTTCTACGAGTTGCGATTTATTTTGTAACATATGGTTGGACAATTGGGATCATGGCATTCAAATTTCAGTTGAGATTATTTTAGACATTAGTTATAATTGGGAGTTATTTTTAGCCCAAATTTTACATTTGAAAATTTTCTTTCTGAAAACATGTCAACATTCAGAGAGGATATATACATACAAACATTCAAAGAATACGGCAAATTACACTTGGCAAGAGTAATCTTTGTACCTGGTTAGCTTGTGGAAATCATTTTTTTGGAAGCACTTCTTATGATTATGCACCTTGCTTTTTCCTCAGATTTGCTCCGACAGAGTTGCAGCTTCAGGCATTTACAGACATTGAAGAAGGTTTATGGTTTGGTAGCATCCGTAGTTTTTTCAGTGATGAACTAAGTGATAAATCCGATCTAGAATCATCGAGTTCATCTGCATGTTCCTAAGAAAGGTAAAGGAACACAACCTGGAAATAACCTGTGGAGGTTCAGTCACTTGATCCATCACCGTCGGCAATGGAAAATCGAAACAGCAACAAAGTTTCCCAGTGACGATCGTGACTCTACTGCTTTTTTTTTTTGTCACTGAAGTTGGTCGTGTTGAACGGGAGTGCATTAGGGAACAGTTAGCTGCAATTTTCTCCTTTAACTCGGATGTCAAAAGGAAGCTTTCAAACATATTGATGTCATGGGTTAGCAAGTTTTTCACACCACAGATCGTGGCGATGTAAATCTCAGATGCTCACTCTGAATCGTGGGGCGTTTGTGTTACTGCTGTTAGCCTATTACAGCTTACATAAATTGGATTTGCAGTCATTAGAAATAGGGTAACCTTTTTGTTAAGTCCTTGAACCGGCCTTGATGTTGTGAAATGCTTTTGTGTGTAAAACGGAGAGCTATCGAAGTTGCTCATCTCCCTTGTACATAGATACCTTCGCTGCTTCGCATCGTCAATTTGTAAGGAATGTTACCCTGTATATTCTTGTATACAGTCCTTGAACCGGCCTTGATCTTCTGGGCACTTTGTTTTACAATTACACAACTGCACTTTACGGTTGCACAACTACACTTTAAAGATGCACAACAACACTTTAAAGTTGCACAACTGATCTTTACAGTTGCACAACTGCACATTACATTTTTATTAGCTCAAAATGGGCCTTTTGATGTTTTGCACTAAAGCCTATTAGCTCAAAATGGTAGAGCAATGTGCCTACGCACAAAGATGCGGGTTCAAACCCCGTATAGGCTATCTATGTTTCTCGCTTACAAGTACTATGTTTCTCTTTCTGAATAAGAGTGTAAGGTGCATTTGTGCAACTATAAAGTGCGGTTGTGCAACTGTGAAGTGCATTTGTGCAAATGTGAAGTGCATTTGTGCAACTGTGAAGTGGATTTGTGCACCTGTGAAGTGGATTTGTGCAACTGTAAAGTGCAAATATAAGAACATAAATTGCAAAAATAAAATTGTAATGTGCACATTTAGAATAAAAGTGTGTAAAAGTAGGATACAATTGTGCAAATTTAAACTACAATTGTGCAAAAGTAAGATACAATTGTGCAGATTTAGAATAAAATTGTGCACATTTAGAATACAAGTGTGCAAAAGTAAGATACAATTGTGCAGATTTAGAATACAATTGTGCAAAAGTAAGATCATAATGTACATGAATAAGACAAAAGATGTGCTTTTGAAAGCGATGTTTTAATTTTGGTTTTTTTTTTAACTTTTGAGAGTTTGGGATCACCTCTCTCATAATTTAGGTTGATAGATGTGAGTTTGAAATCGATTTTTTTACGTATAACAATTTCAAATTAAAGTGCATACTTAAGGTTAAAAAGTGCATAATTAAGGTTAAAAAGTGCACAACTAAGATTATAATGTGCATGATTAACAATTTGGGATTGGTGTGTTCTTCTTTATAATATAACCTATGTGGGATTCGAACCCACTTCTTTGTGCATACGCACATCGCTCTACCAATTGAGCTAATAGGTCAAAAAAATTTAAGGGTAAATTGAGGGTTTAAGGCCGTTGAGATAAAACACATGAAGATGAGTTTGAATTTTTGGAGGCCTATAGGCAGTTTCTTGAGTAGAGAAATTAATGAAGCCAGTTTGTTGCTATCTTGTGACTGATTGATGATCCAAAATTGGTCGTAGATCATGGCAAATGCTGAAAGCACTAGTGCCAATTTTGCATCCCATCCGTATTTGCGCAATGAGTCAAACAAGACCAATGGCTTCGTGCACGTATCTTGTTGTACACTGCACAGACGGAGTATCTAGCATTCGATATACTGATCAGCATCAGTTGAGAACTATATATATCTTCCATTCCTTACATTTGAAGTCAAGAAATTAAAGGAGAACTAACCTCGCGCGAGAGACTGTATATGGTGTGTCCCGGTGGCTCTTCTGATCCATCTACTTCAATGCTGCAGAACTCGAAGCAATGTGGCTCTTGACTAGGCACCTGAAAGCATATATGATTCTTGATCAAAAACTAAATTTTTTGCTTCTTTACATATACTATAGGTGATAATGTGATTAGTTTACTTGAGAGGCTGAAGCATGACTCATGATGGATTCAACAGCTCGGAGGCAAAGCTCAGAGTCGAGGAGACGGCCATCTGGATCATGTGTGAATAGAATCTTCTGAATGAGGATGTCTTCTCTCAATGAGAAGGAGGCATTCTGGGCAAAACTTTCACTCCACAGGTAGTTCATGGTTCGCGGCTTGGACACCAAAAGACGCTAGTATATGTACTGTAAGTTGGTATGTTAAATAAGCTCATCCCTTTTACAATGAAGAAGTAAGTTGGTCTGGACTTGTTCTTGACTTATTCTTCCTCGGTAACTTGTCCTGCAGATCCTCATTGATGAGTAAAGGCGCCTAGAGTGGGAGATTGTTTGCTACTGAACCAACATAAAGAAGAAATTCCCACTTAAAGGTCAGTTTTGTTGGACCAAAAATCATATCAAGAGCATCTCCTTTTGTGCTTTTTCCCTTTAAAAAAAACAATTGAAAATCTGACACAAAGAGGCAAAGCAGTGATACTAATCAATTGGAATCAAGTCAATTTGATGAAGGGCATTCAGTGTTTTCCTTCAATTTGATGAAGGGCATTCGGTGTTTTCCTTCAATTTGATGAAGGGCATGGTCACACCAATTTATCCTTCTAGAACAATACAGATTACAGAAGCATCAAGTTTGGTTTTCCCAACCAGCCTCTTAAAGGATAGAAATCAAATTCACAAAAAGCACCTATAAAATTAAGTAACATTGACCCTGAATTTACTAAAACAAAATTAAAACTGGATTAGACTTGAACTGAATCTTAATGTCAGGTGGCAACCAGAACAAATTCTATGTATTTGAATGCTTGACAGTTCCAAAAGAACCGAATAAAGAACAAATTCTCAATCAATGGTTGAACTAAAATGTCAAAAACAAGGAAAAAGCATATTAACAAGCTTATAATTTCAAAATTGAGGCATTCATATGCAGATTGGTTAGAGATCAAGGATCTAAACTTTTAGAATACATTGAAATGTGCAGATTGATTCAGAAGCTGCATTAGCCAGAGAGCAAGCTTGAGAATTGCAATCGATATCACCAAATGTCACAAAACAACACTATGTGAACTACACACTCAACTGCAATCGATCACTAAATCAACAATGCCTAACTTCAAACTATCAATTGCAATCGTTCAGAAGCCCTAATTGAATCAGGAAATTAAAAACTTACCCGTCCAAAATCGAGGCACTGAGCAATGAAAGCCAAAGGAATCGTCGGAAAGAGAACGAACAGCTTCGTCCCGGGAATTACCTCTTGGAAATTCTGCAGTGTCAGCCTCAATGCGCCGCATCGCACCTTCGAAACCACCCCTAGCTCCGATTTCTTCATCAGCGACGACGACGGCATGTTGTGCGCCATCCTCCCCGGCCTGATCTCCTTGCTCGAGCCCTTGAGCATCACAGAACCGTCGTGGAGGCGTCGACGTGGAGGGAGAGGCCGGTTTGGAGGATCCATAAGGCTTGGAGGCAGATAACCCTAGGTCGGCGATGAAAAGGCGAGGGATGTAGGCGAGGATGAGGGAGAGGAGGGAGTAGAGGGAGGAGATCCGGTAGGAGACGGAGTCAAGCCTGGCCTCGAGGGCGGAGTACTGGCGGAGGAGGAGGAAGGAGGCGGAGGACTGGTGGAGGTTCGTTCTCAGATCTGGAGAATTGCGGGAGAGGGAATAAGAGCGGAAGAAACACCAGTAGGCTAAACCCGATTCATTTTTTTTTTAAATCAGACCCGCGTGTCGGTTTTCCCTCAAATCCAAATTTTACACGTTAAGCCAAATTTACACGTTAAGGACTTTTTACATTTTAAAGTTTCCCTATATATATAGTATAGATCAGATAAGAACACCCTTTATGATGAGAACATAGGAACACATCCGGATCGTTGATTGAAATGAAATCAATGGTATAGATTCAACCATAAATTAATATAATTAATTAATAACTGTCGTGGGACCCGCATACAAAAATTCTCAATCTCATTAAAGGTGCGTGTTTCATTCCGTTTATAATATTTTTTTTTACCGAAGCCTAAACGTGTTTAAAAAAAAATAACGTGAAAGATTATGGTAGGGCCCAGTACTCCATATGAAAGTTATACATGACAGTTTGACTTCTAATTGTTGCATTTTGTGGGTTGGTTACTTGGTTGTATATATTTTGATAATATATCTAATTAATGGTGTTATAGGTATTTTTCCTTTATTTAATATTTTTCTATTTTTTATTTTTTCATGTTTAAAATTTTTTTTCCAACCTTTATAGCAAAATTAACAAAAGCGAGTTTATATCAACGAATAATAATTTGTAATTTAACGAATAATACATCATTTTTATTAATAATTATTTCAAACTTCTTCTTATATACGAATACTCTTTGTGGTATTACCGAATAATACACAATTTTGTTATTATTTTTTTAACATCTTTAAAACCAATAAACACATAACCAATCGGTCTCTTACATACGAATAATCTCTCTAATTTAATCGAATAATCTCTCAAGTTTAATCGAATAATTGTCCCCTTACATACAAATAATCTCTCAAGTTTAACTAATAATCTCTCAAATCATCTTATATATGAATAATCTGTATAATTAAACCGAATAATCATTCCCTTAAATATGAATAATCCTTTTAAATTAATCGAATAATATAATTTCAACACAATTATCTAACTAGATTAAATAAATGAAGAGATTCGACTCTGTTTCCTTAACAGATAAGCGGGAGGTAGGGGACGGATTGAAATTTTAGGGGTAAATATGTCTTTTTCCCTGTCAATCCATCCCCTACCTCCCGCTTATCTGTTAAGGAAACAGAGTCGAATCTCTTCAACGGCGATTGCAACCTTTCCGATGGCGGCGTAGCAGGAGGCGGCGGATACGACTTCAAGAAGGTCCGGTGAGGCCGATAGTGGTTCCAGGCGGTGGCAGTGATGGCGGCAAGGGGATGGTCGACGGAGAGCAAAATCCCTTAAATCGATCGGAGTTAATACCCCCATTACACCCAATACCGGAGCTTCAAACCTACCCCAACACTTTCTAAAGACATCTAGGAACAAATCCTATTAAAAAAATTCTCACAAAACATCATAAATTAAAAAGCCCCAATTTTCGATTAGCTTTATCTGTGCCACCGTCGACCACCGCTTTCCTCCATTGGCGCCATCGCTCGAAGCCACCAGCGGAATCGTCTCCATCTCCTGGACGTGTATCCACCCTTACCTTCCATTGTCGTGCTGCCTTCGGTGATCAATAACTCGCCGGAGTTTGTCGGAGCTCACCAATGGAGGGTTTGACTATGGAGCTGACGGATTAAAGGAGAAGAAGGAGAAATTATGTTTCTCTTCCCATATTTTTCAGTTTGTTGAAATTATGCCCTTCTTTTAGTTTTGAAATTTATGAAAATCATCCCAAAACTTTTTTCAGCCATGTTTCAATAATTCATAAGAGATTCTTCAATATTTAAACTTTCCACAAAAAAAAATAATGATTTAAACTTATAGTTATAACAATCTTGAATATTGAACTATCATTAAAAAAAATTGAACCTACTTAATAGAATTTTGAACATATTATTTTATAATTATGGGTTTAAATTTTTAAAATTTTGAACCCACTTGTAATATCAAAATATTTCAAAATACACCATGATAAAAACTTGAACCTACTCAATAAACCAACCTAAATTGTAAGAATTTATTAGATGTCACTTTAAGGCTATATATAAGTATGGGTTCAAGATTTAAAAATCTTGAACCTAATTTAAATGGAGGCAATACATCATAATAAAAACTTGAACCTACTTAATAAACTGTCATAAAATGTAAGACAACAAGATGTCACTTTAGGGCTATATATATAACTATGAGTTCAAGATTTAAAAATCTTGAACCTGGTTTAAATGGAGACGATACATCATAATAAAAGCTTGAACCTACTTAATAAACAAACATGAAATGTAAGACAACAAGATGTTACTTTATGGCTATACATAACTATGGGTTCAAGATTTAAAAATCTTGAACCTATTATAAATGAAGGCAATACATCATGAAAATAATTTAAACCTACTTAAATTACTTAATAAACCAACATGAAATGTAAGGCAACAAGATGTCCCTTTAGGGCTATATATAACTATGGGTTAAAGATTTAAAAATTTTGAACCTACTTTAAATGGAGTAAATACACCAGGAAAAAAGTTTGAACCTGCTTAAAAAACCAATATGATATGTAAGATAGTAAGATGTCACTTTAGAGCTATATATAACTATGGATTCAAGATTTAAATATCTTGAACCTATTTTATATGGAGGCAATACACCATAAAAAAACATGAACCTATTTAATAAATCAACTTGAAATGTAAGGCAGAAAGATGTTACTTTAGGGCTATAATAACTATGGGTTCAAGATTTAAAAATCTTGAACCTACTTTATATGGAGGCAATGCACCATGAAAAAATTTGAACCTACTTAATAAATCAACATGAAATGTAATGCAACAAGATGTCACCTTAGGAAGAGTCGAGATTTTAGTCAGTAAATTCGATATTTTTTTTTTTTCATAATGTTAGTTCAAGATTTTATACCTATAGATTCAATATTTTTATAACTATAGATTTAAGATCTTGTAATTATATCTTTTATTAAGAGGATTCAAAATTTTAAAATCGTGAACCCATAATTATAAAATAATATGTAAACATTTTATTAAGTAGGTTCATCATTTTAAAATATTGAACTAATATTCATAAAATCTTGAACTCATGGTTATAAAATCTCGACTTACCATTATAAAATAATATAAAAAATACACTTATATTGATATGTTTACCAACTAACAATTTGATAGCTAAACTAATATAAAAAAATCTCGAGCCATAGGTATAAAAAAATTGGCTCATGATTTTAAAAAATCTTGAATCCACAATTATATCGAGTGTTAAAAGCTCGAACCTATATTGATAAAAAGATATTCATTGAAAGTTGTAAACTCTTGAACCCAAAATTATAACAAAAAATCTAGGGTTGCCTATTTTAAAATTTTGAACTTAATAGTTATAAAATCTTGAATCTATAGTTATAAAACCTTGAATCCATAATTATAAAATCTTGAACACATAGTTAATAAAAATCATTAAAAAATAGAAAAATCACACACAAAAAAATATTTATGTGTGCAACTCCCTTGAACCAGTAGGTGTGAACCTGTAATTATAATTTTTTTGAATATTTCATTATAAAAGTCTAAATTAGTAATTTAAACTAATATGCAAACTGATTTTCTTATAGAAAAAAACTTGATTTATTTTAGTGATAAAAGCCATAAAAATGTACTCCTTACACTTGCAAATTTTTTTCATAAAGATTTTCAAGTAATTGGACTAGCGTACGTGGCACATGGAGGGGCTTTATTTAATTGTTTGAATTATTCTACTATACGGCAAGGTAACAGGTAAGCGCGTGGCTAAAAAAATAATGGAGGGTGTGCATGAGTAACAGGTAAGCGCGGGTAGCGTGTTGGTTAGATCAACCAATTAAATTAGTCCTTACGGTTTCTACCGTAATTTTGGTTTTTACCGGAGCGTATCCCTATATATATATATATATTGATTGATTGATTGATTTGTAAACATAAATATATTTATTTTCTACTCTTACAAGACATTAAGGAGTACATCTAAGTTGATTAACTTCATATTTGATTAATGGTAAACCATATGGATTCTTATACAACATATGAAAATACATTTCAGAATCCATCGGCAAAACAACTCCCAACATACTCCCCTGCAATTGTTGTGTATATCTCAATCTGCATCTCGTTGAATGCGTACGTTCTCAACCTCTTTCATCCACTGCATAGTTTGCTATGAGATGAATACAATTGGGACAGACGTCGGTGAAGAACTCGAACAACATAGCCTTAATCTTCTCGGTAACGAAAATGTAGTATAACTCTGGGATCGTAGAGCCACCACGAGACACCACACGAAATAGGCAGCATCAAAACGGCTGCATATACTTTTATGCTTGTAGTTGTAATCACAATCTTCAGGTGGACGACGGTGTCTATCCACCCTAACTTTGAAACGTGTCCCATTGGACGTCTTTCCTCCTTTAGCAAAGCTTCTTGGGCTTCTTGACATTGTTGAGATCTCTTATGGTGTTTTTAGTGTATGGAGTGGATGTAGTGGGTGTGGGGACCGGCATTGGAGGCTTTTATAGTGTGGGTTTTATAAACGTTTAATATGATGTTGTATGCTGAGTACAATGTCCAATATTAGATATTGTAAAGGGTGATCAAACCCTATACAACATCCAAGTAAACGTTGTATGGGGACAGTCAAACCCTTGTGGGGGCACTCATGCCCTACACAATGTCAAATTTGACGATGTGTATGGTTCCCCACCATGATGTTGATATTCATCCCCCACTATATAAGGATGACTGGATCTCGTCCACACTATTCATACAAGAGTAACTTCGTATTCATACAAAAAAATATCATCCACAGAAAGTGTACATGAGATCGATGTTGCGAGAGATGTAGCTCGCCAACCATAGCAGATTGAAGTTTTACAGGTGATTTTTGCTACCAAACGTAGTATTATATATTTCTGTAGTTAGTAATTTATTTACTAACATCTATTGTGAACTCTTATGTCTGCATCTAGTTTCCAAACTTTATGACGGAGTTCACCGACACTCGTACTTGACACGATTGTAACCAAATGATTGGCCATTTTGAGGAACTTGGTGTAAAATAAAATATGGTCTTAGTAATAAAGAGATTGTGAACCGGTGCTGCAAACCGATCGGGTGGCATATTGCTAGTGTGCGAGCAATACGGGGTGTTTCGTAGAAGGGGAAAGCAACTTCGTAGCAAGTAGAGCAAACTAATAAATTGTCCATTCTCTTTGCATGGTCATGAGAGAGGAACTGGTATGTGGACAATGACCGTGCAACATGCGACACACAACCATCACCTTCAACGCTTGAAGGGTAATCCTTATGTCGAGAGGATGAAAGAGACGGAGAAGAAAATGTGCAAGTGGATGAAAGACATTGGGACTCGGCCCAAGGTCATCGTGTACAAGTTACGAAAACTGGATGCGAATGGCGTCACCTCATCGCGGTCACTTAAGAACACCCTCAACAAGCTTGTCGTTGAAGAGAGAGGAAATCGGACGATGTCACAAGATGTAGTCCATCGTTTCCGAGAAAGAGGATACTACTACGACTTCAGAAGAAGCCTAGAGGATGAAAACATATTGAATGACCTTTTTCTCGCACACCCGAATGGAATTCATCTCCTAAATAAGTATCCGTATCTCATCATTATGGATAGTACATACAAGAGCAACGTGTAAGTACTCTAGCCTACAACTTCGCACATTTACATTTATTGATTGTTATACTTATTTGAGGACGTTGCTACATTGGGTAAATAGGTACAAACATAGCTCTATGCGAGATGGTTGGCTTTACGCCGCCGGGAAATAACTTTTGCATTGCCTACGCTTTATGACTTGCAGAACGAAGACACGTACGCTTGGGTGCTCAACAAACTCCGTGTTATTCTTCAGGGTAAAGTACCCGATTCGATCATGATAGATCAGGAGCTGGGCCTTCTCGCGATGCTTAGGATGGTCTTCCCACATGTGCAATACCTACTATGTTGGTTACATGTAACTCGCAAGTGTTAAGAAGCCTCTTTGAAGATTAGCAACAATTTACAACACGCTGTGATATTCAAAATAATGTTTGGGGTTTATTTCAATCTTCTCGAGAGGAGTCTTTCGAGCGGCGCCGACGGTGGCATCACAGAAAACGGTTGCCCGCACCTGGGGTCATGGGTTATTTAGCATCAGTGTAGCTCATTCACTTGACAAGCCTTGTCAGATGTTGCACCGAGAACGTTCTCAACTTTGGTATAAGGACAACAAATAGGTACAAATATCCTTGAAAATATTTGGCAAAATGTCCATTTTCATATAACTATTTTGTTAAATGTCCATAATCTCATCTTTTGATAAATGTCCATTTTATTTTGATAAATACCAACTTTACCCCTATATTATTTTCCTCTATCCATTCTCCATCTCCCACAGATCTGAGGCGTTGAAGTCACGGGCTTCCTCACCTTCTGCTCCTCTCTCCTCGTAAAGATCCGGAAGAGATCTCTGGCGATCTCTAAACTCCATTCAACAATCGACTATCGATGATCTAGTCCCTTGATATGACAGCCAACATTACCGCCTTTCTCCCTTCCGCCAACGCAGATTATCCGCCACAAACACCACACTAGAAAGAGGAATTCGAAAGTGTCATCGTATTTTATAATCAGTAGATGCAATGGATGACCTAGAACTCGGAGCAGTCACTCAATTTCAAGCCGAGATCTAAGCAAGGGCATCAATACAAGGCTGAAGCGAACGATTTTTTCAAAATTGAAACCGGCCGCAGACATCGGCTCCAAATCTGGCCAATTTGAGCGATATGAGTCGAGAAGGCGGTGGCGACATCGATCTCAGGCAGGGGCTGCTCCTATGGTTGCAAGTGTTGGCCTCGACATGAACGATTAAGCATTCAAATGCATCGGCAGGTGGAATTGGCGTCCTCCACGCAGGCTCCCTCTCCCTATTCTCCTCCACCGTCCTTCGTGCAAGCTCCGCTCACTTCGCCGCCAACTTGTAAATATCCACGGAGTTCATCCTGACCTCCTCCATCCTCAATTTCCCTATTAATGCAGTGGCTTCAATTTTGAGTTTCTGATCAATTTCAAGCTAATTTTTGGAGGTATATTTTGCTACTGGCTTCAATTTTCAGTGTAAATTACTAAATTAGTATGGAATAGGAGATCCCCAACCAAGACGAGTTCATCTAGGGGATAGTTCCACAATCGAGCTCATTACCCAGGACTCTGCATTTCCAACATCAGGTTCTTACATTGATTCTCCTAGATTTAAACACATAACTTAAGTCTGTGTAATAATATACTCACTCCGTTCGGCAAAACTTGTCATTTTAGCTTATTTCACAAGTTTTAAGGCAATTAACAAATGTACTAATTTACCCTCAATTATTACCCTCCTTTTTTATTTTATCGAAAACTACAACTAACAAACCATCAATCACATCAAGGGCATAAGTGAAGGGCAAAATACCTAAAATGACAAGTTTTTTTGAACAAAACTAACACCCTAAAATGACAAGTTTTGCCGAACGGAGGGAGTACAAAAAAATGTTGGGATTTTTCTTTGCTTTTTTGTCTAGAAGTGTTTCATTGTATGCTATATCTGCAAAACCGACTTTCATAGTTTTATGACGGATAAGGACATATATTGCTTGATAAATTATCACATTTGATATTTTTGTGTCGAGTTTGTCACTTAAATGTTTGATTACACTATATTTTCGGTGATATTGTGTTTGATCACACTATATTTTTCATGAAATTATATGGTTTTTTTTTCATATTGTGTTTGATAAGGGTAGTGAGAGTGGCCATTGATAAAGGTGGTGACAACGATAAGAGTGGTGACAGTAACCAACTGGTGACAGCGAAAAGAGTGGTGACTATGACCTCGTAAAAAAAAACTCTAAAAACTATCGATAAGGTGGTGACAGATGGTGACAATGATAGGGTGGTGAAAGTGATAAGGGCGGTGACAGTGATAAGGTTGGTGAACGCGATAGGGTGACAGCGATATGGGTGAGGACAACGATAGGGGTGGGGACAGCGATAGGGTGGTGACAGCGATATGGTGGAGTGAGCGCTAAGGGTGGTAACAGCCATAGGGGTGGTGACATCGATATGGGTGGTGATTGCGATAGGGTGGTGGCAACGATTGGGTGGTGACAGTGATAGGGGTGGTGACAGTGATAGGGTGGTGACATTGACCTCGTTAAAAAAAAAAAAAAACTCCAAAAACCAAGATGTCACCAAATACATTTGTCACCGCATGTGTCACCAAAGTCATTGACCTTGACCGGTTAATGGTCAAAATAAAAATGGGAAGGAAGGAAGGAAGTCGAATTAAAAATGGGAAGGAAGGGCAAGAATGTCATAATGAACATTTTGCAATAGGGAATATGAAAATGGACATTTTACAAAATGCCATATTAAAAATGGACACTTAGCAAAAACAAAAATCCAATATCTTTTACGCATTTACACATGTATATCGTTCTTAAATATTGAAATTCGTTCGTGGACGTCACATGATGCAATATGTGTAGGGTTGAAGGTCAGCATAGGTGCTGAAGGAACCATTGCACTAGTCCACCGGTGACTTTTGCGTCATGTTGGATGTCATTCACCAAGTTGATGAATGTCAGATGCATGACCTCCAGACTGCCTTGGAGATAAATATACGATTTTCTATAGGTTCAAATATACGATTTTCTTTACAAGAAAAACATTTCATACTTGATGAAAATAGTATTGAAATACAACATCCGATTGGAAGTTATACGTTAAATTAGACGTTATACTCCAACTTGTCATTATGTCATATTAAAACGTCCAATTGGACGTTGTGAAGTGGTTCGTCCAGACCCGCTTCACAACGTCCAATTGGGCGTTGCTGTTTGCTCGACCTGCCCCGATCTAGGGTTGGCAACGTTGTATAGGCCAAATTACAACCTCCAATTGGACGTTTTAGTGTAATTAATCAACGTGCATGTTTAATCCGCGGATTTGTGGTGGATATAGGGACACCCGCCAAGATATATGGGTAGGCACTGCTGGTGGTCGAGTCGTGGAAGAAGAGGTGGCTATTGGCTTTGCTGGTGATCCAACTAGTTTGCGCGAAACCATAACTTTAAATAGTTAGGTATTTTCGTTGAGTGATGGCAATTCATCGGCACCATCATATCACCAAAGGGCCGAGTGGCCGACTCAAGTACAGTACAATTCACATTATAATTTTTCTGACGCAACTACTGAAAATCCTTTGAACCCACCTCTTTATTTTTGGTTTTGAAAGCATGGTTATTCTTTCCAAGTTGAACACATAAGTTGTACTCAAAATAGTTGACTGGTTTGACCTAAATTGTAACTGTCGTCATGTTAGGCTTGCTGGTTAAGTTTGGAGAACTTTAATCCGAGGTACTAATAAATACTCCCTCCATTCGGCAAAACTTGTCGTTTACTATACATGTACGCTTTTTTACAACGATAAAAACTATATAAAATATTCAGTTTTTTATATATTTTTTTTAACAAGTTTGTACTTATTAATAATAACTACGAAGTTGTTAAAAAAATGATTAAAAAAACTCGATATTTTATATAGTTTTTATCTCCTAAAAAAACGTGCATGAATAATAAAGTGTCAAGTTTTTCCGAACGGAGGTAATAAGTTGGTACACAATGTCACAGAACGGTTAACTGTAATTTTCTGGAAGAGAAATAATTATAAGAATGCAACTAATTTCATTCAAGGAGGCAAAAAAAAACTCATACCAAAACTGATTTCTTCATTCCTCTTAATGTAACAACCGCATCACAGCCAGAATGTAACAATGACAAGAACAAAAACAAGAAGCTGCATTTGCACAAGTGAAGAAACCATCTATTATGACAATACATGAACAGAAAACGTAATGGCAAATTCTCCGTAATTCCTTCAAACTAATGCACCTAAATCTGAAGATTTTGCATTTGTCAACAATTGTAAAGCTCCAGGAACTACAAGTTAAGAGAGGAGATGCAAAATCTCAAAGCTAATGCCAAGTATGTCTAGAAGTTTCTCAAATGCTACAACGGGTCCCCTTCAGTTGATCAAACTCGTGAAGGGGGGAGGTAGGTAAGAATTTACCTCCACTTGTCTCTCAACTCTTTCTTCTCTGACAAGATCCAAGTCACAAAGATTGCAATCACAAGAGCAACGATTGTCAGGAGGAGGAGCGCATAACTGAAATCATCGGTTAGGGAATCATAGGTCCTTGATGGTGCTAGATGGGTGAAGAACAAATCTACTCCATGTGCAAACATGAGTGTGGTTGACTCCAGCTTTGAAGGAATGGTGATTATGCCGCGAAGGCTCTCCACTTTCTGTGCATGGGTTACGTAAGACTGAAAAGAAACGTATAAAAATTGTTACGAGTTCCTAGCAACCAAAGCATACATATCGCAGTGTTCTACAAATAGGAAATTTTTCCACGTGATGATTTATAGCTCAAGAAGTGGGAATCAGTCATACAAGTGTGTGCAGTTTTTAGAAGGTTAAACCTATAGCAAGCTAAGTGCAAATCCATACAAATACTTGCTCCTTGAAACCTATTAAACTTTCATTGTCCTAAACCAATGATGAAAAAAAGATGGAACTGGCTTTAAAAGGCCTTGTAAGTGACTAATTAGCATATTTTGTCCTTATCTTTGTCCTAAACCAACGATTAGTAACTTTTCAGGCGAAATAAAACATTTTACATCACTTCCCCTATATATATATATATATATATAATATATGTAAAATACATATATATTAAAATACATATTCGATTTGGCAGACAAGGATTTTCCATCTGTTGGAGATAAACATAAAATACATAAATATCTATATAAACTCTTAAAAAGAAGAGTTAATGCCTTACGTGTTGTTCTTAGTTATCTTTTTAGGTCTTTCAACCAATTGCAGATTTTTCATTTTAATTCTTTTATTCTTCTTTCATTTTATTTTTTTAACTAATTGCCTTTTTTTTCTTCTTTTTTTTCTACATATTGGAAAAGGTAGCCATCAATAAAATAAATGACATTTTTTAGCATAGTTTTGATGTGATTAAAATCCTTCGTGAAGTTAAGTTGCTTAGGCTCGTAAGATATCCTGAGATTGTCGAAATTAAGTGCATTATGTTGCCACCTTCAAAGAGGGAATCCAAGACTTCAAGGACATATATGTTGTTTTTTCTAGTTGCCTTTTGTGAATTTGTACAACTATAACGCATCACGGCATGAGCATTGTGCTGATAAACACAAAGTCCATCGTTTCCGAGAAAGGGTTTGTTTTTTGAAATTGTAAAAAAAAAGTGTGAAATAGCCACAGACCCAAACTAAAATAGTAACAAATTATCTGTTTCAAAAAGCGACTTTGTATTATTTTTTTTCCAGTGTTATTAAAGAGGTCAACAACAATATATATATACACACACACGGTAGAGTGGTCGTTTAAAACGACTCTTACCTTAAAAAAAAAAATTGCCCATAAAATATATAAATACTCCATAGTCAGCCACGCCAACAAAAAAAGAAAAAAAATAGAAAAAGAGTTTATAGGCTGTAGGCCAGTAGCTATAAACACATGGCATTCAAATTGTAAAAAAAGAAGAAGGTAAAGTCGCTTTTTGAAACACCTACAAAGCCGTCGTTTGAAACAATGACTTTTTTATTTTATTATTTAAAAGCGACTTAGCCCCCACTTTGGCTAAATCCCAAATCAGTCTGGGTCTGAGGCTATTTCGCAAATTTTTTTTGTTTTTTTTACCATTTCAAATAAAAAAATTCCTTAAAAAGGAACTTAAGACAACCCCAAATAAAAAACTTGATCCCACAAATCCTTCGGGCCATAGTTTTTATTATTGAAATATCCTTTCATCAACATGTATTAGATCCAGTACACTATAGATTGTATAAATCAGCCGAAAACTACCGTTGCCAGATCTTCAGAGAGAACTACAAGGAAACGCTTAGAAAATGCGTAATCATCCTATATGTCAATCTCATTGAAAGCAAATAGGTTTGACAAATATGACATCACAGCTGCTAGTTTGCTCATCTCATAGAATAGACTACTAATATGAAGCTAAGATACACCAAAAATAATAATGGCGATAATAATTGAAGCTAAGATAATTTAAGTCATACCTGAGGAATGATAGGCAAGGAATCTGTAAGTGGAATGATTCCTTCTTCCTTCTCAGCTTGTGTTGGGTTGACAGAACGACGAGGATCCAAATACCGTTTATCAAGTGCCAAAATCTGTTAGATATTAGAAATGGGAATCAACAAAAATGCATAATAGCACAGTGCTTCATTCAGTGCTGCAATAAATATAAAGTTGAGTTCATGACTGACCTGATCCCCAATTGTCCCAAGCAGAACTTGCTTTGATGTTATACCCTTTGTAGTCAGCGTTACTGCCATTCCCTTCACAGAATGGGTGAAGAAATAAGATTGTGACTTTGCTGTCACTTCAGGTCGAGAATATGAAGACATGGGAGATGTAAGGTTATGCTTTCCAACGATGAGCTTCAAAACATCTTTATTGTCCTGATATGAGAACAATAAAACTTTCAGAATAATCCACAGTAGAATTAAGAGAATGACAAGTATACATTCTTCCAAACCCAAACTCATACCGCTCGGGACTCGTCATATATCTCAATGACAGACATCTCATATCTGTGCGCTCTCAGATTGAAGTAGTGATAGACAACCCAGTTCTCACTGACAACCTACAGAGATGCAACAGCCAATAGAGTGAGTCTAAGGTTTTTTAATTCAAAAAGAAAATTCAGTTGACAGGATGATGCCAAAAACTACTTACTGCACGGACAGGGCCCTGTGTACCATGATGAACCACACGATGTAGTATCCGACCAGTTATGGTGTCAATAAGATAAATAACCAACCATGATTCATCTGGTGTGACAGTGCCAATATCACCAGCACCTTTAGGTGCAACCGTGGCAACAAACAAAATATTTTTTGATATATACTTGTATATGACATCTCGGTCAGGCATTACTTTTCCTTGAGTGTGCACAACCTGCAGGAATAAAATCAAATATTTTTTTTGAATGTTATTTCACAAATATGGATCACATAATCTCATGGAAAGAAAATTTTCCTGCACATAGGAAAATTCAGCATAATATATAATGAGTGATAAGATGATCTATTACATTGCTATTTTGAGACAATAATCACAGTGAAAGTCCAGTAGAAGACAATCTAAGGGAATAAATCCCCTAAGCCACCAGATTAGATCACTCCAACTGGTCATAAAGACTGAAGTCATTTACAATCATATTTTCAGGATGTCTAGAAAAGAGGCATAATGCCCTATTTGCAGGATGCTAATGCTCCCAGTCACAGGAGATGACTTCAGCTAATTCCATCACATCCCCTAACAACCAGCTGTTACACCTCACAGTCTCCTTTACCCTGAAAAAAAATGCCTAAATCTATCCCACATTACCCTCGTACAAATCAAATTGATTCCTCAGTATAATAGAAACAAATCATAACATTTACTTCAGAAACTCAAAACTGCAAAGAAACAGAATTTCAGAGGGCGGGGGTTATCATTGTTCTAAAATCAGTGGAGCCTTAGCAGATTAATATCAACAGGCAACGAAAAGGTTTTGGCCAAGATTTCGAAAATCCCTAAAAGAAACATTCATTTACCTCATTGGCTTTTCTTGTGGTGGTGGCAATAATCTTTTCTGAATCTGATGGAAAAACGATTGACCACATCTCTCTTGAATCAAAACAGAATTCATTACCTTCCGCAGAACCACAATTACTCTTTAATGCATGTCCCGTAATGATGCTGTTGTTGACATCAACCGAGTACCAATACAAGTTTGGAAACACACGCTGAAAGATGGCAGCAGCTTCAGAAGTTCTCGGATACAGATGTGAAAGCCCATTTACATCTATTACTAAATGAAGCCTCCTTTCTGTTGAATCGGTATACTGCAGTGGAATGACTTGCGCAACAGAATGAGTAAGGATTATAGATTCAAGCTCTTTTCCAGTGTAAGAATCAACAAATGAGAGAACACCAGATTCAGCTTCACTGGAGCCACACCGGCCAACAATAAGAACTGCTGGATTTTCATCCAATGCATGATGGTGAGGCACTTGCCACTGATAAACATTAAGCGCACTAGGGCTTCTACAAATTTCAGATTCACGAAAAGAGGGCAACAACAGCGACCAAACAACTCGGCCATCTCCAGTATGCAAAGCAAAAAGTTTCCTTGCTTTAGTGAGTACTATGAGTAATTTCCTAAATCCATTGTGATCGCGGGTCATCTTACTTTTCTCAGAGCTTTTTAATCTTAATTCTTGAATGGCAGCTACATCTTCTGGGCTAGCAAGCATCAGAGTTCCTTTGAGTTTCAATATGTGCCCCTTTACGCAATAAGCACATAGGAAAAGGAAAACCAAGAAGAATAACAAACGTCAGCAGAGAAAGTAACAAACAGAAAGGTACCTCATAATGGGCGGAAAAGATAATATATGGAATCATTCAGACTTGTAAAATTGTACACAACAATATACAAATATCAGTAAACATAAAGATAAAATATTCTACATACAGGTAACCAATTGGGCAACAGGAAACGTATTTTCATATCCAAAAATATATAAAGTGGAGGTGCAAGGAAGTTTAGTAGTCCCTCCGTTAATTAAAACATGTCATTTTAGAGATCTCCACACTTTTTAAGAAAACAAACAAAGATACACTTATACCCCTAATTATTACTCTACTTTTTACTTTCTTGAAAACTACAACTAACCCCTATCTAATCACTACAAGGCAATTTTGTAAAGTGGATGGGAAAATATCTAAAATGAAATGTTTTTCTTAACAAGATTTACTTCCTAAAATGACATGTTTTAATTAATGTAGGGAGTAATATTCACCCTTATGAAGCTCAACTGATTATATAATATAACCAACTTTCAGATGTTGACAGAAAAGGAGTCCATATGGACAGATCTAACTTAAATCATATTGTAAATGTAGTATAGTGCGATTCTTCACACAGATGCTTTTGTAATAAATGAATTAAGTACGTTATCTTTTGAAAGGAAAAAAACGAGAGAAAAACTAATTAATTAATAACTGCTCAATCTTAGCTAAAATACAAAGCAAATATTGTGCGTTAAGAAGAATGGTGGCATTCCCCAAAAGATAACAAAATAACTTGAAGTACCTCTAAAACGAGTTCACTGATCATACCTTAAGCCATTCAAGAAGGCTGTGCTCTACTTTCACTACCGATATACCTTTCCTCTCCACAGGTAATTCAGATGTTGTTACATCAATAACTGAAGCAAGTCCATCTTCTCTCTTCCATACAATCTCACCTTGTTGTAATAATAAAAGAGAGTGATCTTCCATGACAACCAAGACCCTAAACCCTTGAGACCTGTCTGTTCTTATATAATTGTTAATGAAGATCTTTTGAGCAAATCCACGGTGCTGATCCATTTCAATAGTTTCCTTCAACAATTCACCACTCCAGTCCTCACCAAGTTTCACAGAGAGGTGAATTTTTCCGTCCCCATGTTGCACAAGGCCAAAAGCATGTTGTCCTTCCACAAATGAGAGAGAATCACTAATAGCAACTGGATGATTGATTTTATCCAATGTCTCAATCAAGCCATTGTCTTTTACCCTTACAAACACGATATAAGAATTCACCTTGATGGTGAACACTCCAATGAGTTTTGAAGGTAGAATATAAGCTGTGCCGGAAAATTCAGGAACAATATCGGGGATATATTTCTTCTTGAAGCTGATATTTCCATTTTTTAGGTGCACTACCACTAGGTTTGTAGTAGTAGCATCCAAAGCTACCAACGTGTCACTGGAAATCGTTGAAATTTCTCCAGAGAAGCCACCAGAAAATTCTGCCACTTCATGTTTCAACAAATCGCCATTCTTAACACTAACTTCATGTACATGAAGATGGGATGAACCAGAAAATCCTACAGCATATATTACTTCACCACCAACCGGATGGATTAAATGGTGAACCTTCACACTGCAGACAGAAAACAGCCAGATCAGAAGTGGATGGAGAAGAATCTTAAATAAGTCATAGATCTATTCATATATTTGCCATACCCGTCAGCCAGCTCCACATTCCATAGAATGCTTCCATCAACACTTGAGACAGCATGGAGACATCCATTGCTATAAACAACAACCCTATTCCCTCTGTCCTTCTGGTCAGGCTGCAAATTACAAAGTAAGAAGTACTAATTATTTAGAACACGCACTGAAATGTCAGAACTAATACAAATGTGCAAACAGCTACTTTGCAGGTTTAAGCTAGAAGCCAACTGAAAGCAAATTGAATAAGGAAGCACAAGGTGGCTCTAGGTGATAGACACCCATATCGCATAGGTACACCTCAGAGGCACAATGCGATCACCTTTTAACAAATGGTTTCAAAACATGTTATTATTTAAAAGATAAATGCTTTCAACTTGAGACTATATGGCATAAACATGTTCATGATGAAATAAAACCAAATTTAAAATACATTGCACTGACACCAGAAAACCAAGTCTAAAGGATCATAAAATACTAAACTCAAATGGAAAAGCCACACAGCAGCACCTGAAATGAGGGGAGGGGGGAGGGGGTGAAGAACTGCAAATAGAAGGTAGGGATAGGTGCTAAAGTTGTAAAGAGAAGGGAGAAAGACGTTTTGCTAACAGATAGTTTAAAAAAGGAGAGGAATCATTTATAAAAATATTCTCAAAAAAGTTATCAAAAAACCAAATTTCAAAGTTATGTGAGAGACGAGGCGTGGGCACCTAAGCGTTGGCACATGCAAGCGCCTAGGCGTGCCTTCGCCTCTCCTTTATATACTGTTAAAACACCACAAACACTAATGCAATTGAAATATAAAGCCATTCTTCAAGATATATATACATGTCAAACCATTTTACAGTGAGCAAAACAGCACAGGTATGCCCCAGTATATTAATAAAAATAGTTGTTGCTGTCAACCAACCGCAATCAATAATAGGGACTTCGAGGGCTCTTTCCCTGGAAGGGAAGTCTCCCACACCATCTGACCATCGGGAAGATTCCATGCTCTCAAAATTCTTCCCTCCGATGATAACGTAATGATATCTGGTAGAAAAGAAAGAACGAAAGACGTTTCAATATTTTCGGTTCCAGTTCAAAAGATCAAACAAATGAGACACGTGCGTTTTTTCAGCTGAAGCAGTACATAGAAACTGATTAATGCTTTAACTCTGAATTGATAAACTCATTCACAATTCACAACCTGTAGAAGGAAAGCCTCAATAAGTCCTTTGCCAAATCCAAATACATAATGTAACACTGAGAAACCCATTATAATTACAATAATCCTAATCCCTTTGAAAGAGGGAGTGGATAGACTTGTAAAAATCAGAGGACACATTGTACACAAAAGATGACCTGAAAATGAAAGATACAAATGACCTCCTCATCAACTTCATAACAGTGTGACTTTATTGAATAGAGGTATGACCACACACAATAAAGGCCAAACTCAGCAGGATCCTATTTTAACGCTTACAATGTTACGGCACAGGAGACTTCTACAGAAAAATATCAGGTCTTGTTTTAAATTCTTTTAATGGAAAAGAAAAATAATAATTTTAACTTAATGAAGACAATATATCCTCAATACAAGAAAAGAATAAAGATTATCAAATTGCCGAATTTGGTGAACATTGAAGGACTACTTCCTAAAAAATACAACCCTACAGCACATCCCCTATTGTAAATTCTAGAGGCCAAAAATATATTCCTATAATTTCTCTGCCTATATATCCCATAGATTGGTAAATAGGCAATGTCACAAATATTTTCATCTCTTATCTGCCAAAAAAAAAACATACTCCCTCCTATTGTAAATATAAGGCATTTGACTTTTGTGCACGTAGTTAGTTAGTTTTTAGCTCCATAAACTACGTGCACAAAAGTCCAATTCCTTATAGGGAGTATCAAACTTGCAAGTGATCAACAGCATATTTGTCATATATCAAATCTTGTACCAAAAAGGCAAGCAGTGACAAGCTAAGAGCAAATCATGAGAATAGTTTCCATCATCTCAGCACAATGAACACGATACAACTATGTGAAGAAAGATATATACTAGCTGTCTAGCTCCTCTAACCTGCAACAAATAACTATTGTTGATAGTAGTTACTCACTCAAGAGGAAACTTTAACCTACTAAATTAAACAAGAAAAGGAGTATGAGCACAAAGAGTGATTTTTTCAAGGGCACAAAGAAGGATCAACAAGAAAAGCATAAACCACATTCAAAGGAAAAAACCACCACAAGAATTAGATAATCAAAACCTTCCATCCTGAAACGTAGAGAATGGAATAGAGATACAGAGATTCAAAGTGTAATCATCACATCCACTTCTATCCCCTCGGAATGCCCATGTTCAAAAAAATCTGATGTAAGGAGATGAATTTGTAAAAACTCCATGTCAATTCCAGATGTCTTATGCTACATTAGGAATATTTTTGCATAATACAGAGATTAATACAAAGACCACATAACAATTTATGTGATCAAAGGTTCTATTAACGAATGCATACGAAATTGAAATATTACAAATGCAATGTTCAAATCATGAATCAAATTTTGTATTTGTATGCATCTTAAGCTGGTAATACGCATAAGTTTTCAGTTTTATGAGTGATCTATGTCCACCAACAATTATAAGTAAGGACGAAACAGTGAACAACTTCTATAAAATATGATCAAAATAATAATTCCAGCGTCCTATGGTGGCAGATACCAAGTTTTGAAACTTGACAACTGAAAAAGCGTTTAAGCATCTAGAATAATTTTGATGCTGTGACAATTCAACTGCAAGCGTATAGGCAAAAAAAGATAATGCACCGTTCATCTAATGCACCAAATTAATAGATCCGAATTACATATAAACTTACATTTTCCGAGGGCTATATCAATCTGGTCAACAGGATCGTTATCACCTAGCACATGCCGCCAAACTGCACGAATCCAATGCCAAAATCACCACAAAACATTCACACCATCAAAACAGTCAACAAGCTTAAAAAAAACAATCCGCTACCCCACCTCCACCAAAGGGAGAAAATAGGGCAAGAATCGAATGAAAAGCAGCCAGTTCAATCAAACTGAAACTTACAAATCTCGCCCCGTCGTAGATCGAGAGAAGCGAGGATATTCTCTTCCGTCGAGACAACAACGCGCTTCCTTCCAGCTTTTTGAGTCTGAAACACAGCGTGCTTCACTTTGCCTATGTACTGCTGATGCCTGCAATCGGAACGAAGAGCCCTAGGATTTCAATTCCCAATTCAATTAAAATCAGGAGCTGAAAAGAAGGAACAAAAAACAGTACCAGTCGACGAGGCCGACTTGATCTTCGTAGAGAGAGAAGACACCAAGAAAGGAAGAGAGGAGGAGGAGGAGAGTTAAAGCTCTCATCGCCATGGTCATGGCGAAGAGTTCTCTCAAACTCCGGCTAGAGAAAAGAGATCGATGTGAAGAGTGAAGGCCAAAAGCACGTTTATTCGAGCTCATGGAGGCGAATCTACAGAATCTCATATTGACCGACCCGGGCCGGGTTGACCCGGATTATGTGATATGGGCTATGATATGGGTGTGGGCTACTGGGCCAGCCCATGATCATTCTTTTGGTTTCGTTTTTTTTTTTGGACATACAAATGTAACATAACATACTTCGACAATATCTATCGAAACTAGTTTTATTGTCCGCATCTATCGAAACTAGTTTTATTGTCCACGTTCCTCGCTGTTTTGTTTATATAATTTTGGGTTTTTTTCTAAAATAACCTATTATCCGAAAGCTATGCATGTATAAGCGCGTGTTTGGCAAAAGGGATCTTTTTTAGGGGTTGGGTGTTTTTTAGGAGGTGGATATTATTTTTGGGGTTTATGGAGGTATGGGAGGTGGAGTTTATTTTTTAAAATAACATTATAAAAAACCTGAAGGGTGTTTGGTGGGTATAAGGTTATACTAGTACGATTCCCGCGCCATGGCGCGGTTTTTTAAAACTAAAATATTAATAATATATATAAATATATTATAAAATACTAATAAAAGTTTTAAGATAAAAAAAACTTTACCATAAAAGTATAATACATAAATGTAGATATTTTAAATCACCCAGTAATAATAATATCAATATCAGTGTAACTTTTTTGGAAATTTTGAAATCTGAATCACGCATTTAAATGTGATGTGTCACAACTAATAATTAATTAATGTTTTGAATTGAGCTCAATAGTTAGTGCATAAATGTGATTTAAGCCTAATGGTTATATTAGATTGAATTCAATGTTTTGAATTAAGCCCAATTGTTAGTAAATATGTTAAGAATAAAAGAGAATGGAGGATTAAAAAAAAATTAATGGAAAAAAAGAGAAAAAGAGAAAAGGAGAAATAAAAAAATCAAGGAAAACAAAAATATTCCTAAAACTCCTCTAAGATTGACACGTAAGCAAAGTCTTCTAAATTAAGGTTATATATAGATTGTTAGTAAATATGTTAAGAATAAAAGAGAATTGAGGATTAAAAAAAATTAATGGAAAAAAGAGAAAAAGAGAAAAGGAGAAATAAAAAAATCAAGGAAAACAAAAATATTCCTAAAACTCCTCTAAGATTGACACGTAAGCAAAGTCTTCTAAATTAAGGTCATATATAGATTTGGTTATTGTGGATGAAATGTCAAAATTGCCCTTACTACCCTTTCCCCTTCTTCCTCCTTCCTCCTTATTATTTTTGCAGGGAGCCTTTTCTTCCCCTTTCCCCTTCTTCCTCCTTCCTCTGTCATCGTGGCCTGGTCTACTCGATGGTGGGGCTGCAAGCCCGAGCACCAGCCTCAACCCCGCCCGCCGGAGCCAGCCCCAATTGACCCTACCTCCTTCCTATTTGCTGAATGAAGAACGGTCAGTTCTTCTTCACCGATTGAAACCCTAGGTTCGACAGTTGCTCCTCCAAACGGAGTCCTGGGTTGCCGGCGCCGGTGTGGTTCGTTGCAGCCTGGTAAGGAAGAGGTAAACCCTCTCAATTTCGTTCTCTACTGTTCCAATTTCGATCTCGTTTGAAATCATAAGGTGTTTGCTTTCGTTATCCCTAGCGCTATTTCCAGATTCAGGACGGTAACATTGCAAATCGAGAGGGAAAGGGGTAAAGAGGGGATGCGATGCTCGACGATGGCGGGGCAACGCAAGTCCGGCGAGCCGGCTACGGGACTGAAGGAGCGAGAGAGGGAGATAGTAGGCGACCACCACAAGCAGTGGCTTCTTCGGGTGATTTCAGGGGCAAGAGTGTACATTTTTTGGCACCTGATAAAATAACCTCCGGAAAGCTTCCCTCCCAGGGCTTCCATTTTCACCAAATTTCAACTCTTGAAACCTGTAACTGCAACTCATGGCACCTGATTGCCAAACATCATCGAATGAGCTTTTTTTTTTGGGGGAAGCTGATGACACCTTTTCAAACCTTTTAAAACTTGTTGCCAAACAGGTGCTAACCCCATCCGAAATTTTTTTGCACAATTTCGGATATCCGGATTTTGGTGCAACCGGTAGCCGGTAATTGATGGGAGCCAGGAAAGAGAAAAAAAAAAGAAAGAGGGGAAAGGGGAAATAGAGGAAGAAGACGCCAAATCTCTCCTTCGTCCCCAATGGCGGAAGCAGAGGTGGATTCGATTCTGATCGGAGGAGACAAGGGAGCGGCGGTGGCGGAGGCGCTGGAGAAGGGGCGAGAGCAGTGCTGCAGTGGGTGGACACTTGTTCAACAGATCTAGGGTTTCACTCGAAGATCCCGTCGGATCGTCGTATCCTTCGCCCCGCGACTTCCTCGACTGTCGAAGTTCCTCCGGTGAGTCCCTGTTGCTGTCATTGTTATTCAAGAGGTAAGCTCCATTATTGTAGGCTTTGCCAACCTTGTTTACAGGTGAGTTCTGAATTTTAATGTATGTTTGAATTGTGAATTGTGAATCTTCTGTCTGTTAAATTGGATGCTTGCAACCAGTTGTGAATCTTCTGTCTGCTAAATTGGATGCTTGCAACCGGTTCTGAATTTTTTTACGCTTGCATATGTTTTTCTTTGTTGTTCGAAATTGTTGTTTCTCTATGCTGTTCGAATTTTTTTATGCTTGCATATGTTCTTCTTTGATGTTCGAAATTGATGTTCTTCTCTATGTTGTTCGGAAGTGTGTGATTGTTAGTCACTCCATAAAATTGGGGATTATCCAATCAATCAACTGATTATGGGTTTTACCGTCTGCTGAACAATCTAAAATCTATGGTGGTGTACTGTAATTTGTGAAATATCAAATACTTGTATTGGTACTATGTTTTTCAATAAGCACGAGGGCAAAATTTTACCTGTCTGCCTGAGCTCCGATACTGTGTTTTGGTCGTATAGGAATGAGCAATAGTCTTGTATGGATTTGGATTGCATACCCCCAATCAAACCCTAGGTAGGTATGGTGAATGTGAATTGGCAGCAAATGTGTGTGAACTGCTGTTAATAGAACGTTGAAATTGCTGTTCGATTTTTTTTATTCTTGCATCTATTCTTCTGTTTGAACGTTGAAATTTCTCTTTTGTCCCTCAATTGTCACTGTTTTTGCATTGATTGATATAGATATTGAGTTCAACAATTGTTGACACTTCTCAAATTGGCTATTTAGCTCGCTAATCAGTGAATCTGCTTGCTGATTACTATTGATGCTTTGTGACCTTAGACCGCAAAGTTAACCTCATTTATGTAGGAGCATTGTCTCTGATGGCAGACAATATGCCTTTTTTCTATTTTGAAGTTTTTGCTTACTTTGATCGCTCGATGTTCATAGGTTGTTTTGAATAATGCCACTGTAGAGACTGATAATAAGGCTACAACGTCGAATGGACAGATGGGGGTGCACTGTGACAGAGGAAGTTGTTGTTTGTGCTACAGCTGCTATAATGTGCAATGTGTTTTCTACTGTTGGTGAGCTACCGGATATAGGAAAATCTGATCTCACCTTAGTAGCTACGACAAGTGCTTCAAAAGAGATAGCTGAAGAGCCTGAAAATAAAAAATAAAGGGGATCAAGGAGAGAGTATGACAGTAACTCAACATGCTGGTTTTTGTGTAGTAGATAGTGTTAATGTAATTGTGAACGGATGCAAGCTTAATTGTTTTGGGGACACGAGGAAAGTACACCTGGAAACTAATTTTTAACTCCGTTCGTTCATTCTTTTTATCTCTAATTAGCCTATTGTGCTTTCTAGAGAGGCAATACGTGAATTGTTTTACAAATCCCCGACCTTTTTTACATGTTACAACTTGCCAAAGAAAATAAAGACGTTGTATTCTTTCATTAATAGATTTACTTGTATATTTCATCATTGTAGCCTCAAAGAAGTAACTAAAAAATCAGTTAACGAACATAATATATATTGCTTTCAATTTGATCTTAATTTACTCATCACTTCGCTAATAACAATATTTACACAACGCTGTGTTGTAAATATTAACTGTACACTCTATGGTTTCCTACTGGACACCAATTGATTGTTTACTGGACACATTTTAGGGTTTTCCTCTCTTCTGAGCTATGCTGATAAATTTACACAATTTTCTATAAAAAACGGACACTTTTTCCTCTCTTTTCTGTGACAGCAGCACCAAAGATAAGCGATAACCCATAATGAATTTACATGTCACCCATACTTGATTTACATGACACATAATGTATTTTACTTGACACATGAATTTTTTTACTTGACACATGAATTTTTTTACTTGACACCTGTAAATAAACGGCTGATTTGTGTGAAATCTTTATGATTTGGAAGTAGCTTGCACATATATAAGCATAAAAGCCGAGGAAAAAACAATCTTTTGCGATCTCTATTGAAAGATGATATACTGAAAATTTTAATTTACAATAACTGCACTTCCTGCAAATTAACACCAAAGTACTAAAAAAAAACTTCAAAGTGGTCACAACATGCTTTCATTTCTTGGATAGACGAGTTTTGGTTCAAGAACACCAAGAACTTTTGGGTCAAAAAACATGTCATGTTAAAGGGCATAACCTGTCTTGTTAATAGCATTACTTGTCATGTTATTTTCTTTCATTAAGGAGAAGAAGATCGATTCGCATCACCTGCCATATTAAAGGTTATAACCTGTCATGTTAAAGGGTTTGAACTATCATGTTAATAACAATACATGTCATGTTATTTTCTTTCATTAAGGAAAAGAGGATCGATTCGCATTACCTGTCATGTCAAAGGCTATAACCTGTCATGTTAAAGGGTATAAATTATCATGTTAATAGCATTACATGTCATGTTATTTTCTTTCATTAAGGAGAAGAGGATCGATTCGCATTACCTGTCATGTTAAAGGCCATAACCTGTCATGTTAAAGGGTATAAATTGTCATGTTAATAGCATTACATGTCATGTTATTTTCTTTCATTAAGGAGAAGAGGATCGATTCGCATTACCTTCATGTTAAAGGTTATAACCTATCATGTTAAAGGGTACAACCTGTCATGTTAAAGGTTATAACATGTCATGTATTTTACCAAAGAAAATCATTTCCAGTTAGGATACTTAGGCGCAGGTATGGATGTTGGACATTCGGCTCAAATCCAAATCTAAATAAATCTAGTTTGGTCTAATTTGTGTGCCCATATCTGAAACTACAGATGTTGTTATTTTAATCCGATCCAGCTGCCCAGATTTTAGTATGTCATGGAGTTTGAATCTAGTTCAGAATTGCATTTTAAACAAACGTACATAGAAGAAAAACAAATCATGAATTGTTATAAATACATGGAAGAAATACAAATCCTTCATGTAATACAAGGACTTCTATAAAGTGATACACAATCCTAACTTTCCATTACCTTATTCCTGTCAATTTGGATAGTGGAAATCAGAGAGAGATTGGAGCTGACAACCTAAGCCTCTGATCTGCCAAAAGCGTTATTCCTCATCTGAGAAGTACAATTTCGGGGATTGAGGGCTTGTCTGTAACTCTTCAAAATTGGCCATTGAAATGGATCTTCTGAGGACGTTCGATTCCTTATCGCTATCAACATTCACAATCTCTCTACTAGACGATAGAGAGTAACAGGAGTGCTTGATGCTGCTAATATCAGAATCAATGTGCCCCTTAATTCTAGTTGAACTGTCCCCTAGACAGTGAAGATCTGGCGGTGAGAGCAGGAGACGCGGAATCCCCACAATCTTGCTTCGTATCACATGGGATGGACCGTTATCTACGCTCTTCCTTGCCTCCCGTCTGGACAACTCTGGGTGTGCATTCTTTTCATGATCCTGGGGACAAATACAAGATACAATGTTATGCAGAGAGGGAACTGAACCAGCTTGCTATAATGCCAGTCCACGTGTATTGGACCACAATGTCCCCAGTTTGTCATTAGTGCCTTTAGTGCTTCTGAATTGTATCTTTAGTAAGTTAATCGTGCACAAGGATAAGAAAGATTAATATCATGTACAGGAGAGTGTGCGTGGGGATACAATCATTGATTTGAATAGGGTGTCATGTCGGCAAACAAACAAATATATTGAATGCATGATACAATCATCTAGAGTTTTTTTGTTTAAGCAAGTTTACCTCTTCCAACAGTTCAAAAAATCCTTCGGGTTGTTGAAAGGCAATGCCGCATCTCCCTTGAATGTTGTTATTACGACGTTGTTTTCTTCTTACATTTTTTTGTCGCCTAATAACATGAACAGTAAAAAAGGAAAACCCAACAATATAGTCCATAAGAATCAGTGAATCACCATATCTCAAATAAAATCTAAGCAATTATAAGATGGACACGTTATAGGAAGCATACTTTCTCAACTGATTAGTCTGAATGATATTGTCTTCCATCAAGACCACAGGTATAAAGAAACTAGATAACATGAGGACAAAACTGAAATGAACGCCCACAAAATATATATATTCACCAAAATATATATATACACACACACACACACCAAAATATACACACACGCACACACATTATGCTTGAAAGCAAAAACAAAATGCACAGATATGCAATACACCCTGTCACATAGCACTTTAAGGGGTTTGAATGCCAATTTTAAAAACTTGAATGTATTGGAATGCAATGGGCAATTAGAGATTAGGTTTCTACTTCCTAAGTGTTCTTTCTACATGACACTTACTTTAGGTTTACATGACACTTAATTTAGTTTTACCTGACGCCAAATTTGTAAAGTTTAGGAATCATTTATGGAGCAAGAATTGGCCAAAAAGCTGATAACATTGACATACTTCAAACTACTCTTTGCATAATCTTGGTATAAAAATCACCATCGATGTGCACAACTTCAATCAATTCAGAACCATAACTGCGTACTTTGAAATTGGAACAACTACACACATGATGACGCAGTTTATTGAATTAAGAATCACAACAATGACAGAAAACGCAGGGGGGAAAGATCCTATCAATTTATCAAAGCATACACCTTGCCACCTGTGAGATCATGTTGCTTCTTTCTTTCTTCATCAAATTTCTTTTTGTATCAAGCATAAACATCATATATTTATATCAAGATGGACATATTCAATCTTCACCAAGTTTAGAATGTAAAGAGTACCACTAGATAACAATCAAATTGAATTAAGATTCCATGGGAGATTGATTGCTATAAACCTTGAGATTAAGATTGCTCTAAATAGCAATCAAATTGAATTCCATCTTATAAAATTTCGTCTGAAAGAAGTACAGACAGAGAGAGAAATTACCAAAGGAATTAGGAGTGACGAGGAGAGATATCATCGGCACCGCCATTACCACCCTCGCCGTCCTCCAAATCCTCGCTCTTCCTCTTCCTCGATCTCTCCCATCACCCCACTCTTTTGCCTAGCCTGAAATTATTTCAAATTCAGGAGCAACCAAATTCACTCAAATTCCACCCTAACCCGCAATCTTGTATTCAGTAGAGAGGAAGAAGAGGAGAGGAGAGGAGAGGAGAAGAGTGTACCTGGAATTAATTCGCGTGAAGGAGGAGAGGAGACGAGTGATGGAATCGTTGGCCGCATCGAAGGCGTCTTCTTCCTCCTCTACGCTCGAGCCCTTCCTCTGAGCCGGAGACCTATCGCGCCCGACCGCCCGCCTCCGATCCCATTCCTTCTCCCTTCCCCTTCTCTCTCTCGCGGTGGCTCTCTCTAGGGCTGGGCAAAAGTTGGATCGGACCGGAATCGGACCGGGACCAGACCGGAAATTACGGTCTTTGGATCGGACCGAAGAATTACGGTCTGGTCCGCGGTCCAAGAAATTATGTATTCCGGGTTCCGCTCCAAAACCGGGACCAGACCGGAATTTTCGGTCCGGACCGGAATTGGACCGGATTCTGATTTTATTTTATTTTTTAAAAAAAAGAAAAGAAAGAAAGAAGAGGAAACACGCTTCATCTCTCAGTCTAAAGTCTCAGCCGGCCCTACTCACTAGTACTCAGTACTCTCTCAATCTCTCTTCTTCTTCGCTCAATTGATTCGTCCTCGTCCTCTGTCTCACGGCTGCTCCAGAGTCCAGACACCATTGATTCGTCCTCGTCCGGTCGTCCATCCGTCTCGCAGGCGTTCCGCTCTCAGTCGGCCCTCCTCCCTCCGTTTTTCTTCTTCCCTCTCGACTCTCTATTGTTCGCTCACGTCTCTGTCCCGAAGCCTCTCTCTTCAATTCTTCTTCTTCCCCCCTTTTTCCATTTAGATCTAGGTTTGTTTCAGTCTAGATTTGAGATATTTTTCAAATCTAGGGTTTTGGACATTAAAGAATATTTGTTTGGTTGAATATTTTTCAGATCTATGTCTGTATACGTCCTCTTTCTGAATTCGATCTCTATTAATGTCCACGATGATAATAGAAAGTTGAAATACTCAGCCCATCATTTGAGCTCTATTTGGTGGAATTGATTAGCTTTAGAAAAAATCTTCCAACGATGATTAGGGAACTCGAAGAAGTGCAACAAACAGTGATTAGGGAACTCGATGAACATTTGTTTGGGGCTGTTGTACTGTTGTGTTTCAAAAAATAAAAATCAAATAAAAAAATTTGTAGGCATAACCGGTCCAAACGGTCTTTCCGGTCCGCGGACCGGAAAAACCGGGACCATATTTCTCGGTCCCGGTCCGATCTGCGGTCCAACTTTCGAAAAATTCCGGTCCATCGGATCGGACCGGGACCGGAATGTCCGGTCCGGTCCGGTCCAGTCCAGACCGGATGCCCAGCCCTAGCTCTCTCTGTGTCTCTTCCAATGTCAGGAGCACCGGTCTTCCCTCTCTCACGGTGGCTCTCTCTGTCCCTTCCCATGTCAGGAGCACCGGTTACTCCAGGTAACGTTTACCGCATGGGGTGCAATTTTTCCAAGGGGGAGGGTTAACCCTTGCAAATGTTTCGGATAGTGGGTTATGGGCGCAAATTTTTTTGGATCAAGGGTCATTTACTATTATTCCCTCTATAACTTTTACTAGTCTTATTATCCGCGTGTTATGCAGTATATTAATAAATATTATTTTATTATATACGTTATCTTTGTTTTTTTTTTAAATTAAATTATGAAAATTAAAAATAACTTGATTGAAAACTTTCTAGGAAATCAATATACAACTCATTAAAATATCTTAATTGAATAAATAACATCATTAACAAATTTAAATATAAAAATAAATAAAATGTGTTCCAATTAATGAAAATGTATAAAATTTAATAAAATAAAATAATATATCATATTATATTATTATTTAATAATTCAAGTTTGTCTATGACCCACTAATAAATTTACATTAAAAACAAATGGTTTTTTAATATATATATATATGTGTGTGTAATATTTTATTAATTATTTTTGTTATAATTTTTGATTTATTTTCAATTTATTATTGGTGATAATTTTTGTTTGAAACGAATAACTTTAATTGCTAAAATATTATGAAACACATACTTTCTCTTTCTCCACTTCATACACACAATTATATATGTGTGCGCATGAGTAATTAAATTATACTTCTTTTACATAACAATATCGGGTGATTTAGGTAAGTAAGCTATTTAGAAAGTTCAATTAGCTAACTAGATAACAAACTTGTTAAATTAGATTAGGTAGTCTATTCTCCAAATGGGGTATTAATTGGCCAATGGTCAACTGCTTGACCATTGACCGGTCAACGTTGACCAACTCATGTGGATTTTTTTTTATTTTTTAATTTTTTAATTTTTTTTTGAAGTGATGACATTTTTGTGATGCCACCGTTTTGATGCCATTTTTTATGACATTTTATTTTCACTTTGATGCCACTTTTCTAATGAAATGGTTTGATAACACTTTTTGAATGCCACTTTTCTAATGAACTGGTTTGATAACACTTTTTGAATGCCACTTTTTTCAAACCTTGATGACATTTTTTTGTTTACTATGATGACAGGTTGACCATTGATGCCATTTTTTTTTATGGTTGACTACTAATGACACTTTTTATGTCAATTTTTTGATGATTTTTTTCCCGTGATGCCATATCTTTTCAAAGTAGTGTTTTGATGACATTTTTTTCTTTAATGGGATACCACTTTTTGAAAGTAGTATTTTGATGCCATTTTTCTAATGTAATTATTTGATGCCACTTGTTTAGTCAAATCGTTGATGCCATTTTTTTTTAATTTAATCAATTGTATATCAATATATTTTCATCGATTCTACTTTTATTCACTGATGACACGTTTGTGATTACACTTTATTGATGCAATCACTTGTGGTGACATGTTTATTATATTTTTACTCATTGATGACATTTGTGATTACACTTTACTAATCTCAATCATTTTTTATGACATTATTTGTTGATGATGATATTTTTATTGATAACATATGAGCATATAATGTGTTTACACTTCATTGGTGACATTTTCTATTGATGACACATTTGTAATGATATTTAAGAATCTAATATCAAGAAATACAACATAAAATGTCTCTCTTCCTTTTTATTCCGGGCTTGGGATCGATTGTGCATCAAAACACGAGCGGAGTTAAAGCAATAAAAAAAGTAAGAAACCTATTGTTATTGATGAAAATAGAAAATTACACTAATTAAAAAATGCTAATGTGTTTCTATAATACTATTGTTGTGCACTACCAAGTAACCAACCAACACCACTTGAGATTCTTCTTGTCTCTTGCACCAAACCTTGACGTAAATGGTCCTAGACTTCTAGTGGTAATCCACCAAAATGACAGTAACCTCCTCCTTGGCAAGTAAAATAAATAAATTAGGCATGATAATAGCCCCCATTTACTAGTTTACCTAATATTTACTAGTTCATCATTCAAAGCCAATTGACCACACATTTCAAGAGGAAGACAAACTCAAACAACACCGTTTCATACTAAAGCAACATATAAAGTGTCTTATTGGAAGACCATAACTTACGATATTAAATCCCAAACATTATACTGATATAGAAATAGAAGCCCCGAATGGAGTAGCTTTGAAGACAGATTGGCTCAGATCCATGAATCTTGATGTTTTCCTTCTTCACAATTCCAGCCTGGACGAGGAAGGTGGACACATTCTTTCTTTGATCACCTTGCAGCTGGATAGCCTATCCTAGTTCGACGTCTTGAACAAGACCACCATTGCAGCAGAAATGCAGAATTCCTCCTTGAGATCCTTGATTTTATTGTAGCTGAAATCTTTCTCCAGTCGTTAAGCTTTTTCTACCGTTTTGCTGCTGTGTACGGATGTGCACATAATCCTTTGTTCCAGCACCAGAGCCCTCAGCATTTGCATAAGCAAACAGATCTAATGCACAAAATAGACATCATTCAATACTCGAAGATGATGAAACAAATTGGGGAATATAAGTGGAAATAAGAAATTTTTATCTCCCCGGACAGCAAATGACAGCATCTGAAACTGAAACAGTTGTTGCCCCACTCTTTATGATCAAGAATTGTACTACTACAATGCTAGTAGAGTAGTACACTAGGACAACAAAAATACAAGATTATCCTAAAGTATATCTAAATGTGGAATATCTTCAAACAAGTAGTTATACAGTTTAATTTTCTTCCTTTTTTCCAGCCAACAAGCAAGAGAATATAACAGTAACAGAATCAAAGTAGTTATACAGTTTCATTTCTTTCTTTAGACAAGTAGTTAGTTAAAAAGTCATTCAAATTCAAAGTCTAGTTTCTCTTCAGAGTACAATATTGGCCAAGTTCACTAAAAAAAAAAACAATATTGGCCAAAAAGCAAGAGAATGTAACAATAAGTCAGTAACTGACAACCCAACTAGAGAAAATATGTACAAGTCATAACTAGATACCTCATGTAGTCACAGAAATGGAGGAATTATCAACAATCTAAAAAAAATTCATAACCAACATTCCAAGAAATCAGATTCCAATCTCAGCAAGAAATTCATAACCAACCATCCAAAAAACAGTACCAAATCATATAAAAAAACACAACCACCAAAAATTTTTAGAAGCAATGGTGCTTCAGATTCAATGATGATAAACAACAAGAGAGAACATATGATATGGAGCTTCAAATTCCATCTAAAAAATTCAGAATCAACAAGAGCAATCGAAAATGTGCAATATGGAATCACAAATCGCATATGAGGTCAAATAGGGAGAATTACATCTTATGAGCATAAATATGGATTCAAACACCAATCATTACTGATGCCAAATCAAATTGAGGAGATAAACAAACAAAAACTGAAATGGAAGCTCAAGGCAAACAATTAATCCCCAATTTTTATTTCAAAACCCTAGTTATCGAATCAATTAAGCAATTCAAACAATTAATCGAAGAAGAGGGGGAGAAGAACATGACCTTGAAGCTACAAGGGAGGAGCGAGCGACATCGAAATCAGGGAGGCTGAGTCTAGCTTCGTCTGGCAACAGAAATCGGGGGAGGATGGGTCTGGATTCGTCCTCGCAGGTGAGATCGAAGGTTGAGAGAGAGAGGGAGGTCGAAAATCGCCGGACGACGGCTCTTAGATGCCATGGAGAGAATGAAAGGGAGCGGGGTACGATCGGCGAGCAGCGGTAAGAGGAAGACAACTCCGCAGCCGGAGAAGGACGGACGATCGCCAGGAGGAAGGAGGAATCGCCGATCACCAGAGGAAGGTGAAGCGGAGAGGAGGGCGAAGGGTCTCTGACCTAAAAAAAATACTCAGTATTCAATATAGGTTATAAACCCTAAAAAAACTTTTAAATTAGTTAATGACCTAATTAAAACCTCCTAAATGCCTAAAAACGCAAATTTTCTCTAACAATATCTTCATGTTCATTAATTTTTGTATAACAATATGACGATATTTATTCATTTCTTTGTTTTTTTTTTCACAGTAGGCAAACAATCGAATGCCTTGCTAGGCAAGGTTCATCCTTGATCATCTCTAAGGATGATGTTAATAAATTGGGTAAATTCTTTTTGTGGTCCCTAACCTTTAAGGGTTAGCCGCTATCGGTCCCTAACCTTTCTATGTGTTATTTTTAGTCCCTAACCTTTCACATACTGCTACTATTTAGTCATTCCTTCAATTGTTGCCGTTAAGCTAAACAGAAAATTTTGTAAATTCAAAACAAGATTGTCGTTAAGTTGCCGTTAAGCTGTAGGAATGGCTCAAAACACATTTCCATCAAAAATACCAACAAGGAGACTGTCATACTTCTACACACTAAAACAAGGAAAACTTTGTAATTTTGTGAAACACCAACACATTTCCATAAAGTTGCTGATTTTTCCAGCACCACACTTCTACACTTCTAAACACCAACACATTTTCATCAAGGAGGATTTTCACTTGGAAGACGAGGATAATAAAGTTGCTAATTTTTGTCAGTAGCACACTCCTACACACCAAAAACAAAATTCAGCATCATGACCTATTCAACATGAACAAGAAAATTATATGATTTTAGCCCCTCCTGCAGCTTGCTCGCTTCCTTGAGCTCCTCCTACAGCTTGTTCGCTTCCTCGAGCCCCTCCTACAACTTGTTCGCTTCCTCGAGCCGCTCCTACAACTTGTTTGCTTCCTCGAGCCGCTCCTACAGCTTGCCAGCTTCCTTGAGCCTTCCTTGATTTTCTTGAAATGGTTGTGTTACTTGAATTCATAGCCTTGAACAAGAAACAACAACATTAGTCTATTTCATAATGTAATATTCACATTCGATCAAAAAACATTAACGAATCGTATCATGGTTGGTTTGTGCATGTTCTCTTATTATGCCCAGATCCACCACAATTTTGGCAACACACAATCATACTCAACCTTCTCATGTTTCATGTTGGTTCTCTTTCACCAGCTTCCCTTCTCCTCTTCTTATTTGGTCTACCTTGTTTGGGGGGAATTGAGCTAGGAGGTTGAATTGGGTTATGAAACACATCTTTTCACTGATCTACACTTGTAGTTGGATTGATGATGTTACCATACACATTCTTCCATGTTGAAATACTATAGCACTGATCCACAAATTCCTCTACTGAATTCCCATTATAAGCTAAGGTTGCACATGCATGAGTACAAGGGATTCCTGTGAGCTGCCATTTTCTACACAAGCAAGTGCTGCAACATCGACAACAAACTGACCGAAAGGGGAACTCACTTGAAATTGTGCTCCTCCTGAAGGTGATGGCCAACAATGTCTAGATGCATCCTTATTCTTTTCTAATTTCTTCATAATTTTTGGACATATATCACCTGACCACTTACTCACTTGCTCTCTTTCCCTTGCAATTCTAACCATTAACTTGCATTTAATCATCTCCATCATTGTCAATAGAGGTTTATCTCTTGCATCTACAATATACTTATTGAAGCACTCTGAAATATTGCTTAGTAACATATTAGACTTACTCGTTTCTTTAAAATGTGATCTAGACCAATGTTGAGCTGGAATTTGCTCCATCCATTCCCAAGCATTTACACTGAGACCTTTTAGCTTTTCCATGTTTAGCTTGAACTCCCCCATGTAAGAACTTTTTGCAGCTGCCCATATTGTGTTCTTCATCAACTCTCTTGGATGACTTTTCTTAAAATTTTCAATTAAATGTCTCACACAAAACCTATGCTCAGAATTGGGAAATAAATCATGCACAACTTGAATTAAGCCCTGAACATCACATGAAAAATAAAAAAGATTAGTGTGAGTTTTCAAGCATAAATATAGTGTGAATAAAATGACATTAAAAATCTAAGTAATAGGGGTTACATTCTGCCTGTCGGATACAAAAGTCCACCTATGGCTATTATTAACCCCCAACTCTTCACCAAGCAGTTGTAAAAACCACGTCCATGAATCCCTACTCTCCACATCAACCATAGCATATGTTATGTGTCATATGCAATCATTTGGATCAATGGCGGTGGAAGCTAGTAGTTGTCCTCCGTATCTACCTTTAAGAAAGCAACCATCAACTGATATTAAAGGTCTACAACCAGCCTTGAAACCATTCTTACATCCCGATAAACAAACAAACATTCTCTTAAAAGTCAAATTATTCAATGACAAAATACACGTGCTCCCTGGATTTGTCCTTTGTATTTCCCCCGCATAATCAGCAAGCTTCCGATACTACCCATCTTCATCTCCTCTTAACATTTTAAGAGCAAACTGTTTTGCCTTGCTTGTCTTCCCTCTTTTCACAAAGATGTTATGATCGGACTTAATTTGCTCTTGTAGTGACGATACTGAAATTCCTGGGTTTCTTCTGATGGTTTCCAAATACTCAGAAGCGATGCACTCTTGATTAGCAAACTTATTTGAAAATCCTCTACTACAATTGTTCTCATTAATGTAGGTTCTAATTTGCACCTTTCCTGAATCATCGAGAGGAATTGCATATAACACCCAATGACACTCCTCTTTACATGTTGCTCTAAGCCTTTTCAAATCATTCTTCTTAAAACTAATCTGAAATCTGTTTTTAATAGCATATACTCAAACAGCTTCTTTCAGCACAATAAAAGATGGAAAAACCATTGTCAGTCTGAACTTTGGATCCTTCATGTCGGTTTTTGGATTGAACTTGGGAAACCTTTCTTTCTCCACATTACTATCTTCATCTAGACTATCGACTTAAGGTAGTAGATATCGACCTCTCTATTCTTTTTCTTCCTCAGCTTCCTCGATTCTGGCTAGCTCTGGTGGAAATCGACTGGCCAACTCGATATCGACTAAGGGTACTCGATATCGACTAGTGTGTGTCGAGTCGACTTTCTCGTTTCCAGCTTGATTTGTCCTGGTTCTGCTGCTCCTTGACCTCAGACTTTCTGTAGTTGACTTCAAGCTTTTTCTCCTTTCTCAGAACTGCTGTAAATTGCTTCGATTTCTGCGAAATTAAACAAAAACTGGTGTAGATTCCATAATTTTGCAAATAAGCATAAACTACATAGATTCTGTACTATTCTAGCCCAAATATATGAAATGCATGCAAAAAAAATGATATAAAAGTAACTATAAAACATGCTGAATTAGGCTCACATCAGTAATCAAGGTGCTTTTCAATCGTTATTTGATTTGATATACACTAGCATCTTTCAAGTTCCTTGATTTTGGATCTAGGGATTCCTTTCGCAAATTGGAAAGCTGATTTGTGATAATTAACGTTTTGCCCTGAAATACTACAATATTGATCTATAATTGATTTGGCTTTTAAGCAAGTTGAGGTGTTACCTCTGGTGAAGATAATAATATCATCAGCGAAGGAAAGGAAATGGATATTGTTACGACTCGGATATAAATACCCGAGTTACGTTTCGAAGGTTGGATACCTTCGTTTGGATCTTGCAATCCAGGTACGGGTCGAGGTTTCAAACCTCTTTAAGAATTAGTAATTAAAGCGGGGGTTTCAGACCCCAAAACAAGCGTAGGGCTGTTGGGTACACTTACCTTGTCCTAAGGACTAAGTCGCGGAAATTCATTTAAGGAAAGCGGAATGGAAGCGAAAGTAAAGTACAACTTGCCACGACGGGGGCCGGGTCAAAACCAAAACCATAAATCATAAATCATAATCAAATATCACTTAGCCAAATTAGCGAGTTAGGCCGGTTCTTTGCTCTCGCCCAGGAGGATTCCCCGTCATAGAAGTATGGAGCATGCAAGGAGCAAGTACCTAACACTATCCGCGAAGTCAGACCCAGAGACGCTTGCGGGACCTAAAGACCGCGCTAAGGTCATATAACATGCCTATACCTAGAATAAAGGATGTTATAATGCAGTACCAAATTTAAACACGCAAGTCATGCTTATCAAGATATATAAATATAAGTACAGAAAGACTGTAAAGACGCCCAAAGAATGCCAATTGACATATCCCTCTCCTACTCCGCCCCCTTTTTCATGAGCAGACCTGTCCAGTAAGGTACCCATTTCATCATCTGTATGCACATATCATCATATCATCATCATATCATCCTGCTCATGCCCGATGGTGCTGGGCTATCTCATCATGCTCATCTAACGACAATACTGACTCAGGGCAAGCCCGATAGGGCTGGCTACCCTTTGACCCTAGCAAAATGCTCTAGGACTCACATATAACAGTCGTTTTCTTTTCAAACGCATAAAGAATAGGGATATTCATTCATAAGTACAAGTCCTAAGCATGATACTACATGGCATGCTTTTATGCATATGCAACACCTACATATTATATGACACATCAGGCTGGAGGTCCGAGTTGCTGAGTAAGCTCACATAGGAAACTTACCTGGAGGCACGCATAATCCAAGCTATCAACACCAATAGCAAGAAATGTCCAACAGATCACAAATCACCTAACAAATATACCAATATGCATGAGTCTATCTAAGTAGCACAAGGCGCCCCTAACTATCATACATAACTTCACATATCTCATTTCAAATTATTCCATCTTATCTCATCATAAATCATTTCACGTTCATCTCATCTCAACATATAATGTCTCATCTATCATCTCTTCTTGAATCCTTATATAACATTTCATATCTTATTTAAAATTCACATAATTCTCAAGTAGGATTATACAATAAATTCATCGAGTTAAATCAAGTAAATCATTTTCTCAAAGTTTTCCAAACTCTTAAATCTCAAGTTTAAGTCAACCCATAATCGAAACAATTTCTCAAATCATCCTTGTCCAAATCAAGAGGAAGTATCAAATTTTCTAAGTCAACCCAACATCTTGTTTTATAAAAATATTCCGCCATTTTTGTTTTCAAATAATAAATCATTTAAGATATATTTCCGAAAACTTGAAAACTCTTTTTTAAATAATTTATTGCAATATATGACTAAAATAAACACCAACTATATTTATATATAAAACATTTAAAATTTCCCAATCACATTTTAAAACACATTTCAACATCACTAATTAACATATCCCAATTAGTCTATTTTCAAAAAAAATTATAACATATACATAATTCATTTTCATTTTTTCCAAAATTTATATTTAACACAAAATTTCAGAATATAATAATAATAATAATCAATTCAAATACACATATATAATAACTATATAACAACATAAGATATAACACATTAACATACACATAAACAACAACCCTTTTTAAACGAAATAGTCCAAAGAAGATTGAGCCGGACCAGACAAATGAGGAAAAAGAAAGGAAAGAACCGTGTTCAAGACTCTTCTTCAACCTCCGACAAGGCCTACGAAACGAAAAAAAAAGTTCTCAGAAAGCTCTCGTCCAACCCACACACACATCTCCCTCCTAGACATCAAGCACAGGAAGCACACAGAAAAAGAAGACACTGAAAAGAGGGGAAGAGAAGGAGGTTACCACGACTTGAAGATCTTGCCGCAAAATGTCCGATTGGATCGATTCGGCTCCGACGAAGGTGGATTCGAGCTGTTCTTGGCCTAGGAAGGAGGAGGAGTGATTAAAGGTTCACCTTTACATACGAATTGAGTGAAAGGAGGAAGAACCGGTGGCTTACCGCTCGGATTGAGCCGAAACAGAGAAGGAAGAGGGGGAGGAGAAGTCTCGGTGGTCCCTAGCTTCTTCTAGGTTGCTCGGGGTTCGTCTTAGTCGTTGAAGGAGGGATATTTTCTGTTGTTATGGTTTGTCGAGAAGAAGGGGCAATGGAGGCCTGAATGGTGGCGCTCAGCTCCTCACGGTAATAGGGGAGCTCGGCTCTGACGATGGGGACCTGGTAGACACGGCCACGGGTCCGACCCGCCGGGTCGACGGGTCGGACCCGTCGGGTCGACAACCCGGGGAGGGTGACCCTAACCCTGACCCGGGGTTGGGACGGGTCGGCGGGTTGGGTGACCCGGCGGGTCGACGGGTCGGACTGACGGGTCGGCCACGTGGCACCAAATCGGGTACCCAACGAGTTTTGCGGGTCGACCCGTCGGGTCAACCTTTTTTTTTAAAAAAAAAAATTGTTTTAAGCCCAAAATAAAACTCAACTCAAGTCTTTCACCACACTTTCGAAATGGAAAGATTTGAGGTTGACAAAACATGGTATGTGGGAAGATATATATAGATATCTTCATTCCACTCCCATCATTTCATCACACTTTAAATGTGGGAAAGAAAAGGTTGGATTGTGGGAATGACAAGTAGGGTATGAGGATCTATATATAGAGAAAATAGAGGTATTTAGCCCACTTTCGATGTGGGACAGAAATATGAGATATGAAAGAAAATGTGAGAAATTGGTATTTAAGTATATGATGTAAAATGTAATGTAATTAAAGTCTTTGGATTATATGGTGGAATATAATGTAATTTAAGTATTTCGATTATATGATGTAACATATAATAATATAATTAAAGTGTTTACCTCTTAGGATTTAATGAAATGAATAACACATGGTGATGAAACATCATGATACAATATATCAAGTTATGTTGGATTAATCTTTCTATTTAATTTAATTGATAGTTGTGTTGATCCATTAATCAATCATAAGTATTTTATTTTACTTGCATTATTATGTTAATTTCTTGATCAATGATTTCCAATCTAGGTTCTTCTTCATATAGATATGTTAAACTTTCTCGTTTAAAGTTGAATTAGCCACATGTTGTATATACACTTAATGATGATGTTATTAGAATTACATACTTGGGTTGCTTGTTATGACGTACATGAAAAGACACATTGAAAAGTATTGCCAATATTATATTTCATTCTTGTGTTTGAAAATCCGAAGTTCTATATCATTTTGAAAATAAACGAAACTCGACATTAAGGATACTATACAAGTGTAACGGCTTTATCAATAACAATATTTGTATCATTTGAAATTATATCATAAAGACTCCTAACTTAGTATCATATAGAATGATATAGAATGATTTTATAGTGGATCCACCAAATAACACAAATGTTTAAGGTATATTGTTGAACTTCACACTTTCTTGTTACCCGTTCGTTATTTCTTTCATAATTGATAAGTAATTTTTTTTAAATAATATTTATATAAAGTATAGTACTAGTGTTTGTATATGATAAAAATTTATAAGTATGGATTGACATTAAAAACCGAATGGTAGAGATTGAAGACATGGTGTAGTTTCTAGTTTCTACCCTTGTTCTTGTCCCACATTGAAAACTAGAGGAAATGGGGGGTGCTAAGTCTATAAAAGGAGAAGCATGGGGGTGCTAAGTCTCACATTGCCATTGCATGTTACATTATGTAATATCATGAATTATTCTAAGAATAATTTATATAATTTACATAATAATTATAAATTTATTTTATTAAAAATAAAATTTTTCAAAAAAAAATATTTTAAAATGGCGGGTTGACCCGACGGGTCGATCCGGGTCGGACCCGCCGGGTCACGGGTTCAGATTTAGTCGACCCTAACCCTAACCCTTAACCCTTCCCGACCCTCGGACCCGTGGACCCTGACCCGGCGGGTCATTAACCCGGCGGGTCATCAACCCGGCGGGTCACGGGTCGACCCGTCCGACCCGTGACCCGTGGCCGTGTCTAGGACCTGGTGGTGGTGGAGGCAGGGACAATGATCAACGAGGAAAAGGGTGGTGGCAGCTAACCGAGGCACAAGAGGTGAGTGGTGGTGTCATGGTATGTGGTGGCTGCGGCTCGAAGAGAACGAAATTCCGATTTTCATCAAGGGAGTGGAGTTATCAATCTCCCCTTTGATGAAAGAAAAAACCTGTGCATCCCTGCAACTTAGTCAAGTAGTAATATCATAAGCAAAAACGGACTAAGTACCTGCATGGGTTAGACAAATGTTGGATCGTAATTTTATCATGAAAAACATCCAACCAAAAACAAGCAAGGTCTTCCAAGACCTTTGAATCATAGGAGTTTAAAAAAAAAAAGTCTAACACCAACACCAGATCATCTCCCCCTTTCTGTCTTTTAACAAAGGGAGGAAGTAAAACAATCACCAAAAGTTTTGAAATAGTTTCAAAAAACCAGCAATGTTTCAGATGCAGGGTTAGGGTAGAGTAGGATAGGGTTAAGCTTCATCGTCCGGAGCATCATCCGTGAGCAGCGACCTCAGACCGTGCAGCATCTTGGACACCCCGCTCATCTCCTTCATAAACTCCTTGTGCAGCTCCTTGATATCCATGCGAACTTCCTCCAAGCCCAACTCCAGGTTGTCCATGCGCTCATCAATGGCAGAGGTAGTGGGAAGAGTCTTTGAGGGAGAGGCAAGACTCCAAGTCCCTTGGAGGGACTGAGTGATGCCAATCTTCTCAAAGCTCTTGGAGTCGAACTTACCCATATGACGTTGTTGTTCTTCATTTTTGAAATCAATTCCAGAAGCTTTGAAGATATGGGTCAAAAGGGTGGCAAAGGGGAGGGGAGTTTCTTTTCTGGCTTTTCGAGTGTGAGTCATGGATCCTAGAATAGTATTGGTCAGATCAAGATCAAGCCCGTTCAAGATGCGGTATAAAAGGACCATGGCGTTATCGGTTAGGAGAGAGCCAGAGTTTATACGGGGTAAGAGGCAACACACAATGATAATGAAAATAATTTTTGCCTCTAGGGTAAGGGATGAGTGGGTAAGCTGTTTTGAGGTGCTGTTGGATGCTTCGGGTAGGAGATATTTGGATCGGGCAAGGGTAATGCATTCTTCTCTTATGGGGTTTTGAGGAGAGGGTGGACAAGGTCTAGGTAGGCCAAGGAAATCAGCGAAGTCAATGGAGTTGAAAAAGATTCTAACTCCCTTGACAACTGATTCCAAAGACCAACCATCGACATTGTGTTTGGCTTTAAGATTAATGTAAAACAGGCGGGTAAGTTCGGGATAATAAACAGATTTAAGGTTGAGAAGGGTCCAGGAAGGGGATTGTTTGAGGAGAGAGATGCATGGCAGATTCAAAGCTTCTAAGAACTCAAGATCGATAAAATCAGAACAACATATCTTACGAGTTCCAAACTCATCTACCCACTTTCCAGCCATCTCAGCATTTTCAAACCAAGAAGAGGGCAATGATTGGTTTACCTGGATGAGGGCAGGTGGATCAGCATTCTTCTTGCGAGCCTGTGTGGGAGCAGTCCTCTTGGCAGGCGCCTCAAGGCTTCTGAGAGTGCCCTTCCTGGTGCGCTTGGGAGATGGAGGCTTTGCTGCGGGGGCTTTGCGCTTCTTCGGAGATGGGGGAGGAGGAGGAGAATGAGAGGGAACATGTTCAGGCTCCTCATCCTCTTCATCCTCTGACCCCGAGTCCTCAGCGGACCCTTCAGCGTCCACATCGTCTTCAGTTTCGTCGGCCTCCTCTTCCTCAGGTTCCTCTTCGGTGGGAACCTCCTCCTCTGCAGCTTTTAGGGCCTCTTCCTCGGCCTGCTTTTTGGCTTTCTCAGCCTCCTCCTCGGCTAGTTTCCTTGCCAGCTCGGCCTCCTCCTCGGCCTTTCTTTTTCTCAGAGCTTCTTCCTCCGCTTCGTTGGCGGCATCTCATTCCAAAATCGCATCTAGATCCTTCTCTTACTCCTCTTCCTCCACCTCCTTAGAAATGATTATCTTTTTCCCTTTTTGCTTATCACTGAGAGGTTTCTTTACTGAGCGCTTTAGAGAACGCTTCGTTTTTGTAGTCGTGCTCTCAGAGATGGTGCTCTGGACAATAGCTGGGACAATTACTTGTGGAGTGGGTTCTGGTTGAGGGGAAGTAGCAGTGGCCTGGCGTCCATTGGGGGTGGCGCCAAGACGTTTGGGAGTGGATGTTTTCTTTGATTTGGGAGCCATGGAGATATCCGACTAGGGTTTCAGAACAGGTTGAGAGTTTGAAGAAGAAGAAGAATTGGAAAGGTTTTAGGTAAATCTGAAGTTGTGAGATAATCGGGTGAGGTTTGGGGTTTAAAAGGGGAGAGAGGGTTAAGTGATGGGACGGGTTTAGAGTTCCAATGAGGGTAATCATAACATTTCCTTTTTTGAAAATATTTCAATTCAAATTTCAAACCTTCTTCTCACAATTTAAAATAGGAGGGAAGAAATCCGAAAATATCTTTTCCAAAAATAAAACACATACTCGGACAGAGGAATAAAATATGCAACATATATAAAGAAGTTCAAAATCCATTAAAAACTATATTTGATCAAATATCTAAAGAGATATCAACCAAGTATATGATCCGTTATATGTACTCTATCATTCAGTTCACAAGCCTTGACATAATTCTCAAAGGTCTTGACACTGAGTAGAATTTATCTTTCGTAAAGGGAAAGCTCCCCCTACGAAAGTGCATCCTTGTTAAGCATTCCAATCTCACGTCTAATGAAGGTGAACCTGTCCTCTGCCAAAGGCTTAGTAAAAATGTCATCCCATTGATAATCAGTTGAAATAAAAGATATGGACACATCACCTTTTTCGACATGGTCCCTAATGAAATGATGTCTCACGTCAATATGTTTGGTCCTTGAATGCTGAACATGATTCTTTGTGATTGATATGGCACTTGTATTGTCACACTTAATTGGAATACCTTTGAGGTTGATGCCAAGATCTCTCATTTGTTGAGCTATCCAAAGGATTTGGGAGCAACATGCTCCAACTGCTATGTATTCGGCTTCAGCAGTGGATAAAGGAACTGACTTTTGTTTCTTTGAATGTCAACTGATCAAGGATGCTCCTAAGAATTGGCAACATCCTAACGTGCTCTTTCTATCCACCTTATAGCCTGCAAAATCTGCATCAGAATACCCGATTAATGTAAAATCTTTTTGCTTTGGGTACCACAAGCCAATCTCTTTAGTGCCATTGAGATATCGAAAGATCCTCTTCACAGCTATGAGGTGAGATTCTTTAGGATCAGCTTGAAACCTAGCACACGTGCAAACACTAAACATGATGTCAGGTCTACTAGCTGTAAGATATAATAAAGATCCAATCATTCCTTGATACTCCTTTTGATTGACACTCTTCCCAGTATTGTCTTGATGTAGAGATAATGTCGAGCTCATGGGTGTCTTGACTGCTTTGGATTGATCCATCTTGAACTTCTTCAAGAGATCCTTAGTGTACTTGCTTTAGTTGACAAAGATCCCTTTCTTGGATTGATGAACTTGTAATCCCAAAAAGAAGTTGACTTCACCCATCAAGCTCATCTCAAATTCACTGCACATGATGTTAGAAAATTCCTTGCACAAAGATGTGTTAGTAGCACCAAATAATATATCATCAACATATATTTGAATAACCAAAATGGCATTTCCTTTGATCTTGATAAAAACAGTCTTGTCGATCAACCCCCTTTTAAAATCATTTTCTAAAAGATATTTTGACAAGCGCTCATACCAAGCTCTTGGGGCTTGTTTCAAACCATAAAGCGCTTTGTCTAGTTTATAAACATGATTAGGAAATTCCGAACTTTCAAAACCCGGGGGTTGAGCCACATAAACTTCTTCCTCTAAGAAACCATTAAGAAAAGCACACTTGACATCCATTTGATATAAATTTATGCTCATAAAAGATGCAAATGCTAATAAAATGCGAATGGCTTCAAGCCTGGCTACGGGAGTGTTGTGAGCCGAATCTGCCATGTTTTACACTATCTTTTATATCGTTTTCTGCATACATTTCATGCATCCAGGTTAGAATAGTACAGAATCTATGTAGTTTATGCTTATTTGCCAAATTATGGAGTCTACACCAGTTTCTGTTTAATTTCGCAGAAATCGGACGCACTTTGGAGCTTAAAGGAAACTCATGGAGAAGTTAAGTATTGTGCATCTGGAGAAAAGACCATATTTCGACATCTATCATTCTGAATCAAGCTTTGATGTCTTCATGAGAGTTGTAGCCCTCGAAAAGAGCTTTCCAACGCATGCTCATATGCGTCAATCCGACAAACGAGGACTCCGGAAAGTGCGTTTCAAGAACAGAGCAGAATGCTGAAAGATGGGATCTACTCGAAGTCGAATAAGGCTACTCGAAGTCGACTAAGGCTACTCGAAGTCGACTACGGTTGAAGCATACTTGATCGAGGACGGAAGAAGAAGGAAACTCGAGCACGATCCGTACTCTACGTCGAGTACACCCTACTCGACGTCGACCAGAATTGAACCTGGCCCAAGCTCGGCGAAGAGAACCAGATCGACAAGCTGAAGATTACTCAAAGTCGAGTATGACCTATTCGAAGTCGACCAGGCTTGGTCGAAGTCAACTACGCATCTTTGGGCCGCGAGACTGTTGGGCCATTCCGAGCATATGCGGACAACTTGGGCACGAAGCAAGGCTGATTTCATCCAATTCAATTTCGGAGAGAAGTAGGAGAGAGAGAGAGAGAGAGAGAGAGAGAGAGAGAGAGAGAGAGAGAGAGAGAGAGAGAGAGAGAGAGAGAGAGAGAGAGTGGAGGCCAAGAGGAGTTTGTGAAGCGAGAGCGGAATTGGCTTCCTTTGGTTGTAAGCTTTGTTTGGTTTAGTTTAATGCAAGTTTCTTTTCAATCAACAATGTCTGCAATTGCGATGAAGAGCGAGTAGTCCACCTACTTCTAGGGTTAGGGTGAGCCCGACAATAGCCCTGCGTGTTTGAGGTAAAGATCCGACTTTTATCTTGTTTTGAGCATCTACTACCTTTTATGTGTTTATTACCCATTCAATGGAGATCCATACTAACAACTTGAATTGTAAACATAAAATCGGTAGATACAATTAGGGTTTCTTGAAAGAGTTGTCTAATTGTTGGAAAATGCAAAAGCTTGATCCTTCGATGCAATTTGCATGATTATCGTTATTTATCTTGCCTTATGCATGCTTGGTTATTGTCGATGCAAACCCTGATCTTGGAAGTTTTCTTTTCATACATAGTTTATTTCGAAAAAGCCTAGTTCTTTATTTTATTTCGTTTCAAAGTTTTTGTTTCTCCTCGATATCGACCAAAACAAGTCGACATCGACTTCTGATATTCGATCGCCTAGATCGCTGTAGCTTTTGGTGTGCAGGTACCCGACATCGAAGAAACATTTACTCGATATCGAGTAAATTCTCCTCGATATCGACCAACTGCCGGGAGCTGCTGCTTGCTCTGTTCGACTTGTCCGATCTTCGGTCGACTAACACTAGTCGAGATCGAGCATCTGTAGTTGACTTCTGCCGTGAGATTCATCCCGTGCCTAGGATCCGTTGACATGCTTCCTCGTGGATCGATCATGACTTTCCCACTGCTACACCCGAAGGAGGTCTTGTAATCATTTGCAAGGGACGGAATCTGGTTTGCTTTGCTTTTTTCGTATTTTATTTGCATTCTCGATTTCCTCCTACAATAGGGAGCAAAAGTCTCCTCGTAGTCAATACCTTCCTCTTGATTGTAGCCTTGAGCAACAAGTCTTGCTTTGTTCCTCACGATCTTACCATTCTCATCTAGCTTGTTTCGAAATACCCAACGTGTGCCAATGACTGATTGATGCTTTGGCCTAGGCTTCAAGGTCCAGACTTTGTTCCTTTTGAATTCATTGAGCTCACTTTGCATAACAATGATCCAGTCTGGCTCTTGAATGGCCTCATCTACTTTGTTTGGTTCTATAAGAGACACAAACGCGTGAAAAGCACAAAGATATTTAAGTTTAGAACGAGTTTGAACACTAGATGTAGGGTCAGAAATGATATCCTTTAATGAGTGTGATGAAGAGTATTTGAATTTTCTTTTGCTAGTCTCAGCTCCTTGATTCGTCACACCAGCAGGATTGATTTGTGATACATCTGACTCTGTGGACCTGTTAGGTTCAGTTACAACAGTTTCTGACGTTTCAAAACTGTTGGATTGGACACCAAGGGCTTTGGACGAATCTTCAACACCTTGGGCCAATTCTTCAATGTTGAGAATCTGTTCCTACATGTTCCTCTTCTCCGTGTTCCTGGTAGCAGCATCATCACCATCCTCGTTCTCTGTATGGATGTTAAGATCTAAATCTGCAACACTTTCACTCAAAGAACTGTCATTGCATTCATCAAATATAACATGTATACTTTCCTCAACTAACTTTGTCCTTTTGTTGAAGATTCTATAAGCTTTGCTACTTGTGGAGTAGCCAAGAAATATACCTTTATCACTACACGCATCAAATTTCCCAATGTTATCTTTTCCATTGTTATGAACAAAACAAGTACAACCAAAGGGTTTAAAGTAAGTATAAGTGGTTTGCGGCCTTTGAAAAGTTCATAAGGAGTTTTCTTTAAGATGGAACGTATAAGACAACAATTCAAAATATAGTTAGTTGTGTTAACAGCTTCAGCCCAATAGGTTTTAGGTAATGCATTTTCTAAAAGCATAGTCCTGGCCATGTCCTCTAGGGTGCGGTTCTTTCGTTCCACAACCCCATTTTGTTGAGGTGTCCTAGAAGCAGAAAAGTTATGGGAGATGCCATATTTAGCACAAAACAAATCAAACTGAAGTTGATTAAACCCCCTACCATGATCACTCCGAATTGACACTATGGGCTCGTTTCTTAAAGTTTGCAACTCCTTACAAAGTTTTGAAAAATCAAATAAGACCTCTGACTTTTCTTTTAAAAATGCAACCCAAGTATATCTAGAAAAATCATCAACACCAACAAGCATGTACTTTTTACCATTGGGAGATTTGACTCGCATAAGACCACATAAATCCATATGTAAAAGTTCAAGAGGTCTAGAAGAACTTACAACCTTTTTGGGTTTGAAAGAGCTACGTGTTTGTTTACCTCGTGTGCATGCCTTGCACATCTCAATACCTTTGAAGTCCATCTCAGGTAGCCCTTTTACAAGCCCTTTGGACACAAGCTTCTGTAGTGTATGTGGACTCACATGACCGAGTCTCCTGTGCCAGAGTTTTGGATCGTCCGTGAAAGCCTTTAGACAGGTTAAGCTTCCTTGTGCCACTTCTTCAGCATTTACAGCATATATATTGTTGTAACGATATGCAGTTAGAACAACTTCACCTGTATCTTCTCTGCACACTAGACATCTTTTCTTGTTAAATCTGACATCGTTTCCACTATCACATAATTGAGAAACGCTAAGGAAATTATACTACAAACCATTCACAAGATAAACATTTTTAATACTATGGTTGGAATCACTCCCAACACTACCAATACCAACGATGTCACAGTTTCCTTTGTCACAAAGAGTGATTGTTCCAGTGGATTGCTTCTTTAGATCATGAAAGAGAGAACTCCTTCCGCTCATATGCCTCGAGCATCCACTATCAATAATCCATTTTTGCTCCTTCACTTTGGTGATCTCCTGCAAAACAAACATGAACCTTTGTGGCTAGACCAATAAGCAAATTTAGATCCATTATTGGGATAAACCATATTTGGTAAAATAGTGCATTTGGGGACCCAAACTTGCGTTATCCGTTCTTTTCTCAAATGAACAGGGAATGTATTGCGAATGATATGTGGATACTTTCTCCTATAGGGGCAGGTCTCTTTTACATGTCCCTTTCTAGCACAGTGGTGACATATAGGAGAGGTTATGCTTCCTTTTTCCTTTACAAAAGTGGTAATGTGCTACTTCTTTAAAAACCTTGGATTGTAACCAATACCACTTTTATTTAGAGAACTTTGTTGCTCACCCAACATCCTATCAAGAGTGCCTTTGGATTTGGTAAAACTTATGAGGGATGTCTGTTGGTCTTGAATCTTATTATTCAGGGAGATCTTCTCGTTCTCTAAGTCATGATGTTCACTTCTTAGAGAGGAGAGATCTTGCTTGAGTTCAGATTTCTCTGAGTCAAGAGTCTTGACTTTAATGTCAAGACCTAAATAAGAAGCTTCAAGACTTTTGACCCTCATAGACATATCCTCAATAGTTCTTTCCTAGTCCATAGTTTTCTTAATAAGAGCGTTAGTCTGGGCAATAAGTTTATCTTCATTGGCAATCATATTAGAAAGGAATTCCGATAATACCTCTTTTGGACTTGCCATAAGTTCTCTTACAGTTACCTCAAGCTTTTCATCGTGAGATTCATCTCTTGAGGCCATAAGTCAGACGTTGGCCTTCTCATCATCGGACTCTGAGTCAGAATCGCTCCAAGTTCCCACCATGGCTTTCTTTTTCCATCTATCACCCTTCTTGGGCTTGCTCTTCGTCTTTTGAGGGCAGTCTTTTACAAGATGATCTGTTTCACCACATTCAAAACAAGACAAAGGTTTAGTCTTCTTGTCATATTTGTTGTATTGACACTTACCTCGAAATTTAGAAGATTCTGATCCATCCTTGTTGTTGAATTGTTTCTTCATTTTGAAGATTCGAGAAAGGCCTCTTGTGATAAGAGCAAAAGATCATCCTCATCGTCTGAATCAGATACATCTTTGGGCTCATCCTTCTTAGACTTGAGCGCCAAGTTTTTGGTGCTTGTTGGAAGTTCTCCATCGTCTTCATTGAGAATCATCTCATGCGTGATCAGCTTTCCAAGCAAGTCATCAAGGGGCAGAGTGGTGAGATCTTGGGCTTCCTCTATGGCTGTTACTTTAGGACCCCATTTTTCTTTTGGGAGGCACCTCAATATCTTCCTCACTTTCTCAACGTTCGTAAATCTCTTGCCGAGAGAGTCAAGGTTGTTGGTGATTTCCGTGAACCGTGTGAACATGGCCTTGATAGACTCATCAGGCTTCATTTTGAAAAGTTCATACTTTCGAAGGAAGATACTGATCTTGGTGTCCTTCACTTGGCTGGTTCCTTCATAGGTGACAACCAGCTTGTCCCAAATCTCTTTAGCTGACCAACAAGATGAAATACGGTTAAACTCATCAGTGCTAAGACCACAATAAAGCAAGTTAATAGCCTTGTAGTTTTTGGAGACGAGTTCAAGATCCGTTTGGATGTATTCAGACTCCTTCTTCGCAATTTTGGTTCCATTTGGTCCATCTTTCTCTGGAACCTTCGACCCATTCTCTATAATGTTCCAAAGTTCCAGATCTTGATCTATAATGAACATCTTCATCAATGATCTCTAGTGGACAAAGTTGTTTCCTACAAAGAGTGGTGGTCTACTAGTAGACCTTCCCTGTGCAAATCCTCCGCTTGCTTCACTAGACATGATTAAAAACTCACAAGATTGTTAGATCGAAAGCAGTGAGTAAAGCTCTGATACCAATTGAAGGTTCGATAAAGTAAAACAAAGCAATATAGAAATACTCTAGAAGGAGGGTTGAATAGAGTATGCCGGTTTTTCGCAGATAATCTCAAGACTTTTGAAGCTATTGCAAAACCCTTTGAGATTAGACGTAATACTTCTTCTGGCAAACCTGAATCACAAAGTTAAACAATTCGAACCAAGTGCGGAAATAAGGTAAAGCAGTAAGTAAAGGACTCAATCAATTGTTTAAGAGGTTCGGCACGAACTTGGCCTACGTCCCCGCCTAGGGTTCTTCTACAACCCTAGGATTCAACCGGCTTTTATTGATTCACAAGACTTAGGATCCTAATAGCTCACCGAGAAGCCTATCTCCTATACAATTGCAATATAGTCAACTCATGTTCCCTTGGAGTCCTAGACCAATCTAGAAGAGCCCCACCTCTCTCAGCTATCTAGTACAATCCTCTTACACTTAGTGAATAAATCGCATAGTGTCCACTTCATGACTTACAAACTCTCGAGTATAACACTCACTCGAAATATATCCTATAAGCTCACATTGTAACTCTCAAATGCTTTGAAATGAAATAACAAACTCTTAAGAACTAGCAGAGAGCACACGAAGAATACAGATTTCACTTGTAGGCTTGAGTGTGAATGAGAGCTTGTGTTCAATGAATATCCTTGTCCTCTTTTCTCCATCCCCTTCTTATACAAACCAACTCGGCGCCTAGAGATCTTCTTCAACGGCTAGAACTGATTGTGGCTTGGGAAGAAATCTCCATGATCTTCTATATTTGGAAACTCGGACGCCATGATCTTCCAATTTGAATTCTCTTGATTTCAAGCTTATGAAAGGAGATAATTTTCGAACATCTTCTTGAAATGTTAGTATATAAAATAATATCTGAAAGCATATAATAACATAAAATAATATTCGGACATAATATAATAAAGTACAGGTTTTGTGTTTCATCAACATAGCTGTAGCTTCAAGACCTTTGACACAAACTGTCTGTCAAAGCCTTTGAAACTAATTCCAATTTTCATCAAGGGAGTGGAGTTATCACCAAGAAATGCATAATCGCTTAAACCAACCAATCTCCAACCAACACGTCATAATGCTCTAAGCCTCTATTTCTTTCTGAGCCGATTGAGTGATGAACATAAATGGGAATTTTATATAAAAAAAATAATCATATTTATTTCAAAACCAGTTGATTAAACTTTACCCACATGCAAGAGGTTGCCTCTAGAATTGCAAAAGAACGAGTTTCATCCGAAAATGGCATTGAATCCAAGTTCTGAAGATTTATAGCAAATCACATGGATTTTCTCATTCTGGACATAGTTGGGTTTCGCTAAAATCTGGTTGTGATAGGACCACTTGCTCTTACATGTTACACTTTTTTATGGATCTTTGCATTCTGGATGGTGATCATCCTGGGTGTAGCTGGGTTATCTATGGTTGGTTTTAATGAACCTTTTCATTTTGGATGGTGATCATCCTGGATGTAGTTGGGTTTATGTGAATTTGATATAATTGGATGGATTCTTCTCTGTCATATGCCATGCAAAACCATATTTTTTTTTCCTGAATGAAATGATAGTGATCTGAACTTTGCTTTGGATAGATTATCTTGAGTTTGGTTTTAATAAAATAGCTCACTTTTACAGGTTACCACAAGTGTTGATACTGAAGGTGGGCATCCAAGTCCCCAGGAGCAACCGTCTGTTGATGCAATTGTGGAGGCAAGGTAAAGTGGTTGTTGCTTTTGCTTAGTTTGTGTGCAGTTAGTTACCAAAGTCTAAATTGATGTCTTTATCTCTTCATATCAGCAAATATCCTCTTTCAATTGTGTTAGTTGGGGTTAGTGATGGGCCATGGTACACGATGAAAGAATTTGATAACAATATCCCTGCACGTGACTTTGATAATTTCCAGGTAAGATATCCTCGTATTGCATTTTTTAATGAGTCAAATAAATCTACCTTCATTTAACCTTACTGTTGTTAAGTGATAATGGAGACTCTTGTGTTTTTTGTTTCTTTAGTTTGCAATCTCATTGCTATTACTCAAACAAGCATGAAATGTATGCTTGCAAATGTTAGTGATAATTAGTCAAGTAGAAAAGCCAACCTCGGGCAGAGCATTTGTTGACGGTAAAGACATATTGAGTCAAATGGATTATATATGCACCAACATGAGAGTTTATCCATAGCATGAGTATGTGTATATAACTAAATTAGCTTATGTGTTTTCTTGCACATATTTTCCTACAAAAAGGTCAACAAATAATCTCAAATTCTCATAAATGTAATTGTTCATGCACATTCCGACTTCCACAGTTTGCTATGGGAATCATTAACAGGAAGGGAGCACCTTCTATTCTATGGTAGACTTAAGAACCTAAAAGCTGATGCTTTAAAGCAGGCAATCCTCTTTCATCAATATTTGGAGATATTTGGAGATACTCGAAGCCGAGGTACGAAGAAATTGTGAAGGAAGTTTCATCTTACATGAAGAAGGTTGGCTACAACCCTGAGAAGATCCCCTTTGTCCCCATCGCTGGGTTTGAGGGTGACAACATGATTGAGAGGTCCACAAACCTCGACCGGTACAAGGGTCCAACCCTTATTGAGGCTCTTGATCAGATCCATGAGTCCAATAGGCCCGTAGATAAGCCCCTCCGTCTCCCGCTCTAGGACGTTTACAAGAATGGTGATATTAGAACGGTGCCCGTTCGTAGAGTGGAGACTGGTGTCCTTAAACCTGGAACTGTTGTCACCTTTGGCCCTACTGGATTGACCACTAAAATGAAGTTTGTTGAGATGCACCATGAGTCTCTCACCGAGGCTCTCCCTGGTGACAATGTGGGCTTCAACGTCAAGAACGTTGCTGTCAAGGATCTGAAGCGTGGTTTTTTGGCCTCTGACTCCAACATCAAGTCTTACTGTACAATTTTGGATTGGTTTTGATTCTTGGGATGCATTGCAACATCTATTTTCAAGTTATCTTCAAGTCTCCAAAAGCAATATGTGATCTTAAAAAACATCAATGCAATGAGCAAGATCATTGGCCGATCACATTTCCAAGCCAAATTGAAAACCAAAGTCAAAGCACTTAAACTCGAGGCTACGCGCACCCTTCATACCTAGTACGGAGTTAATGTGTGTGCTAGTAACTAGACATATATGGGTTTACCATTTACAATAGACGAAATTGCAGGAAACTACCCTTTAAATAGAATAGTTTGCAGGAATCCACCCTTTAAATTTAATTTTACGACAAACCACCCTTTAAGTATAATAGTTTGCAGAAAATCACCCTTTAAAATACATTTATTTAAAAAACACCACCCATCATCACTTTTCATTAAAAAATTATTAAGTAAATTGGAATTACTCTTTTACCCCCTTATATAGGTATAATTTTAAGGTTGTTAGAAAGAAAATTGTTATATTTTTACGTTATCAATATAGTGATTGTAAACTTATTTAAAAGATTTAACTAATATAATTTTATATCAATTCAATGAGAGAATAAACATAAAACAAATGCATTGACTTAATATAATATATAAATATAAATATTTACATATAGATATATATTATATATGGGGTGATTTCTAGAATGGTCATATTTAAGGCCTTTACTAGTATAAATGTCCACCAAATTAGCAAATTGTCCACCTCCCTTCCCTTGCCCCCTTGCCCATGTGCCCCCCTCATGCTGAAACCAAAGTTAGTGAAATGGAGTTGCTGAAACTGGAGGTGCTGAAACCGGAGTTGTTTTTTTTTTGCGTCACCACTTCGACACCAGATTTGCTGAAATCGGAGTTGCTCAAGCCCTGATGCTGAAACTGGAGTTTTTTTTTTTTTTTTGCGTTACCACTTCGACACCGTAGTTGCTGAAACCATATTCCCAAAACCGAAGTTGCTTTTTTTTTCATGTTAGCGCTTCGACACCAGAGATGTTAAAATTGTTGCTGTAATTGCTAAAATTAGTTTTTTTTTGGGTCAGTGCTTCGACACTAGAGTTGCTGAAACCGAAGTTGCTGAAATTATTGTTGTAATTGCTGAAATTAGTTTTTTTTTTCGCGTCAGCGCTTCGACACTGGGGTTGTTAAAACAGGAGTTGCTAAAATCATGTTGCTGAAATCGGAGGTTTTTTTTTTCGCGTCAGCACTTCGATACCGGAGTTGCTGAAATGCTAAAAAATGTTTTTTTTCCAAAAAATGTAAGTAGCTCATATAATTTTATAAGAATTAATTTTAACATTTCAGCATAACAAATTTTGCTAATAAGAATTAATTTCAGCATTTCAGATCTCACAAAAAAAAGCTAATAAGTCTCTCCAAATGTTTCAGCAAGGCAAAGAAAAAATTGAACCAGTGATGAGTTACAAATCTGAATTATATATTTATTGCTTAGTATGAATCCACGGTGTTTGTGATTAAAATGCACTCAAACCATTGACAGGATTTCAGCATTTCAGATCACAAAAAAATGAAGAAGCTAATAAGCTCTCCAAAGGTTTCAACAAGACAAATTTTTTTGCTGAAATTGCCAATATCCAAACTCTCAACAAAGCAAACTTAATCAACAACAAATTCACTGTTTGCTACCAACAAAAATGCTTAAAACGAATTGTATTTTCAACGAAAATGCTTAAAACAAATTTTATTTTCAGCATTTTAGGATTGCACAGATGCTAAAATCAAACCAATAAATCGTTGTTTAATCTTCCTATCAATCTCTCTCCTTCTTGTTCGAAGCAAATCAATTCCAAAATCACAATCGTAACAAAATTGAAACCTAATCGATTCCAAGAAGCTCCAAATTCAAACTACTAAATTTCGCAAAGGTTAAATCAATACACACAACCCTAATCTCAATTTCATAGAAATTAAAAAACTGAAACAATACCTCTGGAAATCAGTACTTCCGAATTTGCGTATGTACACAATTAGCATACATATGCTCTCTATGGAAATGATCAGGTATGCAAAAGCGTCTTCTCGCTGCCTCTCATGTTTCAATTTCAGCCAGATTTGGAAGAACGGAGAGAGGAGACTAGAGGTCGCGCGAGGAGGCCGAAGGTGGAAGAACGGAGAGAGGGAGAGTTTGGACTTTCGACATCGCTGCTGAATCTGAAGGCCTTGTTCCCCGTCGTCTTCAGAGAGCAAGAGATGAGGCTCTTTGTGTGAGCGAGGAGGCCGGAGGTGGAAGAACGGAGAGAGGGAGAGGCTGGACTTTCGACATCGTTGGTTGAATCTGAAGACCTTGTCCGTCGGCGTCTTCAGAGAGCACGAAAAGAGGCTCTTCGATGGAGGGGGTAATCATCGGAAGAATTGGGGAAAAGGAAGGAGAAAGAAGGGGGCCTGGAGGAAGGGATTTGAGATTAGGGTTTGGTAGATGAACTTTTTACCAATAAAATAAATTCTTGGATAGTTTTTTAATTTGGTCCAAAAAGATGGCATGCGACGCACTTTTTCTCATTATATATTAATTCAGTGTATTTAATTAAACTCATCGGTTTAATTAAAAAAATATAGAATATCTTAAGGAATTTTTTAAAATATAATTGTAATTGAAGCTTATTGATTAAAACACCTAAAAATAAGTTGGTTATGAGATTCTCAAAAAAAAAAAAAAAACTGGGATATGACAAATCATCATAAAGACTTATATATTAATAGTAGATATAGAGTGTGTTTGGATTCCAAATTCTTATAAATTATATTAGATATAGGTTTAATACAATATATAAATATTTAAATATAGATTTCAAGGGTTTCAAATATAATGTTTGAGAAAAGAAAAAGAAGCGATTTCAAATGTAATGGCATTGATTGGATTGCAATTAAAAGTGTAAATGTACAATTCGTTTCAATTCCTTCGAACAACCTTGAAATATAATATATATTTCTGGGGGTAAAAGGGTAATTTTAATTTACTTAATATAGAATTTTAATGAAAAGTGTTGATAAGTGGTGTTTTTAAATGAATGTACGTAGTTTAAAGGATGGTTTGTCACAAAATTAAATTTAAAAGGTAATTTTCTACGGTTTAGTGCAATTTCGCCTTTACAATATGGTATATATGGGACAAAGATGACCTCTTTCTACATGGAAAATGGCACATCATACTTTGTTAAGGAGAACATGATTATTCAAATCAACCATCCAAATTAAAGATTCTGCCTCCACTAAAAGAATACAATCAATCAACTTACTGAATAAAATCATTTGACTTCCATTTTCTCAGGGTAAAAGGAAAAACCCTTAAACCTAGAATCTCCCATCTCAATCAACCAATTAAATGCAATACATAACTCCATTTAACATGAAAAATTAATCAAGTTATGTCATGGTGACATGTTCATTATATAGTGCGTGCCTCTTTTGATCTGGTGGAGTTACTCTTCATTTCCCTGGAACATTTGAGCGGTTAATGTCAGATACGAAAACGAATTTATATTATATGTCTTATGTTACTATTCGTCATGTTTTCAGGAAATCGAATGTGGTAGTCGACGGACTCGCTCGTATGGCCTACAACATCCCTGTCGATGATAGCTTAGAGGATCAAAAACTTGTTGTTCTCGTCCGTTTGGCCGCGCTACAAAAAAGGCCCGGTCGACGGCGGATTTCCTAAATTTTACCTTGCTTCCAAAAAAAAAAAAAAGGGTGGAGTTACTCTAAAATTAAGTTATACTCCGTACTACTTTGTCTTAAAATATAGTCATTAATATTTTAACACAGTTGTTAAAAAGTTAATTTTTTTATAAAATATTATTATAAAAAGAAAGAAATATATTTATACTTAGTAGTAATGAATAATGAGTATGGAGCTATTTTTAAAATTAAGAATTTTTTTTTAAAAAATTTCAGCTTTAAAAAATGTAAAAAAATATAAAGTTAAACACTATATTTTGAGATGAATGGAGTACTATTTTTCTATGAAGTAATAAAAATAATATAATTTAAAAATGTAAGAGAAAATAGTTATAAAGAATAAATATAAGCCATTAATATATATTAAACTAGTACAATTCCCGCGCCATGGCGCGATTTTTTAAACTAAAATCTTGATAATATAAAAAATAATGTTATAAAATATTAATAAAAGTTAATATAAAATTCATTTAAATCTTTCCCATAAATGTATCTTATAAATATCTTAAAAAATAATTTTTAAAAAAATATCATGTAAAAGTATAATATATAAATATGGATATTTAAATCACTTAGTAAAAATAATAATATTATTAGTTATGTCATATCATCAGCAAGGCTAATATATTAAGTAGTATATATATATCAGATATTTATAATATATAAATATTTATATGTAGATTAATAGTAAGCATTAGATTATATTAAATTTAATGTTTTGAATTAATCCTAATAGTTAGTAAATATATTAAAAATAAAAAAAAAAGAAATGTAATAGGTTTAAAGGGAAGAAGAGTAAAAATTAAAGGAAAAAATAGATTGATTTAAAGAGATAAAAAAATAGGGATATCATATAGGCTAAAACTCTTTTACTTTAAGAATATATATAGTAAATGTAATAAAAAAAATGTAATTGGTTTGAAAAGATAAAAAGAAGGAGAAAAAATAATTAAAGGAGATAAATTTGAGATAAGCCCCGTAACTATATTAAATTGAATTCAATGTTTTGAATTAAACCCAATTGTTAAAAAATATGTTGGAAATAAAAGAAAGAATATGATTGATTTAAAAAGATAAAAGGAAGAATAAAAATAATAATTAAAGGAAATAATAATTAAATATAGGAGAGAGAGAAAAATAAAAAAGTACAAAATAGAGGATTGGTTAAATTACCTAAAATCAAGGAGAAGATGACACGTTATCAAACTCTTCTTATTTAAATTATTATATAGATATAGATTGTTAAAAAATATGTTGGAAATAAAAGAAAGAATATGATTGATTTAAAAAGATAAAAGGAAGAATAAAAATAATAATTAAAGGAAATAATAATTAAATATAGGAGAGAGAGAAAAATAAAAAAGTACAAAATAGAGGATTGGTTAAATTACCTAAAATCAAGGAGAAGATGACACATTATTAAACTCTTCTGATTTAAAGTATTATGTAGATATAGATGCTCAGTATTTTAAATTCTACCAACTGTTAGATAAAACTAAAATCGGTTTGTCTAACTTGAGACATATGTTAAACATCAGAGAAAGAAAATCCTAAAATAAAATAGTGCCAGTACTAAATACTTTATACCTATACTCTTAGAAAATCAGAATTAAAATTACAATTCTAATAAATCTCATTCTATTGTGAATAGGACAGAGCCCACAGACTTGGAATGCTTAATCAACGAAATTATCATATGTTGTTAGCCTCCCATTTGCCCACTAAATATATTGCTTTGTTAATTAGTTGAAAAAAGAATTAATTAATTAATTAAAGTTGTGCTGAATTATGTGAGAAGTTTTGATGTTGTCTGCCACATTTGAGGGATTCCACGAGGCTTCAATCGCCATTTGTGGGAATCAACTAGGGCAATGAAGGGACAATTCGCAACTTAACCATAATGGGTTAATTTGTTTGATTAAAGATATAATAATAATATTATTAAAATATATGAGATCTTAAAATTATACTCCCTCCGCCTGCCACTACATGTCTTTTTACCCCATATAATTTTATTAAAAATATATGTCTTTTCAGATTTAATCATAACATTTATTAGGATATAATATATCTTTTTGTATATTTCCATATCTTTCTATGTATATCCTACCTAGAGAGATCCTTGATCCCCAAGACTTTTAACCCTATTTATTCTCACATTGTGAATGAATGAATTAAGCTTTCTCACAAACATACAATCTCTATATGGTATCAGCCTAATTTCGATCCTCTTCCGCCAAAACCCTAACGTTTCCGACTCACCATGTCTACCGAGTCCTCCTCCTCCAGTTCATCGGTCTCCACCAAAACCGAGAATCTGAACCCCCTTCACGCCGCCGCCGGTCTAACCACCGCTACCATCAGCCTTCCCAACTTCACCATTAAGCTCGAACGGACCAACTACACCGTTTGGCGCCAAACCATCAAATCCGCTCTTGAAGCCTACGAACTCGACTCCTTCCTCATCGCAAACTCTGCCCCTCCCACCCACCTATCACCGTCGACCCCTACTGATGACAACTCCTCTCCCGATCCACCGATTGAAAATCCAGCCTTTGCCGTGTGGAAGCGCAAGGATCGCCTGCTCCTGTTGTGGATCCGGTCGACTCTCTCCGCTCCTCTCCTTGCCCATGTCGCTAAGGCCACCACTGCCTCTGCTGCCTGGGCCACTTTGGAGCGGATGTTTCATGCCTAGACGAAGGCTCGTGAGATGCATCTCAAGCAACAGATGCAGTCCTTCGCCAAAGGCAATCTCTCTATCATGGAGTACTTTGTGAAAAAAGCGCTCCTTTGCTGATTCCCTTGCCGAGTGCAACCATATTGTACCCGATGATGACTTCGTTGCGTGCGTCCTTCATGGTTTGGATGCCTCCTACAACGCCTTCAGAACCTCCTTTCATATGCAGCCCGAACCCATCACCTCGGAGGATCTCTTCGGTCTTCTTCTTCAAGAGGAGGATCGTCAGAACCAAAGCCTCCAGACTCTGTAGGAGCAGCAGCCCTCTGCCAACACCGCCAGCAAGGGTGGCTCGCGCAACCAGCTTCCCTCGACTCGCAATCGTGAGTCTCCTGCAGCCTCGGATCCGCCATTTTCGGATCGCCCTCGCATACCCTGCCAAATCTGCAAGCGTACCAATCATGAGGCGCTGAACTGCTTTCAGTGACTCAATGTATCCGACTTTCCTCCCACATACCGCCGCTAGCCCTCGCAGCACCAGGGACCAGGATCGAGTGCCTTCCGTGACGGTTCTAGCTCCAGCAGATCTGCTCCTCAGCAGCGCAACGCCTACAACGTCCAGGTCCCACCATCAGCCATCATCGATCCCGCTTGGTACGTTGACTCAGGAGCCACCAATCACATCACCAACGACTTTGGAAACATGTCTGTGAGCACTGATTACTCTGGCAATGACGGTCTTCAGGTTGGCAACGATATGTCCCTTCCCATTGCGAAACTGGGCAAATCTATTTTACATGCGCAGAATCGAACTCTGCAATTGCATAATGTCTTATTTGTCCCCCAAATCACCAAAAACTTGCTTAGTGTCTCTCAACTTACCCGTGACAATGATGTCTACATGCTATTTTATCGATCTTGTTGTCTTGTGAAGGATTTGCAGGGTCGGACGCTCCTAAAAGAAACCGTTGAGAATGGTCTTTATCGTCTTGGTGTTCCTCAGCCATAGCCACTTCCCTCGTCCTCTCCTCCTCGTGTCTTCCTCGGCGAGCGTACCAGTCTACAGACTTGGCATCACCGCCTTGGTCACCCTCATCAGTCCTCCCTTCGTCGTTTAATTTCTAGATTTAAATTGCCTGTTTCTTCAAACAATTTGCATTCTATTTGTGAGTCCTGTCAGTTAGCAAAGAGTCATCGTTTACCATTACAAAACACACATCAGTCTAGTTTATCTCCTTTTGAGCTTGTTTATTCAGACGTTTGGGGTCCAGCCCCCGTTACTTCTATCAATGCCAATCGCTACTTCTTGATATTTGTTGATGATTGCACAAAATTTGTGTGGATATATTTCCTATCTCAAAAATCCCAGGTTCTTCCCACATTTCAAATGTTTCAAAAGATGGTTGAAACCCAATTCTCAACCAAAATCAAACATCTGCAATCTAATTGGGGTGGTGAATATCGAAATGTTTCTACCTACTTACAAACACAGGGCATTCTGCATCGAGTTTCCTTCCCGCACACCCAATCTCATAATGGTGCAGCCGAACGGCGACATCGCACTATCGTTGAAAAAGGCTTAGCTCTTCTCGCTCAAGCTCATATGCTCACCTGCCACTGGGAGCATGCCTTTCAGACTTCTGTCTACCTCCACAATCGCACCCTCACCCCTATTCTTCAAAACAAATCTCCTTATGAATGTCTGTATAGGAAAGGTCCTGACTATGGGTTTCTCAAGTCATTTGGTTGTCTTTGCTACCCATTCATTCGCCCCTACAACGTCAACAAGATCGAATTTCGGTCCCTTCCTTGTGTCTTTGTCGGCTACAGCTCCAAACACAAAGGCTACATGTGCTTTCATGTCCCAACTCGTCGTCTCTATATCGCCCGTCATGTCATCTTTGATGAGTCTGTGTTTCCATATCCATCTCATGAGTCTCCTTCCCTAGCTGTGCCTGCCCCTTCGGCCTCCCGAACCCCTCTCTCTATCCTTCAGCAAGCAGCATCTATTCTTCCCGAGTCTTCTACAGTCAGTCCAATATCTCCTCTCATACCATTTCACCTTGAGGATGAGGTCACACCGCTGGCATCACCAGCACCATTCTTGGCAACTCCTGGAGCTTCCGACTCGGCACCCCACGGTATGCCTTCTCCCTCCTCCACCTCATCATCTCCCTCGGCGGTCTCAGATTCCCCTCCACCGCCGCCCCCACCTCCCCCTCGGCAGAGCATTAGACAGCGCCAACCATCAGTCCGTCTCAAGGACTTTGTTTGTGATAAACCCAAAGCGCTCACCACCACAAAACACCCCCTTCCTCCCTCCACCGACCCTTACCCTGAACCCAAAACCTTTAACCAAGCTTTTAAACTCCCTGAATGGCAAAATGCAATGCAGGTTGAATATGAGGCACTCGTTCGTAATGGGACTTGGGACATTGTCCCGCGTCCTCCTAAGACTAACATTGTTGGATGTAAATGGGTATACAAGATCAAACGTCATGCAGATGGATCCATTGAGCGTCACAAAGCTCGTCTTGTGGCCAAAGGCTTCAATCAGGAAGAGGGTGTGGACTATTTTGACACTTTTAGCCCTGTCATCAAGCCGACCACCATTGACATCATCTTGTGTCTCGCCATCACCCACAAATGGCCTCTTCGCCTGGTAGACATCAATAATGCATTTCAGAATGGTGATCTGTCTGAACAGGTCTTTATGGATCAGCTACGTGGCTTTGTTGATAACACTCGGCCTACACATGTCTGCCGCCTTCGGAAGGCCTTGTATGGTCTCAAACAGGCACCTCGGGCTTGGTTCACCAAACTCAAGCTCTTTCTCTTGCAGAATCAGTTCTCAGCTTGCAAGTCTGACTCCTCCCTTTTCATTTGTCGAGCTCGTGGCTTTACCTTGCTGGTCCTTGTCTATGTTGACGATCTCATCATCACCGGATCCTCCTCATCAGCAATCGATCAGTTTGTTCATTGCCTGAATGGGGCATTCTCCCTTCGTGATTTAGGGGCTCTGCACTATTTCCTTGGCATCGAACTACTTCCTCAGGATGGATCTCTTTTGTTGACTCAACAGAAATACATTCGGGACTTGCTTCATCGCAGCAAAATGACTGACGCCAAACCCATTGCCTCTCTGGCTAAACCAGGTTCTCGCATAGTCCAAACTAGCGACCCTGTCGCTGATCCTCATCTGTATAGGAGCATTGTTGGTGCCCTCCAGTATGTCACCATCACTCGTCCGGAGATCTCATATGCTGTCAACAGAGTATGTCAATTTATGCATAACCCTACTGAAATTCATTGGTCTGCCGTCAAGCGCATCCTCCGCTACCTCAAAGGCACCATATCTCACGGTCTCCGTCTCCGCTCAGCCTCCGACGCTCGATTGGTTGCCTTCACAGATGCTGGATGGGCTTCAGACATGGATGACTGCCGATCCCAGCACGGCTTCACCATCTTCTATGGTGGTAATCTGGTCAGCTGGTCTTCTCGAAAGCAGAAGGTCGTCGCTCGCTCTAGTACCGAGGCTGAGTACCGCGCCATAGCCTTCACTGCAGCCGAACTCCTTTGGCTTCGTCAGCTTCTGTCCGAGCTCCAGGCGCCAGTTGCAGGTTCCCCGATCGTCCTATGTGACAACCTCAGTGCAACATACATGTCTGCAAATCCTATTCTGCATCAGCGGTCTAAGCATATTCGCATTGACTATTTCTTTGTTCGTGAACAAGTAGAGGCTGGTAACCTTGTTGTCCGTCACATTTGGTCCTTGGATCAGACAACCGATATCTTCACCAAGGCGCTCGGCAGTGGCCGGTTCATCACACTTCGTGACAAGCTTCATGTGCGCTCTCCGCCATGAGCTTGCAGGGGGGGTATTAGGATAGAATATATCTTTTTGTATATTTCCATATCTTTCTATGTATATCCTACCTAGGGAGATCCTTGATCCCCAAGACTTGTAACCCTATTTATTCTCACATTGTGAATGAATGAATTAAGCTTTCTCACAAACATACCATCTCTATAACATTTAACCTACTTTTTAGATTTAATCATACCTCTAATTTTTTTTATCACTCCTACAATTGAAAAAAAAAACTCTTTAATTTTAATTTATTACTATTACACTAGCACTTTGTTATGATCGATCTTTTGTAGCCTATAAATAGACTTGTGTATCCCAACTCTCTCCTCTGTACACTTTCTCTATCTCCTTCTATTCTCACTTCATATCTTCTAACTTCTTCTTCTTACCCCATTCTCACTTCTCTACCAAACTGTTAAAGAGGGTCAAAGGACTTTTTTTCGACACATTGAGCATCGAAGCTAGAGGTAGGTAGCAAATCCAACCCCCCACCACTCACACACACAGAGTAGTAATTTTACACATTGAGCACTACTATGCATTCTTACCTGTTTCATTAAGCAAGTTGACATTAGCATAGTTAGGTGGCAAACAAATGGACCAAATCTACATAAGAATTTCCTAATCTGTATAGCTATATATACACATAATTGTAGGCGACTTAAAAGTGAAGAATGGACCCAATTTTCCGCAAGTGGAATAAAACTAGGATTGGAAATGGACTAATCATATTCACACACTAATAGTTATATGTAAATAGGTATGTCTTAAAAACTAACTCTAGTTTAATTATATATATAGGTTCTGTGTACTAACCTTTAACATGCATCATGCGAACAAATCAGGATCGTTGATTAAATGAAATTGATGAATGAGATCAATAGGCTATTTATCGTTTTTTTTAAATGAGAAAATGGTGGGTCCATCAATAATTTTGTCTAACCCCCCTTTTAGGATGCTCGTGCAGGTTAGTTTGGAATTTTATGGGGCCCTTTTTTGAAAAAAATTATTCGATTGTATCGCTGGATCATTCGATCGTCTCAAATAGTAGACCTCTCGGCTCATAGTATGGAGCAGAGGTACCTACCACCTTGGCAATTCCAAGCTTGTTACTCCTTTGAAGAATAAATGTGTGAATGTCAATTTAAGTAAAATTAATATAAAGGTATAAAAGTATTATAGTCTATTGAAATAAAATTAAAGTGATTAATACAACTACAATTTTCAAACATTCATAACTTTTTACTTAGATGTCGGATTAGGGTGTATTAAGTATCAAAACGCAGCTATCAACGAGGAGAATACACCTAGGTATTTTTTCGGACTAGGGGGAGGGGCCACGTGATCCTGTAGGACCCCCTTGTGGGTGATGTGGGCGGAGCGGGTGCCCAATGAGTGAAATAAATATAGTTATAATTTTTTAAATAAAATTGAAAGATGAATAAAAACTAAGCTTAAATTTTAATTTACAAATACTAGAAATATGAGTTCGTGAAATTCAAATACGTAGCATATGTCACAATAACATGTTACTCAAGACTAAAGATTAGAGTTAGATTTTAGAGGCTTTATATGGAAAGGGTAAAATAGTAAACACACACATATAAAAAAAATAGGGTTTGGTGTAGGCACACGGGGCGGGTGAATGAGGTGGATTAATGGGTGGACTATTTGATGCAGTGCAATTATCGATGAATCCTGGTGACATTGAGGACAATATGAAGGTTCCGTTCGATGGTCCTGTCACTCGTGCAAGGGCCAAGAAGATTCAAGTTGTAACTAAAGCCTTTCTTGTCCGTCACCATGGAACTTTAGAGCAAGGGTTTAGGCCACCCTGGATCACTTGGCTCAAGGTTACACCACCAGCACAAGACGTGAGCTTGCGTCCACAGGCACACACGGAGCTCATGAAGACTCGTCAGCATCCACCATGAACCAACCACACTCGACATGGGCTTGGATCACTCGACACCACCACTAGCCGAGTGGGCCTAGACCTTTGTCGAAATGGATGGGCCGAGTTAGCCTTGTGCTTGGGCCGGATTTATTTGATTTAATTATGTTATTATTTTATGCAATTTAGATAAATAAGGTGGAATTAATTATATCTCTTCTAGATATAATCCTTGGCCACCAAGTTATTAAACATTTATCTTTATTAGGAAATATTTATCTTAGGGTTATTTTATTTATCTCTAGATATAATAGATCTATCCAAACCCCTTTCCTTTGCAAGGAAGGATTGGTTAGATCTCCCATAGCTTTCTATATATTCATGTTTATGCACTTTGAATTAATAAGATTGAATAGAATTGGAGAAACCCTTTATGGATTAAGGGTTCTTCGATTATCAATCCCAAAAGCTCTTGTGTTCTTGAGATTTTCGGCCATCACCGGTCATCACCATCACCATTGTTCTTGATCATACTCGGCATCAAGAAACCAAACACCAACCTAACCCTTGAATCTGTCGCAAAAGAAGAAGGCCAGCCCTTGGCGTCGTCCACAAGCATAATCGCTCCCAGCGGCGCGCCCAGCATCGCCAGCGCCTCGCTCCCGCGTCCTCGCTCTTGCCAGCACTCCCACGTCTTCGCTCGCCATCTCCCTCGCTGCCAGGGAGCGCTTCGTTGTCGCGCTTCCACCCGCACACCCTGAGGGCCCGTGTCCTGTGTGCCCAGCTTCAGCGATAGCGCTTCCGGACACCCTCGCAACTCTCTCGCTTTCCCTTGCTTAATTTTCTGTCGCTTTTTCATAGTTATAAATTGCTAGAATTTTATTAAGTCTCAAACTGTCGCTATTCCAGAATTTTAATCGCTTGTTTAAATTGTTCCCAATCAGGAGATATCAAAGAGCATTGCAAGATCAGGCAAATATACGGCGTGGTTCTTGATCTTGAGCCCATAGGCGAAGGATCGGGTATCCCAAACGTATCAAGTGGTATCGGATTTCAGGTGTATGCAAGTTCTTTACTCTCTTGATTCTTTAATTGATTGATTTATTTTTCGTGCCTTATTTTTCACCATACCCGCTGCATAAAAGTTAAATCTTTATTATTCACCCATAAAATTGGCACTTTATTTTTGTTATTCTTTGTTTGGATCTTTAATTTGGAATATATTGAGTTCTTGACTGCAAGTTTTGATCTTTTATTCCTAGTTACTACATATCATGCCTATGACTGTGATTCTTGGATTAAAAGCATTATATAAACTTGCACCACTAAAGAACCCTAATTTCTCCAGTTTCTAGCATAATTCCCTTATATCTTTATTTTTGCTTACTTTTAGATCATCGTAGCTTTGTTATTCTATTTTCGCTCTCCTAATGAGTACAGAGATGAGCTTGAACGACTCTCTCATCAGGCTAATGTTTATCTTACTGAACGTGCTTTATGTACTCAGTTTCTTGCTGGTCTTAATATTTCTATTAAAAATATGTTGTCTATCCATTCTATTAGAGATATTAACACTTTGTCTCATAAAGCACAACTTCTGTATGAACAATAGCAGCAGCAGCAACAGCTGCGCCAGAGGGCTAGATTCGACCAGACTTCTCAAGGTCGCAGGTTTATTCCCTTTACCCCTTCTAGTCAATCTAAACCTTCTACTTCTAATCCGTCTATCCAGCAAAAGGGAGTTTCCAACTCACCTCAACAGGGTTATTAGGTTGAAACTAGAAGAGTTGCTGCACCCTCTACAGATCGCAATAAATATATCCGCTGCTTCACTTGTGGTGGTTCGGGGCACGTCTCTCGCAATTGTCCTCAGAAAAGGAAGGTCCTTCTCAATGATTTGGGAGACCATTACTATGAAGAGGAGACTGTCGAGGACCATGTAATTTCGAGTGAAGTGGAGGAGGACTAGCCGTTTGAGCCTATTGAGGAGATCGACACTTCAGAGTACGACAACTTTCTTTGCCTTGTCAATCGGTGGGTCCTACACATCCAGGAATCTCCCATGGCCGATCAAAGGGAGAACATCTTCCACACTAGGTGTGTGGTTCGCGACTCGCGAGGCTACCTTAAGCGTCATCATCGACGGTGGGAGTTGCTGCAATCTCATCAATGAAAAGGTAGTGGATTTCCTCCATTTAACTACTACTGCTAGAGCTACTCACTATGGATTAAATGGCATAACTGATGATGGATCTGATATAATGGTCACCAAACAGTGTTTAGTTTCCTTTTCTGTTGGATCATATCATGATAAAGTATTATGTGATGTTGGTCGCATGGATTGTAGTCATATCTTGTTAGGCTGTCCTTGGTTATATGATCGTTCTGTTCTTCATGATGGCCGTGCGAATACATATGCTTTCACCTTTGATGGGAGGAGAGCTACTCTCCTACCCCTTTCGCCTCAAACTATTCTGAAGGACCAGGTTCGCAAGAAGCAACAGCAGGACGCTCAGAAGGAGGACCAAAGGAAGGAGAAGCTCAAAGGGAACTCGGCAATGCAGGCCGCACCCGCTGTCCAGCCTGCCACGTCCGCGGCCTCCACAACCGCCCCCGCATCTCCCTCGGCATCACCTTCTTCTCACTCGTCGTCCACTCAGCCCTCCTCCTCTTCACTAAAGGGCTCTGTCGAACATCGATCACTGGTCTCTCAACCTCAGAAAGAGACCATCACATGGAATGCTCATCGACCTCATATTCTCCTGGTAATGAAACAGGTATTGCTTAATGTTGAATTGAGTCATATTCCCGCACCTATTGCTGCTCTTCTGCAGGATTATTTAGATGTGCTTCCAGCTAAACTACCCCAAGGCTTGCCTCCTATTAGAGGTATTGAGCACCAGATTGACTTTGTGCCTGGGGCAGCCTTGCCTAATCGCGCCGCTTATAGAGCTAGTCCTGAGGAGACAAAGGAGCTCCAACGCCAAGTCACGGAGTTGATGGATAAGGGATTTGTGCGAGAAAGCTTGTCTCCCTGTGCCGTGCCTGTCATTTTGGTTCTAATGAAGGATGGCTCCTGGCGCATGTGTGTTGATTGTCGTGCAATCAACCAAATAACAGTTAAGTATCGCCACCCTATTCCTCGTTTAGATGATATGCTTGATGAACTTCATGGTGCTTGTATTTTTTCTAAAATTGACCTTAGAAGTGGATATCATCAAATTAGGATGAAACAGGGTGATGAATGGAAAACGGCTTTTAAAACTAAGTATGGCTTATATGAATAGTTAGTAATGCCTTTTGGACTAACAAATGCACCTTCTACTTTTATGAATAGTTAGTAATGCCTTTAGGAAAATTTATCGTTGTCTATTTTGACGATATCTTAATCTATAGCAAGAATATGCATGATCACTTAAGTCACTTAAAATTGGTCTTTGATTGTCTTAGGAAAGAAAAGTTATATGCCAATTTAAAGAAGTGTTCTTTTGCATCCGAGTCTACCATTTTTCTTGGTTTTGTAGCGACAACATCTAGATTGAAGGTGGATAAGGAGAAGATTCGTGCTATTCAAGAGTGGGCTCAGCCGCATACACTCACTCATGTCCGCTCATTCTATCGACGCTTTGTGAAAGATTTCAACATCATTGCCGCCCCCCTACACGAGCTGACAAAGAAAGATGTGACATTTCGCTGGACACACGCTCACCAGAAGGCTTTCAACTCCCTCAAAGATCGCCTGACACATGCACCAGTGCTGCAGTTACCTGACTTTGCTCAATCTTTTGAGCTCGAGTGTGACACTTTTGGCACTGTCATTGGTGGGGTTCTGCTGCAGAACAAGCGTCCCGTCGCCTACTTCAGCGAAAAGTTGGGCTCCGCTGAGCTCAACTATTCTACCTACGACAAGGAGCTATTTGCACTGGTTCGCTGCTTGCAGACTTGGCAACATTATCTATGGCCTAAGGAGTTTGTGATTCATTCGGATCATGAAGCTCTAAAGTACCTCAAAAGACAAGCAGTGCTCAACAGGCGACTTGCTCGATGGTTGGAGTTTATAGAGACCTTTTCCTATGTGGTTCACCACAAAAAGGGGAAGGATAATGTGGTAGCTGACGCACTATCATGCAGGTATGTCCTCCTTAACCATATGGATGCACATGTGTTGGGTTTTGCTTTAATAAAGGAACTGTATGCTTCTGATAGTTTCTTTAAGACTATATATGCTCACTGTGTGTCTAAGGGTGAAGTTGATTCATATTTTCTTGATAATGGTTATCTATTTAAGATGGGCAAGCTTTGTATCCCATCTTCTTCTATTCGCCGTTTATTAACTCGAGAAATTCATAAATCTAGAGGACATGGGGGTTTCGACAAAACCTTAGCTGGACTGAAGGAACATTACTTTTGGCCTAAAATGTCTAATTATGTGCTGAGATTTGTCAAAAGTTGTGTTACATGTGCTAAGACCAAATCAAAATCTAATGCTAATGGTCTATATCAACCTTTGCCTATTGCTAATGCACCCTGGGAAGATGTTTCTATGGATTTTATTGTAGGATTGCCTAGAACTTCTAAGGGTCATGATTCTATCTTTGTTGTTGTAGACAGATTTTCCAAAATGGCTCATTTTATTCCATGTCACAAAACTGATGATGCTATTCATGTTGCTCATTTGTTCTTCAAAGATGTTGTTCGCTTACATGGATTGCCATTATCTATAGTTTCTGACCGTGATCCTAAATTCTTAAGCTCTTTTTGGAAAACTCTATGGTCTAAATTGGGTACAAAATTGCTATTTTCTACTTCTTGTCACCCACAAACTGATGGCCGAACTGAGGTCACAAATAGAACTCTTGGGGCTCTCCTTAGAGTCATGCTGCGAACTAACCTCCGGAGGTGGGAACACTGCCTACCATTTGTAGAATTTGCATATAACAGGTCTAGGCACTCTGCAACAAAGCTAATCCCCTTAGAAGTAGTATATGGCCGAAATCCACTCACTCCTGTGGACATGATGCCTCGGCCATATAAGGAGAAGGAGAGCATGGATACAACTAAGCAAGTGGACTTCATCAAGCGCTTACATGAGCGTACCAAGGCGCAGCTGGAGAGAAAGACTGCGCAATACAAGGCCGCGAAGGATAAGCATCACAAGGATGTGCAGTTCAACGTTGGTGATTTGGTATGGCTGCATCTCAAGAAGAAAAGGTTTCCGCAACAACGGAAATCTAAGCTGGACCCTAGGGGAGACGGACCATTCAGAGTGGTTCGGAAGATGGGTCCTAATGCATACAAGCTGGATCTCCCTGCCGATAAATACAGCGTCCATTCTACATTCAACGTCGCCGATCTATCTTTGTTCGTGCCTAACGATGACTCTGACGACGATTTGAGGACAAATCGAAGTCAAGTGGAGGAGAATGATGCAGTGCAATTATCGATGACTCCTGGTGACATTGAGGACAATATGAAGGTTCCGTTCGATGGTCCTGTCACTCGTGCAAGGGCCAAGAAGATTCAAGTTGCAACTAAAGCCTTTCTTGTCCGTCACCATGGAACTTTAGAGCAAGGGTTCAGGCCACCCTGGATCACTTGGCTCAAGGTTACACCAGCAGCACAAGACGTGAGCTTGCGTCCACACACGGAGCTCATGAAGACTCGTCAGCATCCACCATGAACCAACCACACTCGACATGGGCTTGGATCACTCGACACCACCACTAGCCGAGTGGGCCTAGATCTTTATCGAAATGGATGGGCCGAGTTAGCCTTGTGCTTGGGCCGGATTTATTTGATTTAATTATGTTATTAATTTATGCAATTTAGATAAATAAGGTGGAATTAATTATATCTCTTCTAGATACAATCCTTGGCCACCAAGTTATTAAACATTTATCTTTATTAGGAAATATTTATCTTAGGGTTATTTTATTTATCTCTAGATATAATAGATCTATCCAAACCCCTTTCCTTTGCAAGGAAGGATTGGTTAGATCTCCCATAGCTTTCTATATATTCATGTTTATGCACTTTGAATTAATCAGATTGAATAGAATTGGAGAAACCCTTTATGGATTAAGGGTTCTTCGATTATCAATCTCAAAAGCTCTTGTGTTTTTGAGATTTTCGGCCATCACTAGTCATCACCATCACCATTGTTCTTGATCAGACTTGGCATCAAGAAACCAAACACCAACCTAACCCTTGAATCTGTCGCAAAAGAAGAAGGCCAGCCCTTGGCGTCGTCCGCAGGCAGAATCGCTCCCAGCGAGCGCGGCGCGCCCAGCAGCGCCAGCGCCTCGCTCCCGCATCCTCGCTCTCGCCAGCGCTCTCGCGTCTTCGCTCGCCATCTCCCTCGCTGCCAGAGAGCGCTTCATCGTCGCGCCTCCACCCGTACACCCTGAGAACCCGTGTCCTGTGTGCCTAGGTTCAACGATAGCGCTTCTGGACACCCTCGCAACTCTCTCGCTTTCCCTTGCTTAGTTTTCTGTCGCTATTTCATAGTTATAAATTGCTGGAAATTTATTAAGTCTTAAACTGTCGCTATTCCAGAATTTTAATCACTTGTTTAAATTGTTCCCTATCAGGAGATATCAAAGAGCATTGCAAGATCAGACAAATATACTGGTAATGGGTGAAAAATCTTCAATCATAATCCATTCATCACCCGCTTCACCCGCACCACCCATCACCCACTTTATTGCGGATTTTTCCCGCGAAATTAATGCGAGTGGATCGGATACCCATGTTTTATTTCCATCCCTAGCTACGGGTGTTCTCGACGAAGCTTTAAGTTGTTGAAGGTGTGGCGATATGACTCGGGACTAGCTGGGGTCGAGGGGGTTTGTTCATGACGACTTTGTTTTCTGGGAGACACTTCTTTGGACCATCGTCTCCACTACCCACAGGATATTCAATGCTCATGTACCACTGGTTAGCGGTGCTACAGTAGTGGTGATTGGCTTTGTCCTCATTTGTTTATTCAACTAGTGATACGTTTGGATTCCCAATCCTTTTCCTGTGGGTTCAGAATCAAGAACCACACCCTATATTTGCCCCGATCTTGCAATGCTCTTTGATATTTCCTCATTTGGAATAAAATAAACAAGTGAGTCAAGGACTGTTTTTGCGACAGTTTCAGAAATAGAAGGAAGAAGCGAGAGAGAGGCGCAGATGTCCAAGAGCACAGACGCGAGTGCGCCTGGGCACGAGCGCCGAGCGAGGCCGAGGGATGTGCAGCGCCGACTTTCCTTCTTTTGCGACGTTTTTGGATTTTAGTTACGGTTCTGCAGAATGTGTTTGTTTGTGTTTGGTTGAGTGATTGATGTAGGTGTTTGGATCTTTGTGATGTCGAGTAACAAGACCATAGAGCAATTGCGAAGGCTTTTGGATTGGGGAATTGAAGAAACCTTTTAATTCTAAAAAGGTTCCTCAATTATAATTTCCAATTTCAGTTTATTCAATGTAAAGAAGTGTTTAAATAACAATGTGCTGCCAATTCTACTTTGCAAAGGATAGAGGGTTGGCTTGGATAAAATAATAGATAAATCCTAATGACAGATTCAAACTAACTAGAGATAGATAAACAAATGCTTGGTTGTTAAGGAATTTATCTAGAACATATATTTTCCTTCCCATATTATTTTCCTAATTACATAAAATAAGAATTATATCTAATTTAATTAATCAAAACCGGCCAGCCCACACATGGAGGCCCATATGCGTGTGTGACCCCCCTCGACATCGATACCATGGCCTCGGCATCGACCCTATGTGTGTGTGTCTTGAGTCACTCGAAATGGTCCATCTCCCCTAGGATCCAGTTTAGATTTCCATTGTTTGGGAAACCTTTCCTTCTTGAGATGCAGCCATACAAGGGCACCAACGTTGAACTGCACATCCTTGCAATGCTTGTCCTTTGCCGCCTTGTACTGAGCGCTTTTCCTTTCCAGCTGCGCCTTGGTTCGCTCATGCAGGCGCTTGATGAAGTCCACCTGCTTAGCTGCATCCGTGCTCTCCTTCTCCTTCATTGGGCGAGGCATCATATCTACAGGCGTAAGAGGATTTTGCCTATAGACAACCTCAAAAAAAGTCTTCTTTGTTGCAGAATGCCTAGCCCCGTTATAAACAAACTCAATAAAAGGTAAACAGTCTTCCCACCTCCTAAGGTTAGTACGTAGCATGAATCTTAGGAGAGCCCCAAGAGTCCTATTAGTAACCTTAGTTTGGCCATCAGTTTGAGGGTGACAAGATGTAGAAACTAAGAGCTTAGTACCCAACTTAGACCATAAAGTTTTCCAAAAACAACTCAAAAATTTTGAATCACGATCAGTGATAGAACATGTTTAGTATTGCATTATAGATTACATTTAGCATAGTTTAGTTGTGAATAGTGCATATTTTAGTTACAATTACATGTTTACCGGTGATGTTGGAAGAGTCGGAATCTATGCAATTTTATGGTTAATTTCAGGAAAAGGTGGATCCGACGAGGAATAAGGAAACTCTTGGATGAAGGAAGATTCAAGTTGAGGAAGAAAAGTGAAGAGTACGGGAGCGGAGTCGAATTTCGAGAGCCTAACTGAATAACAAGTCAGCAAAGGTTGTCGCCAGACATGCTGAACTTGTTTCACACTTTCTGGAGGCCTTGATGGTCCGATTGACTATTATAACCATGCGTTGGAAAGCTCACTTCGAGATCTACAACTTTCGTGTTGACATCAAGCTAGCCGCCCCACGGCCCGAACCTCTGACGAGCGACTTCGCAATCGACGGCCGCCCCGCGGCCTGTTTTGGCTGCCCCGCGGCCCTCGCAGAAATGCGCCGTTTAGTTCCAGACTTTAATTAGGGTTTTTATGTTTATGTTTTGACCAACTTGTTGAAGCTATTTAAGACTTTTCCAGTTTATTCTTTCACTTACCTTATGCACTTTATTCCATTGTTGAGAGCGCCGTTGAGCATGAGCAACTAAACTCTCAAGGTTTCACCTACAGTTTGGATCTTTGATTGTTGAATTGTGAGTTTCTTAATCTAGTTCTTAATCCTATTCCAATGTTTTGACTTCTTTGTGCTTAATTGCTTGAATGTGTTTTATTCTATCTGGCTTGATCAACTAGTTAGAATAAATTCATTCAATTGCCAGGGTTTTGCAGATTCCTCGTAGCGAACCTTAACCCAAATTGCAATCATATCCCTTTGGGACTCGTATGACTAATTGGATGTGTAGGAAGTTGAATACATGTTGAATATCGACTCGTAGCTTGATATTATATGTACCTTGGTTAATTCATATTCTTAATGCTATCTCTAGGTTGAATCTTAACTGTGCTAGGGTTATTTAGAGATAAGGTGATACGGGGTTAGCCGTAGGATGACCCGATCTTCGACAATCAAACTAGAAATAACAAGAACGGAAGCAAAGACTCGATGAACAAGAATAAAGACTCGAAATTGAAAGCAAGACACGACCGATAGTGGACTGATTCGAACTAAAATAGAACGAGAGAAAGACCCCAAGCCTCCTAAGAGGGTAGTAACCAAGTATCAACGACTACAAAGCCCGCCTCTACAACCTCACACAACCAAGCGGACAACTTGGAGGCACAAGGAGGGGACTTGTGATTACCTAGATCACCAAGCTCTCGCGAGGTTGACGAACTCAAAGTAAACCAAGTTAGATCTATAACCAATTTGCAATCGATGAGCAACGCTACGAATCGATTGACTTTCTCACAGGCGTGTTTCACACAAACTGAAATTTTCATAAAAGAGACGTCAGAGTTCTACAATGGAAGAGACAACCTCTTATAACCCTAAGGAGTCTGATTTCTTAAAGAAATAATCAATAAAAGGAATAATTAAAATAACTCCTAAAATTACCTAAAATAACAAAAGTAAAGAAAGTTACTAAAAATAATAAAGTTGTTCCAACACTCAGAATAGAATAATTCCCGTCAAAACAGTAACAGCTTGCAAAGATGGTGATTTTCGGCCACGTTCCATGTCGAAGCTGGAAATATCTTCAACAGAAAAGTTATAGATCTCTTCGTCTTCATTCCGACAAGGTATGGCACGATCCAATCCGATTAATATTGAATCCGTACGACTCATTTTACTGAGACGTCGAAAAGCTGTCAAACTGCTGAACGAATCTAATAACGAACGACCATCAAGCTTGCACCTTTGGACCTTCTCCCATGGTGGAACCTTCTTCTTACTCTTGAGGATGACTTCATTCTCGTGAGCTCGAATCATAGGTCCATCCTCAAGTATAGGTGTGTCCAAAGGTGTCTTGGATGGTCCCGCATGATTCCTTCTTTCTTGAAAAGGATTCGACCTCGAATCCAAGGTTGCATAAGATCCCGCAAATGCACCCACATGAGCTCTTGGATCGAATACCTCATGTCCATGAAAACTCCTCTCAAGGCCCTTGGAGGTCACTACAACACCAAGAAAAGAAGCATTATTAGTGCACAAGTCATATTTCCTATCATCTTCATTATATACTAACTTAATATGCACTTTAGCTTGTTCAGTGATCTCTAAGTTTTCATCCAATGCTAGCAAGTTTTCATCATTTTTCAAGGCTGTATTTTCAATCATTACAGGGCTAGCAATATTACAACTATTTTCAACATCAATGATCATATTACAAATATCGCCTTTTTCCAAACATTTAGTATGACACAATTCCTCTATTTGATTATCATCATAAGGTGTAGGTTGAACATTTAAAACTTTACTAACAATCAAAGAATCATCATGCACATATTCAAGGCAATCATCTTTAGAGGCAAGTAAACTAATATCTTGATCATTATGAACATTCTCATCATGTTTATCACTAGAATTTTTAGATTCATTTTTGTCTAGGTGATTAGTCATGAGAGGCTTCTTATTTGGGCAATCCTTCATAACATGTCCACTACCTTGACATATAAAGCAAGGAATGTTCATAGTTTTAAGAGTAGAAGAGCTAGGATTACTCCCTTTAGGGCCAGTAGATGCCCTAGACGAATCACGTCCGTTTCAAGGCGCTTTGCCATTGTCGATGGGCTCCTGAGGCATTCGGCCTTCACTCCTCCCTTGGGGTTGGGTTGCTCTCTCCCTTGAGCCACCATCAAACCTCCTTTGGGGCTGCTGCACATGGCCTTGGTGCCACCTTTGGGGTTGCCCACTCGACATTTTACCACCTTGGCTCATGTATCTAGCATTCCTTTCCACTTTCATAGCTAAATGTAAAAGTTTAGTAGGCGTAGAATAAGGAAAGTAATTAATTTCATGAGCTAAGGCGGGGTGCAATATTCTAAGAAACCTAGCATTAGTATCTTCATAGGGTTCAACTACATTAGCTCTAGCCATTGTTTCTTGCGTTGCATAAAAGGTTTCCTCAACAGTTTTGCTACCTTGCTTAAGATTTTCTAATTGTTGTCTAAGCTCGCTAGCATAATGTGGAGGAGCAAACCTACTTCTCATAAGTGCTTTTAATTGAATCCAAGAAGCGACAAGCGCATCAAGGGCTCTTCTTCTTTCTTTAACTAGATTATCTCACCAAATTAAAGCAAACCTTTGAAATTCTAGGGAAGCTAGTTGCACCTTTTTATGTTCAGAGAAGTTATGACAAATCCATATTCGATCCATTTTAGTTTCCCAATCAATATATGCATATGGATCGGTGGTACCATAAAATTGAGGGATCTTTAGCTTTACCTTACCTATGCCATCTTGCGCAGGCTCTCTAGGTGCTCGATAGTGGTATCGACCTCCTCTATCATTTCGTCTAGGACGTTGCTCCCAATAATCATCCTCTTGGAAGTCGTCGTCGTCCTCTGAGAAGTAGTACTCTTCTTGTTGCCATCGTCCTTTCCCTCGTCCCTGCATATTAGCCATCACAAAATAACAAACAAAGAAATATGTAAAGTTAGAAAAATATAAACAACCTCACAATGTGTTTCGCTCACACTCCCTCTCTTATTGGTATGTCACACTTGTTGGGGCAATCCGCTTTGGGCAAATCAACACTCAAGCAAGGACTTAACAATCAAAAGAGAGTTATCAAGAGAAAGGACAAAGAAACACGCAACCGACAAGACACAACACAAAAGTATCGAGTCGAAAGGAAGAAGTATCGACTCGATATCGACCTGGAAAGCTCCAAATCGACCAAAACCGAACGCAACAGACACTGTACCGAGGCTATACTGAGGCTGGAGGGGGTCGGTATGGTCACTGCAGTACACGACACACAAAAATAGGAAAAGAAAATGAAAGAAAAGAAAGAAGAACTTGGATTTTTACCTCTTTTTGATTTAAACCCTTAGTATGGATGTTGTAGTTGCAAGGTAGGGCTTAAAAAAAAATTATGGGTTGGGAGGTATGTGTTTGAGACTTTTGACTAGGGCTATAGGATTTCACCAAAATTGGTCCTTGAAAGTTCTTGCACTAGATCTCAACAATTTTTTTTTTTGAAAGCTTACTTTTGCCCCTAGTGAATTTTATCCTCCTAGGAATAAGCTTTGAATGTAATTTTTTTTTTGACTAATGCAAGAAAACTATCTATGAAATAAAGGACTCTAAAAAATTATATGCTATGGTGAAAGAAAAAATAAATTTATGTAGCCCTAATGAAATATATATAGGTGAAACTTTGGCTAACTTTGGCTAATGAAATAAATTTTTGCAAAACAGGCACTTTATTTGGACGTTTTTGCAAAATGGTCGCGTATTTAGACAATTTAGGAAAATAGCCGCTATATAACCCTAATTCAACCTCCCTCCCTCTCTCTTTCTCTCTCTGTATCCATCGCTCTCCAGTCTCCTCCCTCCCTGCAACTGCCATGGCGGTGCGCCCTCGCGATGCGCTCGCCCTCTCGATGTCTGTCGCCCTCGCCCTCGCGATGCGCTCCGGCTTCGTCGAAGTTTAAGATCTACCGCCATGGCGGTGTGCGAGGTCGAGCAGCCAGACGGATCGAGGAGCGCAAGACAGCTTTGGATCTGAGATCTCCGTCCATCTTCCTCCGCGAGGAGATCAATCGTTAGAGGTTTTGGCATCAGATCTGTCCAATTCACTGCAATTTCACAAATTTGGTTTTTTATTCCCCAATTTGACAAATTCTTCCTTTTTCCATTGAAGAGTAGCCATGGACGGAGGAGGAGCGAACTCGGAGGTCGAGCGAGCGAGCGTCAGCGAGGGAGGTCGAGCAGCCGAAGCGAGCGATCGCTGGAGTGAGTGCATCCTCTGAGATCGAGTGAGCGAGCAAGGTCGAGCAGACGGAGGTTGAGGGAGCGGCTCTTCTTCATCACCTCAGATCTCGGTATAGTTTCAACTTAACATCACCACTGGCTACTTCAATTGATCTATGTGATCTCTGTGCTCACTGTGTATAGGTTCAGAATGTGAATCAAACGTTTCATTCCCCTTCTCTATTTACTAGTAGGATTCCAACATATAAACTTTGATTTTGTTTGGAATATTGAAAACTGGTTTGATGATTTATATGAAATCAGGAAGCTAGTTTGAGTACTGATTGTGAATTTGATGAGGATTTCCAGCCCACCACATGTTTGTCAAAATGTCTGATTTGTGAAGATAAATATAAAGAAATCAGAAGTGATACTTGATTTTTTAGTTTTCAGTTGATTTGCAAATTGCTACTTTTAACGTTGTTTCTGCACCAAAGATATTTGCTGTTGCATTTCCTGTACACTATGAACCTTCTAAGGGCTTCTACTTTGAAGTTAATGCTGATTTCCTTGCTCTTGATTGTATTTGTATGTTGCTTTCTGTAAGTAAGCAGTCTTCTTTGCTTTGTTATGATTGTTACGCTTATAATCTTCATTCAATCAATTTTTCAGTGCCTCTTTTACTTGTTGGTTATGGTTTTTTCGTTTTTTAGGGCAATCAAACCTGCTGAATTCCCCAGTCCTGGTTGTTGGCACTGGAGGCTTAGGCTCATCAGCTCTATTTTACCTTGCAGCTTGTGGTGTTGGTAAGATGTCAATTCCTTTACTGAAGTTTTTTTTCTTTGTTACGGATGCCACTGGACATCGTTTTCATGTTCAACACAGTCTCTTATATTGCTCAAAAGAAGAAGTGGATTAAAATAAATTAGGATGGAATAGAGGTACTTTTTCCTAAAACCAAAATGTCTCATTCATTCATTTTCTTACTATTTCTTCAAGAAAGCATTCCATCGGGTGCTGGTCATATCTAATGAAGGTGCAGTTTATCTCAAACACAGTTTATTAGATGAACTCTTTTTAATTTTGGAGCTTCAACAATTGTTATTTACAGTGAAAACCTAAAGCATCCCAGAAAGAGATGAGACTAGCATAAACACCAACTTAAACAACGATTTGAGTGCAGGTGTTGCTAGAAGTACACATTTAAAACAAGAGAATGAAGGCTCGAGTGCACATTTAAAGCAAAAGGATTTGCTTCAAGAAAAGTGCTGACAGAGTTCATATGTGCCTTCTGATAAACCTGTATATGTGCAGCATCTCATTGTCAATGGTTGTGGTGGGGCATTTTTGCATCCTACCCACGTTTTTAGTAATTTCAGAAAGTTTTATGGAACTTCATATGATATGAAAGTTGCTTATTCCTCTTGTGAAGATTCAGGCAGGGTAATATTCCATTTGTTAATTCTTTCTAGTTTCCTCTTGCACAATTCAATCCTGTGTTGACAGTCTCTCTTTTTTGCATGTTATTCAGATAGCTTTGGGCAACATACTGAAGTTTAGAAAGAAGAACTGGCAATTTGATTTTATTGGTGGCATTATATATTTTCTACTTGTTTTCTCTATGTTTCCACATGTTTCTTTTCTACCCTTTTGTTTGTGTTCAAGTGATTTTGTCACTTTTGGATGTTATCAAGTAATTTAACTAATTACTTTTCATTCTTCTGCTAGTTTGAGCTCAAACACATCTTGCGAGTGAGTGTATAAATAATGCCCTTTACTTGGCCTTTACTTGCATCTCCTTTCCTTCAGCCTTAAACAAGTGAGTGTATAAATAATATGTCAACCAATACAGCATAAAAAAAAGTGACAAATATTTGATGCAATTTAGTAATCTACAAAATTTATATAATTATAGTAATTTAGCATTAAAAGCCTCTTTAGCTCAACGGTAGAGCGATGTGCTTTATGCGCAAATACGTGGGTTTGAATCCCGCATAGGCTAAAGTTTATATAATTTTAGTAATTTGCAAAAAAAAAAAAAAAAAAAATAGTGCTGACAGTGTTTTTATGTGTATTTTTAGTGCTGACATCATTTTTATACGTATTTAGTGCTGACATCGTTTTGATGCATATTTTTATGTACGAAAATTTTCTCATATTATAATTGAACAACATAAACTTAAATTTGCAAAACAAAAAGTATTGAAACGAAAAAAAAACGGGGAAAAAATATTATATTTGCACAACTTATGGTTAAATTTTCACAATGTACTCTTATATTTGCACGACAAAATGTTTTAAGAAAAAAACTAGACTTGGGTCATATTTGCACAACTTACGGTTATATTTGTTCAACGTACTCTTATATTTGCACAACGTACTCTTAAGAGTTGCACGACTCTGTTGTAAGAGTTGCGCGACCCTGTTTTAAGAGTTGCACGACTCTCTTGTAAGAGTTGCACAGCTCTGTTTTAAAAGTTGCACGAATCTTGTTTTAAGAGTTGCACGACTCTGTTTTAAGAGTTGCACGACTCTGTTGTAAGCGTTGCACGACTCTTGTTTTAAGAGTTGCACGACTATGTTGTAAGCGTTGCACGCCTCTTGTTTGAAGAGTTGCACGACTCTCTTGTAAGAGTTGCACGACTCTGTTTTAAGAGTTGCACGACTCTGTTTAAGAGTTACACGACTCTTGTTTTAAGAGTTGCACGACTCTATTATAAGAGTTGCACGACTCTGTTTTAAGAGTTGCACGACTCTGTTGTAAGAGTTGCACAAATCTGTTGTAAGAGTTGCACGACTCTTGTTTTAAGAGTTGTGCGCACAACTCTGTTTTAAGAGTTCATGTGTCTCTCTACCTTTATAGGTTAATTTGCATGAACCAAACTGAAAAGAGGATACAATTCATGAACCAAAGTGAATAGAGTATCTTTTTAGAAATTAAAGGTTGTGTCAGCGGTGTTTGCAATTTTAGTGCTGAAAGAGTTATTAAGAAATAAAATTGATCAATACATTTTCATCACTAAAATTGCAAACACCGTTGACACTAGTTGTTTTCTCTGATTAACAAAATAGAAAAGATGGTAACACTACAGTGTGCAACTCTAAACTACGGCTGTGGAACTTTAAAATACAGTTTAAGAACCAAATTAGATTAAAAAGTGCAAGAATAATATTATAATGTGCCCAAATTAGATTTTTAGTTTAAGAAGAATCAAATTAGATTTTAGTTTGTATGAATAAAACTATAAATTTCATGAATAACACTATGAAATTTTAGAGTTGCACGACGCTGTTGTAAGACTTGCACGACTCTGTTTCAAGAGTTGCACGACTCCCTTGTAAGAGTTGCACGACTCTATTTTAAGAGTTGCACGACTTTATTGTAAGAGTTGCACGACTCTGTTTTAAGAGTTGCACGACTCTGTTGTAAGAGTTGCATGACTCTTGTTTTAAGAGTTGCACGACTCTCTTGTAAGAGTTGCACGACTCTGTTTTAAGAGTTGCACGACTCTATTGTAAGAGTTGCACGACTCTTGTTTTAAGAGTTGTACAGCTTTTGGCCATAAAAAAATACCCCTCATTCGGTAAAATATGTCATTTCCTAGTATTTGAAAACTCAATGCCTTTACTCAAAAGGAAAATAGAACTCTTTATTAATTCAGAATTGAAAAAGATGGGATTTTTATGTGTTCATTCTTCAATTAGACCTTGTTCTTTGCTTATTTGTACAATACTGAGTGAAGTAAGCAAAGAACCCCTCTTACTCGTTGAGACACATCCCTCTTACTCGTTGAGACACAGCCCCCCATTTGTTGCTGAATTCAAGCATTTGAGGTGTCAACAAAGATAAAGAGAAGTGAACCTGCAAATTAGGTTTTGATTCTTTGTTAAATGAGGATCCAATAGGAAGTTAGGCGTGTTGATGATGACAACCATAACCACTGCAATGCCACCCTACATGATAAAGCATTTGACAAATTCTATTCTGAAGCAGCTTCATAAACAAATCACAACTTGAATTGAAAACAATAGCAAAAATCATTTGGTTATTTTTTTTAATGAAATTCAATGTCATCAGCAATTTCAGACTATACACAAGGGATAGTGAATCACCAATCTTAGCTTCAAATCAAACAGATGACAAAAATTCAAATTGAACCAGACAAATGCCTGAAATTAAATATCTCTAAAAGAGAAGACCCGTTTTTCATGTCAGCAATCCCACTCAGAATCTCCATCTTCTCTACATGACCAAGGTTGTTTAGAAAGTCTAATTCAACACCCTCCTGCTGCTGCTGCTTTTCCTCCCTCTTCTCCTTTGCTACTTTCTCATACTCTGCAATGGAGTCGTCTTTATCCACTAGAAAACCAATATGTTTTTGGTTGTAAGGAGTTAAGCACATATCACATTGACATAAGGCATTCCTCCAGCTTTTTCCCAGGAACATTGCCTTATTCTTAGCTGATACAGGCGCCTCTGTTCCAATATCAAGTCCTAGAAGACAAATTTTGCTTGACCCAGCAGATTGACTAAATTTCTGTAGGGTTTCTTCTGTAGAGACAAGCTTAACATCTCCATTGCTTTTTGCAAGTTCACTAACACAGGTATCATTCCCAACATTAGATGATTCTGCATTAGGTTGAACCTCTTCCATTACGCCTTTCTCCTTGGCTTTTGTAGCAAATTCACCCTTCCTAGGTATGGCACAGATGTTCTTGGGATACAGAGTTAAGAAACTACAAACTGCTGAGCAAGCCTGGCGTATCATATCCTCGTAAGTCGGCTCCCCTTCCTCATCTCTTGGAATCTGAAATAGATTATTTGGTCATCGTTAATCATTCAAAGTTGAGAGAACCGCAAATAACAAGATAATCTTGTTGGTTAAAGATAAAAATAAAAATAAAAATAAAAAAGATAGTAAAAAAGGTTCACAGCTCATTGCAACATGTTGAAAAATTACTGAGAGTACAATTAATATGGTAGTTTTTACTAGTTTTCATTTTGACAACAAATATCATAGCAAGCAGTTAAGAAACAAACCTCATCAGAAGATTCCAGGCCAAGATGTTCTTCGTGAAACCAGTCTTCACAGATGCAGCACTGTATCAAAGCAGTTGTAAGCACTCTTTTACAAACATATCAAGAACCTAAAACATGGTGTTTAAATGATATAATGAAATTTTGGATTTCCTTAACTTAAAAATACCATAATTGTGAGAGTGGGACGATGCTAACTTCACAAATAGATAATGGATGCAATATAATACTACGTGCTATAATGGTAGGTTAGAAAACGTACATCTTATATCGTTGCACGAAGTGATTCTCCCATACTCTGAAAACAACTCCTTAAGCCCCCAACATCCAAAATCTCCCTCGACACAGCAACTTGAGCCCCCATCAGGGACGAAGCATCATCCTCTAACTTCTTGCTCCCAATCGGAGCCTTTCCCTCTCCACTGCCTGTGTCGTGACACCCACTCTCAATTGTCTCTTCCATCTCAGTTTGGATGCCAATGGAGCAAGTAGCAGCTGCCGCATCCTGAGTCCTGCTCGAACACTCAACAGCTGCACGAGCAGCAGCACCCTCACCGCTATCCTTACAACCCCTAGGATCTTTTCAGCAGTGACATTTGGTTCTAAATGAGCCCTTGTTGCACTGACAACAATCACACTGATTTCATTGTTGTACAAGTTGTCAAATAATCCATCCGTGCCAGCAACTATCACATCCCCGGCATTGACTGGGAATTCGAACACCTGTTTTCAATTCAAAATCACAATAATTTTACATTTTGTTTGGTATTTTACCCACAAGTGGATGAGTAAGGTTGCAAGTTTTCCTCAAATCCACAAGAAGCAACTTCTCTTAGTAGTATCATGCGGCTTTTATCCCTACAAATAGAAGTAAAAGCTGAAAATTGATTCACCTGACCAGAACTCGGGACATCTGCCCCTGAGTCATTCCCCAGCTGGAATGGAAAATTGAATCCGTATTGCTGCAGAGGAGACCGTAACTCCATTCCATCAAGGCTCAAATTGACACTGATCCCCCACAGAGCCATTAGAAAGCTAACTCAAACCCTCCTGAGACAACCAAAATTGGAGAAGAAATCAATTAAAAGATCAGAGAAACCTAGCAGCAGATGAACATACTCTTTTAAGTGAATGTAGCCTGGTAGTTATGTATACATGACTAACAGTTAAGTTAAAAAATTACGAAGAAAACCTCAAAATATATACAAGTTACAAAGTATGAAATGTACGACTCCCTTGACATCTTAGACGATATATAGTGCTCTCTTGAATGAGCAAACTTACTTACATGTTGTACAAGGTCACCCACCATGTGATCCCAGCAATGTTGTCTTCACACCTCCACTGTTTTGTATCATTGCATCTCTAACCTGTAATTAGGGAAGATTCTATCTAAACACATGCACTTTCTCAAGAAGTTAATATCTTTGAGCAATGGAAAAAAAATACAAAACGGCACCTAGTGTCACCATATCTATGAAGGATATGTTTTCAAATTTACTGCATCTAACCAACGAAAATAGTTAACCCCACACTCCACCACAAAATAAACACCATGGAGCAAAGGCACACAAGAGTGCCAACAATTGATTTTGGTGTTGAATACAACAATGGTAAGTGCCAACAATGATAAGATACATGGAGAGCAAAAGAGCAACGAATACAAACACGCTGGAGCTAATGATTGTCAAGTTATGAAGAATGGTTTGTCCATGCTCCAAACTGAGAGACCACAAATTTATAGATCTGCTCGAGGACTACAATCCCACCTGTAAAGCCCAAAACAAGTCTTTATTCTTGCAATTCAGGTTACAAATATTATCTGTGTGTGATATGTTGAAAGAAGCAGCGGCTAGCTTGATTATGCTTTCAAAAGAGTCCAACAAGCAAGCTGATCGAAAACATTTGATCATTGAAAATTGCTGTGTTTGAGTTCAATTGTAACCAATCATGCAATTTATCCCAAAAAAAACTCACTACTCGATCAACAGATATATAATGACAATATTTCTGATTAGAAATTTAACATAAATATGAAAATTATAGGATCAATATGCCATCTTTACCAGAGTTGTTATCAAAAGTTAATACTAGTTAGCTCAGTGTTGATTGCAGCAGGCAGGGGAGGGATTCACCTCGACGTTCATACTTGCATCCTGGTTTGCCAGCCCTGAATTCCCCAATGTTCTCTGATCAAATTGAAGGCAAAATAAACTATGAAACTGAGTTAATTTGCACAATTGCATTACAAACAAAATCGATTTAAGATTTCGTTCAGCAATTGCAATCCATCACAAACAAAATCGAGTTCTTTATCAATCGATCGAAGATCGATTGATAAGGAAAACAGTCGGAAGCAAAGATGGATTAGTCGGAAGCAAAATTTGTCACATGTATACTCAATTTCAAAGCCTTCACGGTGCAATTTGAAAAAGAAACATATATAAACACAAAGACCTTGAGACTTCAAAATCGACTCCAACAATTAAAAAATCGAAGAAAATTTGCGCCTTCGGCGCAAATTTTCTATGATTCCATTGCACTGATATAGAGTTACCTACAATGCCGTCAACAATCGTCGATCATGATTCGACGCCTTCATCCTCAATCGAGCCGCTCGCTCGACGTCGACATTACTCGCTCACCATCCACCGGGAGCGCGGATATGTTTTTTGTCCGAGGAGGAGCGGATTCGACCACCACCGCGTTCAGCACATAGGAAATTGATGAACACAGCGCCTGGAGGAGACCTAGCTCCGACCGCTCCCTCGAGCTTGCTCCGCCGCCTTCCTCGCTCCGCCGCTCGCTCCTTCGTTCGCTCCGCCGCTCGCTCGCCACCACCTCCGGCGTTGGAGAAACATCGTCGTCGTCATCCAACTGCGCCTCCAATGGCGAGGTCTCTTCCAGCAACATCGTCGTTGGAATTTGTTTCCGTTGGAGGCAGTCGAATTAGGACGGGAGAGCGAGAGAGGTCCAGGGGAGAAGAGATGGAGAGAGTGAGAGAGGTCCAGGGAGAGAGGGGAAAGAACGAGTTTCAGGAGAGAGAAAAAGCTTATATTGGAGACATTTTGCAAAAATGTCCCAAAACGCGGGTATTTCCCAAAATAAGCCCATTTTCGTGGCTATTTTGCAAAAAGCCCCATTGTATAATCTATGATAGACAATTAGGAAATAATCTACCACAAATTTCAACAATTAAATAAGGCAAGAAAGTGGATAGATCAAGATAGATGAAATTAGACCAAAGATATAAAGCAACAGTAGGTTTTGTGAAAACTTGCAAGGTGCGACCAAACTTGATTTGGGGCTTCCTTCAGCCGTCGAAAGTGATGTAGGCACAAAGTAGCCACTTACAAGGGGGGTCTCGGCTAGGGTATGTGTTTGGGGTTAAATGCAACCACAACAATCACAAATAAAGGATTAGTAATACACAAATATAAGAATTAAAGAAGTAAAAACCAAAAACAAAGAAAGACTCTATTTTTGTAGGTTTTGTGTTTAGGGAAACAAAAGACACAACTTTGATATCGGAAACCAAAGCTCTGATGCCAATTTGATACGGGGTTAGCCGTAGGATGGCCCGATCTTCGACAATCAAACTAGAAATAACAAGAACGGAAGCAAAGACTCGATGAACAAGAATAAAGACTCGAAATTGAATGCAAGACACGACCGATAGTTGACTGATTCGAACTAAAATAGAACGAGAGAAAGACCCCAAGCCTCCTAAGAGTTCTACAATGGAAGAGACGGCCTCTTATAACCCTAAGGAGGCTGATTTCTTAAAGAAATAATCAATAAAAGGAATAATTAAAATAACTCCTAAAATTACCTAAAATAACATAAGTAAAGAAAGTTACTAAAAATAACAAAGTTGTTCCAACACTTAGAATAGAATAATTCCCGTCAAAACAGTAACAGCTTGCAAAGATGGTGAATTTCGGCCATGCTCCATGTCGAATCTGGAAAAATCTTCAACAGAAAAGTTGTATATCTCTTCTTCCTCGTTCCGACAAAGTATGACACAATCCAATCCCATTAATATTGAATTCGTACGACTCATTTTACTGAGACGTCGAAAAGCTGTCAAACTGCTGAACGAATCTAATAACGAACGACCATCAAGCTTGCACCTTTGGACCTTCTCCCATGGTGGAGCCTTCTTCTTCCTCTTGAGGATGACTTCATTCTCGTGAGCTCGAATCATAGGTCCATCCTCAAGTATAGGTGTGTCCGAAGGTGTCTTGGATGGTTGACGGAGGGGAAACCTGTCGTTGATCCCGTCAAAGTAAACTCAAACCTATAACTAGTATAGCAATAAGCAAGAGGTCGATCCCACAGGGAAATTACTATTCAAGTGTGATTTAGATGCCAATTAAGTAACCAAAGAGGGGGGGTTTTGAGTGTGAAAGTTCCGCCTTTTATCAAAGCGGATTGAAGCAAACAAAAGTAAATAATTGTATTTCAGACAATTAGGAGAAGCAATTCTACCTACAATTTTCCACTTTATTGGATTGAAGCGATCCTTGTAACTTCTTCTCGTCCTATTAAGTTTCCTGTGAATGCCCTTGTCCCGACCTAATATAGTTACTAGTCCAACCAGTCATAGCAACCCTTATCAATCGAACAGTCCCTAAAGAAGGATTTAACCCAATTGATAGCTTTAAGTTCAGAGATTAGCCAAGGTATTTGCAGTCCCTAAAAAAGGATTTAACAACACATTCAACTTCCTACTTATGGTCATAATAGTCAATCGGACAACCGAGGCCTCTAGAAAGTGCAAAACAAGTTCAGCATGTCTTGCGACAACTTCTGCAGACTTGTTCTTCGTTTAGGTTCGCTTCTTCTTCTCAGGACCTCTTGAGATCCTCATGTAAGCTTCTCCGATCAACTAGACATTCTCTTATAATGCCTCATCAACCCATGCCTCATCCTCGGATCCACAGTTACCTGAAATAATCAATAAAAGCATGTAGATTCCGACTCCGACAACATAGAGAACTAATATGCAAATCGTGCTTAATCCATCAATGAAATGCATCTTAACTAAGCTAAATGCAACCTATTATGCCTACCTAAATGCATGCTATCAAACTCCCCCACACTTAACTTTTGCTTTTCCTCAAGAAATGATAGAATGAACATAAATCAATGTATCCCACAGGAAATCCCTTCAAGTTTCAACCTCATCAAAAAGCAACATCATATCAGGTGAAAACATAAACCAATCAAACAAACGTCATAGCACGTATTCCAGTGATCAAAGCTTAGAAGTAGACATCATCCAACCTCACCAGAAGTATGTGTTTCACTCATATGTTTAGACTTTAAGGTACAACTCTCAACTCAATCCAAAATGCACTAAGCTCATAGACAATGACCACCATATCACCAAATATATACCGAAATGTCATTACTTGCGGGATACAATAAAGACAACTAAATAAAATGTGACATTTTTTTTTATTTTTTTTTATTTTTTTTTTCTTCTTTTTTTTTCTTGTCTTGGTGCTTTCCTTACGCGAGGCGCAAACATGGGTGTCATGAATGACCCCGGTCTATCAACACCTCAACCTACTAATATGAACTCCACTTGAACATCTTTTAACGCAAGTTGCAAACATGGGTGTCATGAATGAACCTGATTACTCAATGATCAAGCTTTCTTTCCTAGTGGATAGTTTTTAACACCTTTTTGCGCGAATCATACCCATGGGTGTCATGCATAGATCCGGTTACTAAGTGCATCAACCATTGCCACCTTATTCACTAAATATTCACAAATTCAGCAAAAGACTCAAAATATAAACATAAACTCCGCAAGCAATCAAACATGTGCATCGGTCTCTAAAAATAGATATTGCAGTCAATGCCAAGAGGTAGCAACACAAGGAGAGTAATTCACACAATTGAGCAAAAGAATTCAAATAAGGCCAAACATTCTCACATGGTTATGTTTTGAGAACTTCAATCATACTTTAGCTCAATCATACATGCTCAATTATATTTGCTAGCTCATGTTCCACAAAAGTCAAATACAAACAATAATCGAAACATTCAGAACTCCATGGGATTTTTATGAATCATGCTTGAAATTTAAAATAGAGGACAAACTAAGCAAGATGGGTATTTGAATAACACATATGTATGCAATGCGTGCTTATTTTTGGGATTTTTGAATTGAATTTTATTTAATTACGAAAATAAACAAGAAACTAATAAAAAAATGAAATAAATTAAACATGGTGCAGAAATTTAAATATGATCTCCTATATGCATCTATATACAGAGTTCTTCTCCCCCACACTTAAAGTTTTCATTGTCCTCAATGAAACAATAAAGACAACAAAAGTAAATCAAATATAATTAGAGTGAAGGAAAAGAAAAAGGAAAGATAAAAAAAACAAAACTTACCTCGGGTTGCCTCCCGAGAAGCGCCTTTGTTTCAAGTCGTTGGCTCGACGTAATAGCCCTTGATTGGCCTAAGTTCCTCCACCAGGGTCACCTACACCTGTCATTTCATTGACAAATGCGGGCACCCTTGGAAGGTGTAGCTCTCTGTCCAAACATTCATCCATTACCCTTAGCTTCTCTCCTTGAGCTATGCCTGGGGGTTGTCCTGGAATCACAAAAGGTTTCAATTTGTTAGGATGTTCAAATTTCCATAAACTATGTTCCTTAGGTGTCTCTAACAAATCACGAAAATTATTGTTGCGATCAATATTGTCAGCAATAGGTATATCTAAAGAATTTTCAGGAGAAAGCTTAGCATGATTAAAGAGAGAGAATTCTATCTTTCTTCCATCAAACTCCATAGTCAATAAACCCTCACAACAATCAATTTTCGTTTTCGCAGTTTTCAGGAATGGTCTTCCTAGTATAATGGGTGTTTCTGGGGCTCCCTGCTCCATATCTAAAACAAAGAAATCAACAGGGAAAAACAAATCATCTACCATAACCAAAACATCTTCAATAACGCCTCTTGGCCTGATTTGTGATCGATCAGCAAGTTGCACTGTAACCCCAGTCTCAGTCGAAGCACCCAAACCCAAAGACATGTACATGTTATAGGAAATAACATTAATTGAGGCTCCTAGATATAACATGGCTTGTTTGAATCTAGTATTCCCAATTGCACATGGAATTGTAAACATACCTGGGTCTCCACATTTTTCAGGCAATTTCCTTTGCAACATAGCAAAGACATTTTCATTCAAACTTACCTTTTCCTTCTTTTTTAATCGTTGCTTCTTCTTGATGGTGCACAATTCCTTCAAAAATTTAGCATATCTAGGAATGCTCTTAATCAATTTGAGTAAAGGAATATTTACCTCGCACTTGTTGAACGTCTCAAAAATCTCCTTATCGGTCTCATACCTTCTTGTATCCTTCAGAGCTTCCGGAAATGGTGGAACCGGCTTTGGAGTTTCCATAGGTAAGGAAGAAGAAGAAGGAGGAGGAGGAAGAGGGGAAGAAGGAGAAGAAGGGGAACAAGACGAAGAAAACGTACCTGGCACCGATAGGTCGATGGGGGCACTGGCGGCGGGCGCCGCAAATTGCTGCGGGCGCAGCTCCATTGTTATGCCGCGGGCGCCGCAAGGGTGTTGCGGGCGCCGCACGCTGTGAGTTCCGTCTTCTTCTTCTAGCACTTCTATCTCCTCGTCCATTATTTCTTCATTTTCTTTTTGAGGTGTGACAACCAGTTCCTTGCCACTCCTAAGCGTTATTGCACTGACATTCTCCTTAGGATTCTCAACCGTTTGCGATGGAAGCTTCCCTGAATCGTTTGCCTCCTTCGCACTTAAGACCTGAATGAGCCGACTCAGTTGATTCTCCAAATTTGTGATCCGATCTGATTGTTGTTTCTCAAACTTCAAGACCAACCGTGACAATTTCTGTATTGGATCCTCAATAGCCTCATTGGATTGTGGTTGGCCTCCCTGTCGAGGTTCAAATTATTGGTGGGGCCTTGCATGTTGCCCCCCTTGCTGATTGAAAGATTCTAGGTAGTTTCCATAACCATTACCCTGGTGATAGCCTCCGTTGTAGTTATTATTGTTGAAGTACCCAGGATTACCAAAGTTGCCTTGTCTAAGCCTTTGTGGAGCAAAATTCCCAATTGCATTCAACTCAACACTAGGATCTTGCAAAGTTGAGTACATATCCATAAGGTGGGATGGATCGCTGTAGGATTCACATGCTTTCAACTGCTGAGATGCTTTGTCAACTACCAGCCTCTTGAGCATCTCTTTCATCTCTGCCATATCAGTATGTAATGCAACCATTGGGGCATCAATAACAAGTACACCTCTAGCACGAGTGCTCTTGTTGAACTGCATAGAGCCCTTAGAGAGCTCCTTAAAAACTTCCCAAGTTGCAGCAGGCGTCTTATTCAACATGTTTCCCCCACAACAGGAATTCACCGTTTTGCGCTCTCCATCAGTAAGCCCATTGAACAAGAAGAGAACCAGATCCTTCTGAGAGTACCCATGGCATGGGCAGCTAGCGCAGAGTTTCTTGAAACGCTCAAAGTACTCATGAATAGACTCCGTCGCGTACTGCTCAATACTGCTGATTGACCTTTTCAAGGCATTTAACTTTGTTGCAGGGAAGTACATCTCTAGGAAGACTCTCTTCATCTCAGCCCAAGTAGTAATAGATCCAGGCGGTAAATAGAAGAACCACTCATTCGCATCATCCTTCAAAGAGAAGGGAAAAGCTCTCAGTTTGATTTGCTCTGCAGTGACGTTCTCAAGTTTCATCCCAACGACCACAATATGGAACTCAGACAGATGCTTGTGGGGGTCCTCCCCACTCAACCCATGGAACTTGGGTAGAAGATGAATTACCCCAGACTTAAGCTCAAAGTTGACTCCTTCCCCCAGCGCAGGGAATTAGATTACTAAGGGTTGTTGTGCCAGATTAGGAGCGGTAAGCTCCTTTAGAGTACGATTTGCGTCGTTTGCCGTCTCTGCAATGCTTTCTACAGAGAAGAATTAGTAGCACAGGTATGGACCCTATAAGATGGTCCACACCAAAATCAACACCAAAAACACACAAGAATTAATAGAAATTCCCCGGCAACGGCGCCAAATTTGACGAAGGGGAAACCTGTCGTTGATCCCGTCAAAGTAAACTCAAACCTATAACTAGTATAGCAATAAGCAAGAGGTCGATCCCACAGGGAAATTACTATTCAAGTGTGATTTAGATGCCAATTAAGTAACCAAAGAGGGGGGTTTTTGAGTGTGAAAGTTCCGCCTTTTATCAAAGCGGATTGAAGCAAACAAAAGTAAATAATTGTATTTCAGACAATTAGGAGAAGCAATTCTACCTACAATTTTCCACTTTATTGGATTGAAGCGATCCTTGTAACTTCTTCTCGTCCTATTAAGTTTCCTGTGAATGCCCTTGTCCCGACCTAATATAGTTACTAGTCCCACCAGTCCTAGCAACCCTTATCAATCGAACAGTCCTTAAAGAAGGATTTAACCCAATTGATAGCTTTAAGTTCAGAGATTAGCCAAGGTATTTGCAGTCCCTAAAAAAGGATTTAACAACACATTCAACTTCCTACTTATTCAATTAGTTCAACCAGTCATAAAGGAACAAGTTTGCCACTTAGGTTAAGGTTCACAACCAGGAATCTACAAAACCTTAGCGATTGAATTGATCTAACAAGTTGGCCAGACAAGATAGAACAAAACAATAAACAATCAAGCACAAAGAAGTTGAAGCATTCAAATATTGGAAATAAGGAACGAGAATTAGAAACTCACAATCAATCCAAATAAAGCTTCAAATTGCAGGCAGAATAGATGAGTTTAGTTCCTCATGGAAGACATCGCTCAAAATCTCTAAAGCGTCGAATGAAAAGAATAGAATAGAAGTTCTCAAAATAACATAAAACTTGGCCTTTTAAAACATCAAAGTCGGCCATGAAAGAAATAAATAAGTTATAGGGTTTTCATTAATCAAAACGCTGCGAATTAACGCTGACGACCAATGCTGCGGGCGCAGCATAGGTGCTGCGCCCGCCGCACACTGTTTCCTCCAACCCTTTGCAAATTGATTGGCCGCGGGCGCCGCAAGGTTGCTGCGGCCGCAGCCAGGGGCTTTTCACGGAAAATCTATCATGAATTCGCTCTTCTTGTCAACAGGAAAGTTGTAGTTCTCTGAAAGAGCTTTCCAACGCATGGTAATAATAGTCAATCGGACAACCGAGGCCTCCAGAAGATGCAAAACAAGTTCAGCATGTCTTGCGACAACTTCTGCAGACTTGTTCTTCGTTTAGGTTTGCTTCTTCTTCTCAGGACCTCTTGAGATCCTCATGTAAGCTTCTCTGATCAACTAGACATTCTCTTATAATGCGTCATCAACCCATGCCTCATCCTCGGATCCACAGTTACCTGAAATAATCAATAAAAGCATATAGATTCCGACTCCGACAACATAGAGAACTAATATGCAAATCGTGCTTAATCCATCAATGAAATGCATCTTAACTAATCTAAATGCAACCTATTATGCCTACCTAAATGCATGCTATCAATGGTCCCGCATCATAAGGGTTGCTAGGACTCGTAGGACTAGTAATCTACCTAAGATCTGGACAAGGACATTGATAGGAAAAGGCAAAAACTAGAGGCTGAAACAAGGATCGAATTCATCAATCGAAGTGATAAATTGTAGGTGAACCTATTTCTCTCCACTGCATTCTAAAAACCAATTTACTTTGTTTGCCTGCTTCCGCTTTGATAAAAGGCGGATCTTTTTCACACCAAAACCCCCCATATTCTCTATTAGCGGTTAAAATTTGCACTTGAATTGATAGATTTCCCTGTGGATCGACCTCTTGCTTACACACTATACTAGTTGTGAGTTTGAGTATTTTTTGGCAAGAACAACGACAAGTTTTCCTCTTGTGAAATTTGGCGCCGTTGCCGGGGGATTTCTTATCAATTTCTTGTGTTTTTTATCGCTGACTTTTGTATATATTTACATCTAACCCCGTCGTGGACCTATCTTACGGTTCACGACACCTTATTGCTAATATTTCTAGATGTTGAAGTTATGGCAGTTTCAAGGAGAGTATTTTCACAATTACCTCACAAGAGTGCAAAATTTATTTGACATCTGTTATTCACGGGGTTTTCGATATAGTTTGCGAGATGTGGTGCTTTGCGTTTTTTAGGGCATGGCTCCTGAGACCCGAGAACTTGCCAGATCCATAAACAATGGAAGCTTTGCTGGTTTAGGAGTGTCGGGATTATGGGATCTTCTCTGCTACATGGGTGACCAATCGGCGGAGGAAGAATCCTACACTTCGACGTTTCAACCAATGGAGTACTCCGACCCGTCCGTGGAGGATTCAACCATTATCTTCATGGAGAAAATAGGGCAATTACGTGAGATAATGAATCAAAATGGGGAAGCAATTATCCGACTCTCTCAAACATTGAAGGAGTTGGTAGTTCAGCAATGTTCTATTCCTCAACTTGATGAAAGCCAAGATGCAAGCAATGATGAATTCTCTGATAATGAAGAAGAGCATCTAGTGGTTATCGACATAAAATCTCAGGAGATGTCCCTAGAGATTGAGTGTGTTTCGATGCTTCCTCCATTTGTAGAAATCATCCCTAACTCGCTTATCAAGGAGCCAAGTTCGGAACCGATTTCTGTCGTCCCTGAACAAGAAATTGGCACTTTTTGCATACTGGGAGTTTTTGGTGAATATGTCGATCCATGGAGCCACTACTTTAACAAACCATCAACGGAACTGTGTTGGTGGTCCTACATACCCTCGAGGGAGAATCAAGCTCGAATGACTGGTAAGTTGGTAATGGTTGTCATTGCTATATTTTTAATTACCAATTATTTCATCTTTAGTGTGCATTCGAATATCGGTTGGGCACGAGAGTTTGATTTGCTTTTGAGGGAACTGACAATGTCTGCTTGAGTCTTGATTGAGTTGATGAATAAACTGTCGAGCCGATGACAGTAACCAAAGGCGCTACTTGGGAGGCAACCCAAGGTAAGTTTTATGTTTTCCTCTGTGTCTTTTGTTTTCTCAGACTAGTTTTGGTTCTGTTCGGTTGTTGGAAGCTAACACTGCAGGGAGAAAAGGCGTTGAAGAGCTAAATTTCGCAGGCCGCCCCGCGGCCTTTGACAGGACTGAAATATTCCCTTTCCTCACTTTCCACCACCGCAGTGAACAAGTCAGTTTTTCTTTCTTTCCTTCATATTTTTATCTTTGGTTGTCTTTTATGTCATTGAGGACACTGCCTGATTTAAGTGTGGGGGGAAGAATCGCATGGTATAATAGGATTGCATGTTTATTTTTAGTTTTCACTTTTATTTTTGTTTTTAGTTTATATTGCATATCAGCATGTTAGTCTTTAAAAAAAATCCCAAAAATAAAAATTAGTTATTTATATATTGCATTGTTAGGATTATGTCTTATTTCCCCATATGGATGCCGTTTTTCCTCTATTCTATCTATTGAGATTTATGCCCCATGATGTGGTTGGATTGTTGAAGCCTTCGATATATGTTTTCTATATCATTTGGTGAGCATGCTTGATTAATGATTGAGCACATAAGATCTTGGAATTATGGGTAATCTTGAAGTTCTAGACATGACCCGGTGAACTTATTTTTAGCCTATTCAGGACTGCACTTTATTTAGTCTTCTTGCTTGTTGAGTGTACTCTCTTCAATTGCTTCCTCTTTGGCTTGCATTTAGATATTTTTTTCAAGGCTGCATATTATGATTTCTGCACATGACTTAAACATGATTGAGACACCTTTATTAGCCCTATTTGACTATATTCCCACCTTACATATTAGCCTCTGCTTGAAGCCAATTTGCGCCTGATTGCCTATTCTTTTGTAGCTCCACAAAATGTTTCCATAGCCAATGATAGCCTGACCCCATCCAAGAATTTAGGAATGGTTGGTGAATATTTATATTGTGGATGATGGTTTTAGTGGTGGATTGTATGTTTGAGGTATCTTTATGAGATGTTTGATTCTTGCTAGTACATTCATTACTTAGGACCTAAGGAGAATAAAATTCACTTAGGGGCAAAAGGCAAGGAAAATCATTTGTTATAGCATGAATGAAAAAAAAGAAGGAAAAGAAAAAAAAAGAAAAAAAAAGAAAGGAATGAGTTGATATGGTTTGTAAAGTTTTATGCTTGAGATTGGTGTTGTTTGACATTGTAGAGCTATGGTATGATGAGTTTATGAGTGGATGTATGATTTGGTTGCTTCCTTAGTTCTCGGATTATGAGCACCACATGACCTAAATTGTTTCATACCTTATATGTTCTACCTTAGCCCCAGTAACCCAATTAAAAGACCTCATGATTTTTGTTTTGTGTAGAGTCACCAGCGGTGGAGAATTAGAACACTGGTGCAAGACTATTGTATGCTAAGCTTTTGAAGATTGAGTTTTGAGCGTAAACATTTAACCCTAAATATTTGAGCAAGAGTGAAACACATAATCCATGTGAGGTCTAGAATGGATATGGTTGCCTGATTTCATTGATTATTGCAATTATATGCTATGGTGTTGTTAATCTATTGTGTTTGCTAGTTTTTCATGCACTTAAAGATTATTGACGTGGATACATGAATTGCTATTTTGTGGGGATGCAGAGTTGAGTTTTCTATTGCTTGAGGACAAGAAAAGGTTCAAGTGTGGGGGAATTTGATAGAGCATGTTTAGTATTGCATTATAGATTACATTTAGCATAGTTTAGTTGTGAATAGTGCATATTTTAGTTACAATTACATGTTTACCAGTGATGTTGGAAGAGTCGGAATCTATGCAATTTTATGGTTAATTTCAGGTAAAGGTGGATCCGACGAGGAATAAGGAGTCTCTTGGATGAAGGAAGATTCAAGTTGAGGAAGAAAAGTGAAGAGCACGGGAGCGGAGTCGAATTTCGAGAGCCTAAGTGAATAACAAGTCAGCAAATGTTGTCGCTAGATATGCTGAACTTGTTTCGCACTTTCTGCAGGCCTCGGTGGTCCGATTGACTATTATAACCATACGTTGGAAAGCTCTCTTTGAGATCTACAACTTTTGTGTTGACATCGAGAGCAAATTCCAAACAGAAAAATCGTTGTAAATAGTAAAATCCGCCCCGCGACCCGAACCTCTGAAGAGCGACTTCGCAATCGTCGGCCGCCCCGCGGCCTGTGTTGGCTGCCCCGCGGCCCTCGCAGAAACGCGCCGTTCAGTTTCAGACTTTAATTAGGATCGTCGTTGAGCATGGGCAATTATGCACTTTATTCCATTGTTGAGAGCGTCGTTGAGCATGAGCAACTAAACTCTCAAGGTTTCGCCTACAGTTTGGATCTTTGATTGTTGAATTTTGAGTTTCTTAATCTAGTTCTTATTCCTATTCCAATGTTTTGACTTCTTTGTGCTTAATTGCTTGAATGTGTTTAATTCTCTCTGGCTTGATCAACTAGTTAGAGTATATTCATTCAATTGCTAGGGTTTTGCAGATTCCTCGTAGCGAACCGTAACCCAAGTGGCAATCATATCCCTTTAGGACTCGTAGGACTAATTGGATGTGCAGGAAGTTGAATACATGTTGAATATCGACTCGTAGCTTGATATTATATGTACCTTGGTTAATTCATATTCTTACTGCTATCTCTAGGTTGAATCTTAACTATGTTAGGGTTATTTAGAGATAAGGGTTGCTAGGACTCATAGGACTAGTAATCTACCTAAGATCTGGACAAGGACATTGATAGGAAAAGGCAAGAACTAGAGGCTGAAACAAGGATCGAATTCATCAATCGAAGTGATAAATTGTAGGTGAACCTATTTCCCTTCACTGCATTCTAAAAACCAATTTACTTTGTTTGCTTGCTTCCGCTTTGATAAAAGGCGGATCTTTTTCACACAAAAAACCCCCATATTCTCTATTAGCGGTTAGAATTTGCACTTGAATTGATAGATTTCCCTGTGGATCGACCTCTTGCTTACACACTATACTAGTTGTGAGTTTGAGTATTTTTTGGCAAGAGCAATGACATGTTTTCCTCTTGTCAATCAGACACAATAGAAAATGGCAATCGATGCAAACGAACAACATCTTTAAAGAAGATACCAGCAACATGAATAACATCATCAATTTTGTGACAAGGTATGAAATGAGACATTTTGGAAAATCTGTCGTCTACCACAAATATAGAATCATGACCCTTAAACGTCCTAGGCAAGGCAATAATAAAATCCATGGACACGTCTTCCTAAGGGGCATTCGAAGTTGGTAGGGGTGTATATAGACCATTCGAATTGGCCTTAGATTTAGCTTTAGCACATGTAACACAACCTTTGACAAATCTCAACACATAATTAGTCATTTTAGGCCAAATGTAATGTTCTTTTAATCCAGCTAAAGTCTTTTCAAAACCACCACATCCTCTAGATTCATGCACTTCTTGAGTAAGGAGTCTTCTAATAGATGAGGATGGGATACAAAGCTTGCCCATCTTAAACAAATAACCATTATCAAGAAAGTAAGAATCAAATTCACCTTTGGACACACAATGAGCAAAAATATTCTTAAAAAAACTATCAGCAACATATAGTTCTTTAATCAAAGCAAATCCCAAAATATGTTCATCCATATGGTTTAAGAGGACATACTTGCATGATAGAGCATCAACTACCACATTATCCTTTCCCTTCTTATGGTGAACCACATAGGAAAAGGTCTCCAAGAACTCTACCCATCGAGCAAGGCGCTGAGTGAGGACTGTTTGACCTTTGAGGTACTTTAGAGCTTCATGGTCTGAATGAATCACAAACTCCTTAGGCCAAAGGTAGTATTTCCGTGTCTGTAAGAAATGAATAAGCGCGAACAACTCCTTGTCGTAGGTAGAATAGTTGAGCTCAATAGGGCACAACTTCTCGCTGAAATAGGTAATGGGGCGCCTATTATGAAAAAGAACCCCACCAACACTAGTGTTAGAAGCATCACACTCGAGATCGAATGGTTGTGTGAAGTCAGGTAGTCGCAACACTAGGGCATGGGTGAGTCGATCCTTGAGAGCATCAAATGCTCTCTGATGTTCGTTTGTCCAGCGGAACGTCACATCTTTCTTAGTCAGCTCATGGAGGGGGACGCCTATGGTGCTGAAGTCCTTGACGAAGCGTCGATAGAAGCCAGCAAGGCCCAAGAATGAGCGGACATGGGTGGGACTCTGCGGCTGGGACCACTTCTGTATAGCTCGATCCTTCTCCTCATCTACTTTCAAGCCAGATGCAGAAACAACAAATCCAAGAACAATAGTAGATTCGGAAGCAAAAGAGCAATTTTTGAAACTATCATAAAATTTCTCTTTCATAAGACAATCAAATACTAATTTCAAGTGACTAAGGTGATCATGAAGGTTCTTACTATAGATCAAGATATCGTCAAAATAGACAAAGATAAATTTTTCTAAGTAGCTTCTAAGCACATGGTTCATAAGCCTCATAAAAGTAGAAGGTGCATTAGTTAATCCAAAAGGCATTACTAACCATTCATATAAGCCATACTTAGTTTTAAAAGCCATTTTCCATTCATCTCCCTATTTTATCCTAATATGATGATAGCCACTTCAAAGATCAATTTTAGAAAATATATAAGGACCATAAAGTTCAGCAAGCATATCATCTAAACGAGGAATAGGGTGACGATACTTAACCGTTATTTGGTTGATTGCCCTGCAATCAACACACATGTGCCAAGAGCCATCCTTCTTTGGTACCAAGATCACAGGGACGACGCAAGGACTGAGACTTCCGAGAACAAAGCCATTGTCCATAAGCTCTGTGACTTGGCATTGTAACTCATTTGTTTTCTCAGGGCTAGCTCTATAAGCGGCACGATTAGGCAAGGCTGCGCCAGGGACAAAGTCAATTTGATGCTCAATCCCTGTAATGGGTGGCAAGCCTTGTGGTAGCTCAGCCGGAAGCACATATACCTCTTTCATAATTAAAAGGATATGAGGTCGATGAGCATTCCAAGTAACTGTCTCTTTCCGGGGATGAGAGACAAGTGATCCTCGTTTGACAGATCCCTTAAGCGAGGTAGAAGAGGGCTTTGACGATGAAGGTGTGGAAGAGGAAGACGTTGATGCCGGGGGAGCCTCGACCGCGGGAGAGGGTGCGGCCTTCGGGGTAGCCTCACGGCAAGCTGTTGCCTTCTGGGCTTGCTTCTAGGCGTCATGTTATTGTAGCTTGCACACATGTTCCTTCAAAACAACTTGAGGAGACAAGGGTAGGAGAGTAACTCCCCTCACATCAAAAGTGAAGGAATATGTATTGGCACGACCATCGTGTATAATAGAACGATCATAAAGGCAAGGACAACCAAGTAAAATATGACTACAATCCATCCTAGCAACATCACATAAGATTTTATCATGATAGGAACCAATAGAAATAGAAACTAAGCATTGTTTAGTGACTATAATATCAGACCCATAATTAGTAATACCATTCAGACCATAATGAGTAGCTCTAGAAGTAGTAGTCAAGTGTAAAAAATCAACTACCTTTTCATTGATGAGGTTGCAGCAACTTCCTTCATTGATGATGACGTTCAAGGTAGCCTCGCGAACCACACACTTGGTGTGGAAGATGTTCTCCCTTTGATCAGCCATGGGAGTCCCCTGAATGTGTAGGACCTGGCGATTGACAAGGCAGAGAGCATCCTGAAAGTCTGAAGGAACGATCTCCTCATTTTGATCCCTATCCATCTCCTCCTGTACTTCACTTGAAATTATGGGGTCCTCCAAAGTCTCTTCCTCATAGTAGTGGTCTCCCAAGTCATTGAGAATAACCTTATGCTTCTGAGGACAATCACGAGAAACATGTCCAGAACCATTACAAGTGAAGCAACGTACCTCTTTGGTGCGGTCTCTGGGTGGGTTATCAACTTCTCTAGTTTGGAATTCGAAACCCTATTTAGGTGAGTTGGGAACTCCCTTTTGCTGCATAGAAGGGTTAGAAGAATTTCTGGATTGACTAGAAGAAGTAAAAAGAACAAACCTGCGACCTTATGAAGATTACTCGATCCTTGCCCTCTGTTGTTGCTCATGTAGAAGTTGCACTTTGTGTGTCAAAGTGTTAATATCTCTAATGCTATGAATAGATAAGTGATTTCGAATTGAAGTATTAAGACCCGCAAGAAATTGAGTACATAAACCACGTTCAGTGAGATAAATATTAGCTTGATGATAAGCGAGGCGTTCAAGCTCGTCTTTATATTCCATAGGGGAGCGAGGTACCTGTCGACATTGAGCCAAACACAGCCTCATCGTGTCTATGTACCCCTCAGGCACATGTCTCTTCTTCATCAAATAGCGCAGTTAAGGCCAAGTTTCAACAGGTTGCTTACCATGACGAAGACGGATTTCACGTGTGTGAAACCACCAAGAGCGAGCCATACATGTCAAGTGTAAAGTAACAACCTCCAACCTTTTTGTTTCATCGTAGCGAAGATGATCAAAGACATAAGTAGTATGATCCTCCCATGCAAGGTATGCCTTAGGATCATTAACACCATCAAAAGTATCTAACTTTACCTTTACATTTCGTCGTTGGATGGCCTGTGCATTATTAAAAATAGGATGAACAAAATTAGGATTAGGTAAATCATCAAGGTTAGGATCTACCTTATGGTAAGCGTCCTCAAGATGAGGCATACCGTTCAAATCAGCATTGTCATGACTATCCTCCCAATTACCTTTAACAAATAACGGGTTAGAATGGTGACTATGTTGTTGCCGTTGTTGTTGGTGTCGAGGTGTTGTCTCCTCCTTATGATGGTTTTGTCCGTTAAAAGAGGATAACAGATCATCATCATTCTCTCATGGAAAAGTGTTAGGCATGGCAGATTTAAGCTTAAAGTGTAATTGACCAGAAGGGGATGGCTTACCGCTTGGAGGCGTAGAACTAGAAGCCTCATTCCGCTTGAGCTCATCAAATTTTCCATCCATCATTTTCAGGATCTGAGTAGTTACCTAAGCACGTTCTTGAGCCAAAGCATTGGTAAAGCATTCATTCCAATGAACGTCGTGTGCATCGAGGCTTGCCTCCATATGCTCCAATGCAGCCTTTGTAGCGGCTTGAATAATGAAGTTCATATTGGCATAAGAAATGGTTCCCGGGGGGGAGGGGAAGAGGGGTTTTCGTCGTCCTTAGAGATGTTCCTATCAATGATCTAAATATCGTATATCGGGGTCTTATCGGTTTGGGGTAAAAAGGATATATCGGGGATATATCGAGGATATATCGGAATATGTCGGATTTATCGGATTCGCTAATTTTTAAACATAAATATTATATTTACACTTTAATATTTAATAATACAAATGAAAAATTAATTTTAAAACTATTAAATTACCAAATTAACTTGAAAATCAGGGGAGAAATATTGTATGCGCCGATTACAATCAAAATTATCTCCCAAAATTACACAGATTCCAAATTGCCGAACTCAAATTGTATTCAAAATCAAAATGCTCCCAAAATTGCCCTGAAAATCACAACACAATTACACACAAGACTCCAAATTGGTCCCATATTCAATCTAAAAAGAAGTCCAACGGATTTTGAGTCTGCTGAACTGCAGAGGTGGCTAGAGAAGACCGGGGGAGGCCGGAGAAGAAGCAAGGGTGGCCGGAGATGACGTAACCTGAGCAGAAACTGAGGTGGCCGCCATACCTGTCAAGTGTAAGGCTAAGTTTCAACAGGTTGCTTACCATGACGACGACGGATTTCACGTGTGCGAAACCACCAAGAGCGAGCCATACCTGTCAAGTGTAAAGTAACAACCTCCAACCTTTCTGTTTCATCGTAGCGAAGATGATCAAGGACATAAGTAGTATGATTGACAAGAGGAAAACCTGTCGTTGTTCTTGCCAAAGAATACTCAAACTCACAACTAGTATAGTGTATAAGTAAGAGATCGATCCACAGGGAAATCTATTAAATTCAAGTCTAATTCTAATCGCTAAGAGAGAAAAAGGGGGAGTTTTTAGTGTGAAAAGATCCGCCTTTTATCAAAGCGGAAGTAAGCAAACAAAGTAAATAGATTGTAGAATTCAGTGGAGAGAAATAGGTTCACCTACAATTTATCACTTCGATTGATGAATTCGATCCTTGTTTCAGCCTCTAGTTCTTGTCTTTTCCTATCAATGTCCTTCTCCAGATCTTAGGTAAATTACTAGTCCTACGAGTCCTAGCAACCCTTATCTCTAAATAACCCTAACACGGTTAAGATTCAACCTAGAGATAGCATTAAGATTATGAATTAACCAAGGTACACATAATATCAAGCTACGAGTCGATATTCAACATGTATTCAACTTCCTACACATCCAATTAGTCCTACGAGTCCTAAAGAGATATGATTGCCACTTAGGTTAAGGTTCGCTACGAGGAATCTGCAAAACCCTAGCAATTGAATGAATCTACTATAACTAGTTGATCAGGCCAGAGAGGATAAAACACATTCAAACAATTAAGCACAAAGAAGTCAAAACATTGCAATAGGAATAAGAACTAGATTAAGAAACTCACAATTCAACAATCAAATATCCAAATTGTAGGCGAAACCTTGAGAGTTTAGTTGCTAATGCTCAACGGCGCTCTCAACAATGGAATAAAGTGCATAAGGTTAATGAAATAATAAACTAGAAAAGCCTTAAATAGTCTTGAGAAAGTCGGCCAAAATAACTTAATAAAAAACCCTAAGTAAAGTCCGAGATTAATATTCAGCTTCTGCACGGGCCGCGGGGCGGCCGGCGATCAGCGAACTCCTCCGTTTCTTCCTTCGAGCCGCGGGGCGGCCAGCGATGCTGCGGGGCGGCTTGCGATTCTTCCGAGCTGCTTCTTCTTTGTTTCCTTCAGCAGCTTCTATGTATCTTCCTTAGCTTATTTTTGCTCTTTTCAAATCCATTTCACCTCCAATCTACTTTACCTAAAATAAACCATAAAATCATGTAGATTCCGCCTCTTCTAACTCAACAAGTGATAATGCAAATTCCACTAAATAAATGCAATATTCACAACTAAACTATGCTAAATGCAATCTATTATGCAATACTAAATATGCTCTATCAATGATCCTCCCATGCAAGGTATGCCTTAGGATCATTAACACCATCAAAATTATCTAACTTTACCTTTACATTTCGTCGTTGGATGGCCTGTGCATTATTAAGAATAGGATGAACAAAATTAGGATTAGGTAAATCATCAAGGTTAGGATCTACCTTATGGTAAGCGTCCTCAAGATGAGGCATACCGTTCAAATCAGCATTGTCATGACTATCCTCCCAATTACCTTTAACAAATAACGGGTTAGAATGGTGACTATGTTGTTGTCGTTGTTGTTTGTGTTGAGGTGCTGTGATGCGGAACCATCCAAGACACCTTCGGACACACCTATACTTGGGGATGGACCTATGATTCGAGCTCAAGAGAATGATATCATCCTCAAGAGGAAGAAGAAGGCTCCACCATGGGAGAAGGTGCAAAGGTGGAAACTTACGTTTTTTAGATTCGTTAGCATTTGACAGCTCTTCGACGTCTCAGTAAATTGAGTCGTACGGAGTCAATATTAATCGGATTGAGGCGTGTTATATTTTTTCGGAACGAGGACGAAGAGATCTACAACTTTGCCGTTGAAGGTTTTTCCAGATTCGACATGGAGCTTGGCTGAAAATCACATTCTTTTCAGCTGTCACTGTTTAGACGGGAATTTTTAAGTGTTGGAACTTTCCTTATTGCTATTTTTAGAGATCTTATTTATTTAAGTTATTTTTAGTATTTTAGGGATTTAAGTTAATTTCTATTTTATTTATTATTTTTTATCTTAAATCAGCCCCTAGGTTATAAGAAGGGCCGATTCATCCATTGTAGGCAGACGTCTCTTTTCATGAATGAAATTTCCTTTGTGTGAAACACAATTGAGAGAAAGTCAATCGACTCGAAGCGTGGCTCGTCGATTGCAAATTGGTTATTGATCTAACTTGGTTTGCTTTGAGTTCGTCAACCTCGCGAGAGCTTGGTGATCCAGGTAATCACAAGTCCCCTCCTTGTGCCTCCAAGTTGTCCGCTTAGTTCTGTAAGGTTGTAGAGGCGGGCTTTATAGTCGTTGGTATTTGGTTCCTACCCTCTACGGAGGCCTGGGGTCTTTGCCTCGTTCTATTTTAGTTCGAATCACCCATCTATCGGTCTTTCTATTGTTTTTAATCGAGTCTTTCATTGCTGCGTTTTATTCTTGTTTATCGAGTCTTTGCTTCCGTTCTTGTTATTTCTTGTTTGATTGTCGAAGATCGGGCCACCCTACGGCTAACCCCGTATCAAATTGGCATCAGAGCTTTGGTTTCCGACATCAAAGCTGTGTCTTTCTTTTCCCTAAACACAAAACCTACAAAAAAAAAATAGAGTCTTTCTTGTTCTTGATTTTTACTTCTTGCAATTTTGAATTGATTATTACTAATTCTTGTTTGTGGTTGTTGTGGTTGCTAGCCTAAAACACATAACTTTAGCCGAGACCCACTTGCAAGTGGCCACTTTTGTGCGCAAGTCTTTGTGCGTAAATCGACGGCATAGAGTTCTCAAATTGGAGTTGGCCGCACCCTGCAAGTTTTCCCAAACCCTACTGTTCCTTTCTAATTTTGGTCGAATCTCACCTATCTTGATCTATTCACTTTCTTGCCTTATTAAATTTCAGAATTTTGTGGTAGATATATTCCATAGTATCTATCATAAATTTCAAAGGCCTTAGATAGATTTATTTACCAACTTTAGCCAAAGTTTCATCTATATATATTTCATAAGGGCTACAAATTTTATTTTCTTCAGCTTCTTATACTATTTCAAGAGTCCTTTTTATTTCATTGTTAAGTTTCTTGCATTAGGTAAAAAAAAAAAGTCCGAAATTTAAAAAAAAAAATTACATTCAAAGCTTAGTCCTAGGAGGATAAAATTCACTAGGGGCAAAATTAAGCTTTCAAAAAAAAAAGAGAATTGTTGAGATCTAGTGCAAGAACTTTCAAGGACCAATTTTGGTGAAATCATATAGCCCTAGTCGAAAGTCTCAAACACATACCTCCCAAACCATAATTTTTTTTAAGCCCCTACCTTGCAACTACAACATCCAAACTAAGGGTTTAAATCAAAAAGAGGTAAAAATTCAAGTTTTTCTTTCTTTTCTTTCATTTTCTTTTCCTATTTTTGTGTGTCGTGTACTGCAGTACCCATACCGACCCCATACCGACCCCCTCCAGCCTCGGTACAGCCTCGTTACAGTGTTTGTCGAGTCAGTTTGGTCGTTTCCGAGCTTCTGCCCAGCTTGTGTCGAGCATTTTCTTCGGTGTTTCTTTGTCCTTTCTCTTGATTACTCTCTTTTGATTGTTAAGTCCTTGCTTGAGTGTTGATTTGCCCAAAGCGGATTGCCCCCACAAGCTTGTCATAACCAATTAGAGAGAAGAGTGTGAGCGAAACACTTGTGAGATTGTTTATGTTTTTACTAACTGTCACGTAGTTCTTTGTTTGTCTTTATTTGTCTTGTCTACCCAGGGCAACAACATGATTACTCGAGCTGAGATGATCAAACAGTTGGAAGCCATGACTGAGAAATTGGTACGGATAAATGAAAGATTGACGGCAGTAGCAGGACGACATTCTTCTGGGGCATCTACTGGCCCTAAAGGGAGTAATCCTAACTCTTCTACTCTTAAACCTTTGTACGTTCCTTGCTTTATATGTCAAGGTAGAAGGCATGTTATGAAGGATTGCCCAAATAAGAAGACTTTCATGATTAACCACCTAGGCGAAAATAAATCTGAAAATTCTAGTGGTGAAAATGATGAGCATGTTAATAATGATCAGGATCTTAGTTTACTTGCCTCTAAAGATGATTGCATTGAATATGAGCATGATGATTCTTTGATTGTTCATAAAGTTTTAAGTGTTCAACTTATGCCTTGTGATAATAATCAAAGAGCAGATTTGTGTCATACTACTTGCTTAGAAAATGGCAATATTTCTAATATGATCATTGATGAAAATTGTTCTAATATTGCTAGCTTTGAATTAATTGAAAATCCAGCCTTGAAAAATGATGAAAACTTGCTAGCAATTGATGGAAACATAGAGATAAATGAACAACCTATAGTGCATATTAACTTAGAACATAATGAAAATGATGTGAAATTTGATTTGTGCACTAATAAGGCTTCCTTTCTTGGTATTGTAGTGACCTCTAATGAGAGGACTTTCCATGGGCATGAGGTATTCGATCCAGGAGCTCGTGTGGATGCATTTGCGGAATCTTATGCAACCTTGGATTCGAGGTCGAATCCTTTTCAAGAAAGGGGGAATGATGCGGAACCATCCAAGACACCTTCGGACACACCTATACTTGGGGATGGACCTATGATTCGAGCTCAAGAGAATGATATCATCCTCAAGAGGAAGAAGAAGGCTCCACCATGGGAGAAGGTGCAAAGGTGGAAACTTACGTTTTTTAGATTCGTTAGCATTTGACAGCTCTTCGACATCTCAGTAAATTGAGTCGTACGGAGTCAATATTAATCGGATTGAGGCGTGCTATACCTTTTCGGAACGAGGACGAAGAGATCTACAACTTTGCCGTTGAAGGTTTTTCCAGATTCGACATGGAGCTTGGCCGAAAATCACATTCTTTTCAGCTGTCACTGTTTAGACGGGAATTCTTTAAGTGTTGGAACTTTCCTTATTGCTATTTTTAGAGATCTTATTTATTTAAGTTATTTTTAGTATTTTAGGGATTTAAGTTAATTTCTATTTTATTTATTATTTTTATCTTAAATCAGCCCCTAGGTTATAAGAAGGGCCGATTCATCCATTGTAGGCAGACGTCTCTTTTCATGAATGAAATTTCCTTTGTGTGAAACACAATTGAGAGAAAGTCAATCGACTCGAAGCGTGGCTCGTCGATTGCGAATTGGTTATTGATCTAACTTGGTTTGCTTTGAGTTCGTCAACCTCGCGAGAGCTTGGTGATCCAGGTAATCACAAGTCCCCTCCTTGTGCCTCCAAGTTGTCCGCTTGGTTGTGTAAGGTTGTAGAGGCGGGCTTTATAGTCGTTGGTATTTGGTTCCTACCCTCTACGGAGGCCTGGGGTCTTTGCCTCGTTCTATTTTAGTTTGAATCACCCATCTATCGGTCTTTCTATTGTTTTTAATCGAGTCTTTCATTGCTGCGTTTTATTCTTGTTCATCGAGTCTTTGCTTCCGTTCTTGTTATTTCTTGTTTGATTGTCGAAGATCGGACCACCCTACGGCTAACCCCGTATCATGCTGTCTCCTCCTTATGATGGTTTTGTCCGTTAAAAGAGGATTACAAATCATCATCATTCTCTCATGGAAAAGGGTTAGGCATGGCAGATTTAAGCTTAAAGTGTAATTGATCAAAAGGGGATGGCTTACCGCTTGGAGGTGTAGAACTAGAAGCCTCATTCCGCTTGAGCTCATCAAATTTTCCATCCATCATTTTTAGGATCTGAGTAGTTACCTGAGCACGTTCTTGAGCCAAAGCATTCATTCCAATGAACGTCGCGTGCATCGAGGCTTGCCTCCATATGCTCCAATGCAGCCTTTGTAGCGGCTTGAATAATGAAGTTCATATTGGCATAAGAAATGGTTCCCGGGGGGGAGGGGAAGAGGGGTTTTCGTCGTCCTTAGACATGTTCCTATCAATGGTCTAAATATCGTGTATCGAGGTCTTATCGGTTTGGGGTAAAAAGGATATATCGGGGATATATCGAGGATATATCGGGATATGTCAGATTTATCGGATTCGCTAATTTTTAAACATAAATATTATATTTACACTTTAATATTTAAAAATACAAATGAAAAATTAATTTTAAAACTGTTAAATTACCAAATTAACTTGAAAATCAGGGGAGAAATATTGTATGCGCCGATTACAATCAAAATTATCTCCAAAAATTACACAGATTCCAAATTGCCGAACTCAAATTGTATTCAAAATCAAAATGCTCCCAAAATTGCCCTGAAAATCACAACACAATTAAACACAAGACTCCAAATTGGTCCCATATTCAATCTAAAAAGAAGTCCGACGGGTTTTGAGTCTGCCGAACTGTGGAGGCGGCTAGAGAAGATCAGGGGAGGCTGGAGAAGAAGCAAGGGTGACCGGAGATGACGTAACCTGAGCAGAAACTGAGGTGGCCGCAGCGGAGAAGACTTAGCCGAACAAGATCGAATACTCGCACATTCGGAGAAGAAGCAAGGGAGCAGGCCGTGCCGGAGAAGAAATCGAGATGGCAGCTGACCGGAGAAGAAGCAAGTGAACAGGCCAGGGCCAGCCAGACAAGAGGACTCACGCTGATTCGACTCTCGCAAGCCCTAGGTATGGGTTTGGAACTTTGAATTGATTTCATGAACCTCTCAGATCTTATTCACAACTTCTTCTTCTTTTTTTTTTTTTAATTTTTCGTAAAAAGAAAACAAACGACGTCGTACCCTACTAGCAATAAATGGATCAACCCGATATTGACCGATATATCGGTCGTTGACCCGATAAATAGCGTTGATCGATATAATCCAACCGATATTTCGATATTGTATCGTGTTCTAAATATCCCCGATATATCGGCCGATATATTCGATATTTAGAACACTGGTTCCTACAAATCAGAAGAGAAACAAGTAAAAGGAGCAAAGACCAGAAACCAAGTAATGCAAGCCCTTTTGATTCTAAGAGTGATTAGGTTTTAGAAATCAAGGACGCAAGAAAAAAGGCACCGTATTCAAGAAACATTCCATGGACACAGAATTATGCAATATTGAAGGTAGAAAGCGATGATCAAATTGCAAATTAAATCAGCCACAACTCGGATAACAAGGATAGCAAGTAAAAACAAGCGGCTAATGTGTAAGGAATAAAGATTATAGTGTGATGCAATAAAAATCAGTAATAGAGGAATATAATCGATGCAATCACAAGGGCAATCAAATGGATACACTCCGTCAACTATTATCTGAAGGTTGCAACACGGTTCAGAGAAAAATGGGTGTGACCAAGGCTCCTATGTCGGCACAGCATAAAATCACACAATAGGGGTTCTTTGAGAGCTTAAAGCCAATTAGATCATCAAATGTAGTAGCTAATGAAAAGAACGAACAATATGCAAGAGTTACTAACTCAAAAAAAGGTAAAAGATGAATATATTTTTTTCCGACTAGGCTACTGTCGCTGTAAAAGGTACTATAATGGCGACAAAAAAAATGAAAGATAAAAATAAAACTAAGCTACGATGATCTAATAGTAAGCGGAATTAAAGAAAAGAAGAAAATAGGCTAACAATCTGGAAAAGTAGGGTTCTTTAGTGCTACAAGTTCATGACAATACTTAATCCAAAAATCACATTCATAGGCATGATATGTAGCAACATGGAATAAAAATCAAAACTTGGAAACCAAAAACTCAAGATCTTCCAAATTATAGATCCAAACAAGATAATTACCCAAATAAAAGTCCCAATTTTGAGGGATGAATAAAGATTTGAATTTTATGCTGCGGTCATGGTGAAAAAAATAGGCACGGAAATAATCACTCGAATTAAAGAATCAAGAGAGTAAAGAAATTACATAAACCAAGAATCTGATACCACTTGATACGTTCGGATTCCCGATCCTTCGCCTGTAGGCTCAGAATCAAGAGCCACGCCATATATTTGCCTCGATCTTGAAATGTTCTTTGATATCTCCTGATTTGGAACAAATTAAACAAGTGAGTCAAGGACTGTTTTTGTGACAGTTTCAGATAGTAAAATTCAGCAAGCTAGAAGTAGCGACATAAATAGAAGGAAGAAGCGAGAGAGAGAGGCGCGAATGTCCGAGAGCGCGGACGTGGGTGCACATGGGCACAAGCGCCGAGCGAGGCCGAGGGTTGTGCAGCGCCGGATTCCCTTATTATGCGACGTTTCTGGGTTTTAGTCACGGTTCTGTAGATTGTGTTTGTTTGTGTTTGGCCGAGTGGTTGATGTAGGTGTTTGGATCTTTGTGATGTCGAGTAACAAGAACATAGAACGATTGCGAAGGCTTTTGGATTGAGGAATTGAAGAAACCTTTTAATCCTAAAAAGGTTCCTCAATTATAATTTCCAATATGAGTTTATTCAATGTAAAAAAGTGTTTAAATAACAATGTGGTGCCAATTCTACCTTGCAAAAGATAGAGGTTTGGCTTGGAAAAATAATAGATAAATCCTAAAGATAGATTAATCCTAGGTAAGATAAATCAAAGAAAAAATTTGCGAAATAGGCACATTAATTGGACAAATTTGCAAAATAGACGCGGGTTTGGACAAATTTGCGAAATAGCCGCTATATAACCCTAATATCTCTATCCTACCCCTCTCCTCTCTTTCCAGTTTTCTCGAGACAAAATCGGGGAATTCCAATTCACGCCAGGAGAGACCAGATCGGTGAATCGGCAGGGCATCGATCGATTGCTCCTTCTTCGACATCAGATCGGCCGAATTCAAGTTCCAATTCAACTCCGATCGCTCCTCCCGTCGAGGATTAGGTCAGATTTGAAATATTCGATCGCTTCTCCGATCGAGAAAGCGGCGAGGCGGAGGCCGAGAGAGCGAGGGAGCGAGCGAGCTGCAGAGGGAGCGAGCGAGCGAGGCCGAAGCTAGCCGGAGGGGGTGGCGAGCGGCGGAGTGAGCGAGCGAGTAGTTCAGATCTGAAATCATCCGATCGCTCCTCCGGTCGAGGCAGCGGCGAGGCGGAGGCGGAGGCCAAGCGAGCAAGGGAGGGAGTGAGCGGCGGACGCCGAGCGAACGAGGGAGGGAGCGAGCGGCGGAGGCCGGAGCGAAGGGGGCCGTCGGACGCCGGATCTGATTCGCGGGAGGGAGAACTGGAGGTTGAAGAAAGCATTTTTGGAAAATTACAAAAATTACCCCATTAATATGAAAATTACAAAAATTACCCCATTTTTGGAAAAAACTATTTATATTTCACTATATGGTTCAGATTTGGTGTGTAGTAAACCATATAGTGAAAGAGAAAAATCTGTATTTTGTTAATGTAATTGATTAACATACATTTTAAAATTAGATTTTAGTTTGTATGAATAAAACTATAAATTTCATGAATAACATTATGAAATTTTAGAGTTGCACGGCTCTGTTGTAAGAGTTGTACGACTCTGTGTTAAGAGTTGCACGACTCTGTTTTAATAGTCGCACGACTCTATTGTAACAGTTGCACGACTCTTATTTTTGCTCAACAATAGGTTATTTTTTTGCAAAACGATCGAGATTTGTGAAATTGTTTTCAACATGATTTTATTTTCTCTCAATATTATTTTAAGAATTGCACGAATCTGTTGTAAGAGTTGCACGACTATGTTGTAAGAGTTGCACGACTCTGTTTTAAGAGTTGCACGACTCTGTTTTAAGAGTTGCACGACTCTGTTTTAAGAGTTGCACGATTCTGTTGTATAAGTTGCACGACTCTGTTTTAAGAGTTGCACGACTCTGTTTTAAGAGTTGCACGACTCTGTTTTGCTCTACACGAAACTAAAAGCTACTATATAATATAAACTTTTTTTATAGGATTTCATACTTATTGCTCATAAGCATGAAATTATATATAAAAAAAATTAATTAAAAAATTGATATTGTTTTATAGTTTTTATCATCATAAAATAATCCAACCTGATAATAAATGAAATATTTTTGCACAACTTATGATTAAATTTGCACAACGTCCTCTTATATTTGCACAACTTACTCTTATTTTTGCTCAACAATAGGTTATTTTTTGCAAAACAAATTTCTGAAATTGTTCTCAACAAGATTTTATGTTCTCTCAATATTATTTTAAGAGTTGCACGACTCTGTTTTAAGAGTTGCACGACTCTGTTTAAGAGTTGCACGACTCTTGTTTTAAGAGTTACACGCACGACTCTTGTTTTAAGAGTTACACGCACGACTCTGTTTTAAGAGTTGCACGACTCTGTTTTAAGAGTTGCACGTCTCTGTTGTAAGAGTTGCACGACTCTCAACATGATTTTATTTTCTCTCAATATGTTTTCATACTTTCTCAATCGATTTATTGCACAACATGCTCTTATTTTTGCTCAACAATTCTTTATTTTTGCACAACAATCGAGATTTGTGAAATTGTGTCTCAAGATGATCTTACTTTTTGTAAATATAATTTTATAGTTTTTTTTATAGATTATTGCACAATATGATTTTATTTTTGCTCATCAATAGACAATAATTGCACAACATGGGAGATTGGTGAAAATTTGCTCAACGTCATCTTATTTTTGCTCAACTATAGGTTATTTTTGCACAAACGATCGAAACTCGTGAATTTGTTCTCAACATGATCTTATTTTCTCTCAACATAATTTCATACTTTCTCAATAAATTATTGCACAACATGCTCTTATTTTTTCTCATCAATACTTTATGAAATTCGATTCTTTGTGAAATTGTTATCCATGCTTGTGCAACTCTAAAAAAAGTGCTGACATGGGAAAAAAAGTGCTGACACGGAAAAAAAGAGTTGCACGGCTCTGTTGTAGGAGTTGCACGGCTCTGTTGTAGGAGTTGCACGACTCTGTTGTAGGAGTTGCACGACTCTGTTTTAAGAGTTGCACGACAATCGAGACTTGTGAAATTATTCTCAACATGATCTTATTTTATCTCAATATAATTTCAGACTTTCTCAATAAAGTGTAACCGATCCATAATCTATATTTTTTTTATTTCTTTAACATTTTGTCGTGCAAATATAAGAGTATGTTATGCAAATATATTCGTAAGTTGTGCAAATATGACTCGAGTTTTTTTTTTTTAATTTTATTTTACATTTTGTCATGCAAATATAACTGTATGTTGTTCTTGTGCAAATATAAGCATATGTTGTGCAAGTATAACATTTTTTTGTGCAAAAATAAAAATAAAAATATAGATTATGGATCTCATAATAAAATATAGATAGTTTTTTTTAATTTTCATAATTATGGGGTAAGTTTTGTAATTTAATAAAAATTCTTTCTTCTTCCTCCCGATTAAGAGAACGCGCGGCCGGCTCCGCCTCCGCCTCCGCCTCCAGCTCGCTCCGCATCGCTCGGATCCGGCTCGGCCTCGCTCGGATCTCGCTCGGCCTCGCTCGCTCGGCCTCCAGGGCGGATCTGAATCTGGCATCGTCGCTTAGCCTCGCTCGGCGTCGCTCGGCCTCGCCGCCTCCGGCTCCGCCTCCGGCCGCTCCGGCCTTCGGCGCTCCGCCTTCGATTTCCGGCGCTCGCCGCTGCGCCTCGACGGATCTCGAATCTCGGATCTCGATCGGACCTCCGGATCTCGGATCTCGGACCTCGCCGCTGCGCCTCGACGGATCTCGAATCTCGGATATCTCGGATCGAGGAGAGGAGAGATCCCGCGCGAAATCCCGATCTCGGATCATTTGATGGTCGCAAGCTTACTTCTGGTGCTGGTGGTTTGGTCTTGAGCAAAGTGATTTAAGGTGGCCTGAATCCTTGCTCCATAGTTCCTTGGTAACGAATAAGTAGTGCCTTGGTAACATCTTAAATCTTCTTGCCCCTTGCACGAGTGATAGGACCATCAAATGACACCTTCATGTTGTACTCAATGTCACTAGGAGTCATCGTCATTTGTATTGCATCAACTAGTTGATTTTCGTTTAGCCTACTCAATTCCATTTTTCTATTTGTTTTGTATATGACAATTGTATTTGACTCTGACAGTGTTTTCGTTTTCCAAATTTAGCGACCTCTAGAGAATCACACATGTCTTATAGATTTGGAAATTGCCAATATGATTAGCACCTCTATATTTCTTTTACTATTTTGCACTAAGCAAGAATAAATTTAGGCTTTCAAAATTATACTCCTAAAGGAATATCTAATACAAAGATATATTTTGAGAAACCACATTTAAATTTATTATAAATGAAATTTATTTTTAGGGATTTATAGATTTGTTCAATCCGATTTGTTTAGCCTTTTGGTATCTAACTCATTTATCTATTATCTATATCAATAATCTATAACTAATCTTAAAATAAAAGTTTAAAATGAGACTTGATGATCTCTCCCTAAAAGTAAAACATCTAACCAATGATAATATAATTTTAGTATATTATAATCTAATAAATTGTTAATGCCATTTTTCATAATTTTATTATTCAATCACATTTTTGTATTCATCTTAATTAATGTTTTTTATGTACACATTATAACTAATTTAAAAAAAAATGTTTTTAGCATAAATCTTATTTGTGAACTAATTGACCAATCTTACTAATTTAAAATATAAAAGGCTAATTATATTCATTTGATTTATTTTTATACAATTATAACTTTCAAATGAATATTTAAACTAATCAATTTACCCCGTATTTTTTTTTTGAAAAAAGGTTAGAAGTTGAGAGTTTTTTTTTGTTTTGTTTTTTTTTAACAGTAGACAACCATTAAAATGTCTTTAAACAAAGATAATTCTTGATCATCCTAACAGATGATGTTGTAAAGATCCCTATAAAAAGGGAAGCTAGTATTACAATTGAAACTATTCTTAGCTATGTAATCAACAGCATGGTTGGCTTCCCTGTAGCAATGCTGAGCTCTTGCTATAACAAATATTTTCTGAAGCATTTGGATTTTCTCAACTACTCTTAGAATCTCCCAAGGGGCTGATTTCTGGTCTTCTATTGCCTTGACAACTCCCAGATCGACTATCTCTTTCAATGACAACCTTACTCCATCCTTTAGTGCGGGCTATTTCTAACCCTTTGCAGAAAGCAAGTGATTGTGTATGGATTACAAATCCTTTAGGAACTTTATCATAAAATATATCAATTACCTGTCCATTCCAATCTCTGACAACACCCCCAAGATAGCAATCCCCCGACGGTTTGACCGACCTATTTACATTAATTTTATAGACAGACATTGGGGGCTTTTTGGCCCATTTTACGTTAGAAGTTGAGAGTTGATATACAAATGAAAGAGTTGAAATATAAGCAAATCGTACGCATCTTGACATTTTTGCTTACATCAATTATAATTTTTATTTCTATTAGTTGTAATATATTGTATTGTAGGTTGTTTTACATGCTCGTTTTCCCAAAGATTATATATATGGGGGTTTATTCATTCCACCGAATAATTTCATTCCACCCAATTATCTCCAAATACAATCGAATAATCCGAAGTTATTTTTAATCTCATCTGTTGATCTTCTTAATTCAATATCCCAAATTTGTTCACATGATACACGTTAAGAGCTGAGTACATATGATCTAACCTATATGATAGATCATATGTACTCAGCTATATATGATATTTTTACAGATGAATAATTATGTGAAAAGAGATGAATAATCATGAACAAATAGATGAATAATTTCTGAGTACATGATACACGTTAAGGGTTGAGTACATCGGAATCAACCCATATATAGATATATATATGATATTTTTTTATAGTTAAGATAGTTGGGAAAATAGACAAAATATAATTTTAATATAATATTCAATTGATCTAGTTTTAAAATATATCATGCCTTCAAGGATGGACACTATACTAATATACTTAAAATCGAATACTTTTTTGCCTATGTGTCATCTTTACTTTAAATTATGCGGGGTGGGATGCGGGATGAGGATTCCTTATCCTGTAAATAACACCCCCCCTCACACACACACACTTATATACAGTGTATACGTGCGTGTGTGTCTATATATGCACATTGTCTATAGTATCTATATGCACACTGTTTTTATAGTATGTGTAATTATACGTATAATGTGTCCAGTGCATATATATATATATAGGGATTGACTCTGGTGAAAACCTCAAATTGTGGTAAAAAACGCGAGGACTACTTTATAGCTTGGTTTATTAGAAACTTGTGCTAAAAACCTCAATCACATGGTGACTTTACAACTCGGTTCAACCTAAAAACCCTGCTAAAAACTCCAATTTTAAAATAACACATGACTTTATAGTTCGGTCAAGTCTAAAAATTGTGCTAAAAAGCTCATGTTTTAAAATTACATAGTGATTTTATATCTCGGTTTTATTCAGAACCGAGCTAAAATTGGTGACTTAATAGATCAGTTCTATTCATAACCGGGCTATAAAGCAAGTGAACCGGGCCAAAAAGCCGGCCCTCACAGGGTTTTACCGCAATTTTGGTTTTCACCGGAGCGCACCCCTATATATATATATAAGGAAAATTATAAATTATAAAAATATATCGTAAATCTATATATTTTAAGCCTTTGAAAACTGCAAAATATATAGGATTTTTAGATTTTTTTTATAATTTTTTTTTATATTTTTTTTATCAACAATGTTTTTATTTTTTTTATTTTTTTTACAGTAGGCAAAATGTTGGATGTACTAACGACACCCATGATCATCTCGCAAGATGATGTTCTGGAACTCACAACAACAAGCACTCAAAATAAAGTTACAATTGAACTGAGATTTAGCAATAAAATCAGCTGCACCATTTGCCTCCCTAAAGCAATGTTGAAAATTGATGCTCTCAAAATCTCTTCTAAAAGAAAGGATCTCTTGGACAATTTGATTGACCTCCCATGGACTGTTGTTTGCATGATTGATGACATCGATGATAATCGCACAATCACTCTCAACTATCAATCTGCGGATCCCCATCTCCAATGTCAACCTTATACCTGTATATACAGCAAAAGCTTCCGCCAAAATGACAGAACCCGTTGTAACATTACATTTATGTATCCGAATAACCTGACCATTATTATTCCTCACAACACAACCAACCTGTGGTTGAATATTACTTTTTACCTAAGCATCAACATTGATCTTAACTACATCTTTTGGAGGAGATTTCCACATCATTTTATCACGAGGCCTAACACGTTTAGGTAATTTCGTTTTAATTTGACCTTTATTCCAACAAGAGATATTATCAATAGCTCGAGTTAACGCATAGATCATACCTGTATCAGACGTATTGCGAAAGATAATTCTATTTCTAAGCTCCCAAATAGAATGCCATAGATGACATAATTCTGTAAAATCAAGATTAAGAGCCCTAGTATTTACGATATTCTCTTGCACATCACTTGTTAAGTTTGGCATAATAAAACATTTTTTCAACTTAACACCCAGATTTTGAATAAGGGATTTTGTAATTTGACAACTAAACAATAAATGATTTGTATCTTCAATATCAGAATTACAAAGAGAACAAGTACTAGGAACTCTATTTATATATCTATTTAATCGGACAGTTGTGGGCAAGATATCCAAAAAAAATTTCCAAATAAAATTTTTAATATTAGGAGGGATACTAAGTTTCCAAATCCAATCTACTGAAATTTTCTTCGTATTCCTAGTAATTATAAAGCGAGGAAGTGGATTTAACAGAAAATTTTCCGTTGTTATTGTAAATCCAAATTAGCTTGTTTGGAATATCAGTTACAGGAATATGGATATTAGTAATTGCTTGAACAATATGAGAAGGAAAGATAGAATTTAACTTATTAGTATCCCAAGAGTTGGTATTTGTAAACAAATCGCATACTTTTAAATTAGGATCACGATCATTCCGAAACCTATGAAGATATTGCGCATCTACCCAAATGTCAGACCATACATTTATAGTTTTTCCATTACCAACTAACCAGAGCAATCCTTTAGAGAAAAGATCCCTAATATTAAGAAGCCTACCAAATTGCCAAGAAGTTTTGAATCTACCTCTTTCCATCAGAGATTCTGTCGAGAGATATTTATTCGTAATTACCTTAGACCAAATATTGTCTGGATCAGCCATGATTCTTCACATTAGTTTCATTTGCATGTCAATATTAGTTTGCTCAGCCGATTTAAAACCTAACCCACCATCCTTTTTAGGAGTGCACATATGTTCGCAGCTAATTAGAGGATGATAATTATCAGATTGAATTTTATTCCAAAAGAAATTTTTGTTAATCTGATCAATTTTTTGTAGAACTTCTTTTGGAAGAAGAATTGATTGCATTAAATAATTTGTTTTAGAATTTAAATTTGCCCGAATTAGTACCAATCTACCAGCTTGAGAGAGAGCGTTAGATTTCCACTTGGACAGCTGCTTTTTAAGGCTATTAATCACCTCATCAAACAAGACATTACAAACCCTACCACTAATAAGTGGAATACCTAGGTATTTTTCCATAGACTTCGTAACTGGAATGTTTAGCTGTTGAGCAAGGGACTGGGCTTTGCTGAGAGGAATATTTTTAGAAACTTGTAAAGAACTTTTATTATAATTTATTGTTAATCCAGACATATTGGAGAAAGCATTCAGAAGATTTCTAATCGTATGAACACTTAAATCATCCGCTCGTCCAAAAATTAAGGTGTCATCTGCAAAGGAAAGAAAAGGAATAGGATCACTATTATTTGTAAGTTTGATTCCAACCAAAGGGTCACATTCCAAAGATTGTTGTTGCAACATTCTCCCTAATAGCTCCATAACCAATACAAAAATATATGGTGCAAGAGGATCTCCTTGTCTAATTCCCCTATGAGTATGAAATGTACGGCTCGACAAATTATTAACTAAAACTGAGAAGCTAGTTTTAGTTAAACATGTCATAACCCAATCAATCCATCTAGAATCAAAACCAAATTTATTTAGAACAATGCGAATAAAACACTCCAACTTATTTTGTCATAAGCTTTCTCCATATCTAGCTTTAACGCCATCCACCCAGCTTTACCTTTTTTTGTTATGAAAAGAGCGAAAAACCTCATGAGCTATAAGTATATTATCTTGAATATTTCGACCTTTTACAAAAGCTCCTTGAAAAGGATTAATAATACGTGGTAATATAGGCCTTACACGGTTAGCAAAAATTTTCGAAATAACCTTCTAAATAGTGTTGCACAGACTAATCGGACGATAATGGTTAATGCTACTAGGAGTATCAATTTTAGGAATAAGTGCAATAAAAGTTGAATTTACTTCATTGAGCATTACACCAGAATGAAAGAAAGATTTAACAACTTTGCAAACTAATTTACCTACAATATCCCAATATTTTTTATAGAACTCTGGAGGAAAACCATCAGGACCTGGAGACTTATCATCTGTCATTGAAAAAAGGGTATCCTTAATTTCTTCATCCGAAACATGTTGTGTCCAAATTCTGTTTTCAGATTCAGTAATGGTCTGATCAATTAAATTTAGGAAATATGGATTACTACTAATCGGTGTGTTATTTGAAATAAATCTTTCAGCCAATTCAGTCGTAATTTCATCTCTAATTTGATCCTCATCCTCAATCACTAAACCATGTTTATTTGTAAAATTACGAGTGACATTTTTAGAATTTCTTATTTTAGATACTGATTGGTAATATTTAGTATTTCTATATCCAAATCTTAAAAAATTTGATTTTGCTCGTTGTTTCCAGAAGGTATTATTAAAGTCCATAAGAGCTTCACGTTTACTTAATAATCTATTACGCCTACTATTTATGGTATCATTTGAATTTCCACTAATTTGTTGTGTTTGAAGTAACAGAAGCTGATCCTCAATATCTGTTATCTGTCGAAAATTATTATTTGGGTGAGACTTACACCAGATCTTTGTATTTTTTTAAGCAGTTTCTGTTTTTGTAAAAGTGTAAACATAAACGACCCATGAAGCTTATTCTGCCAAGTTGATTTAACTAACCTGTTATAATTATCAATCAACAATGTTTTTATTGTATTTGAGGGACAATGTCCTTCTTGTATCGTAAAAATTACATGGGACGAGACGTTGGACAACCCCTGTACCGTCCCCCACCCACCCCCTATAAGCCAATTAAAAATTTTTGGCATCTTATCTTAACATTAAATCAATATATTTATTTCTTAAGATATTTTTTTTTTATTAGGAAAGAATTCGGGCGAGCGAGCTCTACCCGATGGCATCCTTGTGGATGAGGTCTAGAAGACCATGATCGTTGTTAATATCGACACCCCAGGCAGAGTGGCAAAGGTGTGCAACCTTATCAGCCACTCTATTGCCTAATCGGGGAACATGAAAGAAGGAAACTTCTTTCAAAGTCGATAGTAGAAATTTAACATCTGATAAAATCAGTTCGATTTCCCAAGGACAGGCAGATGTTTTATTTAGGTGGTTTACGATTTCCCAAGGAAACTTCTTTCTTAAGATATTAACTGGGTTGTATTTCTCAAGATATTTAATATTTTCTAATTAATGGGTTCAATTCAAAATATTCTATATTTTATAATCAGTTGGTTTTCAAAATATTAAATATAAATCTATATCTAACTATTAAATACGAATTTTTTGCTACGATCTCATAATTTGTTAACAAGTGGAAAATTTACACATTTTTTAATCATCTATTTATATCTATCTATTAATCACCCTTTTTTAACCATCTATTTATATCTATCTATTAATTATGTTTTTTTTTCATAGAGCATCTCCAATGCTCATGCCAAAATATTAAAAAAAAAATGTAGATAAGATGCATTAAAAGACTGATATGTCAGAAGAAGAGTGTTTTACCTGACACACATGTTTCTTTTGTGAGAAACTTTCACTCACAGGAACACACTCACTTTTTTTTTTTTTTGATATAAGGCAAGATTTTGGGTGGTGTCAGACCCTGCTGATCCATCACCCAATAGCGTCCTTATGGACGAGAGCGAGGAACACACTCACCTTCTGCATTCTCTGACATGAATCTTAGAAATTGCTTTTTTTTTCCTATTATTTTATATTTGGCTAGAAGAAACCCAAATGTCCGTTGTGGATGCTCTTAAGTGTCAAAATCACCTTAACTTTATGCTTTCTGTACGTTTTTTACTTTATCAACTCCAATCTTCTTATTTTATACTAACTTTATTAATATTTTATTTTATATTAGTACTTTCTTATATTATCAATAATTTATTTCAAAAAGCGCAACATGACATGAGTTTTGTACCAGCAGTGTTCTTCAATAAGATGGAGCTCTTGATTTTTAGTTCGTCATGAGTTCTTGATTTTTATTTCGTCCAAACCCACCATCCGACCCATCAACCATTTACAATATAATATACTATTTTTTTTATTTTACGGAAATTTCGCGAGGTACCCCTATGGTATCGCAATTTTCGCGAGGTATACAATTCTTTTGCATATTTCGCGTGGTACCCCTGAGGTTTTGAATTTTTTCGCCCCATGCCCTTCTTGGTTAAATCTAACGGATCTTGGTAATGTTCCGTTAGTTTTCAATTTTGAAATTAAAAAAAAAGAATGAACGGGCAGAGAGAGAACCGGAGAGAGAGAGAGAGAGAGAGAGACCAGATCTGGCGGTGGCAGTTGTGGTGGCAGTGGAGGAGTCGTGTTGGGGTATTTCGACAGTCACACACTCACATGGATCTCATCAACAAGGGAGTTGCTCCGATGAGCAGAATCGATGATGCGGTGTGGAGGATTCTTAGTGTAAAGTTCACCATGGAAGCCATAGTATAATCTACATACCAAACTGAAATGATATGAATTTCACTATTGAATACCTCATGAATTGGTCAATTGCAACAAGAACACAAAGATTTGGCGAGGGAAGTAGTGAGAAGTCGCTGGTGTTGCTCAAGAACGGACACAACGCGGCCGAGCCGCTGTTGCCGCTCCCGAAGAAAGCCAGCAAGATTCTCGTCGCTAGCACCGATGTGAACAACCTTGGATGCTAATGCGGTGGCTGGTCCTTGGAATTGCAGGGCGTCAGCGGCAACAACCACAATCGCACTGATTTCTACTCATTCACCTCAAAATTCTGAAACCCTAACTTTGCAAAATCGAATTTTTAGGAACGACGATCCTGTCGCTGGTAGATGAGGAGACGGAGGGGCAGGGAGTCGCCAGCGTCCTTCTCCTCGACAAAATTGGCCTCCTCCAATTGAGTGAAATAATAATTATTATATCATCTTCTACGATTTTAATTTTTTTTTTAATCTACTACGATTTTAAAGATACATTGCGTATCTTTAAAATCTCTAGTATTATATAATATACTAAATCTCGAGTATTATATTAATTTATATATGATTCAAAATCGAAACTTGAGTGAAATAATAATTATTATATCATCTTCTACGATTCATTTTGTTTTTAATCTTAAAGATACATTCCGTATCTTCTAATATTACCTTTTTTATTTATGTTATAAAATGTAATGTTATTCAAGACTTGTATTTTTTTATAACAATTTTTTTTATTATAATTGTATGTGGTATATATGACATTGTCTTTTGGATTAGACAAAAATAAACAAAAATCATATGGGCAAAAAACCACCCATATTTCACCCATCTCACCCACTCACCTCATAAGTGGTGGATGAAATGGATATGGATGAAGTGGATATGGATAGTGGGTCGGGTGGGGTGATGGCTCACCCATGGTGGATCTGGTGAAATGAGCGTTCATTTACCCACCACTCGACACACCTGTCAATCGGGTCATTCGGGTTGGGTTCGGGTTCGGTTTTGGTTCATTTGGGTCTCGGGTAGATCAGATTTCGGATCAATCGGGTTATCGGTCATTCTGGGTCGAGCCAAATCGGATTTATCCCGGTTTCGAGTCGGCCCAAGCATTCGAATTAAAACATTATCAAAATTAAATTGTAATATAAATATGTCAAATTAAACTAAATAATAATATTATAGTTAAATTTATAAATAGTATTATAATTACCAAGCATTCGAATTAGATTTTTCGGGTCGGGTTCATGTTTTGACGGGCAAAGCCAGATCTAGAAATTTTTTCGGGGTGAACTTATTTTTTTATGGACATTTTTTATAAGAAATATTTTTAAAAAATATATATATGAAGAGAATACCTTAAATTTGTATGAGAAATTATTATTATTTAACTATAAAATACCAAATAAGTTATAAAAATTTTAAAATAATGGAAAATGAATCGAGAAAAATAAATAAATGAAAATTTGTGCCTAGTGGGATTTTGATTTGAACAAGGACTGATTGAATTCTACTTGAAATATGGTGAGTTCAACCCGGTGAAAATCGTCTAATCACTAGTAGAAAATCGGGATTTTACCCCATAGCCTATTACCCCGGATCTCGTAATTGTGGGGTATAATTATACCCCACAATTACGAGATCCGGGGTAATAGGCTATGGGGTAAAATCCCGATTTTCTTATACCGTATACCGTATAATGGCAAAATTGACAAGTTGTCTCTATTTTTTTTTTATTAAAACAAATATACCCCGGATCATATAAAAAATGTCCGGGGTATATTATATTGGTATATTACCTGTATCATATTTTATACCCCGGGCGTTTTTTTTTTGACAAATATCCGGGGTAAAAGGTTACTCTATTTATTTAATATTTTTTTTAACTAAAACTGATGCTCGGTTCTTAATTTTCATTAAAAAAAAAAATTATGTAGCGCTTCCTCTCTCCTGTACATGCGCGAGAACAGATCTCGCTTCTCCATCCTCCATCCTCCATCCTCCATTACATACAGTCTCCGACCACCGAGCGTGCTCGGCCGACCTCCACCGTGCTCCGACCTCCATCACCGGCTCCCTCCGTCGCAGATTCCTCACCCGCCGAGCCCCAGCGCAGAGTGCTCCCGCCGAGACCTCCATTGCTGTCGCATCTGAACCGAAGCTTCTCTTCGCTTCCATCCTCGTCGCCGGCCTCATCTGTGTGAAGGAAAACCCCCATTAACAGCCTCCTCTTCCTAGGTTAACAAGAACCCCTAATTTTAAGATTTTGCAAAACCCTAATTTGTCCCTCTTCTTATTCGAATCCTATTTTGCATCTTTCAAAGCTTCAATGTAGGTCAGTTTGCTCAGATTGGGCACAAGGATTTTGAACGGGTTGAATTTGCAAGGAATTTGTGTCCTCGCCCTTTCTTTGTTCATGTCTGGCCGGCCAAGGGATGTTCTGTCGGCTTCTTTTGTGTGATTCCTCTTTGGGCGGGTTGGATTAGCAATATATTGAGGTTATTGCTGAGTTTCATTTGTAGGTTATTGCTGAGCATTTCTCAGTGGAAGATGTAGCTGGTATAAATGAAGCTTTTGAAAGCATGAACACTTCAAAGATAGGCAGAATCAACTTGGAACAACTTAGGGTTGGGTTGGCTAAGCTTGGGCAACACGTCCCTCATGCAGATCTTCAAGTTCTGTTGGATGCTGTAAGCATTTTTTTTTTTTTATCATACTCGCTTTTTACGATGGCTTCTTATTCCATTACTACATGCTATATTGCTAGAAATAAGAAGTTTTGCATCAACAATAATAAGGATTTCTGATTAGGCAGTTTGGAAGAGAGGAAACAGGAAATTTTGGGAAAAAACGTGGCATACGTGATACGTACCATCTATGTGGTCTTGATTCTCATTTTTCTAATGTTTGCTTCTGTGCAAGTATTATAAGACAAGGATCAGCGCTGGTAAATTTGAGGTGTCTCGATTCTAGGTATTTTATAATCCTGCAGAGGCATGAAGATTTTACTGGTATCATTTATGCTTAATCTCTTCTATTATTTTTTTTCTTTGCTAGGTTGGTAGAGGCATAAGTGGTTCATGTTAAAATGAGTTTCAGTTTTGTTTATGGTTTGCTGCTGGAGATTGATGAGTTTTAGGTAATTTTGATAGAAATATTTTGGAATGTTATCTACTTCATTGAGTGTATTAACATATATGATTGACGATTCATTGATTCTTATATAAAATTCTTATCTCCTTTACACGACCCTAAATTTTTTAATCATTGTGTGCTTATGTTACCATGTTCTTCTACCTTGACAATTAAGAACTATGGCTTTTAGTTTGTTGTGTGCAAGGCTAATCGCTTGACCTTGCAATGTATTGCCCTTTACCATTCATTCATTTAACACACCTCAATCATATACTTATGTTTATATTTACTGAGAAAGGTAGTGGCATCAGCTTAAGAGTACATAAGCATAATTGAAGGTTGCCTAATGATAAATTTGAAAGTAAATGTATGGGGCTTTTACTAATAAAGACAATGAAGTTATAACTTTTGGTGTCGGTATCTTGGTCTTAGCAGCTGCAATAGTCGTTTTCTAATGTTTTAGAGCTGCAATAGTTGGTATCTTAATATATTTATGTTTAGCTTTGAAGTGACTATGAGATATTTTCATGTTTTTGCTTACCGCTGAAAGTTAAATTGTGTAGAACCTATCTGCAATACTTATGGATCACTCAACTATTATTTATATCTCTTTTTCCTATAATCTCTCTTCAATCTAATTGTATGAAACTCCTCTGGTTACTCTTGCTGTTGTGAATTCATACTTTGTTATTTTGGCTTGATTAGGTTAGTCAAGATTATGCCTCTTGGAAAGACTTCTGAAATTCATAGGCATGTATCATATGTTTTCTTCATATAACAGTTCTCCAAGTGTCTTTTATCCTCTCTCCTTGTTTAATTTCACCAGATTTTTAATCTCTCAATTGTGACTTCTTATTCCTCACCTTTTTTACATGACAAGCATCTTTGTATCTTTTATTTCCTTATTCGCTGATAATGTGCCACTAAAGTTTATCAACATGTTTCCTAACTATTATGATCTGCCTGTTTCCTAACCATGATCAATGATTATATGTTTGCACTAAAACTAAAGTCATCATTGTGATGTGTAAGTGTTATATTCTGCCTGAAATATGCAAATCCAGGTACTGTGGTGAACGGTGCTGCTGCTGCGAATTATGTTTGTGAGATCACTGCTTCTGCTGCTGCACAAGATGCTTTGTTTGGGGTCAAGAACCCACAAACTTCGAAGAGTGTAGGGCTGATTTGCAATGTAGGGGTTGTGTGTGATACTTTTGCTTCGAGGCATCAGGGAGGTAATTCTATGACAGCAGAAGCTGCTGAGTATCATGTTGCTGCCCCTAAGAGGGGTGTGGCATCTGCAGCTGTTGGCAAGCATCCGAAAAGAGGTGAAATTCTTCACTCTTCAGTAGATATGCAAGCTGATTCAAGGGAGATAGCAAATGTAACTAAAAAAATCAGAAAAAAGGGCTCTCAAGTGCGAGTATGACAGCAAATGTGAATGATTTTTCATTGTTGATTAGTAATTCTTTGATGCAAATATGACTTTCGTTTTTGTGCATTATTCTAGAAATGATATTCCATTTCTACTTTGTCCATCTTATCTGAACCAGCAAATTACAGTGTATTAGAACTTTGTACTTTGTATTCACTTACAATTATTCTTTATGATTTGTCATACATCCTTTTAATTTCCACTTTATTGCATACATTTTTTTTAAACCAATAAATCATCGTGCGAAGCACGATTCTCTACCTAGTATACCAAGAAACATATGACAAAATGATACTACTATACACCCCGGATTATTTCAATTTTATACCCCGGCTAAATGAAAATTACAATCCGGATTGGATATAATATATACCCCGGATATTAAATAAATATACCCCGGGCCTTTTTTTATAGAGAAACCAGCTAAAGGTATATACCCCGGATTATTTTAGTTTTATACCCCGGATAAAAAAAATTATAACCCGGATTGGACATACCTTATACCCCGGATATTAGCATAATATACCCCGGATATTACCAGAATATACCCCGGGCGTGTCTTTCAGAACACTTTTTTTTCAATTTTGGTTAGGTTTTATACCCCGGACTTTTAAAAAATATATCCGGGGTATAAAGTCGGACCATGTATTAACCCCACCCTAGTTCTACCCCGGAGCACTATATTGTCAAATCCGAGGTATATTTAAAAAACGCCCGGGGTATATTAATGATTTTCTAGGGGTGGGCACGGGACGGGACGGGACGGGACGGGATTGGGCCGGGACGGGACTCGTCCCGTGAAATTTTTTCGGGACGGGATCGGGACGGGATTGACATTTTTTTTTCGGGACGGGATGGTCTCTGGACGGGACGGGATCGGGACGGGACGGGCCTTGTCCCGCATATAAAAATAATAAAATATTATATAAATTTGCAAAGTGAAAAAATGCTTTCATAATTCATTATTTAGTATAATATGTTGAATACGGTATTATTCTCAACTATATTATTCAATAATAATAATAATAATAATAATATTATAATACTATTATTAATTCATACAATGATTGTATAATTAATTATAATGTTCAACATATTTGGCTACATTATCCTACTAGATCAGGACGGAAAGGAATTGAGACGAGATTTACCAATATTGTCTAATTATCGATTGATAGTTAGGAAGAATACCGTATTTAATTAGCTATTTGCCTCTTGTAACTCTAAATGGGCGGGATGTGTGTGTCGATCTGATGGGATCCTCTCCATTGACCCAGTCTGGAATTTCTGACTTTATGCCTGGTCGTGCTGTTGTTGATGCTGCTCGATGTAAGTGTGTCAAGTATCGAGATTTGTGTATGGCGGCTGGTTATGGTTTCCTACCCTTCCCATTCTCTTCATTGGGGGAGTTGGATACAGATGCGGTTGTATTGCTGAAGCGGATTCATAAATTCTCGGTATCTCAGGATGCTGGGGCTCGTGCTGCACGTTATATTTTTACTAGACTTGGCTTTGTTATCGCTAAAGGAGTGGGTGTCCAGATAGTATCTCGGTTGCCCACTAATTTCTTGTAATCTGTTTTTATTATAATAATAATAATAATAATAATAATAATAATAATAATAATAATAATAATAATAATAATAACAATAATTAAAAAATAATAATAATAATAATAAAATAATAATAATCCCACGTTATAATTAAAAAAAAATATTACTTATTTTTATTGTTATTATTATAAAATAATTATACTTTACAAGAAAAAAATATAATATGATATAATAATAATATAATAATAATAATAATTTTATTATAAATTAATATTATTATTAAATTATATTATAATATTATATAATATTATTATTATAAATTGAAAATTGAAAATTATTATTATAGTTATAAATAATATTTGCTCAAAATAATAATACTAATAATATATTATTATTATTCTATAATATTATAATAATATTATTATTCTATAATATTATAATAATATTATTATTATTATAAAAATTATTATTATTAATATTATTATTATTATATGCGGGACGGGACGGGATTTGCGGGATCCCACCGGGATCGTCCCGCGTTTCGTCCCGCATAATTTTTGCGGGACGGGATCGGGACGGGATTCGCTATTTTGTCCTAAATCCCACCGGGATCGGGACGGGATCGGGACGGGACCGGGACGGGATCGGGATTTGCGGGATTTGTGCCCACCCCTATGATTTTCTACTAGTGAATCCAACATCGTAGTCCATTTTTATATTCCCTTTAATTTCATTGGCCGATAAACATTAAAATAAATTATAAGGTACAAACACTTAAATAAGAAAAGCATTAGAAATTTCAATTTAGCCAATGAGATAGGTTGGACTAAGGTATGAACTACAGTTGCGGACTAGACAATCCTCATCGAGTTCAACCACTAAGCTCCTAAAGATATTTACATTTTACTATTTCATTTTTTTTATGTAACATATATTCTTATATTTTTTATGGGTCAATGTAGATGATGGTCTGGTGTTGCCCACCCTTAAATCCGCCCCAAAGGACAGGTCTAGTCCCGATCATCCTATTGCGTACGATTCGTAATCTTTGAATAGGGACAGAAATGTGGTGAGAATGGGAAGTTGTTCGCCACTCTAATAATCATATATAGAAACTCGCCACTCTAATAATCATATATAGAAACTCATTTAAGACAATAAAATTATATAACAACCATTTTTCATTTTTCTTTTATAATTTAATCAAAATATTGAAATCATCATGTTTATAATGGTTTTGACCACAAATGGAACAGTAATTACGTAAGGGAGACAAGCAAAAGTATGTACTCCACTACTCCGTATATGCGTAAGCATGTCAACTCTATAATTTGGTGCCAGCTACCGAATTAATCCATTACTTCAACATTAATACTCCTCCTATAAAACTTACTAGAAAATAGTTGGGTCATCGGTCATAAGAGCAGTCAAGAGTTTTTTTATATCAAATCAAATGCTCAAACAGATAAACCAAACATTTATTACTCTTATACCAAAAATTGACAATCCAAGATCAACAAATAACTATAGGCCGATCAGTCTATGTAATACAATATACAAAATAATTTCCAAAATAATAACAGAAAGATTAAAATGTGTAATAGGTAAACTCATACACCCACTTCAAGGTGCTTTTGTGCCTGTCAGGGCTATTCAGGACAATGTTCTTATAGCACCTGAAATCTTCCATTTCTTCAAATCAGGCAAGGGTGCGGAGGGATGGATGACTATAAAATTGGATATGGAAAAGGCGTATGATAGAATTGAATGAGATTACCTATTGGAAAATCTATAGAGATTTGGATTCCACCCCATCTTTATAGAATGGATCAAGAAATGCATAACAACTGTGTCTTTCTCAGTGTTGGTGAATAATGGCCCCTCGAAAGTTTTCATGCATTCCAGAGGCATTCGACAAGGTGACCCTCTATCACCCTACCTCTTCATCTTGGGAGCAAAAGTGCTTGCCAGGACACTTAACAAAGAATCAGTCTTGCCCACCGGTAAAATTGGTTTCAAGTACAGTCGCAATGGCACGTGTATACCATTCTTAGCCTTTGCTGATGACATAATAATCTTTTCTAAAGCAACGGTTGAAGCGAGCACAAAATTAGGAATATAATTGACGAATACTGTTCCTTGTCATGACAAAATGTTAATTTTCAAAAATCCAATTTCCAAACTACGTCAGGAATACCGAACTCAAGAATTCATGTACTAATAGAGAATATTCAATTCCCACACACCAGAGCACTAGGAAACTATCTCGGATGTCCCATTATCAATGGAAAAGTAAACAAAGAAACATTTGAGGACATCGTGTGCAAATCAAAGAAATAATTAAAAAATGGAGAGCGAACTCTCTCTCACAACAAGGAAGATCGGTTCTTATCAACTCAAATCTTGCAGCTAAACCATTATACAGAATGCAAAGCTTTATGCTACCGACTAATATCGACAAAGAACTGGAGGACATTCTTCTAGAACAAAGATGTGCAACACAGACCACTCATTAGCTGGGACGGAATACGCAAACCAAAAAGAAAAGGAGGATTGGGAATTCGGAAATCCAAAGACATGAATGAAGCTTTCCAAATGAAATTATTATGGAAAACTCTAGCAGAACCTGATAATGAATGGGTTAAGATTATAAGATACAAATACTTAAAGGACACGAACATCCTAAATTATAAGTGGTATGGTAATGCATCATGGAAATGGCGTAAAGCTAGCTCCCTGATTGATAAATTCTCCTCGGGCCTCATCTGATCCATAGAAGATGGTAAAACTGTAAGGTTCTGGGAAGACAAATGGGTCCCTCTCGAAACTTTATCAAAAAGAATCAATCTAGACCAACAAATCACTCCAGATTCCCGTGTCAGTGATTTTATCTTAGGAGGGAAATGGTGGACGGAAAAATTGGAACAATACCTGGATGATAGTAATGTAGAAGAAACAATGGACATACCTCTCCCCATTAACCCAATTTCGGACAGACTAAACTGATGGCCGGATAAAAACGGGTGGTTTACAATGCCTAGCGCCATGAAAATTATTTCAAACATAGATGGAGAAGTAGATGACCCTAATTAATGGGTTTGGAAACTAAACACGCTTCCTAAAGTCAAAAACTTTATTTGGAAAGTTACCCAAAAAGGTCTCCCTACAAAGGAGATATTTACCAACATAGGTGTCCCCATCCCGAATGGTTGCCCATTATGTGAAGCACTAGTTGAAGACGAATCACATCTTTTCATCAAATGTGCCTTCATTAAAACTCTTGCCTTCATTCCTAGAAAGGAGAAGATATTGCAAACCCTATTATTGAGACAACTAATGATATCAAGGAAATCGTGGGATCCCTGGGCGAGAAGCTTAGCAAAAACGAGAAGGTTCAATTGGCGATGAATTGGTGGCTTACTTGGATATTCAGAAATCAAATAATTTTTAAGGATTACAAAATCCCTTCACCTCAACAAATTGAGAGAAGAGTAAAAACTACTCAGGAAAACTGGCTCAAAGCAACCCAAAGTGAAGATGATTATGTCAGTGATTGTTTACAAAAAAAAAATGTGTGGAAATTCAGTAGAACCTTTCTCATTCCAAGATGCTCTCAAAATCGACCAGAAGAGTACTCGATGTCGAGTAGAAGTACTCAATATCGACCACTGTCGTCGACCTAACTTGCATCTGCACAACAGAAGACCAAAAGAAGCCGATGTCGAGTAGGTGGGTGCTCGACGTCGACAAGAGTACTCGATATCGACAAGCCTGTAGTCGACTTCGAGTGTGTTTGAATTCAATAAACTAAAAGCTTCCAAAATCGGGGTTTCAATGCCAAAATGATAACCATATATGAATCATGCTAAAGGTATAAAAGATCATGCTTTTTCATCAAATAACTTTCGTCATTAACAAAGAGGAAGATAGAGGCTTTCGCATAAACCCTAATTGTTACTAGCCCTTTTCACACAGTGGCGGATCCAGGATTTTTGTTAGCGGGGGGCTGAAAACTACGAAGGACAATAAGATCGATGCTTCTCATTAAACAAGATTTTTGTCCTTATGAACCAAATAAGTCATTATAACTAATATTATTTTCTAAATTCCACAGATCATTCAAACTAAACTCTATCAATATATAAAATTCAACTTAAAACTCTCTACTCCCAATCCACATATTTACCCCAAATTGCTACTTAAATTCACAAATTTATTAGCAAAATCACAGACCCTAATCGAAATTTATCCAAATTGATTCTCAAATCTGAAAATTTTAATCTAAATTGATTCTTATCTCAACGAATTTAACTTAAAAACAATCTAATTAAAATTCAACTTAAATCAATCGTTGTCCATATTTTATTCTCCTATAAAAATATAAATCCACAAACCACAATTCCAAATCACAAACCGCAAATTCACATATTCATTTCTCACAATCACAAACTACAATTTCAAATCACAAACCACAAACCACAAATTTATTTCTCACCAATCACAAACCCTAATTGAAATTTTTCCCAAATTGATTCTCAAATCTATAAATTCTAATCTAAATTAAATCCCATCTCAACCAATTGTCAAATTAAAAGGAAGAGGAAGAAAACTAACTATGAATATTGAACCACTCTAACTCTGTGGACTGCGGGAGACAGTAGACAAAAAAAAAGGATGGGTTGCGGTGGTGCGCCGGTGTCAGTGTCGGCCGGAGGTAGCTGGCGGCAGCGGCCAGATCGGGGATATGCGGTGCGGGGGTTTTCTCTTTCACTGTCTGGGAAAGGTTGTTCCTTTGTGTTTCATAAAAAAAAGCGGTGGTGTGTTCAAAAAAAAAAAGTGGGCTTCTGATTTTTTTTAAATACAAAAAGTTAGGGTAATGGGGGATCGAACCTGGGGTTATCAGCTCCATTTTAAATTCATCCCGTGTCTCTTGCCAATGAGCTAAATCATCATTGTGTAACTACCCAACTTAGTTTATATATATTACAAACGTATCAGATGTATAAACATATACTTACCTCTTTTTCGTATAGGGGGGGCTTCAGCCATCCCGAGCCCCCCCTAGATCCGCCTCTGTTTTCACATAACTAGTACAACTTTGTATTAAGATCACTTTTATTTCAATAACACAAATAAGGATCACCTTCGACCATCGCAGAAGAATAATGTAAATCAGGGATAGAAGAGGAAATCGTAATAAAAGTTGTACCTTTGATGCATTACCTTACTTGGCTACCGTTGGGCTCACCCCGACCCTAGAAGTGGGATGACTACTCGCTCTTCATCATCAAAACACACATCAGTAGGGTTGTTATATGAACTGAACAGCTAGAGCTCGGCTCGAGACCGGCTCCAAAAAGTTCGACACGAGCTTGCTCACTTATTTAAACAAGCCGAGCTTGAACAAAAAGCTTACAACCGAACAAAGCCAATTCCGCTCTCGCCTCTTACAACTCCACTCGTCCAAAGCTCCAAATAAAACTCTAAATTGCCTAACTAGTTTTTGCTCAATTGCTTGAGAATAGAATGATCCTAAAACTCAGCCCCTAGGGCCTTATTTATAGTGTTCAAGTCCTTGCTAATCAAGGAGAGAACAATTCTATCTATATCTATATCTAAATATCCTATTTCCTAAGATATAACTTTGATAAATATATGAAATAAAACAATAAAATTCCCTAAAGTAAATAGGAGAATTACTAAAGTGGATAGATCTTCCTTCAACTTGATAGATACCTCGTGACTTCACTTGTAAGCAACCTCAATCACTCGGATTCCACTCGATTTTGACTCGGACTCGTCACTGGGAAGTACTCAAGATCGAGTAAAGTACTTGACGTCAAATAGCATTCTTCTACGCCTCGGATTACGCTCGATCTCGGCTAGGATTTGCACTCGACATGTACGCGACATAAAGTAAAGTACTCGATGTCGAGTAGTTTCTGGGCTCTCAAGTGGTGATGTGCTTGACTGGTACTCGAGGAGATGATTTCGACCAGGAGGTACTCGACATCAACCAATCTGGCGACGTTGACTAGTTTTGTCGAGTACCTTCTTCCTTGTTTTCTGCTCGATGTGTCCTGGTTCAGCTTCTGTTTGACATTGGACTTTCTGTAGTTGACCTCGAGCTATTCCATGGTTTTCTTCCTTCTCCGAATTGCTTGTAAAGTGTCTCAATTTATGCAAAAAATAAACATAAACTAGTGTAGACCTTCATAATTGGAAATTCCGAATAATTGGACAAGCAGGGTCCTCTGTCAAATCAATAACTAAGAAATTAGCAGGGACAAAAAACTTACCTACTTGTACTGATACATCGTCCACCATGCCTGTTGGAATGACTACAATGTTGTTCGCCATATAGAGTTGGGCATACACATGCTCTAAAGCTCATGTCTTGACTTTGGACCAGATTGATAAAGGCATGATGCTTACACTGGATCTTAAGTCACATAAAGCATTGAATATGTATTGACCGAATCCAATAGTTATTGAAAACTTACCTTGATCTGGTCGTTTCTCTGGTAGGTCTATTTTGCTGCATTCCTCTCCGATCTTAGCCATCGACCGCTTCTTGCTAAGGATGTCTTTGAGGAACTTTACATATGATGGCAGATTGTGAATAGCTTCTGTGAATGGGATGGTGACATTGAATCTCTGAAGCATCTTCAAGAAACGCTGAAACTTCTTCTATGCGGGGTCCTCCAAAGATTTGGTTGGGAACGACATCGTTTCTTCTTCGGAGGTGCTGGAGTGTGGTGGACATTGACTACATGTTGGTCGACGTCGACTGGGGGTTGGTCGACATCGACTACAGTGGTCGACTTCTGGGTGGGTTCCGTGTTTTGGTCGACATTGTCTATTGGGTCCTCAATGTTGAGTAGATTTTGGTCGACATCGAGTGGTTTAGTCGACGTCGAGTACTCCTCATCAACTTCTTTCTCCATGTTCTGTTCGGGCGTTTGCAGTTGACGCCCACTTTTGATATTCATGGCGGCTACTGTCCTACAGATTTACCCTTAGGGTTAGGTTCAGATGATCCAGGGAGCGTACCTAATTATTTGGAGACGGATATAGCCAATTGACCAATCTGGGTCTCCATATTCTTCCCCAGATGTCAATCTCCCCAAGTTTAGAGTTGAGGCCGTGCATACTTTTCGTGTGATTTCTCCGCATCTCCTCATGAATAACCTGCAGGTCATCTTTCTTACCTTCCCTATTAGGGTGGCCAGGAGCTCGGTCGGGCGGGGGATCTCTTGGGTACTGGGGCTGGCGATAATGGCTCCAGTTTTGTTGCTGATGTTTTGCCTCGAGTAGTGTCCCTCCGTAAAACGCGCGTCGTCGTGGGTTGCTGCAAGTGGTACTTGGTCGTGGGTTGCTGCAAGTGGTACATTCTAAACATCGTTTATCATGGGTAAGACATTTAACTTGTTTGGTGAGACGGCGTACCTGATCATTGTGAAACTGGTCCCTGGCGTTCGGATCGACTTCCTTAGGTGGCTCATATAATGGAATAGATAGGGCAGACCCTTCATACCTTTCTTCAAAGGTCGTAGAAGTCCCATTGCGTTATCATAGTTGGCCAGCATCTCAAAGGTTTCCCAAGAACGTCGTGGGGTGTACTCGAGATACATGTAAGGAGTGTAGTTCTTGATCCACTCCTTGGTTGGTGCATCCAAGCAGTTGAAAATGATATCCTGAATCATAAAAGGTGGTTGTCCATTCGTAGGAAAGGATTTCAGCAGTCTCTTGTAGTGTTCCCAAACCTTAGCAAGTGGTTCCCTTAGCTTCTGTTTAAAAGTCAGGATCTACTGTCTGAGCTGCACCGTCTTGACTAGAGGAAAAAACATGTTAAGAAACAAGTCCCTTAGTTCTTTCCACGTACAAATGGATTGTGGAGGCAAACCCTCTAGCCAATGTGAATCTATTCTTGCAAGATACTAACGAAAAACATTTAGTTTAAGATATTCTAGATTTGTATCAACTGCAATAGCCTCACATAAATCTAGAAAGACTATAACATGTTCTAAAGGGAATTCATAAGGTTTCCCCTGAAATTGATTCTTTCTAATTTCAGAAATAAAAGAAGGATGGATTTCAAAGTTAACGCGCGGGAGAACGATTGGCGGTTCTGGAACTTCTAGAGTAGGGTACAGATACTCCTTTGCGTTTGCAGGGACATGCTGAATCTGTTCCTCAAGCTCTGTTCTGGCATTGACCTCTCGATCAACCATTGCTTCCCATCATTGCTGATTCCTTTGATATTCCGCCTCTCGTTGGGCGTATTCTGTTTGCGTGGTGGTGAAATCCTCTACTTGAGTGAGGAATAGCTTAAGCTCCTGCGCCGATGTGAGTTGAAGCTCATTCTGGTTATTGGTGATCGACATGAGTCTTCTTCTTAGCCTTTGCTGAAGATGGAAGAATCATTCAGGTTCGAGAATAGGATCGATAGGTGTGCGATCAGTTCTTCGCTTGCACCTGTAAAAGAAAAAGTAAAAATAAAGAGTAAAAAGAACTAGAAAGGGTTTTCCTAATAGGTAATGGTTTTTCTATTATTTGAGTCTAGTTCTGTATATTACTTGTGGAGTATTCGAGTTCCGAATCTATGCGTTTTTAGTGTTTATTCTACAAAATTACATTCCATCCTTGAATGGACCTCGGAAAGAGCTTAAGAAGCATGTTTTGGAGCATATGGAGGCTAAGGAAGAGAAATGAGGCACGACATTAGAATATGTAGAAGGAAATTCAAGAACATCGAACACTGCAGAGACGGCGCCCGCCGCCCCTTGCACGGCGCCTTCCGTGACCCCAGATTGCGGAAACGCGATTTTGGATCGAAAGACCACTATTTTATATTATTTATTACTAGGCTTTGACCGACCTTTGGGAGGCCTTATTAGTTGTTTTTCAATTTTTTTGACAGAAGGTTGTTTTGAGAGAGACTATGAACTCAATTAGAGAGAGAGAGAGAGAGAATTGGCCTATGAGTTGCTAAACTCATTGTTTCGCCTATGATTCGAAAACATGGTTGTTTGGATTGTCAGGATTTGATTCTATTTGATTATTCATCTTCTTAGTTGTCATCTTGTGCATAATTTATATTTGTGTTCCTTTCTATGCCTGATCAACATGTTAGGGATGGCATCTCTAGCTATGAATTCGTTGTTGTTTCCTCGATAGCAAACAAAGGTATTGATGATAGTGATGTCTCTTTGTCTTTGTAGTGGATGATTTCAAGTGATCTATGTAGAGGATATTCGATTAGGGATGAGTTCGGTATGCGCCTATTAATCTTAATTGTGTAGAGTCAATGTGTCAATTAGTGTTGATTACTTGAGTTCTTAATGCTGTTCTTTAGTGTTATTGAATAAGATGAGTGAATCTCTGGGGATCTCTCAACTTTAGTCAAGTAGACCTAGGAATATGAATAATTGATACATTTGCAGGGACATGTTGAATCTGTTCCTCAAGCTTTCTTGTGGCATTAACCTTGTGATCAACCATTGCTTCCCATCTTTGCTGATTCCATTGATATTCCACCTGTCATTGGGCGTATTCTGTGTGCTTGTTGGTGAAATCCTCAACTTGCTCGTGGAATAGCTCAAGCTCCTGCGCCGATGTGAGCTGAACCTCATTCTCGTTATTGGTGATCGACATGAGTCTTCTTTTTAGCCTTTGTTAAAGATGGAAGAATCGTTAGGGTTCGAGAATAGGATCGATAGGTGTGAGATTAGTTCTTCGCTTGCACCTGAAAAAACAAAAAGTAAAAATAAAGAGTAAAAGGAACTAGAAAGGGTTTTGCTATTAGGTAATCGTTTTGCTATTATTTGAGTGTAGTTCCGTATATTACTTGTGGAGTATTTGAGTTCAGAATCTATGCATTTTTAGTGTTTATTCTAAAAATTACAGTCCATCCTTGAATGGATCTCGGGAAGAGCATAAGAAGCATGTTTTGGAGCATATGAAGGCTAAGGAAGAGAAAGGGGGCACGGCATTAGAATATGTTGAAGGAAATTGAAGAACATCTAACACTGCAGAGACGGCGCCCGCCGCCCCTTGCACAGCGCCCACTGTGACCCCAGATTTTGGAAACGCGATTTTGGATCCGAAGACCACTATTTTATATTATTTCTTTCTAGGGTTTGACCGACCTTTAAGAGGCCTTATTAGTTGTTTTTCGATTTTTTTTGACAGTAGGTTGTTTTGAGAGAGACTATGAATTCAGTTAGAGAGAGAGTGAGAGAGAGAATTGGCATATGAGTTGCTAAACGCATAGTTTCGCCTGTGATACGAAGACATGGATGTTTGGATTGTGAGGATTTGATTCTGTTTGATTATTCATGTGTTGTTAGTTATCATCTTATGCTTAATTTATATTTGTGTTCCTTTCTATGCCTGATCAACATGTGAGGGATTGCATCTTTAGCTATATATTCATCGTTGTGTCCTCGATAGCAAACAAAGGTATTGATGATAGTGATGTCTCTTTGTCTTTGTAGTGGATGATTTCAATTGATCTATGTTGAGGATATTCGATTAGGGATGAGTTCGGTATGCGCCTATTAGTCTTAATTGTGTAGAGTCAATGTGCCAATTTGTCTTGATTAGTTGAGTTCTTAATGCTATTCTTTAGTGATATTGAATAAGATGAGTGAATCTCTGCGGATCTCTCAACTTTAGTCAAGTAGACCTAGGAATATGAATAATTGATAGATCAATCCGAGGACCATGAATTCCAACCATTGTCAGAGAATTACAGGGGAAATTTTCTTTCTACTTTGATATCTATTTGCTTTGTGATATGCAATCTAGTTACTTTTACATATTTGATATTTGTCAAGAATCATTGCTTTGCTATAAGAGTCTTTGTTTAGAGTTATTGAATAGGAAACCGCTTCTCCTTGTGGGTTCGACACCGGACTTCATCGCTATACTAGTAGTTATTTGGTTTATCAAGTGATTGGTTGCCTAATCTATTGGTTGTGTGTTTAAGTTTGGAAATCTTACTATTTGGTAAAGGGAGAAAGTGCCAACGACATTTGTCCCGTATCTAACTCTTGGTGCCGTTGTCGGGGAGAAGAAAGGAGTTTGCTTTTCTTTAACTTTTTCAATTACTCTTTACTTGGAGTATGTTGAGTGTTCAAACAATTGCAATTAGTCTTCCTGATCTCCCCGAGGGTTCAAGATTTGAGTACAAGTTGAAATGGTTATCTATTTTGCCATACTTTCATAGATTGCCTGGGGAGGAACCAAACAAGCACCTTGCTACCTTTGTGAGCGTGTGTGATAAACCGAGACCCCAAGGCCTGTCTGATGACCAATTGATGTTGAGAGTGTTCCCCCTTACTTTGAAAGATGCTGCAAGCGATTAACTTTACTACCTACCTCCAGAAAGCATTATTACTTGGATGCAATTGAAGAAAGTTTTCCCGCAAAAGTACTTTCATGCGACTCACCTCAACAAACTTAAGAAGGAGCTGTCCAGTATTCAACAATCACCTATAGAGAGTCTTTATGAGTATGTTGAGTGGTTCAAGAAACTTAAGGGTAGTTGTCCACAACACGGTATACCCGAGGACGATCAAGTGTTGTATCTTTATGAAGGCTTGCTTGATCCCGATAGGAGTTTCATCAATGCTACCAACGGAGGACATATTTTGGATAAAACACCTGAAGAAGCAATGCAGATTTTTGAAGGGTTGGCTAATGCATCACAACAATATGAGAGACACGAAGAAGTTAGAGGAGTTCATAAGTTGGATAGTTCGAGAGATGGACACTAGGATTATATCGATAGGCTTATGGAGATAGTGAACAAGATGACTATGCAGATGAATCAACCCCATCAGCCTAGAGCTTGTGGAGTTTGTGGAGATCCAACTCATCCGAATGATAAGTGCCCTTTGATTCAGGAGGGCACAACTGAAGTGAATGCTATAGATTTTGGACCTCGCCGCAACTTTTGTAACAATTACAATCAGGGCTACAATTTAAACTACCAAAGTGGATTCAACGGAAGAGGCCAGAAGCAACAATTTCCTGTTCAGAGAGGACAATTCGAGAATCGTCCTATAAACACTCAACAAGACGATATAGATGAGACATTGAGGTTGTTGTTGGACAAGATGAGTTTTCAAGAGAAGTTGCTGAGTCAAATGGCTATGGAGATTTGTGAATTGAAAGCGAAAGATTCGGGTAAGTTGCCATCACATGTGGTAGTGAATCCGAAGGAGAATGTTAGCACCATGACCCTTAGAGGAGGTAAACAAGTTAATGTACCCACTAGGAATGCTGAAGAGAAGCCTAGGGAAGAAGTTGATTTGGGAAATAAGGAGGAAGAGTCGGAATTGGAGACGCACTGCATAGACGACGCCCGCCGCCCCTCACAACGGCGCCCGCTTCTAAAGAGTGGTCTTCCGAGGTGTCAAGACCTGCACCACCCTTTCCTCATGCCTTAAAATCTGATCGTAAGTGGGAAGATGAACAAATTCTTTATGACACATCTGCTCATTGTGAGGTAAATATTCAACTTTTCAATTTAATTAAAATTGTGCCTCGCTATGCGAAATTCTTGAAAGAGCTATGCACGATGAAGCGCAAGCAAAGGATGACAAAGAAAGAAAAGGTAAGTTTAAGTGAGAATGTTTCTGCTTTGCTTCACAAACGATTGCCTGAAAAGTGCGGAGATCCAGGTATGTTTACTATACCATGTGCAATAGGTAATCCTAGCTTCACCAAAGCTATGTTAGACTTAGGTGCTTCAATCAATATTATCTCTTATAACTTGTACATGTTTCTGAGTCTCAATTCATTGTCTGAAATTGGTGTTACTATACAACTAGCTGATCGTTCTAGTATTAACCCTAGAGGAGTTGTTCAAGATGTTTTGGTAAAGGTAAATGATTTGATATTTCTAGCTGATTTCTTCATTCTAGAAATGGAACAAGGTACGCCTGAAAACCCGATTATCTTGGGAAGGCCATTCTTGCCAACAGCCACGACTAAGATTGATTGTTTTGAATGATAACCTCCAGGAGTAATTCATTTCAAGAAGGAATCGATGGATGCAATTGATGGATATGTCGAAGAAGTTCCTAAAGTTCAACCTCTTGTCTGGAAAAGGACAAGTGTGGGGAATGTTAGTGGAATAACTTGATCAAGAGTGCATCACATCGAGCCAAAGACGTGAAATAAAGGCGCTTCTTGGGAGGCAACCCATGGTAGTTAGGTAGTATTTCTATTTTTGCAGTTAGTTTTCAATTCAATAAAGTAGGATCAATCGTATCACCGGATTTCGGAAGTTACAGTAAGTGAAACCTATGTTGGGATTGAGTTTTGATTGATGTGGAAGAACGGAGCCACGTTCTGTGGAAATGGCGCCCGCCGCCTGTGTCTCCGCCTGATGAGTCCGAATTTTGGTAAATTTGGAGAGGAAGTTTCTATCTTTTTATTTTTGGTAATTTTCCGGTTTAGGTTAGTTTATTTTTATATATTTTTAGGATTAGATTATTGTTATATCTATTTTAGGTTAGATTGTTTTCTATCTATCTTACGTTAGTATTTTATCTTTTACTTATTTTCTATTTTATTTTAGGGTTAGATTTTTCTTTTTAGGATTAGTTTCCTTATTTTCCTAGGATTAGAGTTCTATCTTTATTATATCTAGATCTAACATTTTTCTTTTGTCTTTTTGATAGATTTTCCCCTCCAAAAGCCTACTGGAATCCGTTCCAACTGCCTAAAGCCTTGTGTTTCAATCGATTCTATCCACCAAAACACTTTCCACCGTCACCCTACATCCACAAATTCAATCTTTACCCATTCCATTCCCTTACCTATCACAAAAGAACCCTTTGAAACCAAGTTGTTCGAGAAAGTTTGAAGTTTGGAGGAGTGGACGTCGTTTTTCCAACGTTTTCACTCGAATTTGTGGTTCTGCATCGCCTCAATGATGAGAATGTTTACAATCTTGCCAGCCTCCAATGGTGGGGCATGATTTAGTGGCCCCAACATCCGGATAGAACTTGGTCTTTTAAATGGAAGTCGGGACCAGAAGAGGAGCATCACAATTATCTACCCGCGGAACTACCATATTGCCTGAGGATGTCAGATTTCAATCTCTGTCACAACAAATTTCCTTTAGATCCTCAGCAGCATAGTTTAGAGAGGTGACGACCTTTTGTTGATGATGAGGCCACTAATGATGAGGCTGGAGATGATGAGGTTATTGATACGGTTATTGGTGTTTTGCCTGCTAAAATTACAGAAGTTGAGTTCGTCGAAAAATGAGAAGTTGTTGAAGAGGACGCCGAGCCGACATGTGCCACTTTGATTGACCTTGAACGTCGATTTGCTGATTTTGAGGCGAGCACTGCTGACAAGCTCACTAGTATTTCGGAGAAGCTCTCGAGTCATCAGAACGCCGTATTTAAAAAATTGAAAAATGTTGAAAAATATGAAAAAAACGAGTCTTGTTTTGTTGTTTTGCATGTTGTGTTGTCAAAGATTTCCATCTAATTTGAGTTTGTCCTAACATGATCTTATAAATCCCATGGAATTCAGGAATGATTTGATCTTATCCTGAAAATTGGTTTTTATGTGAAATATGATTGAAAGTCAACAAAAATTTGTCCCAGTGAGATATTTTTGGCCTTATAAGGCATACATCTTTATTCCTTTTGCTTTTCTTGTGTGATTTACTCTTCCTATGCATTTATCATTGAGTATTGCCATGATTTTCTATTTTCAAGGCCGATTATATACATGTTCAATGCTTGATAAGTTCAAATGATAGAGGCAACCTTTTAGCCACATATTTATCCATGTCTACCTTATGTTATATCTTGCTTTGAAGCCAATTTGAGACTTTAGACTTTTTATTGTTAGCTCCACAAAATAATTATTCCTAGCCTATGATTAGCCTTACCCTTATTTCCGGGGAATTGAGATTTTGGGTAAGTTATGGAATCTATTTTGGAGATTGAGGAGAATGAAGCGAAAGTATTATTTTATGGTTTATGGTTTTGAGAAGATGTAATGTTATGTGCTTATTTAGGCCCTCTTTCTTATGCATTTGGTTTCCATGTATTTTGGCTCAAAAGAAAAAAAATCCAAAAATAAAAAGAAAAGAAAAAAAGAAAGAGAATAAAAGAGCCATTTATCTTATGTTTGCACAATGAGGAAGAATTGGGATTTATATTGGTTATGAGATATATTGGTTGGGTGTTGAGATTGCATGATATGTAAGATGATGAGAGTTGAGATGTGATTTGATGATTTTTGGAGTTATTTTGATGATATTGAGAGATGTTGTGCATTTGTAAGCTTGATCTATTGAGTTTGTTTGTGTTATGTTGAGAGTTTTGGAATCTTGTTTTCATGAAATTTATTGCACCACATGACCAAATACAATTCCTTGCCCTTAATTTTCTACCAAGCCCCATTACGAACCCGCCGAATGGAATCTTCTATGAGGGTTTCCAATGAGTGAAAGTCATCTTGATGTCCTTATTTTTGCATTGACTTATCCGATGGAGATTTTGTGATATAAATGTCAATATTTGAGTTGGATAAAACACCTCAAGAAGCAAGGAGTTAGAGGAGTTCATAAGTTGGACAGTTCGAGAGATGGGCACAAGGATGATATTGATATGCTTATGGAGATAGTGAACAAGATGGCTATGCAAATGAATCAACCCCTTCAGCCTAGACCTTGTGGATTTTGTGGGTGTCCAACTCATCCGAATGATAAGTGTCCCTTGATTCAGAAGGGCATAACTGAAGTGAATGCTATGGATTATGGACCTCGCTCCAACTTTGGTAACAATTACAATCAGGCCTACAATTCAAACTACCAAAGTGGATTCAACGGAAGAGGCCAGCAACAACAAGTTCCTTTTCAGAGAGGACAATATGAGAATCGTCCTATAGACTCTCAACAAGACGACAGAGATGAGACATTGAGGTTGTTGCTGGACAAGATCAGTGTTCAAGATAAGTTGCTGAGTCAAATGGCTAATTAAGGAGATTGGTGAATTGAAAGCGAAAGATTCGGGTAAGTTGCCATCGCAGGTGGTTGTGAATCTAAAGAAGAATGTGAGCGCCATGACCCTTAGAGGAGGTAAACAAGTGAATATACTCACTAGGAATGTTGAAGAGAGGCCTAGAGAAGAAGTTTATTTGGGAAAAAAGAGGAAGAGACAGAATTGGAGACGCACTGCATAAACAATGCCTGTCGCCTCTCACCACAACGCCTACCGCCACCTCTATTGACGGATCCAACTTCTGACATTGTTCAATCCTCGAAGAAAGCTTCTAAAGAGTGGTCTTCTGAGGTTTCAAGACCTGCACCACTCTTTCCTCATGCCTTAAGATCTGATCGTAAGTGGGAAGATGAACAAATTCTGTATGACACCTTTGCTCATTGTGAGGTAAACATTCCACCTTTCAATTTAATTATAAATGTGCCTTGCTATGTGAAATTCTTGAAAGATATATGCAAGATGAAGCGCAAGCAAAGGATGAGAAAGAAAGAAAATGTATGTTTAAGTGAAAATATTTATGCTTTGCTTTAGAAACGATTGTCTGAAAAGTGCGGAGATCCAGGTATATTTACTATACCATGTGCAATAGGTAATGCTAGCTTCACCAAAGCTATGTTAGTCCTAGGTGCTTCAATCAATGTTATGTCTTATAACTTGTACATGTTTTTGGGTCTCAATTCATTGTCTAAAATTGGTGTTAATTACTTTACACCTCGCTGATCGTTCTAGTATTAAGCCTAGAGAATTTGTTGAAGATGTTTTGGTTGATATTTCCAGCTGATTTCTTCATTCTAGAGACATGGAACAAGGTACGCCTGAAACACCGATTATCTTGGGAAGACCATTCTTGCGAACGGCCAAGACTAAGATTGATTGTTTTGAAGGTTCACTAACTATGGAGTTTGATGGTAGAAAGATTGAGTTTTCTGTATTTGAGCATATTGTTTCTTCTGCCAATTATTTCGTAGATGTTCTTGACTCTAATGAAACTAATCATAGAAATGAATCAAATGGTTTGTTAGATGCTTCTGTTGAAACTGAATCTATGAATCTTGAGTTTTCTAACAAAAATGAAATTTGTTTAGGGAAAAATGACATTGAAAGGAAAATTTAGAATTGCTTAAGTCTCATGAAAATGTGTCTCATTCAAATAATTCTATTGCTATTCCCTATGAGAAATTGATTCCTGACAATGTTGACGTCTTTGCAATTGTAGGACCACCTCTAGGAGTAATTCATTTCAAGAAGGAATCGATGGATGCAATTGATCAAGAGTGGGGGATCTTGGTGGAATAACTTGATCAAGAGTGCATCACGTTGAGCCAAAGACGTGAAACAAAGGTGCTTCTTGGGAGGCAACCCAAGGTAGTTAGGTATTATTTTTATTTTTGCATTTAGTTTTTCAATGCAATAAAGTAGGATCAATCGTGTAACTGGATTTCGGAAGTTATGGTAGGTGAAACATACGTTGGGATTGAGTTCTGATTGATTTGAAAGAACAGAGCCACGTTATGTGGACATGGCGCCCGCCGCATGTGTGTCCTCCCGATGAGTCCGAATTTTGGTAAACTTGGAAGGGAAGTTTCTAATATTTTTTTTTGGTTATTTTTCCGGTTTAGGTTAGTTATTTTTATATATTCTTAGGATTAGATTATGTTCTATCTATTTTAGGTTAGATTGATTTCTATCTATGTTAGGTTAGTATTTTATCTTTTATTTATTTTCTATTTTATTATAGGGCTAGATTTTTCTTTTTAGGATTAGTTTCCTTATTTACATAGCATTAGAGTTCTATCTTTATTATATCTAGATCTAACATTTTCCTTTTGTCTTTTTGATAGATTTTCCCCTCCAACTCACCATATATTGTTCTCCTTATTTTTGGATCAATCAAGCTTGCTCAAGGAATCTACAAGAAAACCAAAAGCCTACTAGAATCTGTTCCAACTGCCTAAAACCTTGCATTTCAATCAATTTCCGTCATCACCCTACATCCACAAATTCAACCTTTTCCCATTCCATTCCCTTACCTATCACAAAAGAACCCTTTGAAACCAAGTTGTTTGAGAAAGTTTCAAGTTTAGAGGAGTGGACGTCGACTTTCCAACATTTTCACTCGAATTCGTGGTTTTGCATACACGGCGCCCGCCGCCCCATCCACGGCGCCCACCGCCGCTACAACAAGCCCATCTTTTTGGTCGTTTTTCTGGTTTTTTGTTGGTTTTTCTACGAGTTGCATCATTTCTACTCCTGCTATGAAGATGCCCCATTTGCCGTCTTGGGGAGAAAAGGATCGTTGGCTCAATCTTGAAAAGAGACGGTATGAATCCACCATATTTTTTTATCCCTCGACGTTGAAGAAATTGGGAATATTTGAGGAGATTTACCGACTCCTGCGAGATGGGGGATTGGGTGATTTCCCGGATGTGTCTGCTTATACCTATCCGATATTAGTGAGAGAGTTCTTGGCTACCCTGGATTATCGCTCTGATATGGAGATTCGTTTTCAGTTGAGGAATCGAAAGTTCGTGGTAACTAAGGAGCTCATTGTACAGGCCTTTGGTGTTACCGAGATGCCTACTCATGCCAGATTTGGGGACAAGTTGGTTGCTTCAAATCCTGTCGATATGTGGAAGGAGGTTGCTGCAGAGTTCGATGATTATTAACAAGACCGCCATGCGTCCATGATTACTCATCCTGTGTTGAGGTTGTGTTATTTGGTACTTTGTGACTCTTTCCTGGGTGTGGAGATTTCGTCCATTGTTACTATGAGAGCCCGGAGCTATATTTGCTACTTTACTCCGGGAGGGATGCACATCCCTAACTGGGTTCAACTATTTTTGGGAGACTGTATGGAGGTGATTATAGCTACTTATGTGAGGTCGGATCACATTATTGTTTTTGGAGGTTTGATATCGCTGATTTCTCGCCGAGTGGGTATATGTCTTGATGGTTTGCAGCGCCTCAATGATAAGAATGTTTACAATCTTGCCAGCCTACAATGGTAGGGCATGATTGAGTGGGCCCAACGTCCGGATAGAACTTGGTGTTTTACAGGGAAGTCGAGACCAGGAGAGATGCATCACAATTATCTACATGCGGAACTACCGTATTGCTTGAGGATGTCAAATTTCAATCTCTATCACAACAAGTTTCCATTAGATCTTGCGGAGAATATTTGGGAGAGGCGATGTCCTTTTGTTGCTGATGAGGCCACCAATGACGAGCATGCGAATGATGAGGTTATTGACAAGGTTATTGGTGTTTTGCGTACTGAGATTACAGAAGTTGAGGTCATCGAAAAAAAAGAAGTTGTTGATGAGGACGCCGAGCCGATATATGCTACTCTGGATGATCTTGAGCGTCGATTTGCTGATTTTGAGGCGAGCACTACTGACAAGCTTGCTAATCTTTCAAAGAAGATCTTGAGTCTTCAGAACGCCGTATTGATTGCCCTTCAGGACATCAATCAGCGGTCTGGACCCCAGACCCCGCCTTCACAGTAATTGATCAGTCATTTTCTTCTTTCAAACCCTTTATTTTTATATTTTCATTGTTCCTTTTATGTGTTCCTATGCATTGAGGACAATGCAACATGTAAGCATGCGAATGATGAGGTTATTGACAAGGTTATTGGTGTTTTGCGTACTGAGATTACAGAAGTTGAGGTCATCGAAAAAAAGAAGTTGTTGATGAGGACGCCGAGCCGATATATGCTACTCTGGATGATCTTGAGCGTCGATTTGCTGATTTTGAGGCGAGCACTACTGACAAGCTTGCTAATCTTTCAAAGAAGATCTTGAGTCTTCAGAACGCCGTATTGATTGCCCTTCAGGACATCAATCAGCGGTCTGGACCCCAGACCCCGCCTTCACAGTAATTGATCAGTCATTTTCTTCTTTCAAACCCTTTATTTTTATATTTTCATTGTTCCTTTTATGTGTTCCTATGCATTGAGGACAATGCAACATGTAAGTGGGGGAGGGGGGGGGGGGGGGGGGGAATGAAGTGAATTAGTTAGGTTAGGCCATGTTTAAATTTTTGTTTTTGTTTCTTTATTATTTCCTTTATGTTATAGAAAATGTCAAAAATGAATTTTTTTTTTTGAAAAATGTCGAAAAATATGAAAAAAGTGAGTGTTGTTTTGTTATTTTGCATATTGTGTTATCAAAGATTTCCATCTAATTTGAGTTTGTTCTGGCATGATCCTATAAATCCCATGGAATTCTGGAATGATTTGATCTTATCCTGAAAATTGGTTTTTATGTGAAATGTGATTGAGCATATATAATTTAGCATGTATGATCTATGTTTGGGAGTATGCTTGAGATTCCACAAAAAATTGTCCCAGTGAGATATTTTTTGCCTTATAAGGGATACATCTTTATTTCTTTTGCTTTTCTTGTGTGATTTACTCTTCCTATGCATTTATCATTGAGTATTGTCATGCTTATCTTCTTTCAAGGCCGATTATATACATGTTCAATGCTTGATAGGTTCAAATGATAGAGGCAACCTTTTCGCCAGATATTTATCCATGTCTACCTTATGTTATATCTTGCTTTGACGTATCCGGTGAAGGTTTCCATTGAGCGAAAGTCCTCTTGATGTCCTTATTTTTGCATTGATGTATCCGGTGGAGATTTGGTAATATAAATGTCGATATTTGAGTTGATGTTTGTATATGGAATTGAGGTGAGTGTACGTGTGCTTAAAGCCTAAACACATGAGAGTGAGAGATACACATTTTATCCTTGGTAAGGTTGATCTTTGAGTATGCAAGCAACTTGATCTCATATATACATGTTATGACGTTTATATGTTTGGTTATATTTTTACTACTGATGATGTTGCTTTTGATAAGTAAAGTTATGAAAGATGTCCCGTGGGATGCGTAAATGATGTTTTTCCTTATAGTTGCTTGAGGACAAGCAAGAGTTAAGTGTGGGGGGATTTGATAATGCATATTTCATATAGGCACTGTATGTGTTTCTTATTGCTATTTGGTAATGGTTTCGCCACTGTTTTAGTCTAGTTCCGAATATTACTTGTGAAGTATTCGAGTTAGGAATCTTTGCGTTTTTAACGTTTATTATACAGAATTACATTCCGACCTTGAATGGACCTTGGAAAGAACTTAAGAAGCATGTTTTGGAACATATGGAGGCTAAGAATGAGGTAAGGAAGAGCAAGGAGGCACGACATTAGAATCCATTGAAGAAAATTGAAGAACGTTGGACACTGCAGAGATGTAGCCCGCCGCCCCTTGCACGGCGCCCGCCGTGTCCCCAGATTCTAGAAACGCGTTTTGGATCCGAAGACTGCTATTTTATATTATTTCCTACTAGGGTTTGGCCAACCTTTTGAGAGGAGGTTGTTTTGAGAGAGACTATGAACTCAATTAGAGAGAGAGAGAGAGAGAGAGAGAGAGAGAGAGAGAGAGAGAGAGAGAGAGAGAGAGAGAGAGAGAGAGAATTGGCCTATGAGATGCTAAACTCATACTTTCGCTTGTGATTCGAAGACATGGTTGTTTGGATTGTGAAGATTTGATTTTAGTTCATTATTAATTTTCTTAGTTATCATCTTGTGCTTAATATATATTTGTATTCCTTTCTATGCCTGATCAACATGTTAGGGATTGCATCTTTAGCTATGAATTCATTGTTGTTTTCTCGATAGCAAACAAATGTATTAATGATAGTGATGTCTCTTTGTCTTTGTAGTGGATGATTTCAATTGATCTATGTTGAGGATATTCGATTAGGGCTGAGTTCGGTATGCGCCCATTCGTCTTAATTGTGTAAAGTCAATGTGTCAATTGGTCTTGATTACTTGATTTCTTAATGCTATTTTTTAGTGATATTGAATAAGATTAGTGAATCTCTGCGGATTTCTCAACTTTAGTCAAGTAGACCTAGGAATATGAATAATTGATAGATCAACCCGAGTACCATGAATTCCAACCATCATATATCAGAGAATTACAGGTGAAATGTTCTTTCTACTTTGATATCTATTTTCTTTTTGAATTGAAATCTGGTTACTTTTACATATTTTCTATTTGTCAAGAATCATTGCTTTGCTATTAGAGTGTTTGTTTAGAGTTATTGAATAGGAAATCGCTTCTCCCTGTGGGTTCGACACCGGACTTCATTACTATACTAGTAGTTAAGTGATTGGTTGCCTAATCTATTGGTTGTGTGTTTAAGTTTGGAAATTATTACTATTTGGCAAAGGGAAAAAGTGCCAACGACGTTCGTTCCGCATCAAATGGCGCGATTGATTGCTTCTCTAGCAACGACGCCAAAATTTGTTGTGGTGGGAAATCAAGTATGCAAATATAAAATCATATGAAAGCAAACCAACTCCATGTCCAAGCAAATAAAATACAAGAAATCCTCCTGTTGTAGTGGCAAGGTATTCAGGATCCTATCCATGAGGAAGCATGTCAGCGCTCTCCTTTCTCGTTCTAAGATGATCTTTAAATCGACCAGAAGAGTACTCGATGTCGAATAGAAGTACTCGATATCGACCACTGCCGTTGACCTAATCCGCAGCTGCACAACAGAAGACTAAAAGAAGCCGATGTCGAGTAGGTGGGTACTGGACGTCGACAAGAGTACTCGATATGGACTAGTCTGTAGTTGACTTCGAGTGTGTTTGTGTAGAAAATCATAACTTTTGATGTAGAAATAAAGACAGAAGAAAACAAAAATGATAGAATTCGAATTCAATAAACTAAAAGCTTCTAGAACCGGGGTTTCAACGCCACATCGATAGCCATATAAGAATCATGATAAAGGTATAAAAGATCATAAATTTTCATCAACTAAGTTTCGTCATTAACCAATAGGAAGATAGAGGCTTTCACATAAACCTTAATTGTTACTAACCCTTTTTCACATAATTAATCCAAGTTTGCATTAAGATCACTTTCGATTCAATAACACAAATAAGGATCACCTTTGAATGTCACAGAAGAATCATGTAAATTAGGGATAGAAGATGAAATCGCAATAAAAGTTGTACCTTTCATGCATCACCTTATTTGGCTACCGTCGGGCTCACCCCGACCCTAGAAGTTGGGTGAATACTCGCTCTTCATCATCAAAACACACATCAATAACATAAAAGAACTAACTTGCATTGAATTGAAACAAAGCTTACAACCGAACAAAGCCAATTCCGCTCTCGCCTCTTACAACTCCACTCGGCCAAAGCTCCAAATAAAACTCTAAATTGCCTAACTAGTGTTTGCTCAATTGCTTGAGAATAGAATGATCCCAAAACTCAGCCCCAAGGGCCTTATTAATAGTGTTCATGTCTTTGCTAATCAAGGAGAAAACAATTCTATCTATATCTATATCTAAATATCCTCTTTCCTAAGATATAACTTTGATTAATATATGAAATAAAACAATAAAATTTCCTAAAATAAAGAGGAGAATTATTAAAGTGGATAGATCTTCCTTCAACTTGATAGATATCTCGTGACTTCACTTGTAAGTAACCTCAATCACTCGGATTCCATCCGATTTCGACTCGGACTCGTCAGTGGGAAGTACTCGACATCGAGTAAACTACTCGATGTCGAGTAGAATTCTTCTACTCCTCGGATTGTGCTCGATCTTGGCTAGGATTTGTACTCGACATGTACTCAACATCGAGTAGAGTACTCGATGTCGAGGAGATGATTTCGACCAGGAGGTACTCGACATCGACCAGTCTGGTCGACCTCGACCAGTTCTGTTGAGTACCTTCTTCCTTGTTTTCTGCTCGATGTGTTATGGTTCAGTTTTTGTTTGACCTTGGACTTTCTATAATTGAGCTCGAGATATTGAATGGTTTTCTTCCTTCTCTGAATTGCTCGTAAAGTGTCTCGATTTATGCAAAATTAAACAGAAACTAGTTTAGACCTCCATAATTGGCAAAACATGGCAAAATAGGCGTACATCAGTAACAGAGTAGTTGATAAAGTTGCACACTTTAGCCACTCTTACTTCGAGATTTCACTTGAATCATCATTGATCTCATCCAATTGCATGCTAGCTATCGGCTAGGTTTTGCCAGCCAAAATCTTGTTCTATATAAAAAAAAAAAGCCTCCTCCTATTAAATACTTTGTACGATTGGAAATAAAAGATGTTTGACTTTTATACACGCATATATGGGTGCTAAAAACTATACAAAATCTTATTTATTTTAATTATTTTTTCAAAATTTAATACTTATTACTAATAAGTATTAAATTGTGAAAAAATTATTAAAATGAATAAGATTTTGTTTAGTTTTTAGCTCCTAAAACTGCTTGCACAAAAGTCAAACATCGTTTATTTCCGACCGAAGGGAGTATGTAAGATATTTGACTTCAAGGCACGTATTAATTTTTTCCATTCGCTGGCAGTTGGTCGTGTGTGCTCGCAAACTTGATCTCTCGCTGGCTGTCCTGCTCGGACATCTTCTTCTCTCGCTGGCTCTCCTTGCTCGCTTGCTGGGCATCTGGTTCCACTAGTTGGCAGCGAGCAGCAATTGCCAGCAGCGACAAAAGCTCAGGAGCTTAACTTTTCTTCGTTCTTTCTTTCCTCCTTTCATTCTCTTCTTATCTTGATTTATTGACTTCACTTGGCCATGTTTTGTTGCTTTCTTTTGCTTTCCACCATGTTGGATCTACGATTCTGAACAATTCAACCGAAATAGCGTAGATTCCCAAACTTTACCAGGAAAAGAGTTCAATCTAAATTAACACTAAAACACTACTAGAAAACAGCAATTAGACATCTGTTGTCAACAGATGTCTTTCAAAAAAATTTCCGATCTCTTTGTGCGTGTAGTAAAAGATCTAAACTTTCCACATCAGTTTTAAGCAGATGTCATTCCTGAGTTAAGACATTGGTTTTATTTTGAATATAGATTTAAATCAATCCCTCAAATTTGTTTTTGATGTGTTCACTTGTCGTTAAACCCTTGTTATTTTCCATTTATAATATTTTGAAGATGTCCATACCAAGCCAAAATTTGACATTTACATCACTATTTTTTTAAAAAGCATTGTATTAAAATAAAATAGACATCTTTTTTATTATATTGATTGTGTGTATATTAATTTCACATATGTAAATTTTAATTTTATATGGTTTTAAAATAATATACGACATGAAATATATCCATAACCGATGTATTAATATAATATAGACATCGTTCTTAGTTTATTCATTAGGCGTATATTAATTTTATGTTTATAATACGTAATATTATATTGTTTTAAAGTAATGCACTATATAGATTGTGTATATAAACGATGTTGTTATTACTATTAACATCAATTTATTTATGAAAAACAGATGTTTTTGTATAATTCAACATCTTTTCATATTTTTATAATGATGTTATTGTTATCAATATATATCAATTTATATTATCATCTTAATGTAAAAACATCCTTTGCTCGTTGCTACACCCTTTGCTCGATAAAAGACAATTTTTCTATTGGAAACGAAAAGATCGATATTTTAATTAACTTTTTTTTTTTATCTTTTCCAGTTCAAGTGGGCTTAGCCCACTCTACATCTGGATCGGGTTACTGTAGGCCCATTTAAGGGGTTGACCCTCCCACTCACAAGCGTCTCCATGTTTCCACGGGGATTCGAACTTCGAACCTCGAGACATGGGATGTAGCACCATAACCACTACACCAACTTGTGATTGGTGATATTTTAATTAACTTATAAAACATACAATATATGACCATTAACATTGAGCTAGCAACAATAAAATATGCTAGACAACGACACTATACTTCAATGTGTAAATACGTATTTTACATATATCTCAGTTGCTCTCATAAAAACACAACAAAAATTATACCATCACCAACTGTCCATTGCTCGTTCCTTGCCTCCCCAAGGGTTATACAAGCAGCTGCAAAAGCAGCTAGAAATTTTCTTGCGGAATCCATTGCCAGGTTTACGTCTTGTACCTGTGATTTACTCCAAGTCAATACAAAAGAAAGGTATTCACCTCTTCCAAAAAAAAAGAAGGTATTCACCCTTACATAAACACAATTAATAGCTTTAGGAGGACCAGGGCCAGGCCAACAAAGGTGCAAATACATAAATATTTTGAAATATTAACCCAGATTTTTCTACTTAGAATTTTTACCATCGCAACACTACAATTGCGAGTAAAAGTATCCAAACAAAAAGTATCAACGTCTAAATACAACAGTCATCATATTGTAATATAGTAATGTAATTTTGACTGTACAAGTAAAAAAAATCAGACCTATATCAGGAAGAATTCTGAAAATATAGCTGCACTAAATCATTAAGTCTCTCAATCAATAGTAAAAAACAAACTAAGAAGACAGTGTAAAGGAATTTTTTGAACCCAATTAAAGTAGAAGACATACAAAATCAAGAACTCCATCAAAGGTGAGCCGGTTTTCAGCAGAGATGATATAGTTCCCATGGCCCGCTGAAGATTGAGAAGACTAGTGTCGTTAAATTGAGATGATATAGTTCCCAGACAAATAATTAGCATTTAATTACAAGTTTTTTTTTATTGAAACATGTTTTTTATTTACTGCATTTGTTTAAATAGTTCATTGCTTGGCTTAAATAGGGGTGTAAGTGAACGGATACTTTTCCTAAAACTTGTCGACAAGCCTAAAGCAGCCCTTATTTTTTTTATCCGAGGGAGTATAAACAAAAGATTAATTAGTAATGAAAACAGAACGAAGTGATAACATGTACACGTTAATACATTACCTTATTTCTTCCAATCCTTCCTTGGCCCCCAAAACTGCCTCCTGAATGTCACCTCTTGCTAAAAAAGCCAAAATACCAACACATGCCAAATCCAGATCTTGCGGCACAAATAATATACTGTACATATAGCTTAGACAACGAGGCTCATGACGAGGCGGGTAGATTAGAGGATTCTTTAGCCAATGATTGAAAGAAAAAACACAAGCAAGTCTTCCGATCCAGCTACTATCATCTTCATTCACTGCAATTTGAAAGGAAAAACAAAATCTTACTGAGCATATTTTTCGACCTCAAGAAGATTACTTTTATCATTAAATATATATATGGTTCTGGTGTAAACACATCTTAGGGTGAAAATTGTGAACACATCTAGGCCTTTCATTTGGGTTAAATAAACGGTTGAGATTAATCCTATTTAATAAATAAAGAAAAGGAAAAACACAGTAACTCCCTTGAATAGGCGCGTGTACCCCCACCAAAATATCCCAAATGAAGTATGGAGTAAATGAAACAAATTAGAGAAATACAAAAACCTCGAATTTAACGGGGTTTACCGTTTACGTAATATGAGAAAGAGAGAGCCCGCAAAAAAGAGGTTACGGTGAGCATAAGTAGTAATAAGTTTATAAATTAGTTGAAAAATTCCAGTATCCTGTTTAAATTTATTATTCCTATATATATAAGTCATTATTCGTATGTATATATAAATAATTATTTATTTATTTAAATTGTGCTCGTTATAAGATATTATTCGTGCATATACAAGTGATTATTCATATATATATAAGCAAATTTGTTTAATTAAACTGTGTTAAATATAAATGATTATTCATATTTATGTGGCCGATTATTTGTTAGAAAATAATATTCATTCGTAGAAATAACTTAGTTCATTTCCTTTTTTTTAGATATTTGGGAATTTATGAATTAAATTTAGAAATATTTTAATTATTCGTTTATATCTGACAAATTAATAGTAGAAATAACTGAACTATTCATTGATACTTGATAAATTATTCGTAGAAACAATTGAATTCTAGAGTAATATGTGAGCATGAGGGTGCTTAATGGTTCCGTGTGTGTTTTGGAATGCATGAATTATTGACGAAAATAAGTTAATTATTCGTAGGAATATCTAAACTATTCATTGATTTTGGATAAATTATTCGCCAATATGTGATAAATTATTCATAGGGTGGTGTGGTATGGTGTGATGTGAAAGAATATATTATATAAATAATAGACTTATTCATCGATATATAAGGAATTGTTCGTCCATATATGTGGAATTATTATTCGATTGATGACAAATTATTCATATAATTAACTAAAACTAAAACTCTAAATTATTCATTCATAGATGATGAATTATTCATAGGAAGTGTTCATCGATATGCGAAATATTATTTGTAGAAATTGATTAATACAAAACGCAAATGATTACTACATATTAAAAAAAATATTGTAACCAAGTACATTAGTACAGTACAAAACAACTACTCCCGCCATAAAAAAAAATATTGTAACAATAGTTCATGGGGCCCAGGAGAAATCACCATTCTCCCACAATAACGTGTATAGAAGGATTTTTCTTTTTTTTTTTTAAAAAAAAACAGCGGTTTCTGTTTGTAGACACGCGCAGGGGAATGTGATTTGGTGGGTTTTTTGTGGGTCCCGCATTGAAAAAATAAAAATAAAAATCAGAAATGTGGATTAAATCTTAACCATCCATTTCACTCCATTTAAAGGCTTAGATTTGTTCATAAATTGCATTCTAAGAGGTGTTTACAAATGATCATTTCCCTATATATATATATATATATATATATATATATATATATATATATATATATATATATATATATATGTATATTTCTTACTGTGCTCTATTACACTACATCAAACATTTAAGTCATGACTATCAAAGCAATAGCTAGCTTCACATTCCATTCCACTTTATGTGAGATACCTCGGTGGGAAGGATCAGCATCTAAGTCATTACAATGAATAAGAGACCATGAAAGTCCTTATTCTTGATCATGCTTGACACCCGTCATTGCTCAAAGAGATGCAGAAGAAGCATACAAATTCATTCAAGTCACTTAAAAGTGTTAAATACCTTGGTGTGTCTAGAAAGATCAACAAGTCTCCATAGTAAGCAGAATATAATTCAAAAATTGAAACAAACAGCAACTCTAAGAGAAAACCAAAAAAGGGTTACCACCAAGTCTTTCACATAAAATCTATGTTGTGAATATTGTATTTTAATGTGATAAAATACATGTAATGACCTGAAATGACCTGAAATGTCAAACACAAGTCTGTGTTTGCATTGAAGAGAAATCAAATATTTATCCTTAAATACGGCTCCTAAAAGTGGTAATGTGTCCAAAACGTTTAATCAAGACCACTCAGTATAGCAAAAGGTTGGAACGTCATATTTTCACTAGCAAGTGATCCCACACAAGGGTTAAGCATGCTTCAATGGAAGATTTATGCAGCAAGAGGTGATTGATATGAATTTCACCATAGTTAATTCCTAATCATAAACTCAAAGCAAAAACTACATGTAGACGTCTTTCTGATAACTCTTTTTTGCTTTCTGCCAGAACAGATAGCATAATCATCAGATGAATTTAATTCTAAACTTAATAAATTATTTCAATTCTAACATGACAAACATCTAAACTATAACAAAATTTAACTTACTAAATTTAACATGACAAACTTCCAAGCACTTAATTTAACTTACTAAAAACTTCTAAACTTAATTTATCTTAACCACTTATACAGAATGAAAGCATCGGTAACCTTAATTTAACTGAAAATAATTCTAAATGCATTTATAGAATCAAAGCATCAATAGAAAAAAAAATCCAATAGCAACTTGATCAGCATTGCAGAAACTTGTATCAACAAAACAACACAACAAAGCATAGCAACAATGCTAGCAAAGCACATCAACTTGTATCAAAGCATCAGTACAAATAAACTGCATCAAAGCATAGAAAATACAGCAGCAAAAAAACACATCAAAGGATAGTAGCAAAAAATTTCAAGGGTAACAGCAACACAATAAAGGCAATATTTGTAAAAAGCAGATTCCTTAAAATCTAATGTGAATAGGTACTGAAGAGTGGCTTACCTAAAAAACATAGGAGAGTGGTGTTCTAGGAGGAGTGGCATCTAATGGTTGTTGATGTTGCACAATCGCCGAGCCTGGTCAAATGAGCACAAGCTTGAAGGAATGCCATCACTAGGCTGATTCCAGATTTGAAGACCAACCTCTTTCAATTCTTCTAAGGTCTTAACATCTCCTTTTAAGATTTCCTTGCAAAAAAGGGAACAAAGAGTTAGTTCTCATGCAATAAGCCAAGTTAAGATTATAACGTTTTCAATAAATTGGATCAGAAAAACAGAGAAATTCCACACATTCAGAACATATATTTCATCTCAAATTATGCAAAAAAAGAGAAGGGAAACATCGGATATGAACTGATGCTTAGTAAACACATATAACTACTATTAAAGAGCACCATAATTCTTCACAAGAATACATCATGTATGAGTATAAAATGCAGCAGTAAAAAACAACTCAAATCATAGGTAGTATTGCCAGGAATGAACCAGTTTTAACGCAAAGGAATTTCACAACATATACCCCAAATATGTGACAGAAAATAGAACCAAATATCTCATGACAAAGGATCGGGAAAAACACATTATCAACAAGAAATTAAGGCAAGCATGATAAGCTATCAAAATCCATGTCACATAAGTCCATATATAAGGGCTAAAGTTGCTGCACACAAGCCTGAATGTGGTTTTACAAGTTCTAGAACCTCAACCATCAGAAGTAGCAAGAAAAACTAGCATTAATATTATCGTGAAAAACATAAATAAATAGTTATATGTTCTAGCATCAATTTGAATGGCAAAAACTTAAGTCCATAACTTGACCACATAAATAGGCAAAAGTGTCGAGTAATGATAATGTAAAAGCCACATGAAGGGTAATAAAGGAGAAGGCATAGGGATAAAAAAAAAAGCATGAGAGATAGGAGAGAATAGAGCACATATGAACATATGGACATCAACATAGAATCTTTAAGAGAGTGCATGATTTCCACTCAAAAGAACCTAATAGGCCTAAATACTTCTAAAGTCTGAAAATAAAAGATATACTCGTGAATATTTCGGCAATCAAGTATTAAGGGCCAAGAAGATTCCTAAGCACGTAAGAAACTTTAACTCAAATTTCTTATATAAGGAAAAACATGACAAATCATGAAACACTTATATAGGGTTGAATTTTAAAGCATCAAACATGGAAGCAAAAATCAGCAAGTAAGTGTTCAACATCTCAAAGTTTCAGGACAGCAACAAATCAGTGCATAAATCATGCTAAAAGACCACATAACCACGTCAAAAAATTCAGGAAACCCATATATGTCATATACTCATATAGAGAAACATCAAGGATATGGCAGACAGAGAGAATTCAGCAACAACTCGCAATAAAGACCGTAAACAAGAACACAACAATTCAGAATCCATAAGCCAAGTACAGCTTCCAGTCAGTCCTAGCCCGGATTTCAGCAATAATACTTACTAAAATGTATAAAATCGAATCCAATTCGAATGAATCGGTCTCATCTTTTTTCGTAACCAATCTAACCTGAACCAACATCTTTTGAGCTACACGATTCTTGGGAATGGAGACAACCTAGCAGGCTACAATCCATGATCCTATCCTACTCGAGGTATGAATAAGAGAGGGAAAAATCAGATCTGAAACCTCATATCTAAGGATGGAAGAAATTGGTAGCAAAAGGGTGGATAGATCTATTAGGGTTAGAGAGGACTTACCGATGATTGTGGTCAGTGTTGGTGTCGGCGTCTTCTCCGTAGTCGCCCCCTAGAGGGAGAGAGAGGAAGAAGACGAGTGTGCCTAACCGGTGGTTGTCGGAGGAGGTGAGCCATGGGAGAGGCAGGGTTTGTGTTCGGCGAGTGTTTGTGGGGGCGATTCGAAGTGGAGGGGAGGAAGGGTTGAGTTTTGGAGAGAGGGAGGAAGTTAGGGTTTGTCTCCGACGGGAGTTTTTGGGGGCGATTTGGAGTGGAGGGAGGAAGGGTTGAGGTTCGGACTCTAGAGAGACGTTGCAGATCCTAAGGCAGGGGAGATGAAGAACAGGAGAAGGTCCCAGGTAGATATGAGATAGGGAGAAGAGGAAGAACCAGGAGAGAATAAATTTTTCTAATGGTGAAGAAAGATGGAAAATGTGGGGAGATGGGAAACTTTTTTTGTAAGCTCCTCCAATTTTTCCAAGTGTTAGAAAATTCCCCAATTTTGAAAGTCCCTCCAACTTATTCTACTTAATTCAATCCCGCTCATTTAACTTGGAAAATTCAAACCCACACGCGTTTTGATTATTTTTAAGAATGAGCAATTTAACATATGTCAAAAAATTTGACAGATTTCTAAATATTTGTTAACATCATAAATTTAATAATTGATGTAAAAAACGAATTTAACATCAGCTGTTTTCTTGACAAACTTAAAAGACGTGATGTCTGATTGCATAATTCTAGTAGTGAAACATACATATTCTACAATGCAAATGCATATAAACTACACTATATGGCCTATTCGAAATATGCATTATCACCTCCCTCATGATTGTGCAAGGAGAATGTACAATTGCTTAGTTTGACCCGTGTGCTATGAATTAGTTTCCCCTTCAACGAAACCCCCAATATTGCTCGCATGCTAGCAACACGCCAATCGATCAGTTGCAGCGCTGGACCACGATTAGTCTATTACAAAGACCATATTGTGTGAACGCTAAATTCCTTAAAATTGCCAACCATCTCGTTACAACAAGACCAAGTATGGGTGTCGGTAAACTCAATCGTAAAGTTTCGAAACCGGATGCAGACATAAGAAGTATATGCAATCGATATTAGTAAAAATGTATCTCATTTCTTCAGTTTAACCTGGATACAAAAGAAAACATGGGAGCAAAGAATACAAAAATAAGAATTCACCTGTTCGACGAAGTTCCTCTATGGTGAGACCGCGTCATCTCACACCACCGTGTTAAGGGAGTAAAGTATATAAGTATAATCTCAAGCAAACCAAATCCTAGTCCAAGCAAATATAAATTACAAGACTCCCCCTATAGTAGTAGGGAATCAGGATCGATCTTGGAGGAAGCATGTCAGCGCTCACCAAAGTAGTCAAAAATGTTCTCTGCTATTGACCAAAAGCTCTCGATGTCGAGTAAGTAGGTCGAAGTCGACTAGCACAATTGATATCGAGCACAATATGTAGCAAAACATTGACTTTTTATTGACAAACAAAGGTCGAAGAATGTAAGAATGGATAAGAAATAATGATCGGATATATTGAAGGTGTTTTGCTTCTCCAAGAACATGAAGACTAGGATTTCAACAATACTATAAAAAACTTCCAAGGTTTGGGATAACCACGAACATGCATGCTATAAACACGAATTATAGAAAGATCATGATTTTATCATGATCTATCTAAATAAAATAGGAAAATATAAAATCTTCAACTAAAATAAATCTATCTAAATAAAATCCCTAGGGTAAAGTGGAAATTACCCATAAGGAAACATCTATCTAAGGAGGAAAAGATAGATAAAAAACGTGCCATAGCAATCCTCCAAAGATCTGGACTTATCCACGCGCCTCTGCAGTTCCCAAGTCTTTAGTCGACATCGAGTGAAGCAGTCGACGTCGAAGGTTCTTCGGCTTGGTTGAACTCGAGTGCTTGGTAAACACCTCTCTTCTTCCTTAGACTCAGCATGGCTTCCTTTCTCAAGTCAATATCAAGCAAGTTCAGTCGATGTCGAGGGCTCCATATGAATGGTCGAGGTCGATGAGTGGCCGATAGCTAGGATAAATTTTGAATACTCTTCCTTCAATTCTAGTATCTTGTCTTTTCAAAATTTGTAGTCGACGTCGATGGCTAGAGGTCGACGTCGAGCTTCTCTTCAGCTCGTGCTCTTCTCTTGCATTTGCCTCAAATTGTTCCAAATCCTGCGAGATTAAACCAAAACTTGTGTAGACCTCCATCTCTTGCAAATAAACATAAACTACACAAATTCACCTAATTCCCAACCCAAAGTATAAAATATCGACAATAATTGGAATAGAAGTAAGCACATAACATGGTCAAAACTAGGCACATCACTCGCCAATCGTGCGTTCACTTTCCGAGGATGACATTTTCATCTCTGAAGATGAAGTTATTATTGTGTGAAATTACGAAGTGAATAGATGACACCCATTTACCCTTATGGTGGATGAATATAATGGCATCATGGGGGGACCATACATGACTGGACATCATAAAGGTTCACTTTTCGTTGGATGTTGTATGGATCGGCCTTTACAATGTATGATTGGACATCATAAAGGTTCGGATCCCCATAGAAACATCTAATTGGATGTTGTATAGGGTCGGAGTCCTCTCTTTACAACATTTGATTCGACGTTGTATAGGGTTCATACCCCCTTAACAACGCCCAATTAGACGTTGTAAAGGGTTTGCCCCCCCCCCCCCTAACAATGTCCAATTAGATGTTATAAATTATGACACCTTATAACCCCTCCAACCTCCGGTCTCTACTCCCACATCACTCATACACTGAAAACCCACAAGCCACAATCCCTCAGGTCTCAACCATATCATCAAGCAACTTTCTTAAAGAAGTCGAGTTCACCGATGAGACCCGTTTCATTCTTACAGTGGACGGACACCATCATCCTCCTGAATATTATGCTTACAACTTAAAGAACAAGAAGTATATTCATTTTTTCCATGCAGTCTATTTTATGTGCATGGTGGCCGCATCGACGAGAGTTCAACGCATTTGTAGTTCAAATGCAAGGAGTGTAATGACGATCCTTCATCGTACTTCACCTCTATCATTGAGAAGATAAAGGATAAGCTGATCGTATTCTTCGACGACGTGTCTCCCTCGCGTTGTTGCATGATAGCACAATATGCAGTGGATGTAGTCGCACACCCTGCCCAAGATGAGATGACGACTGATGCGGGACGAACGTCGTAGGCACATTCGCCCTTTACCAAATAGTAATATAATCCAAACTCAAACACAAAACCAATAGATTAGGCAATCAATCACTTGATAAACCAAACAACTACTAGTATAGCGACGAAGTTTGGTGTCGAACCCACGGGGAGAAGCGATTTCATACCCAATAATTCTAACCAAAAACTCTTATGACAAAGCAATGATTTGTAGCAAATAACCAAGATGTAAAAGTAACCAGATTTATGATTGCAAAGTAAATTGATATCAAAGTAGATAAAACATTTCACTTGTAATTCTCTAACAATGGTGGAAATTCATGGTCCTAGGATTGATCTATAATTCCTAGGACTCAAGTAAATAATAGCATTAAGGACTCAAGTAATCAGACAATTTGGCACTTTGATTCAATGCAATTAAGATAGATAGGCACAAACCGAACTTAACCATAATCGAATATCCACAACATAGATCAATTGAAATCATCCATTTCAAACACAAAGAAACATCACTATCTCAATACCTTTTTTCGCTATCAAGAAAACAACAACGAATTCATAGCTAATATGCAATTTCTAACATGGTGATGAATCATAGAGAATAACACAAATATAATCAATAAGAACAAGATGATAAATATGAATATAAATAAATAAATAGAATCAAATCCTCACAATCCAAACAACAATGTCTTCGAATCACAGACGAAACTATGAGTTTAGTAACTCATAGACCAATTCTCTCTCTCTCTCTAATGGTGTTCATAGTCTCACACAATAGCCACACACGGCGAATAAACTGAAATAAACCTAATATAGCCTCTCTATGATCGGCCAAACCCTAGTGTAAATAGGAATAAAATATTAGGAAATAATGTCTTCTGATCTAAAATCGCAAACGCTGGAAACTAGCCCACAGCGGACGCCGTGCAAATGACGGCGGGCACCGCCTATGCAGTGACAGGTTTCCATCGATTGACTTCAATGAACTCCAATGATGCGCTTCTTTGCTCCTCTCTGGCTTCCTCCTTAGCCTCCTTATGCTCCAAAACATGTCTCTAAAGCTCTTCCAATGTTCCTTCAAGGTCGGAATATAATTTTGCAGAATAAACACTAAAAAGGCGTAAATTCCAAAGTCGCATACTTTACAAGCAATATACGAAACTAGACCAAAACATCAGCAAAACCACTACCTAATTGCAATAAGAAATACCTATAATGCCTATATGAAATATGCATTATCAAATCCCCCACACTTAACTCTTGCTTGTCCTCAACCAACCATAAGAAAAAAACATCATCTACGCATCCCACATGAATTTCTTTCATAACTTTACTCATCAAAAGCATCATCATCAATAGTGCAAATGTAATCAAGGCACATAAACGTCATAACGTGTACATATGGGATCAAGTTGCTTGCATGCTCAAAAATCCAACCTTACCAAGGATAAAATGTGTATCTCTCACTCTCATGTGTTTAGGCTTTAATCATACCCTCACCTCAATTCCATATACAAGCATCAACTCAAATATTGACATTAATATCACAAAATCTCCACTGGATACGTCAATGCAAAAATAAGGACATCAAGAGGACTTTCGCTCAATGGAGCTTGGTAATGAAACATAAGGGAAAGGAATAGTAATTTTGTGGAGCTATCAATAAAATAGGCTAAAGGCTCAAATTGGCTTCAAGGCAAGATATAACATAAGGTAGACATGAATAAATATGTGGCTAAAAGGTTGCCTCTATCATTTTAACTTATCAAGCAATGAACATGTATAGAATCGGTCTTGAAAATAGATAATCATGACAATACTCAATAATAAATGCATAGGAAGAGTAAATCACACAAGAAAAGCAAAAGGAATAAAGATGTATCCCTTATAAGGCCAAACATATCTCATTGGGACAAATTTTTGTCAAATATCAAGCATGCTCACAGACTTAGATCATACATGCTCAATTACATATGCCTAATCATATTTCACATAAAAACCAATTTTAAGACAAGGTCAAATCATTTCAGAATTCCATGGGATTTATAAGATCATGCCAGCAGAAAGTCAAATAAGACAAACTCAAATTAGATGGAAATCTTTGACAACACAATATGCAAAACAACAAAACAAGACTCACATTTTTTCCTTTAGTTTTTTTCAACATTTTCCAATATTTTTCATTTTTTGACATTTTCGATAACATAAAAGAAATAACTAAAAATCAAAAACAAAAATTCAAACATGAACTAGCGTAACTAATTCAATTCACTTCCCCCCCCCCCCCCCCCCTCTCATACACACAATTATATATTGCATTTTCCTCAATGCATAGAAAACACAAAAACAAAGAATGAAAAATAAAACAAAGGGTATGAAAGAAGCAAAGGACTAACCACTGTCAAGACATCAATCAACGGTCTTGGGTCCAGACCGTTGATTGATGTCTTGAAATATATGTGCCCTTTGCTTCAGAAGACATGCATGTATCTCTTCTATCTTATTTTCTAAAACCAATTGATGCTCATGTAGTATACGAAAACTTCTCAGATGCTGATCTTCCATTTTCGTTAAGCGACTGTCAAGGGTCGCAATAAGCTCAAACAAAGAACTACTCTCAGTGGGGATATCAAGATCAGCATCGCCCTCATCTCCTTAAAGAAAACTGCTTGACGAGGACAGGTCCACAACCATCCCAGCAGATGCTGGAACATGATGAATACAGAAAGCAACCAAAGTAGAGCCAATGGGTAGGTGCACAGGAAGATATTAGTGGTGCTCACCCTTCGCGCTAGATGACCAACGGAAACACTCGCTACTGTCTGGGCGCACTACCCTTTCAATCAGACGAGCACTCAGTAGGGTCGACATGTCATATTAGAAAGGTGATGTCGAGTGTTGCAGGGAGCTCAAATCCATACCCATATAGTGTGCTATGAGAGTGATCAATCCACTAAAAGTAACAATATGGGCACTCATATAATCTCTCCTCCGAATTGTATCTGCACAAGCAGCTAGAAATAATTCTATCAAATCTGGTATACACTTAGCCTCTGGTGTCAGACAGTATAACCACATCAACATCCTCTTGGGAATAACCGTCGGATCAGTAGAACCATAAAATACAGGGGTCAACACCCTGTGGCCATAAAATACAGGGGTCAACACCCTGTGGCATAGCCGAAGAGCAGGTTGCGTAATAACATAATCATGAAAGTCCTCAGCCCGTCCAGAATGGCCTGGCACTATAGCCCAAGTCTCACCAGGTGTAGTAGAAGACAAACTCCGACGCCAAGTATTAGACCAAGGTATACGCATTTCCAATGCAAGAGATATATATTCTTTCTGAATCGAGCATACAGTACCCAATAATAAACGGATGTCCTTATCAGATCGCAAATCTAGAGTGGACAGGAACTCATGCACCAGAACAGGATAAGTTGGCGCGTCCATCGATATCAATTTGGCTAGACCTCCCTTCTCTAGCAACAAAGATACTGGACCACGAAGACCAAGCCTCTGTAGTGTCTCCAGATGAAAGAACCGAGTTGACTAGAAAAATATGTGGGAGCATCCATCTTAGTTGCACGAGACAGAACTCACTAGGATTGAAGAAGAAAACCACGAAAATGGCCAAAAGACGAGCTCGCTGTAGGGGCGGCGGACGTCGTGTACACCGAACCTTCATTCCGAGTGAAATGTTGGATGACCGACGCCCACACCCTCCAAACTCGAAACTTTGACGAACAACTTGGTTTCAACCGCTTCTCAGGTGATGGGTAGGGGAATGGTATGGGAAATGATTGATTTTTGTGGATGTAGGGTAATGATGGAAAGTATTTTGATGGACATAATCAATTGAAACACATGGCTTTGAGTTTTTGGAATGGATTCAAGTACGCTTTTGAGTTTTGTAGATTCCTTGGAGAAATCTTGGTTAATTCAAAATAAGGAAAAGAGATATATATGGTGAGTTGGAAAGGGATATCTATCAAAAAGAAAAAAAATAGTATTAGAACTGGATAGAAAAAAGAAAAGATAGAAAAGATAAATCCTAGAACTAAAAAATAAGAAAACTAATCCTAGAAAAAAAATCTAATCCTAAGATAGATGAAAATATAAAGAAGATAAATAAACTAACCTAAGATAGAAAATAAATATAACCTAAAGATAGATAAAAATAATCTAACCATAGAAAAAAATAAAAAAAGATAAATCTAATCCTAGTAAAGCATAAGATAAAGAAACTAACCTAAACGAAACTAACCAAAAATAAAAAGATAGAAAACTTCTCTTTCAAATTACCACAAATCCGGACTGGTCAAGCGAAAAGGGGCGGCGGGCACATTGTGACAGGCGGCGGGCGCCGTGTTCACAGAACGTGACCCCGTACTCAAATCAAGTAAAACTCAGCTCCAACACAGGTTTCAACTCAATCCCGAAATTCAGCGACGCGATTTATCCTACTTTATTGAATTGAAAAACTAATTGTGAAAATTAAAATAATATTACCTAAACTACCTTGAGTTGCCTCCCAAGAAACGACTTTGTTTCACGTCTTTGGCTTGACGTGATGCATTTCTTGATTAAGTTATTCCTTCAAAATCCACCACACTTTTCCTTTTCAAAATAAGAGGGGAACTTTAGGAATTCCACCAACATATCCATCAATTGCATCCATCGATTTCTTTCTTGAAATGAGTTACTCTCGGAGGTTGCCCCGCAATTGCTAAAACCTCAACATTGTTAGGAATTGAATTTTCGTAGGGAATAGAAATTGAATCATTTGAATTAGACACATTGTCATGTGACTTAAACAAATTCTAAATTTTCCTTTCAATGTCAGTTTACCCTAATCCAATTTAATCTTTGCTAAAAAATTCGAGATTTAAATATTCAGTTTCAATAGAAGCATCTAACAAACCATTTGATTCATTGATGTGATTACTTTGATTAGAGTCAAGAACATTTACAGAATCATTAGTAGAAGAACCAATAGGCTCAAATATAGAAAACTCAATCTTTCTACCATCAAATTCCATAGTTAGTTAACCTTCAAAACAATCAATCTTAGTCTTAACCGTTCCCAAGAATGGCCTTCCCAAGATAATTGGGGTTTTAGGCATACCTTGTTCCATATCTAGAATGAAGAAAGTAGATGGAAATATCAAATCATTTACCATAACAAAAACATCCTCAACAACTCCTCCAGACTTAATATTAGAACGATCAGCGAGTTGTATAGTAACACCGGTTTCAGATAATGCATTGAGATCGAAAAAAATCTACAAGTTATAAGACATAACATTACTTGAAGCACCTAGGTCTAAGATAGCTTTGGTGAAGGTAGCATTACCTATTGCACATGGGATAGTAAACATACCCGAATCTCTGAACTTTTCAGGCAATCTTTTCTGAAGTAAGGCATAAACATTCTCACTTAGACTTACATTTTCTTTCCTTCGCATATTTTGCTTGCGTTTCATCGTGCATATTTCTTTCAAGAATTTCTCATAGTGAGGCACAACTTTAATCAAATTGTAAAGTGGAATATTTACCTCACAATGAGCAAAGGTGTCATATAGAATTTGTTCATCTTCCCACTTACGATCAGATCTTAAGGCATGAGGAAAGGGTGGTGCAGGTCTTGAAACCTCAAAAGACCACTCATTGGAAGATTTCTTCTAGGGTTCAACAACTTCATAAATCGGTTATGTCACTAGGTGGGGCAGTGGGCGCAGTGGTGAGGGGCGGCGGGCGCCGTGTGCGCAATGCGTCTCCAATTCCGTCTTGTCCTAATTTCCCAAATCACATAAACATTCTCACTCAGACTTACCTTTTCGTTCCTTCGCATACTTTGCTTGCGTTTCATTGTGCATAGTTCTTTCAAGAATTTTGCATAGCGAGACACAAGATTAATCAAATTGAAAAGTGGAATATTTACCTCACAATGAGCAAAGGTGTCATATAGAATTTGTTCATTTTCCCACTTACGATCAGATCTTAAGACATGAGAAAAGGGTGGTGCAGGTCTTGAAACCTCAGAAGACTACTCCTTGGAAGATTTCTTTGGGGGTTCAACAACTTCAGAAATCGGTTCCGTCACTAGAGGGGCGGAGGGCGTCGTGTTCGCAATGTATCTCATATTCCATCTCGTCCTCTTTTCCCAAACCAACTTCTTCCTTAGGTGTCTCTTCAAAATTCCTAGTGGGCACATTCACTTGTTTACCTCCCCTAAGCATCATGTGTAAAGACTCGGATTTTAAAATCCTAACTTTTTAGAAAAATGAATTTAAATTGGATATTTCAGGAAAAACTCGCTCTTAATTTAATAAATCTAACTCGAAACTCTTAAAGCGGATTCCGGTCAAATTTTAAAATTTATGCAAAATAGATTTTTCTTCCCGCTTTCACATGCCGAGAATTGAAAAATGATGTTCGGATTTCATTATTAAATTCCGATTGAAAGATTTAAATTTTATTTTGATCTAGTCGGGATAAGGCCGGGAGAGTGGGTTTCGGGGTTTAATTTTGGGTATTTTGATTTTGGGAACACTTTGTCTTCTTCCCCTTTGTTTTCTATCAGACCCGATCTGATGCTCCATCCTCCAGCTCACCTATTTGTGTTTCTTTTACAAATCAAGAACAAAATCTCCCACACTCCCTCCTTCACTTCCTTGACTCTCCCATTTTAGTATGCTGCCAAACGGACCCTTGAAAAGTAGTCCCTATGCCAACCCACCCCTGCAACACACTCCCCTTTTGAATTCCAATTGCTGTAAATCCCATCTGAAACCCTACACTCTCTCCTCTCACTGCTCTCTTCCTCTTCAATTCTTTATTCTGCCTCAAGAGGCCTCCATTGGAGCCTTGTACGTTCAAAAAAACCCATCACCCAAAATCACCACCTCTATTCTCCGGTTGCACCACACCCATCACCATTTTTTATTCCACACTTTCCTGGCACCGTCAAGTCACCGTGACCACCAGCAACCCTCCTTGCTCAGCCGCTACCGTCACCTTCGAGGAAAGTCAGGCAACCCAACATCTTTTCTCTCCCTTGTTCGAACCGAATCAGTGACTCCGAGCCCTGTTTTAGACCACCAAATGTCACCATCATCGTCACTTCTTCCTCCTCTATTTCGATGCCAAGGAACCGAGCCACCAGCAGCACTCCTCACGACTCCCTCGCCGTCGCAGGATAGCGCAGAGCAGCCAAGGAGCAGCCGGCGCCGCCGAGCCGCCACCTTCTTCCTCCCTTCCTCTCGCATTCGTTCCGAGTAGGTGAGTTTGATTCTATTTTCAATTCCGGCTCGAAACTCCTTCAATCGCGCTCGTTCTCATCCCTCCCTCTTCCTAGGCCAAACTCGAACCCCTCTCGAGCTATCGAAGCCGGAGCCGCCCTCGAGCCCATCGGAGTCGGTGTTTTGCGCGATCGGTAATCCTCCTCTCTCTCCCTCATCCCTTACCGCGTTTTCACTTTGTTTGTCTGGGTATAGTCAGAATCAGAGTTCAGTCTGTTCGGTCAAGTTTCGGGTCCAATAGATCTCCGGCGCGCCTGGAATCCTTATTCCTTCTCCCGTCTGTTTCCGTCAGTAAACTGCTCTGTTCTATTGATTTGGGGAAGGCGGGTTCAGTTGAACCGGGTCTCTTATTTTCTTTTTGGTGAACCGGCGGTTCGGGCCTATTTAATCGGTTCATTAATCACATTCAGATTTGGGAATTGGTTTGGGTTTCGGGTTGGGCTCAGATCCGGATTCCTTCAATGGGTTGGGCTGTTGTTTCTTTTCGGTTGTTGTTGGTCATTGTTATGATTTAAGAAGTGGTTACTTATGTTTTTATATATATGTTATGATTTTATTTAATTAGTGTTAGTTACTATCATTATTATATTATTCTGTTTTTGGAAAAAAATAATTAAATAAATATATTTTCTGAAATTATGATTATCCATTTTAAAGTATTTTAAGATAATTGGAATATGTAACTTGTGATGTGTAAAAAAGTGATTTGGAAATTAGGAGATGTTTTATTTCTATTGATATATAAATATGGTTGGGAAAATAGAATTATTTTGTGATTTAATGCCGGACTTTATTCTATAATGATTTCGAAAAAAAAAAACATGTCGGAATTATTTTAATTGTATAGATTTACAAGTGATTAAAGATTTAATGTTTATAAATATGTTTTGGCCAATTATGATATGAGGAAATGTTTTGAAAATGAGTTGACTTAACTTGATATTTAAGGGTTTGGAAAACTTTGGGAAATGAGTTTGGAAATATGGTTGGTACGATTTCACCAATGAGTTTGATTGGAAATAAATGATTTTGATTGATGTTGATCATATCGGAAATGTTTTGGAAAATGGTTTTACTATCGATTGGTTTTGAGAATGTTGGGAACTTGGGTTCTGTGTATATGAATGTTAGCCCGATAGCTTATGAAAATGGCTTGATGATAGGCGTGTATTGCCTTTGGATTGCTTTAATTTGGACTTGCATCTGGGCCCTTGCTTGTATTATCTTGTTGTTCTGCATCTTCAGGTAAGTTCCTTAGGGGGCTTACTCAGGTTGGACATTCATCACTACAACAAAAAGCGTTATTAGCGACCAAAGTTTTAGTGACAAATTATTGTTCCTCGATAAATATGGGTTTTAGCGACGAACATAACCACTCCTCATAAAATGGCACGAGAACGTTTAGCGAGGAACAAATATTCCTTACTACAAACGACAATCAACGACAAATTTTCCGGTTCAACGCTAATTGTTACCATATCGTAGTCGTCTAAAATGAAAGAATAATTGCGACAAATTTGAAGTTTTTATTGAGAAATATTTTTGTCGCTAAAAATACATTTATTGAGGAAATTTCAATTTTGTCGTTAAATATTTTGTGGGAATTATGCATACCCCGCCAAACTTATTAGCGATAAATATTTGAATTTCTCGCTAAAAGTATGCATTTCTTGATAAAATAATTTGTCACTAAAAATATCAATTAGTGAGGATATTCTATTTTCGTCACTATTTGTTTATGTTAAAATTGAGAAAATGCTCTAAATTTAATTGTGAGGAAAGTTAAAATTTCTCACTAAAAGTTTATATTTTAGGAGTAAGATTTTCCTCCTTGAAATCAATCAGCAGCAACTAGGTAATCACCGTAGACTCTCAAACCTTAAAACGAAATCAGTGCACAAACTCAAACCGGGAATTCAAATAGAACGCAACAGACATAGGACAATCACGGTAGAGTCTCAAACCTGCAGGAGCAATCAAACCCAGAAAGATGAAGGGAGTGAGGCGGAGAGGAGCAGCCTTTAGGGGATTCTCGAAACAGAAAATTCAGTGCAGAAATGGAGAAAGAGGGGAGGGAGAAAGACCAGAACAAACGTTAAACCAGTGAACGAATCTCAAACCAAGGACCAAACTCTAATCTGAGAAGAAAGAGGAGGAAGGGATCAAAGCAATCACCCGTGGCTTGAAGACAAATAAATGAATAATAAACCCAAACTAATTGAGCTCCAAAGCTATATTCTAATGTGAAGATCTCAATTGAACTGATAAAAAGTTTATTACTGAAACGGGACAAACATTGCAAACTACGATTGCCAACAACAGTTTATTCTAAAACAAGACAAAGGTTGCAAAATAAATAGCTATATATGCATATTCAATTGGATTTATCATTCATCATAGCGAGACCTGCTTCATCGGCAGATTCATTGGGCTGTTGTTGTTGCAGAGCGACCAAACTGAAGGGAATCAGATCTAAAACAGGCAGAAGCCGGATGAACAATGAACTAGCACAATGGGAGAGGGACAGATCAGAATTGTCGACTCTCAAAGCAGATGAAATTAGTTCAGTAGAGAAAGACGAATTGATTGCTGGTGGTGCAGGAGAAGAAATTGAGTGAACGAGGAAGATGAGAGACGGCGAATTGAGTGCGGGCGGAGCAATGGCAGTGGTGGAATGGGTTGGGATGCGATGCAACACTCGAGGTAGAGATCGATTGAGAGGATATCGAGACAGAGGAAGCGAGAGGCTTCGACTGGGCACGGCAGCGTGAAGCAATTGAGAAAGAGATCGATTGAGACAGAGGTAGAGATCGATTGAGTGTTGGTGGTGCAATGACGAATTGAGGCTTCGATTGAGAATTTGAGAGAATATTGAGAAAGAGATAATAATTTTCCAAATAAAAAATAATTAGATAGAATTGAGAAAGAGATATAAGTTTTGAAATAAAAAATAATTAGATAGAATTGAGAAAGAGATATAAGTTTCCAAATAAAAAATAATGAGATAGAAAGATAATTTTCCAAATAAAAAATAATTAGATAGAACATATAAATAGATAGAATTGGGTCATAAATATATAATATATCTTATATTAAGTATGTATTGTTATATATATATGAGAGGACCGAGAGGTGTTTATGAAACTCCATTCAATTATCAACCTATGTGAAGCAATTCAAATTCTTTGGATTGTTTCCTGAAATCTGATTTTTAGGTATGTATAGTTTCTTTGGATTTACTGTCATGTTATTTTATGAATTCTAATTTGTTTGTTCTTAACTTTTACATACAACACTTTCAAATTTATTTTAATTTTTTAATTCCATATTCATATTTTTAACTTCTGAAAAACAATTGAAATTCTCTAGATTTATTTATGACTGAAATTATGTTTTTTGGTATATTTCGTAGTATAAGTTTCTTTGGATTTGGTTCCATGTTAATATATGTATTCTAATTATTTTGGTTAAAATATTATCTGAAAATTGAATATTTATTACCTTTTTGCGTTTTGTTGATAAATTATATTTTCTTTATATTAAACTTATGTTTTAAAAATTGTTTTGTTAGGATGGACCGAAGTTGGATGTATTTGCAACATAGATTTCAACCTGCCTTCACCAAGGGTCTGGACACGTTCTTGGAAGCTGCCAAGGAACATGTTAATGAAAGAGGTGAGACTCGATGCCCTTGTCGAGAGTGTAGAAACGGAGAAATGGGGAAATTGGATGATGTTCGTAAACATATCATGTTAAACGGGTTTCAATTGAATTATTCAGTGTGGATTGATCATGGAGAAGTGCTTAATGATGATGATGACGACTCATGTGATGGCGGTGATGATGACGATGACGATGATGATGATGTTGGTTACGATGAAGGTTTTGATGAAGATGTGGAGATGATGGACATGTTAGATGATGTGCAGAGAGGGATGGAGATAGATGAAGATGATACAAGTGATCATGGTGACAGCACACATGCTAATAGATACGATGATATGTTTGGTGAAGCCCTAAAGGAGTTGTATCCAGGTTGCAAAAAGTTCAATGCATTGAGTTTTATTTTAAAACTTATGCATACAAAAGTACTTGGTCGTTGGAGCAATAAAAGTTTCAATGCTTTATTGAAAATATTGAAGGATTCTCACCCAGAAGGTGCAGCTATCCCCTCATCAGTTTATGAAGCCAAGAAAATGTTGCGGGATTTAGGTATGGGTTATGAATCTATACATGCGTGTAAGCATGACTGTGCATTGTTTTGGAATGAAACTGCGAACCTTGAAGCATGTCCTGTGTGTAATGAGCCTAGATATATGTCTAAAGATGGAAAAGGCAAAAATATCCCACAGAAGGTGCTGCGTTATTTTCCATTAAAAGATAGATTGAAGAGATTATTTATGTCTAGACATACCGCTACAGATATGAAATGGCATAAACTAAAACGTAAATCCGAAGAAGGTTGCCTTAGACACCCTGCAGATGCTGAAGAGTGGAAGAACTTTGATTTAAAGTATCCTGATTTTGCTAGGGAGTGCAGAAATGTCAGGCTTGGTCTTGCTACAGATGGGTTCAATCCATTTGGGAACATGAGCACTAGTTATAGTATGTGGCCGGTGATTCTAGTACCTTATAACCTTCCTCCATGGAAGTGCATGAAGGGGATGTTTTCCATGATGTCATTGTTGATTCCTGGTCCCCGGGCACCCGGGAAAGACATTGATGTTTATCTTCGTCCTTTAATAGACGAGCTCAAAGAATTATGGGAAGTTGGTGTTGATGCTTTTGATGTTTCTACTAATCAACGATTTACTTTGAGAGCATGTGTTCTTTGGACTATAAATGATTTTCCAGCTTATGGGAATTTATCAGGTTGGAGTACGAAGGGTTATTTAGCTTGTCCAGTGTGTAATGAAGATGTAACTTCAGATCGGTTGAGAGGGAAAATTTGCTATATGGGTCATAGACGTTTTTTAGCCGAAAATCACTCATGGCGAAGGAGTAAGGAGTATAATGGAAAGGTTGAACATAGGCCGCCTCCAAGAATTTTTTCTGGTGAGGATAAGTTAAAGCAATTAGAGCGGGTTTATAAAGGCAGACCTGGTAAATCTCCATGTAATCCGGACTCTAAAAGAAAACGACAGCCCGATGAGTTGAACTGGAGTAGAAAAAGTATTTTTTGGGAGTTACCATACTGGGCAAATCTGGATTTACAGCATAATATTGATGTGATGCATTGTGAGAAGAATGTCGCTGAAAGTCTTGTCGGAACTTTGCTGGATATCGAGGGCAAGACAAAAGATACTCACAAAGCTCGTTTGGACCTTGCAGATATGAACATAAGGAAAGAACTACATCTGAAGCAACATGGAAATCAGTTGAGGAAGCCTCCTGCTAGGTACACATTGAAAGTCGAGCATCGACGACTTCTAGCTAACTTTTTCAAGAGTGTTAAATATCCTGATGGGTATGCTGCAAATATTTCAAAAAATGTGAGCATTATTGACGGGAAGATATCTGGACTTAAGAGTCATGACTGGCATGTTCTATTCCAATGCCTTATCCCTGTGGGTATACGACCTTTCTTGGACAAAGATGTGTGCAATGCAGTCATTGAGTTGTGCATATTTTTTCAACAAATTTGTGCAAAGACCCTAAAAGTTTCAGAATTAGAAAGGATGAAGACTGATATAGCTTTGATACTCTGCAAACTTGAAAGAATTTTACCAGCAGCATTTTTCGATGTTATGCCTCACCTATCTGTACATCTACCTAGGGAGGCTATTTTAGGAGGGCCTGTTTCATATAGGTGGATGTATCCCATTGAAAGACATTTGGGGACTTACAAAAAATATGTGTCAAACAAAGCTAGGCCTGAAGGTTCAATTGCTGAAACATATGTTGTGAACGAGGCAGTTACATTTTGCTCCATGTATTTTCGCGGAGTTGAGACGCGCTTTAATCCAGTAGAGCGTAATGACGATCTTCAAAGTGAACGCGAGGATGGACTGTCAGCTTTTTCCCAAAGGGTTCGTCCATTTAGCGGAAAGAAATATGTAGTGATTGATGAAGATGAATTAAATAAAGCACATTGGTACGTGCTCAACAGTTGTGATGAAGTCCAACCATATATTAAGTAAGTGAGTTAAGTACGAGTGATTTATGTTTAATTTTTTTTATATTTTTAGAATGTAACTTTATTTTGTTTATTGTGTTTGAAAACGTGTAGAGAACACGAGGATGAGCTTAAACAACTAACTGATGATCAGAGTTTATTTAGTAGACAGAAAGAGGAATTTTCCACTTGGTTTCACCAAAAAGTAAGTGCTATTCTAGTAGTATATAGTATATGGGGCTTATTTTGTTTTGTTTAATATATATAAATGTCCTAATTTGAATTTTATATTATCTTTGTAGATGAATAAATTATTGCAAAGTGGAGAAGTTTCATCAGATGATGCACTTTATTGTTTGTCTTGTAAGCCTGATGTTCGCATCCATACATATACCGGTTGTGTTGTTGATGGATGTAGATATCACACAAAAGAGCTTGATGATCGGCGCACTACTCAAAATAGTGGGGTTTATGTTGCTGGAGTTTATAATGGGGGAACACATGATTACTATGGCGTTCTTCTAAGTATTGTCAAATTGAGCTATGTTGGTATGCATAACGTTTATCTATTCAAATGCAAGTGGTACAACACAGACGAGAAAGGAAGAAACACCAATAAAAGAATTCAACGAGATTATAATCTGCTGAGCATTAATACAGACTCTCAGTGGTATGAGCATGAACCGTATATACTAGCAAATGAAGCACAACAAGTGTTTTATGTTGATGATCCAAAATTAAAGCATGGATGGAAAGTTGTCAAAAAAGTGGAAATGCGAAATGTGTGGGATGTTCCAGAGGTGGATGCTGAAGAAGAAGAAGGTGCAGAGGTGAACGGGGATGATTTTGAGCCAGTGGGCAGTGGTGGGGTTACTCAGGATGAGTTTAATGAAGTTCATTGGGTGGTTGCAGAAGAAGATCTGGAAAATCCCCAACTGCATCAACAAGATGTTGAGCCCGAAATAATTGATGCAGAAATTGATAGAATCATAGGGGGTAGCACTGTCAATGATGGCCCAACTGACGATGATGAAGACAATGATAACGCTAGTTATGAGGATAGTGAAGAAGAAAGCGCATCAACCGATGAATGTTATAGTGATTAAATGAGTATTTGGGTTATTTTTTATTTTTAAATTTTTTTAGACATTTCATAGTTGTTTTGAGGGTTTTCTAATTTTATAATAATATAAAATTATAGTTGTTTATATATATTTTTTGGATAATTTGAAACATTCTTTTGTTTTTTTCTTGTCATTGCCATATTTGTTAATCTTTTCTGGATGTGTTGGCATTTGGTAAGGTTTTTTTTGTTGGCAATAGCTGTTTTTTGTTTTTGTTTTTGGCAATTCTGATGAGCCAATTGCATATTGCTTTGATCAAGCAATTTCAATTAAATATAGATTAGCCTATGCAGGATTTGAACCTGCATCTTTGTGCATGAGCACGTCGCTCTACCATTTGAGCTAATAGGCTTACAAATTTGACAAAACAAACTTCGGTATTTCAACCACAAAACATTGAAACAAAGATAATTTCTCCACAAAAATTGTGTACGTGTTCAACTTCAGATTAGTCACAAGACTCTTTTTATTGCCTAGGGCTGCAATCAACCTCAACCTCCTGCTGTCCGTGCACTTCATTCTCATCTGTGAATCTATAAATCTGAAATCTGTAAATCTATAATCCTATAAATCTGAAATCTGTAAATCTATAATCCTATAAATATGAAATCTGTAAACTGTAATTCTATAAATCTGTAATATGTAAATCTGTAATATTGTAAATAAAACCCAAACCAGAAAAATGTCCTCATTGTTGTGTCGAGCTGGCTTAAATTCAGAGATACAAGTTTTCGGGGGTGGGGGAGTGATGCCTTGGTTTTGAAAATCCAGAGAGGTATATGCAAGTTCCAGACGGAACACGGCCTTTCATACGCCTTCTTAAACGCAGGAGCTGCAACAATGGAAAGGATCTTGGAGGCAATCATGAACAAAGCTGCTTCAGCCATTCTATTTACCACGTTTCTTAAGAGAACCGTAGTAATCTAGCAAACAAAAATTACCACTGGATATGCCTTCTTCCCTTTTACCATTGCAATTCTCTGCAGATTTCTTTTTCGCTGAAGATACTTTGTGTATTTTTCCGACATATCCATCTTATAGTATGTCATATTCTTTCTTGTTTAATACTGTTTTGTCTAACATTGATTGCAGTCTATGGGACATTTTATGGTGTTGTGGTATTGGTAGTGGCTTATAATGTTTTCTTGACTCTTGTTTTTAACCAAAAAATAAATAAATAGTTGGATACATCCTCTTTCATTCTGAAGTCATCTACTTAGTATGCTGCTGTAAATTGTTGTTTTTCAGGCTGCTTCGTCTAATAGCTTGGATTCTAGTTACCAGAATCCACCAGCAATTAAGCAGGAGACTTCTTTGATTGATTTTGATGCTGATATTCAGACACCAGTAACTGCAGCTGTTTCACAACCACTATAATCATCCGATTTAACTACTGGTGCTATATGGCCTTTCAACAGTGCTCCTCAGACAAAAGATCCTCAACCACCACCGAATTCAAACCCATTGGATTCTGTCTTGACTCAACTTTCACTTCCAGCTCCTGCACCAGTATTTCCAACTTCTAACGGTTCTTCTGCAGCAGTCAGGTAGGTTCATAAGATGCTGAAATTTATTCTTTTGCTAATTTTTACAGGACTCGGTTTCATTGTTTGCCTAATCCTATAGGGCCTTGTCACAATAAACTGCTTAGAAGTTTGTCATGTTAAATTTAGTAAGTTAAATTTCGTTTTAGTTTAGATGTTTGTCATGTTAGAATTGAAGTAATTTATTAAGTTTAGAATTAAATTCCTTTGTTGATTGTGCTATTTGTTCTGGCAGAAACCAAAATGAAATGAAATTTGGGAATTTCTATTTTCATGGCATAGAAATAGGAATTTATTTTGCCTTCTCAGGGTGGCTTGGAAGCTCTCCTTTGGGAAGTTATTTTTACTAAGCTGTTTGGAATAGCTTAGTAATTTTTACTTTTATGCTTAGTTTTCACTAGAATCATTAGAGGTTTAATAGTTCAATTTTCGCTCATATGCTTTACTTTCTGTGACATTGCAGTGGTGATGAAGATCAAGCACATGAGAGATATTCCCGATGCAAAGGAAAGTGGACTTCTTCATCTGTGTGAATTCATCGAGGACTGTGAATTTACTTACCTTTCTGTACAGGTTTTTTTTTTTTTTGGACTTTATGCTGTATAAATTATGAAGTTCTTTCCCTCCTTCTATTCATATTGGTCTTCAATTTTGGATATTCTACTTTCGTTTGTGGCTGGCTTCTAATGTTACTAGACAATTCAATGGCAGATTTTACATTTCCTAGGGATTGAAGGGCCTAAGACTGCAGATCCCAGCAAATTCATTCGATATATCTATAATAGAGTAATTATTGAAAATGCAACCGTAAGCACCTTGGCAAAGTTTGGAGCTATAGTAGATTCTCTGAATGTATTGGTAGTTTGTTGTTTTATCCTGCTATTTTGAGTGCACTTAAATTGACTAGATTAGACAAGATAGAAGCCTTTTGAACACAAGGTTGCCCTCTTTTCTGTCTACTTTATTCAATTCCTTACTGCCTTATCCCAGTTCAGTTTCATTAACATTGGATTTGCAGTTTTCTTTGTCTAATTTATGACAATGTGTTGTTTGGCAACAACACTTTGCAATTTCAGATCAGGCCAACAACAATCAATCAACAATCAATCAGCAACACCTTGATTGGAAGATGAGGGGAAGGGTTCAAACCTGCATATAACTCTCTGGATTTGAACTCGAGGCCGGTTGTGATTGCGAATCAAGCATGGATGCTCATGGCCGACGCCGGATAAGGAGGAGATGCGATGGCCGAGGTGCAGGCGCTGCTGTCGGCGGCGGAGAGAGGCGGTGATATGGGCTGGTGATTAGGGTTCAGGTGAGGGTGAAGGGGAAGAGATCTGAGAGCGAGGTAGAGGGGAGAGTGACGGAGGCGAGTGGAGTGGTTTTTCCGGTGAAGGGAGAGTCGCCGGTGGAGGTGGGCTACTGAAGGCCGGAGCTTCCCGCGGTGGGATTGCCGAGTGGGTGGAAGCGGAAAACGGCCGGGAGATGGAGAATAGAAGGGAGCCTGGGATTTTTTTTTGGGTGAGAAAAATGTGTTTTAATTTTAATTAATTTATACATTCTTTTCTAATAATAATAATAATAATAATAATAATAATAATAATAAATGGCCCAAAATAATACCAACTATAGTTATTAATCAAAAAAAATATACCAACTATAGTTATGAGATATGAACCATAAAAAAATACGAACTAAAAAAATATCAAAATAAAACAAACTATCCACCCGTAAACAAAAAAAAAATACAAATTTTAAAATCAACTAAAAATAATACAAACTATGAACTTTAAATTCAAAACAATACAAACTTTTAAAGTTGGACATCTAAACTATCCACCTGTATTATTTTTGGTTTATAGGTGGATAGTTTGTATTATTTGGAGACTTTTTTTTTACTTCGTATAATATTATTTTTGGTTCATATTTCATAGTTGGTATTATTTTGAATCGTCTTTCAAAAAAAAATCTACATATATTTATATTACATACTAGTTTGGATATAATGAACTAATGTAACCAATCTTAATAACTAAAGAGAACACAATTCAATATAAATATTTACAAAATAACTTTAGGTAAAATGATAGATTTTTTAATTACTTAAGATATGAGTTTTTTTTGGGCATCATAGTTATTAGGATGGCGACCCGAATCGGTAGGATCTTACGATCTTAGCTTGTTCCTAATCCGGATCGTGTGTAAATAGTATACTCGTCAATGCTATGATCGTTAGGATCAGTTTGAGATTGTTAGTTAGGTTGGTGTATGATCATAAGATCTTATATAGTGATGAATTAAAGGTGTAATTTGGGCTTAACTGTGAAACCATGCCTAAGATAACCCTAAAACTCAATCTCTTCATATACCATGGTTATGTGCCTAAGATAACCCTAAAACTCAATCTCTTCATATGCCATGGTTATATACGTATGATAAACGAAGAATTATGACTTGTCTCTTTTGTTTATTATTAGACAAGTCATAATTCTTCGTTTATCATACGTATATAACCATGGCATATGAAGAGATTGAGTTGTAGGGTTATCTTAGGCACATAACCATGGTATATGAAGAGATTGAGTTTTAGGGTTATCTTAGGCACATAACCATGGTATATGAAGAATTATGACTTGGAATATATGCTAATCCTGACAGAAATCTAGAGGTTGGACTGTGCGATTTTTGTTTTGTAGATCTAGGGTTTGTGATGTTTGCTGCTGCGATTTTTGTTTTCGAAATTTAGGGTTTGCTGTGCTGTTGCTGCGATTTGAACATATGGAATATAGGGATTCATCTATGGCTTGTTGTTGGTTTGTGTGTGTACCTTGTAGTTCATTTGTGCTGAAATTTTTCTGCCCTTCTGTACAATTTTGAAATTTTGGTGTATGTGATTTTTTTTTTTGTTATGCAACTCTGTTTGCATTTCTATGTACAATCTGATTTTTTTGGTTTGAGATTTGTTTGGTTCATTTGAGATGAATTTGTTTATTTATGTTTTATTTTGATTTTCTTATGAATAGAAATTGATTAATACGAGCTTGAATCGATATCCTGAAATTTCATACCAAACATGTGATATCAAGGATTAGATTTGATATCCGATATCCTGCAATATACCAAACAAGGATATCAAGATATCAGCTGATATCGATATACTGATATCGATATCGATATCTGATATCTAGATATCGATACCAAACGACCCCTGATTTGCAAATAGTTTACTGTGTATAATCGGAGATGAATGGCTGAATGAATACGTGTGTGGGTAGATTATTTTAACTATGAAAAATGTTCAATCTCTTTTTATAAATGGTGTGTGGGTAGATTTCTTAATACTTTCCTTTGTTTTTTTAGACCAATGGAAGGAACACGACATCAAGTAAAGACCAAGTCCTCCCAGAACACCATGGCAAATAAAGCTACAATCAATGGAAACAAAAAGCGCCCATGTTCTTTCGTGTCCAATACAACCAAGGCCATTGCGGGTACTACTCATTCACACACGCATATACACACACGCACACTATTATTTCGCACTATGTACTAATTGATTATTAAACTTCATGGGCATACACAGGTGCTATTGTGCCAAAAAGAACGCGCATCCAAGCACCTGAACTGGTAGATCTCCCAAGATCAAAGGGAATGAATGAAAGTAAGGATTCTTAAATCTTAATCCTTCAACTATACCTTTTTTTATCAGAGGCTCCATACTTTGTTGCATATACAAATGACACCATAAATTTGAATGTTAATAACACGTTTCAATCTTGCACTGAATATGTTTGTGGCTGCTTAGACAAGAAACTAAAGTTAAGTGAATTGACAGAGAACCTGAAATCTGAAAGTAAATTCTGTAATCTGTAAACTTAGGTAAACTAAATTCTGTAATCTGTAAACTGAATTTACAGTTCATCAACTGTTCTAAAATAATTTTGTAATATGTAAATAGAATTCTGTAAACTATAAACTGAATTATGTGAACTAAATTTACAATTCAACAACTTAGGCAAATCTCATGGGTTTTTTCTCTTGTAAGGAATCAGAGCTCAACTTAGACCACAAGAACTTACAAGCATAGTTGGATGCCTTGTTGAGTGAGAATACTTTCTTTGGATTTTATATGTTTTAGTGTTTTTTCCCCTCTGGTTTTCGGTTTCTGATCAAATGTTCTCACTCTGGCTTTAGTGAATACGATGAACAAGCATAGTTGGATGCCTTGTTGAGTGAGAGGCTAGATTTCACCTCTAAACCCACCCACTAAAAGAAAATTTTATATAAAAAACACCCTTTGGACCTCTACCCCAAAATACAGCAGAAACTGAGGAAGTTTATGTAACTACAAGAATGGAACAACCCCAATGAAATTCTTTATTAAGTTTAGGTCAAAATGCATAGTCAGAAGTGACTTCCTACTTCCTAGTTTGATTTCATCTATACCATCTAACAGCCTATGTGAGTTAAACAAGTAGGATAGTAGTCTTAGCAGATTAGCAGACATCTTATGCGTATCTACTAAGCTACAAGGTGTTTTTCAGTTCAATAAAAATTTAAAAATGGTAAGAGATTTCAGGGCAATATTAGAAACCAAACTTTAACTTTTGTTGATGCTATTACTTTTTCATATGCTGCAGCAGGTAGCATGGTTATCTTCATGTTAATGTGCTCTATTCAATTCAGGTTATTCTATTGGATTATTTCAATTAAATAAACATACTGTGTCTATTATAGACCCATCTATGAGTATTCCAGTTGACACCCAACCTTCAAGCCCTGAAGCAAGACATGACCCAGATGTCCAGATGGCAAACAATGATATTTCTGCATCATTTAGTGTGGAAGAATCTACTGGTGTTGATACAGCATCTGCTGCTGCTGGTATATGCTACCTTAAAATAAGATATTTTTGCACTTTAATTTGTAACTTTCAAATTTGCATATTTATCAAAGTACTTGTTTGTTTGACGATAAATGCTATTTCAACCGCAGTTAGTGTTGAGGAACATGATGTTGCTGCTACTGGTATCTGTTAATTTAAGTTGTGATATTTGTCTCTTTTAATTATAACGTTAAATGTACATATATATGAAAGTAAGTTTTTGTGTCCAGCAGAACCAAAAAAAAAAAGCACGTGGAAAGAGTAGAGGAGTGAAAGCAGACAAGGTCTTTGCACAACTTGGTAACAAAATACCAGTCATGCTGAAATTGGAAGATGGTAGACCAAGTGGGCAATATGCATCAATGTTTGCATCTGAGATTGGATTCATTGCAAGGAATTATATACCCCTCAATGTCGAAAAGTGGAGCAAGGTGACTTCTGAAGTTAGATCAACCTTGGAAAAAAGATTGATGGTGAGTATTATAATTTAAAACATTGTTTTTTCTTAAGAATGGTACATTTTCATGATAGTTAATTTCCTTATTTTATATCTTATAACATTTGCTAGACAACAAATTGTGTTATATATCACATATTTATATTGAAGTTTTTTTTTTTTTCTACAAATGGCTACTATTTCAGAATAGGTTTGACATTGACTTGTCTCTTCCTTGGGTTAAGAGATACGTGCATCATACATTTGGAGTAGCATTTAGCAACTTCCGTACCCAACTAAAAAACAAATTTCTAGAGTTCCCGAATGTTTAGGAAGCGAAAAAAAATAGACCCGCTGAGGTGAAAACAACCGTGGAGTGGGAATATCTCTGCAGCTATTTCTCAAGTGAAGAATTCCAGGTAGTTATAGAAAACTAATAGAATAATGTAAATTTCATATTACACTTCAATTAATCTAATTTTATTATAATTTACTTGCAGAAAAAGTCCAAACAAAATAGTATTAACCGGGCAAAGCTTGATTATCATCATAAGTCCGGTTCCCGATCTTTTCTCTCAAATTTTGAATCTGTGGTAAGTTATCTTCTTCAAAATACTTTCTTCTGAAATCCTAAACATTAAATAGAGTCGTCATATTTTTATTGCACATGATTTTACATATTCATCAAATCTTCAAACAATTTCTTAGAGCTTTTTTCCTTATTATTTATTTCTTTTATGTTGTGGGCAAAAAAAACAGGTTTGCCGGTAGATGCAATTGACAAATTTGTGATTCAATACAAGAGTCCAGAAAATGTGTGGGATTTGGGAGCAAAAGAGAAATGGGTATGTATTTATTTTGTTTATTCTAAGTTAGTGAAAAATAAATGAGATTTGTATAGTTTGATGAAATAAAATCAAAATTGATTTGCCTATTCTGTAAACTAGATTCTAAAATTCATAAACTAAATTCTGAAATCTGTAAATTAAATTTTGAAATCTGTAAAATGAATTCTGAAATCTGTAAAATGTGCTCTATTCAATTCAGGCTATTCTATTGGATTATTACAATTAAATAAACATATTGTACATGTTTTTTAGATTTTGATATGAATATGTATGCATTCATTGATAGGATGAAATGGTGTTGATGCGTTCGGAGGCAACTAATGAAGACGGAACTTGTTCAATGAGTGAGGAAGAGATTGTTAGAAAGGTTCTTGGGACAAAATCGGGCTATATCAAAGGTTCCGGTTTTGGACCTCAACCTACAACCACAAGAGCTTCTAAATCTGCAATGCATGGGGTTTATGAGAAGAACCAAGAGCTGGAACATACCATTCAAGCTCAAAGTCAAGAGATACATGCTCTAAATGAAATGGCTGCGAAATTTGAAGAATTTATGGCCAAATTCAAGGACCGAAATGCTTGATATTTAGTATATTATATTATATTATAGAACTTCTACTTAGTAAGATTATTATCTCGGATTTATTTCTTTGATTTACCTGTCTAGGGAGCTGGAACATAATATTTAGTGTTTCTTTGATCTAATATATTATGTTTTTCCATATATATATATATATATTTATATTTTCTTTTTACATTACAATAATAATCTTCTTTTAGCGAGTAAAGTTTTTGTCGCTTGATATGGAAATTGATATTTGCATTTAACGAGAAAACTTTATATATATAGCGATGAAAACTGTATTCTCTCGCTAATGAATGATTTTTAGTGAGGAACAATTTATTCGCCATATCCTATGTTATTTGATGACAAATATTTCACCGCTAAAAAAATTCTTATAATGACATAACTAAAATAATATCTACAATGATGGAATTGACCTCCTCGCGATAGCATGCTTATGGTAACAAATAATTTCCTCGCCAAATAATATATTAGCGATGAATTTTATGTTGTCGCTAATTATGTTTACCGACTATTATCGTTCCCATCAACTTTTTTTGTCGATGAAATTATTATTTTTTTAGTGACGAAAATATAAGTCGCAAAATAACATCGATCCAACTCGATATCATCATTAACGAGGAAATATACTATTTTGCGAGGAATTACATATTATCGCCAGGTATATTCAAAGACGATTATGAAATCCTTCGGCTTATTTGGTGACGAATATAATTAACTTTTACGATGAATTTAATAGTCGCTAAAAACCTATAGCGACCAATATTAACTTCATCGCTAAATGTTTTTTTGCGACGATTTCATTTTTCCACGTTAGACTCTTTTGTGAGGAGTTTTCAATGACCATTTAAAAAGGAAGCATATTTCCTCGCTAAATAGATTTAGCGACGAAATATCAATTTTCAACGAGGAAATATTTCCTCGCTAAACGTGACTTCTGTTGTAGTGCATGCCTGTTGTTGCATTTTATGTTAGGTGTTGCATATGCATAAAAGCATGCCATGTAGTATCCTGTTTAGGTTGCACTAATTGAATGAGCATCTGCTTACTTATTGCGTTTGAAACAGAACGACCGTTATCTGTGATAGTCCTAGAGTCTTTGCTAGGGTCATAGGGTAGCCCAGCCTCATCGGGTACCTTGAGTCAATCGAGTCATGAACTTCCTTATATTATGAGATGCATGCGGGCTTTATTGTGGAGCGTGTTAGGCATGCGTGCCGCCCGATTATGATGGAATGCATTCACGAGTTGGCCAGTCTCCGCCCTATCGGAAGGGGGTGGAGGTAGGAGAGGGATATGCCATTTGGCATTGTCTTGGGCCCTTTACAGTATTTCTGCACATTATTATGAACTAGGAGCATGCTAGTGTGTTTGACTTTCGTACTGCATTAGAGCATCTTTATTAGGTATAGCACATAATATGTGGCCTCAGCGAGGACTGCCGGTCCCGCATGAGTGGCTCGATCTGACTCCTTTCCCCGTTCTTCTTTTAAAGGTATTTTCTGCAGATTTTGAGTGCTCGATGTCTATATGACGGGGTTCCTTTTGGAGAATCGGAGAATCTGGCTAACATTCTAAGTTGGTAAAATGGTAATCACTCACTTATGATTTGGTTTTGACTCGGCTTTGCCATGACATTTGTATCTTAAATTTGCTTCCGCTTTACTTTCGTTTGAGATCCGCGACATAGTCTTAGGACAAGTTAAGGGTACCCAACGACCCTTCGAGGTTTTTAGGGATTGAAATCCCTCTTTCTACAAATCTTAAAATGAGTTTGAAACCTCGACCCGTACCTGGATTGCAAGATCCGAACAAGGGGTTTTATCCCTTGAAACGTAACCCGGAAATCATAATTCTGGGCCGTTACAAAGATGGTATCAGAGCTGAGGTTGTGCAATTCGGGTACGCAAGGGTCGAGTGTATGTTTTGGAAAATCGCCCATGAATTTCAAAGGATTTAAAAGGATTTTAAGAAGGGCAAAATGAACTTAAGATGCCTAACCGAAATTGGACTAAGTAATGAACTTGACTTGTAATAAAAGAGGAAAACCGACCAAACGGGTACGCGAGTGGGTAGTAAAAGCGCTAGTTCACCCCTATTGGGTGTAGTTGGGAACGGTAGACAAAATATTAGCTTGTTCTTTACAGATGGGTTGGGATCTGATTTGGATGCCTTAACTATTGAGTGTTATTAACTGATTTTGTGCTCAGTGCTTGCTATGCTTGAGATCTGATTTGGTATGTCTAACAATGAGTTGTGTATTGACTGATCTGTATAAACGGGATAGCGGGAGTACCCTTATTTACCTATGGTCAAGCCCAGCTTGTGTGAAACAGCCCCTTCCACTATGTTGTTAACCCCTGACTGGTCTATCGAGCCTTTCTCCCGGATGTCAGTGTCTTCCACGGGGAATTGGGTTGGTAAACACATTGTGTCGGGAATCATGTATGGATGTGAAGGTTGTCTGAGCGAGTATTGAAAGGTGGTTCCTTGTGTCCCTTTAAGTCAAAAGTAAGGTGTTTCTGGGCTGTATTTCTTGATTCTTGTGACGATCAACCCGTGTCTTCTTGCCACAAAGAGTCATACCAGAGTCCCACGGGAAAGAGGGGTGAGAAGTCAGTCAGGAAAAGTCAATGGTTGCCCTTAGGGATCTTTGTGCGGTTGTAATGGTGACTCTCTCTGAATTGCATGACATGATTTTGTAGTCTCTAACACGTGCCTTATGAATAACCATTGGTACCCAGTTGTTGTATTATATTTACATGTGTGACTAGTTACATTGCTCAAGTATTGTGTTATGTATTGTCTTCTATCATGATTATATGTTGTTTAGAGCATGCCTACTTGATATATTGTATTAATTGCTCTAACGATCAATTAAAAGCATGAACCACATGATATGAACCTATATGCTTGTTGTTTTGCCTGGGTTAGGTGCATGATAGTGTGATCAACTCCTCTTTGTATGAATGCTGATAGATGATCGTCTTAGCATGTTGGATGATGACGTGTCAATGCTTATTATCCTTTGGTAACAAGAATCTATAGTATTCCCATCTGTTCTGTATTCGTTAGATTAATTAACGTTGATTGTTTTGCAATTTGTGTTGTTGTGTGATTACTTGCGTTGGATGGAGAATATGTGGTATAATTGAGTTTTGAGAAATGCCTGTTTTATCTTAGTATGTGTTGGTTTGAGCTCATATCCCCGTATTCTAGTCATATTGCCATTTCTTAAACTCGTGTTATACATTGTAAAACCTTCCTCATGTTTCTATGTTGTTGGAATGTGGTTGAATTGATTTCTTACGTGTCGCCATGATTAGTTGAATGCATGTATCGTATGCCAAGTGGAGCCTTTAGTATCATGTAGGATCCTTGGTTGTGACTCGTGTGAATTATATCTTGCTTGCATTATTGCTGATTCTCTCTCGAGCTAGGTCCCTGATAGTGTGATTCCCCTCTTTCATATCATCCTAGGTGTTTTACTCATGATTAGACTGATGTTGAATTCGATGAGTGACTTGCTTCTCGTGATGGTTTATCCTAGCATGCTTACATGTTACCTCTCGGCAGTGCTTCCCTATTACCTTGTGTTATCATCTCGCACTTGCATGAATGTAAGACTTGACACCTCGCATGATCACACACTACGCCATACCATGATTTTACATACGCATAACACATGAATTCTAGGAGGAATCTAGTCAAATTACCTTGATTGTGCTCATGTTCGATATGTTCTAGTAGTGTCATGTAGGGCTTATGATTTCCAATATGACTGCCAAATGATCACGTGTTGTACATTTTCTATGATTGATGACTATCGTACCGTTTTATGTGCCCTACGACAGTTCATTCCTAGCATGATTATGATCTATCGTCGTGATGTTCCATTTGTTACTCTGTGGTGATCCCTCTTATTTTCACGGACATTATGATGAACTCCTTTAAATGATTCTTGGCTATGATCATGCCTTATCATGTATCGCAAGTATCATGTATTACTTATGCTTTTAAATATATCTCGTCATATGATTACACGTCATTCTCAACCTATTATATGATCCTTGTTATTAGATGTGATAATTCTCATTCGGCTCTTATGTATCCTCGAATAACGTTTAGTTTGATTTTATGATGTACCTCGTCATGCTATGTTTGACCTCATTTGTTGACGTGTATACCATGCTCATTCATTTTTCATATACATGATACTTGTCATCCTCGTTAAACCCCGCATGAACATTACTGGCTTTGCATAATTTGCTTGAAATTAGTAGGCACTAGGCACCTCTGCTTTCATGGGATAATGAACTGTTAGTTCGTCTCACATGCATTAATGTAGAACTTGATTGTGTCTTTTGGAATGAATATGCATGTCGTTCTCTTTGAGATAGGTACATGTTAGTGTGGACTAATATGATTGATATGCCCCATGATGAATTTGTGTCTGATTGTCACAATTGCAACCTAATAGACTTTCATAAGGGCATCGTTGCTATTCTCGGGCCGGAGTTTTGTCTCTAGTTGTCGTCTTAGTATTGGTCTGTGGTTGGTTCCGAGAGGGACTTTGGGTTGTCTTCTCTTGTCATTCCCCTATCTCCGCTAACTTGGACCCTATGCGATACATTCGACGAGCGACCGCATGGATGAGGGAACAAAAAGTTAGATAGCAATAGAGCAGTGCAGCAGAAGCGTGGGCCCATAACCCACGGGCCTCAGGATCAACGATTTTGGAAAAACAAGCACATTTCGAGAATGGCGGTTACTGATTACGATATGACTTGCAAGCAAGAGCGTTCTCTGTTCGAATTGCTAACCCTGTTGAATTTTTTGACGATGATATTGCGCTGCTCTAGCGATGAGATTTACGTGTTGATGTGCTAACTTGATGATGATTGTTGCCTGATTGCTTGTTGCCTATGATGATATGATCTAATGCCTTACAATTCTAATGTGACATGATGTCTTGATGCGATGATACTTTGAGTGCTAAGCATGACCTAATTTCCCTTGCCCGTAAATTGTGAACTGCAAATGCTGAGAATTCTGAATTGTTTATTAGATAAGGTTATGATGTAACTTGCTAGCTTGACTTGATTATGTGCGTATATGATGTTTTGCAATGACTATTGAGCATGATTGCTTCTTCTTTTATCTTGTGGGTGAGGGATCCTCTTGTGGAGTGGATGGAGAGTAGTGAAAGAATTTTGGGCGGTTAGGATGATCGATGGTATTAAGAGGTGAGTCGCGAGAGATGGATGTTGGCTTAGGTAAGACTAAGTGAGCGTTGGGATTTATGGTAGACAATGTTGGTGGTTCTGATGAGCTTCTAGGTGATAGGCTAAAACCTACACCCACAAGTGTATGGGGTTCAGTTGTAGTATATTGAGTGTCGTATCCACAAGGACTATGTGGTATCGATTATCAATTCAAACTGATTTAACTAAGCCAAGAAAATAAAGGTGAAATATCTATATGGATGGAGAAAGTAACCAACTAATGAGAAACAACTATGCAAAAATAGGTATTAAACAATGGATACGAGGCAAGTCTAGGGTAAAAGATCACCACAACGACGCTTTAGTAGATTAATATTAATATTCGTGTCACCTTGTCTGAATTTGTTGAAGGTAGATTGTCTAAGGTAATCGCTAATCTCCTTTCGGGATCAAAGAGAATGTGTCTAAATTGGTTAACAATCACCTTTCGGACTCAAGCAACCAATTTAGACCCTTTAAGTTCTTAGAATTCTAGATGATAATCATATCAATGTCGCCTTTCGGTATCGATCAATATCAAAATCATCTAAAATATCTATGACAATCTATAAATCCTCAAGAAGCTTAATTTCACTTTCGATCAACTAAACTTCAGGTTTAATCATATGGTTCCGATGGATCCAATAGCTTTTCGGCCTAAATTCACCATCTAAATTCTAACTTAGGGTTTTAGTCTTTCGATTTCAAACCCTAAATCAGTTCTAACCAATTTTCATCAATTAGGGCTGGCGCAATGGGATTAAATCTAACAATAATCAGACAAACGAATATCAATCTCAACACTACCAAATCATCGTTTGGATCACCCTAACCCTAGAACGGGGAAATTAGAAAAGCATAATAAAATAAACAATGAACTAGATTATAGACAGAAATAGATGAAAGTTTAGAATAGAATCCAAAGTGTATACCGTCAAACCAAGAACAACCTAAACCTAAAAAGTGGCCGAAGCCATGTACGGCCAAACCAAATTCTGAACTCCCCTCTTGAATTCTAAAAACGGGAGTATATAGTTTTATTTTTAGGAAATTACAAATTTGACCCACAAACTTAAATAACTAAATTGCATCCCAACACCCAATTATAAATTAACTCCACAAAACAGCTCCCACATTTAGCAACTTCCGCACTTGGCTCTTTAGTTCCTCGCTTCCGATTCAATATGCTCGACGCTCCATAATAAAGCTTTGTTTTCCTTAATATTGACCTCAAAATGCCTGAAAAAAATAAAAACCAGGTGTAGACTCCGAAAATGCAAAATAAAATAAATAAAGTATAAAATATGATAAATATGCATGAAAATGTTTTAAACTAATATGCAAATGTATGCCTAAAATATGACTAAAATAGATGTTATCAAATCACCCCCTGCTTGAACCTTGCTTGTCCTCAAGCAAGAACAAGTGTAAATATTCACAAGAAAGATTTCGGCTTCTATCCATGCAATGTGTTTGCCCACTTAGATCTAGACATTGGGTTCAAAACAAGAGTAAGCAAATCATGCAAGAGACAAGTCAAAATATCAATATCAAGACCTCACATAGGACATTTTGTGGAACACTCTCACTCGTGTGTCTGGGTATAAAAGTTCCGCTCTAGCTCAAATCTTGAAGACTCATCTACCATAAGCTTGAATTAGCGTCCTAACTCTCCACCACTTGGACTATGCACATAAACAAAAATCATGAGGTCTTTTCATGGGTTGTAATGGGGCCAAGGTAAGAAACAAAAGGTATGGATTCTTTGGCCATGTGCTGCTAAAATCCGGGAAATAGAATTACTTCCTAAACTTCCACCACAATTCATCTTCTTTTTCAACACATACAAAATTTCTCACAACAACCACATCACATAATCAAATAAGCTCAAACTCTCAACTTTTGATAACACATTCCCTTTTCACAAACAATTCTCTAGTGATGAAGAATTTTATTCCTTTTTTTCTTTCTTTTTTTTCTTTTTTTTCTTTCTTTCTTTTATTTCTTCATCACAAGAAACTTACATTTGAAGCACAAATCCTCCACTCAATACATAAATCACTAAAAGCACATATTCCTTCTTGTCCACAAAACTATAGATAAATCTATTTCATCCTAATTCCCGGATGGGTAAACGAGTCTAAAATAGGCTTAAGGATAATCTTGTGGAGCTAAAAATGAATAGGCTATTAGGCTCAACGGGCTTCAAGCAAAGGATATCATAATAGGGTAGGAAGGGAATAATAGGCTAACAAAAGTTGCCTCAATCATGTTTATGCAATGCACACAAGTCATATATGTGACCTCGAGAGGTTCTAACGCAAGTTCTGAAGATAGAGCAATCAAGATGAGCAATTCACACACAAAAGAAAGAGGACTCATGAATGTCGGTCCGAGGCTCAGAAGCTCACGGCTTTTGTCTTAGAATCTCAATCTCAACAAGTCTCAAGCAATGATCAATTTTGAAAGAATTATAGCATAAACCCAACAATCTAGATCATCACAAGCTTTTTAACAGCCTTAGAGGATATCATCAACCAATCTCAATCAAGGAAATGACAAGTTCCTCAAGAAGAGCAAGGAATCTTTATAGCAAGGGTTCATCTCAAAAGATCTATATGCAAATGAAAATGCAATGCATGAAATGCACATGAAAAATAAAAGAAAAGAAACAAAAAATTATATGCAAAAACGGAGTTACACCAGAAGTTCCCCACCCCATGCTTAAAATATACTTTGTCCCCAAAGTAGAGAAAGAAAGAATAAGGAGGATGAGGAAACTCACAAAATATGAAGCATTTTGGCATGGTATCTTCTGGCCATCGGGAAATTCAGCCAAGCTTCCCATCTGAATTCAACAGCAACTCCCTTAATTAGCTCACATCAGATAGAATTTGGAAGTTTAAACGGGCAGCCCAGCAGAAATTCGAGCAAGCTACTTGGATTCTGTGCACCGGAGTTGGAAAAACATAGGCATATCCTTTTGCAAATTGATCCTGGGCACGACACAAAACAGAGAAGACGCCACAAACAAGCACATTCCAACATCCAACCAAATAGAGCATCCAAGAGAGAATAAAAGAAAAGACAGGTACAACAAAATTCTGCCCAACAACTCATGCTCATCCATATTTTACAAAGTAAAACCATGAAAATGAAATGGACACAAGGAACATGAGACAAGTAGGAAGTGAACCATGGGCACAATCACATTTCTCAATCAGCTAACATAGCCCAGTGCAAATCAGGAATGTAAGTAGCCATCATGTCCAATGAATCAGTTCAAATGTCATTCTGCAGCAGCCATTTAGTAGCATAACAATTCACTTCCATGACCAAGACAGGTTCAACATAGCAACACTAGGCCAAGCAAGACTCGAGAAGCACAATAGGTAGAGAGAAACCCAATCAACACAACTAAGCAGCATAAAAATAAGATAATACCAAAACAAAGCACCAAATCAGCAAAGCAGAGAATTGCAGCCCGGAAAAATTGTAGTAAATTAAAACAATCCCACAGCTAAGATCTGATGGAGTGAATGAATACATTGCTCAATAAACACCCCGGAAAAATTGCAGCCCCAACATCAGTAGCATCAGACTAAATCGAGCATAATCAAAGAAGTAACACCAAGCAATATATTCCACTCAATTCACATCGACATTCCATCTATAAAATTCAGAACAATAAACACCCCGGAACTCGGGTTACTGGATTCAGAACAATAGAGTGAAGAGAAAGATATACCCATAAACACCAATTAAGTGAAAACACCAATTAAGCAGAACAAGACAATTCCCATAAACAAAATCCACCAACATCAACTAATGTGCAGATTGTGATTTCAGTTTTCCATAAGAGTTTCACAAGTACACAACTGGCGAAGGTGGAGAGCCATACCTGCGGTTAGCATCGGGATTGAAAGTCGAGGACTCGTATTTGGAGATTCGAGTCCATGGCGGAAGCAGCAGCAGCAGCAAGGGTTGAGGCTGCGTCGGGCGGCGAGGGCTGAGTATAGAAGTTTAGGGCCCCAGCGGGGCATGACTGGTGGAGCGATGCCGGTTGAGAGCTCCGGTGCGACGTCTGGTGGTTAGGGGAGCCGGTGCGAGAGGGAGAGCGACGCGAGGGCTGTGCGGGAGAAGGAGAGGGTTTAGGTAGGAGAGGCGACCTGAGGGAAGATCCTGGCGAGAAGGACGGCGGAAGAGATCTGGGTGGCGAGAGAGAGAGCAAAGGCTGGTGGTGCGGCGCCAAGATAGGGTTCCGGCGACAGCGGGAGAGAGAGAGCGGAAGAACAACAACCCAAAGAGAGGAGAAGGACGCGTCTTTTTTTTCATTTTTGATTTTTTTTTATAGAAAATTTCACTCGACCGAGTGAATAACATACTCGACCGAGTAGCGATCTTACAGCACTTCCTGGAGTCAACTCGGACTAAGGGGAAATTCCACTCGACCGAAAGGACCCAACATGAGTTTTTTTTTTTTTTTTTTTTTTTTTTTTTTAAAGACAGAACTATATATATAATTTTATTCTTAATAAAAAAAAATTCTACCTTTATTTAGAATAAAATAACATGAAATAAAAACTCACCTTAGTTACCTCGAAAGCGTTTGAACCTTCCCGAATGGATGGTCCTTGGCTCGATCCATCCATCAAGTAGAGTTTTTTCGGAGCGGATTAGTAGAGATCCATTGAAATTCAAGCTCCTTATAAATTTGCTCTCCCTCTTCTTAGAGTATCGTCCCTTTGTATCTTCACTAAACTCGAAAAATGGAACCCATTCCTCGTGCTCTAAAATCTCCACGTCTTCAAAAACCTCCATGTCAAGAAAGACGATAGTGCAATCGTCATTGTCACTAACCTCACCTTCAACACAGAAAACTTTGGGAAAACATGGAACATTCATTTGTTGAGCCTCTTGGATCCGCAACATCTCATCCTCAAAAACAACTTGGATCTTTGAGAGGTGGGTTTCCAAGAAAGTGAAGTACTCTTCCATATAAATCAACTTTGACGATTTTTGTGAATTTTCTGAAGCTTGATCTCGACACCCAGGCGATGCGTATCCCTCGGTGATATCCCTCTCGTAAGAAAGGTGAGGATGCAACGAGTAGTACACCTCTCGTTCATTCCCAAACAACACCGGGCAATCACTAGCTACATGATCAAAAGCTCCACAAAACTCACAATAGCTTATGCCATCCATTTGAGCACAACCTGAAATCAAAAACAAAAGGAAAAAATCAAAAGCAAAAGAACGACTTAGAAAAATCAGTCTAAACAAACAACCAATACAAACAATAGTCCACGGCAACGGCGCCAAAAACTTGATAGGCTAAAACCTACACCCACAAGTGTATGGGGTTCAGTTGTAGTATATCGAGTGTCGTATCCACAAGGACTATGTGGTATCGATTATCAATTCAAACTGATTTAACTAAGTCAAGAAAATAAAGGCGAAATGTCTATATGGATGGAGAAAGTAACCAACTAATGAGAAACAACTATGCAAAAATAGGTATTAAACAATGGATACGAGGCAAGTCTAGGGTAAAAGATCACCACAATGACGCTTTAGTAGATTAATATTAATATTCGTGCCACCTTCTCTGAATTTGTTGAAGGTAGATTGTCTAAGGTAATCGCTAATCTCCTTTCGGGATCAAAGCGAATGTATCTAAATTGGTTAACAATCACCTTTCGGACTCAAGCAACCAATTTAGACCCTTTAAGTTCTTAGAATTCTAGATGATAATCATATCAATGTCGCCTTTCGGTATCGATCAATATCAAAATCATCTAAAATATCTATGACAATCTATAAATCCTCAAGAAGCTTAATTTCACTTTCGATCAACTAAACTTCAGGTTTAATCATATGGTTCCGATGGATCCAATAGCTTTTCGGCTTAAATTCACCATCTAAATTCTAACATAGGGTTTTAGTCTTTCGATTTCAAACCCTAAATCAGTTCTAACCAATTTTCATCAATTAGGGCTAGCGCAATAGGATTAAATCTAACAATAATCAGACAAACGAATATCAATCTCAACACTACCAAATCATCGTTTGGATCACCCTAACCCTAGAACGGGGAAATTAGAAAAGCATAATAAAATAAACAATGAACTAGATTATAGACAGAAATAGATCAAAGTTTAGAATATAATGCAAACCGAAATTTCCGTCCTCGATCCAAAGTGTATACCGTCAAACCAAGAACAACCTAAACCTAAAAAGTGGCCGAAGCCATGTACGGCCAAACCAAATTCTGAACTCCCCTCTTGAATTCTAAAAACGGGAGTATATAGTTTTATTTTTAGGAAATTACAAATTTGACCCACAAACTTAAATAACTAAATTGCATCCCAACACCCGATTATAAATTAACTCCACAAAACAGCTCCCACATTTAGCAACTTCCGCACTTGGCTCTTTAGTTCCTCGCTTCCGATTCAATATGCTCGACGCTCCATAATAAAGCTTTGTTTTCCTTTATATTGACCTCAAAATGCCTGAAACAAATAAAAACCAGGTGTAGACTCCGAAAATGCAAAATAAAATAAATAAAGTATAAAATATGATAAATATGCATGAAAATGCCCTAAACTAATATGCAAATGTATGCCTAAAATATGACTAAAATAGATGTTATCACTAGGTGATTCTGGTAATGCTTCGGGTAGTACGAGGAGTGTAAGGAAGGGCTCGTAAATATTGAGGACATGGTATTAGAGGGTACTTGGGTGTGAAGTTAGAGATAAGAGTTGGATTCTTAGAGGTGGATGGTGTGGTACTGCTTGGCGGAAGGAAGGGCGAGGTTTGAGCATCGAGATAAATTGGGATTCTTTGGGGAATTTTTTGTCTGAGTTGACATTGACGAGTCTAGAAGAGGATTAGTCTTGGCTTGAGAGTGGAGATGGGCGAGTGGTTGAGTTTTATTTTGACTTGTATGATGTGAGGATTGTCTTGATTATGTGATTTATTTATATCTGTTGGCATGATGTTAGATAACGACCATGATGAACCTGATATGGAATTACATGTTGATATGCAATATTAAACTCTAGTTGGTAGTGACAAGTGTTACCATGATATATTACTCCTTTATTATCTTGTTATGTTGTTTTGGAAGCATGTTAGGATGTGAGGTGATATGATATATGAAGTAATGATGAGTATGAACTATGAGATAATGATGTGTTATTATGTGGAAGCATGATGTTTTATTATGTTGTAGTAAGCATGATGATGTATTATATGGGTGACTAGCATGATTATTGATTATGTAAATTATGAATATGACTTAAAGTATGGACATTACTTGTATATATGAGATAATGGTGCATGATTTCGAAATGGTCGTTATATGGTTTTGTGCCAAGTTAAGGTGATATCTTTTAAGGCATATTGACATTTTGATGATTTATATTTTATATACTACTTGATCTTCCTTTTTCCGAATCTTGATAGCATGACTTTATTGTGTTGATATGTTAACGTGATGAATCTGTTCTACTCGTGTTGTGATATCGATATGCGATTGTGAGATTTGATGTGTATTGGCGTACTAACCCCATAACATCTAACCCGTTGATTTCTGGACATGTGTGCTTACATGATGAGTGATGAGCATTCGATTATGCACTTGTGATGCCTTCGGTATGTTATAGATATACCTTATGATTCGTAGTGTGTTGAGGCTTGTTGTTCCTTTGTTACTTGAGACTTTTGGTTATTGTACTTGTTGAGTTATGAATGATTTTGCATGATTGTTATGCGGGAGACTGATTTGATTTTGGAGGATTTTGACGAAATTTTGATCGAAACGATTTTACTTGTGTTTGGTGTAAAGTTGCTTGGTTAAACGTCTTATTTGAAGATTTTGAGCGGTTTGAAAAGGAATTACCTGAAATTTTAAAGAATAAACGTTACCGAGAATTTCAACGATTATAAGGCCAATCTTTTTCAACTGCAGAATTCCTTTTAAAACTTTTCAAACCCGGACAACTCTATGATACTTCACGAAGTAGATACAAACATTTTATGAGGGCGCTTGTAGGGTGCTTGCTAAGACCTAGTGAGGACATTGTAGAACTTTTAGAGTTGTGGTATTTCCAAAAAGTCAAAGCAAGGATGTGATAGGGGCGCTTATTGCATACTTGTCCAGGCCAATTGGAGATGTCACGACCGTGACTAGGATGTTGTGAGAATCTCGGAAGACGCAACCGAGATGATTACGAGATCCTTGGACATGGCCCTTGGACTCATTAATTTCAAACTTCATCCCCTACTTTGTTTTGGTTTTAGTCTCGGGGACGAGACTTGTTTTTAGAGGTGGATGATGTAAAGACTCGGATTTTAAAATCCTAACTTTTTATAAAAAATGAATTTAAATTGGATATTTCAGGAAAAACTCGCTCTTAATTTAATAAATCTAACTCGAAACTCTTAAAGCGGATTCCGGTCAAAATTTAAATTTTATGCAAAATAGATTTTTCTTCCCGCTTTCACATGCCGAGAATTGAAAAATGATGTTCGGATTTCATTATTAAAATCCGATTGAAAGATTTAAATTTTATTTTGATCGAGTCGGGATAAGGCCGGGAGAGTGGGTTTCAGGGTTTAATTTTGGGTATTTTGATTTTGGGAACACTTTGTCTTCTTCCCCTTTGTTTTCTATCAGACCCGATCTGATGCCCCATCCTCCAGCTCACCTATTTGTGTTTCTTTTACAAATCAAGAACAACATCTCCCACACTCCCTCCTTCTTCACTTCCTTGACTCTCCCATTTTAGTATGCTACCAAATGGACCCTTGAAAAGTAGCCCCTATGCCAACCCACCCCTGCAACACACTCCCCTTTTGAATTCCAATTGCTGTAAATCCCATCTGAAACCCTACACTCTCTCCTCTCACTGCTCTCTTCCTCTTCACTTCTTTATTCTGCCTCAAGAGGCCTCCATTGGAGCCTTGTACGTTCAGAAAAACCCATCACCCAAAATCACCACCTCTATTCTCCGGTTGCACCACACCCATCACCATTTTCGATTCCACACTTTCCTGGCACCGTCAAGTCACCGTGACCACCAGCAACCCTCCTTGCTCAGCTGCTACCGTCACCTTCGAGGAAAGTCAGGCAACCCAACATCTTTGCTCTCCCTTATTCGAACAGAATCAGCGACTCCGAGCCCTGTTTCAGACCACCAAACGTCGCCATCATCGTCACTTCTTCCTCCTCTATTTCGATGCCGAGGAACAGAGCCACCAGCAGCACTCCTCACGACTCCCTCGCCGTCCCAGGATAGCGCAGAGCAGCCAAGGAGCAGCCGGCGCCGCCGAGCCGCCACCTTCTTCCTCCCTTCCTCTCGCATTGGATCCGAGTAGGTGAGTTTGATTCTATTTTCAATTCCGGCTTGAAACTCCTTCAATCGCGCTCGTTCTCATCCCTCCCTCTTCCTAGGCCAAACTCGAACCCCTCTCGAGCTATCGAAGCCGGAGCCTCCCTCGAGCCCATCGGAGTCGGTGTTTTGCGCGATCGGTAATCCTCCTTTCTCTCCCTCCTCCCTTACCGCGTTTTCACTTTGTTTGTCTGGGTATAGTCGGAATCAGAGTTCAGTCTGTTCGGTCTGTTTCCGTTAATAAACTGCTCTGTTCTATTGATTTGGGGAAGGAGGGTTCAGTTGAACCGGGTCTCTTATTTTCTTTTTGGTGAACCGGCGGTTAGGGCCTATTTAATCGGTTCATTAAATCACATTCAAATTTGGGAATTGGTTTGGGTTTCGGGTTGGGCTCAGATCCGGATTCCTTCAATGGGTTGGGCTGTTGTTTCTTTTTAGTTGTTGTTGGTCATTGTTATGATTTAAGAAGTGGTTACTTATGTTGTTATATATATGTTATGATTTTATTTAATTAGTGTTAGTTACTATCATTATTATATTATTCTGTTTTTGGAAAAAAAAAATATTTTCTGAAATTATGATTATCCATTTTAAAGTATTTTAAGATAATTGGAATATGTAACTTGTGATGTGTAAAAAAGTGATTTGGAAATTAGGAGATGTTTTATTTCTATTGATATATAAATATGGTTGTGAAAATAGAATTATTTTGTGATTTAATGCCGGACTTTATTCTGTAATGATTTCGAAAAAAAAAAACATGTCGGAATTATTTTAATTGTATAGATTTACAAGTGATTAAAGATTTAATGTTTATAAATATGTTTTGGCCATTTATGATATGAGGAAATGTTTTGAAAATGAGTTGACTTAACTTGATATTTAAGGGTTTGGAAAACTTTGGGAAATGAGTTTGGAAATATGGTTGGTACGATTTCACCAATGAGTTTGATTGGAAATAAATGATTTTGATTGATGTTGATCATATCGGAAAGATTTTGGAAAATGGTTTTACTATCGATTGGTTTTGAGAATGTTGGGAACTTGGGTTCTGTGTATATGAATGTTAGCCCGATAGCTTATGAAAATGGCTTGATGATAGGCGTGTATTGCCTTTGGATTGCTTTAATTTGGACTTGCATCTGGGCCCTTGCTTGTATTATCTTGTTGTTCTGCATCTTCAGGTAAGTTCCTTAGGGGGCTTACTCAGGTTGGACATTCATGTCTGTTGTTGCATTTTATGTTAGGTGTTGCATATGCATAAAAGCATGCCATGTAGTATCTTGTTTAGGTTGCACTAATTGAATGAGCATCTGCTTACTTATTGCGTTTGAAACAGAACGACCGTTATCTGTGATAGTCCTAGAGTCTTTGCTAGGGTCATAGGGTAGCCCAGCCTCATCGGGTACCCTGAGTCAATCGAGTCATGAACTTCCTTATATTATGAGATGCCTGCGGGCTTTATTGTGGAGCGGGTTAGGCATGCGTGCCGCCCGATGATGATGGAATGCATTCACGAGCTGGCCAGTCTCCGCCCTATCGGAAGGGGGGTGGAGGTTGGAGAGGGATATGCCATTTGGCATTGTCTTGGGCCCTTTACAGTATTTCTGCACATTATTATGAACTAGGAGCATGCTAGTGTGTTTGACTTTCGTACTGCATTAGAGCATCTTTATTAGGTATAGCACATACTATGTGGCCTCAGCGAGGACTGCCGGTCCCATATGAGTGGCTCGATCTGACTCCTTTCCCTTTTCTTCTTTTAAGGGTATTTTCTGCAGATTTTGAGTGCTCGATGTCTATATGACGGGGTTCCTTTTGGAGAATCGGAGAATCTGGCTAACATTCTAAGTTGGTAAAATGGTAATCACTCACTTATGATTTGGTTTTGACCCGGCTTTGCGATGACATTTGTATCTTAAATTTGCTTCCGCTTTACTTTCGTTTGAGATGGATTCCGCGACATAGTCTTAGGACAAGTTAAGGGTACCCAACGGCCCTTCGATGTTTTTAGGGTTTGAAATCCCTCTTTCTACAAATCTTAAAATGAGTTTGAAACCTCGACCCGTACCTGGATTGCAAGATCCGAACAAGGGGTTTTATCCCTTGAAACGTAACCCGGAAATCGTAATTCTGTGCCGTTACATCATGGCACTAACATTCTCCTTCGGATTCACTACCACCTGCGATGGTAACTTCCCTGAATCTTTCGCTTTCAATTCTTCAATCTCCTTATCCATTTGACTTAACAATTTTTCTTGAATACTCTTCTTATCCAACAATAACCTCAATCTCTCATCTCTATCATCTTGTTGAGTGTTTCTCGGGCGATTCTCAAATTGTCCTCTTTGAAAAGGAACTTGTTGCTATTGGCCTCAGTTGTTGTATCCACTTTGATAGTTCACATTTAGCCCTGATTGTAATTGTTACCAAAGTTGCGGCAAGGTCCATAATCCATAGCATTCACATCAGCAGCGTCCTTCTGAATCAAGGAACACTTATCATTCAGATGAGTTGGATCTCCACAAACACCACATGGTCTAGGCTGATGGGATTGATTCATTTGCATAGGCATCTTGTTCACTCTCTATGTAAGCTTATCTATGTCGCCCTTATGACCATCTCTAGAACTATCCAACCTATGAACTCCTGTAACTCCTTGGTGTCTCCCATATTGTTGCGATGCATTAGCCAACCCTTAAAAAATCTACATTGGTTCCTGAGGTGTTTCATCCAAAATATCTCCTCCGCTAGTAGCATTGATGAAACTCCTATCGGTGTCAAGCAAGCCTTCATAAAGATATAAAACTAGATCATCCTCGTGTATACCATGTTGCGGACAACTACCCTTAAGCTTTTTAAACCGCTCAACATACTCATAAAGACTCTCCTTAGGTGATTGCTCAATACTGGACATCTCTTTCTTAAGTTTGTTGAGGAGAGTCACAGGAAAGTACTTTTGGAAGAAAGCTTTCTTCTATTGCACCCAAGTAGTAATGCTTTTTGGGGGTAGGTAATAAAGCCAATCACTTGTAGAATCTTTCAAGGTAAAAGGGAACACTCTCTACATCAATTGGACATCGGTAAGGCCTTGGGGTATAAGTCTATTACACACACTCACAAAGGTAGCAAGATGCTTGTTTAGTTCCTCCCAGGTAATCCATGAAAATAGGGTAAAATAGAAGACCAATTCGACTTATACTCAAATCTTGAACCCTCATGGAGATCAGGAAGACTAATTGCAAGTGGTTTAACATCAAATTAGGTCCTTTTAGGCTTCTCAGGGTCCTTCTCGGCGGATCAACAACTTTGTCTACCATCTCCTTGTTTGTATCAAACTTGAGTCTCCTTTTCAACCTAAGAGATCTTTCAATCTCATAATCAAAGGACAAATGCACTGAATTAGAAGATCCAGTTTGAACCATACAACGACACAAAAGACTCAAAGTGAAGAGAAATTGAAAGAGATACAGAAAAGCAAACTCTTTTCTTCTCACTGGCAACGGCGACAAGAATTTGATGTGGGACGAACGTCGTTGGCACATTCTCCCTTTATCAAATAGTAATATAAACCAAATTCAAACACAAAACCAATAGATTAGGCAATCAATCACTTCATAAACTAAACAACTACCAGTATAGCGATGAAGTCCGATGTCGAACCCATAGGGAGAAACGATATCAAAGTAGAAAGAACATTTCACCTGTAATTCTCTAACAATGGCTGGAATTCATGGTCCTAGGATTGATCTATCAATTATTCATAAACATAGGTTTACTTGACTAAGGTTGAGAGATCCGCAACACTCGCCTTATTCAATATCACTAAAGAATAGCATTAAGGACTCAAGTAATCAGACCAATTGGCACATTGATTCAATGCAATTAAGACAGATAGGCACAAACCAAACTCATCCCTAATCGAACATCCACAACATAAATCAATTGAATTCATCAACTACAAAGACAAAGAAACATCACTATCTCAATACCTTTGTTTGCTATCAAGAAAACAACAACGAATTCATAGCTACGGTGCAATTCCTAACATGATGATCAATCATAGAAAGGAACAAAAATAGAATCAATAAGCACAAGATGATAACTATGAATATGAATAAATAAATATAATTAAATCCTCACAATCCAAACAATCATGTCTTCGAATCACATGAGAAACTATGAGTTTAGCAACTTATATAGCATCTGTAAGATTGGCCAAACCCTAGTGGAAATAGAAATAAAATATTAGGAAATAATGTCTTCGGATCAAAAATCGCAAATGTTGGAAACTGGCCCACGGTGGGCGCCGCCTATGCAGTGACGAATTTCCCTCGATTGACTTCAATGAACTCTACTGTCGTGCTTCCTTGCTCTTCTCTAGCTTCTTACTTAGCGTCCATATGCTCCAAAACATGGCTCTAAAGCTCTTCCAAAGCCCCTTCAAGGTCAGAATGTAATTTTGCATAATAAAAACTAAAACGGCATAGATTCCGAACTCGAATACTTCACAAGGAATATACGAAACTAGACCAAAACATTAGCAAAACCAATACCTAACGGAAATAAAAAATACCTATAATGCCTATATGAAATATGCATTGTCAAGGACGTATGTGTTCCAGCTGGTGCAGATTCTTGTATACCCAAAGACTCCTGAAGACGCATTGGTAGCTGTTTCGTTTGATACAAGAACTCTTCCCGAACTTTTAAGTAATCAGATGTTTGTAATTTACGAACTGGCACCAACTAATGTTCTTTTTTGTTTACAATTAATGGATATGGGCACGCTTGTTTCCTTTTTTTTTCCATATGTTATAACCTATGTAATCCGCTTGTTTAGAAATCTATGTAATCCACTTGGTGAAAAATTACATTAGCACATCTACCTTATAGCTTTTTCTCAACCAAACACTCAATATATTTAGCCGTTAAAAGTACATGAATAATTTGATATAATCATATAAATATCCCCTAGGTATATCGTATACTCAACTAAATATTCATTTGAATACACACACACAGAATACGGAGTATATATGTACTATCCATTTGAATATATTCGTTTGAATCATATGAATATTCATCTGAATCATTTCAATATATCTATATTTGGACGAATATTTATGACTTATATTGAGATTAATATTCATTTCAAAATTCCTAGAGAGAGAGAGCCGGGTGCGTAGAGCCGAGTGCAAGTGCTCGAGGACGCGCTGGAGCGCGGACGCGCCTCGGCGCCTGGCGCCGCGAGATGCCGAGGACGTCAAGTGATGCTTCTCCTTGGCTTGCGACATTTCTGAATGTCTAGCGACGTTTTTTTTCTGGGTTTGGTTTGTGCAATTTCCGAAGGACTTGGAATGTGTTTCGGGTTTGTTGATTGCCGTATGTATCTAAGAACATAAGAGAACTTGAAAACCTTTGGATTGGGGACCGAGGAACCTTTTAATCCTAAAAAGGGTTTGTCAATATAATTCCAATCAAATTTTATTGAATGAAATACAATGTGTTTAAATAGAAAATATGAACCAATTTTATCTTGCAAAGATCGAACTTTGGTTAACTAAAGATAGATAAAATAAGGATAGAAAACTAACAACTTGGTGGACAAGAATTATATCTAGAAGATATATAATTATTTCCACATTTTATTTTCTAAATTCATAAATTAAATTAACTAAATAAAATAATAAAAATCAGCTCACCATCAATCGACACTTGGCATGACCCATGGGCAACTCGAAATCGACCCACCTTCACTCAGTATGGGGGTGTGTCAAGTGAGACATGCTTGTGTCGAGTGGTGTCATGTCAAGGTGGAATGAGGTTGTAAACAAAGATCTTGAGTTGACGGTTGAGCTTTGAGTCATACCATCTCTCATCTTGAATCGTCTTGTCATCGAGAGTCATCGGATCTTGAGTGTTATCAGTCACATTCTATTGCTTTGATATCCAATCACTCTTTGATAGTGTTCCTTTCTGATAGTGATTTGATAGATAGGAAAGATATTCTTTCTATAGGATCGACCCCTTACTATTCCACTATACTAGTTACTAGGTTCCTAGTTGAGTTGTTGGTTTGGATTATTCTTTTTGGTGTTGTAGAAAGGTAACGATGTTCTGCACCACACCAAATTTTGGCCCCGTTGCCGGGCAGAATTAGTTTATTTCCTTTTTTTCTCTTATTGCTATATTGGGTAAATCACCTTGGTGGATTATTTTTTGGTTACTACTCAATCTTTGTTGAGTTTTTTTGAAGGTTAAACAAAGATGGCTGAAAATGTTGAACCTCCTCTCATAAGGACACCGAGACATAAGAGAACCTAATCTGAATTCCCAACACCTTGCGATTACATTACCTGAACTCCTTGATGGCTCCAAATTGGGATACAAAGCTGATTGGTTACTGTTTCTTCCAGTTTTCCACAGGATGATTGGAGATGACCCAAATAAGCATCTTACTGAATTCGTTAGTGTCCGTGATCGACTCAGACGTCAATGATTTAATGACGATGAACTCATGTTGAGGTTGTTTCCGTTCACCCTGAAAGACGCAGCGATGGATTGGCTACACTATCTTCCTAAAGGAAGTATTACAACTTGGTTCGAGTTGAAGAAAGCTTTTCTGCTGAAGTTTTTCCCTCCTACTCATATGAGTAAGGTAAAGATGCAATTGACTAGCATAGAACAACTCCCTAGGGAGAGTCTCTCTGACTACCTTTAGAGATTTAGGCGACTCAAGGCAAGTTGCCCTCAACATGGATTTCGGAAAGAGGATTTGATTCTATATCTTTACGAGGGGTTGCTTGACCAAGAGCCCATTGTCATCAACGCTACTAGTGGAGGTGATATACCGGACAAGACGCTAGAAGAAGCAATGCAGATCTTTGATGGATTAGCAAATTCGACTCAGCAGTACAAGAAGTCTGGTGGAATTGGGAATCCATTTGCATTAGATGATCCTGTGAAGGGCTGTGAGGAGAAAGTTGTGAAGCTGACGGAGATTGTGATGAAGGTGGCGACTCAGATGGCTACATCGAATGCTCAGAGGAAGCAAGAAGCTCGAGAATCATATTGTATGAACTCTGAAGTTCCTAAGGGGGGTACTTTTAGAGATTTGATAATGATGGTAAGACATCAAGGAGAACTTCTGTGACATATGTCCCAAGAGCTATAAGAACTCATGTTGAGAAATTGGAAAAAGGATTTGTCCAGAGAAGACTCTATGATTATGACTCTTGGAGGGAATGACTTGGGTTTGTCCAATGAAAAGTTAAGAAAGAGGTTAAAGGAGATGATTTGTGAAGAAAATGTGGAAAAAGAGAAATCAGAGGCACACTGTTGAAACGACGCCCACCACCCCTTGATACGACCCCCGCCGCTACCGCCAGTGATGGAGCCGATTTTTTATGGTGTTGAATCTTCGATGAAATCATCGGAGGAGTGGTCTTCTGAGGTTTTGAAGCATGTACCACCCTTATCTTATGTATCGAATCTTGACCGTAAATGGGAAAACGACAAGGATTTATTCAATACTTTCACCACACGCCAAGTAAATATTCCTCTCATAAATGGGAAAACGAAAAGTGGAATATTTACCTCACAATGAGCAAAGGTGTCATATAGAATTTGTTCATTTTCCCACTTACGATCAGATCTTAAGACATGAGAAAAGGGTGGTGCAGGTCTTGAAACCTCAGAAGACTACTCCTTGGAAGATTTCTTTGGGGGTTCAACAACTTCAGAAATCGGTTCCGTCACTAGAAGGGCGGAGGGCGTCGTGTTCGCAGTGTATCTCCAATTCCGTCTCGTCCTCTTTTCTTAAATCAACTTCTTACTTAGGTGTCTCTTCAACATTCCTAGTGGACACATTCACTTGTTTACCTCCCCTAAGCATCATGGCACTAACATTCTCCTTCAGATTCACTACCACCTGCGATGGTAACTTCCCTGAATCTTTCGCTTTCAATTCTTCAATCTCCTTATCCATTTGACTTAACAATTTTTCTTGAATACTCTTCTTATCCAGCAATAACCTCAATCTCTCATCTCTATCATCTTGTTGAGTGTTTCTCGGGCGATTCTCAAATTGTCCTCTTTGAAAAGGAACTTGTTGTTGTTGGCCTCTGCTGTTGCATCCACTTTGATAGTTCACATTTAGCCCTGATTGTAATTATTACCAAAGTTGCGGCAAGGTCCATAATCCATAGCATTCACATCAGCAGCATCCTTCTGAATCAAGGAACACTTATCATTCAGATGAGTTGGATCTCCACAAACACCACATGGTCTAGGCTGATGGGATTGATTCATTTGCATAGGCATCCTGTTCACTATCTGTGTAAGCCTATCTATGTCGCCCTTATGACCATCTCTAGAACTATCCATCCTATGAACTCCTGTAACTCCTTGGTGTCTCCCATATTGTTGCGATGCATTAGCCAACCCTTAAAAAATCTACATTGGTTCCTGAGGTGTTTCATCCAAAATATCTCCTCCGCTAGTAGCATTGATGAAACTCCTATCGGTGTCAAGCAAGCCTTCATAAAGATATAAAACTAGATCATCCTCGTGTATACCATGTTGCGGACAACTACCCTTAAGCTTTTTAAACCGCTCAACATACTCATAAAGACTCTCCTTAGGTGATTGCTCAATACTGGACATCTCTTTCTTAAGTTTGTTGAGGAGAGTCACAGGAAAGTACTTTTGGAAGAAAGCTTTCTTCTATTGCACCCAAGTAGTAATGCTTTTTGAGGGTAGGTAATAAAGCCAATCACTTGTAGAATCTTTCAAGGTAAAAGGGAACACTCTCAACATCAATTGGTCATCTGTAAGGCACCCAAGTAGTGATGGAGCCGATTTTTTATTGTGTTGAATCTTCGATGAAATCATCGGAGGAGTGGTCTTCTGAGGTTTTGAAGCATGTACCACCCTTATCTTATGTATCGAATCTTGACCGTAAATGGGAAAACGACAAGGATTTATTCAATACGTTCACCACACGCCAAGTAAATATTCCTCTCATGAATCTAGTTGAATCTGTTCCTCCTTATGCTAAATTCCTTTGGGACGTTTGCAGGACCAAGAAATCGCAATGGGAGAAGGAAAGAGATGGTAAGGAACTGCAAGAAAATCTTTCATTAGTTTTTCAAAAGCGATTGCATGAAAAATACGGAGACCCATGTATGTTTACTTTTCCTTGTACGATTGGTGAAGTTACATTCAAAACTTCCATGGTTGATATTGGTGCATCTATTAATGTGATATCGTATAAATTATATATTGAATTGGGTCTGGGTCCTCTGAATGAAACTATGGTTTTGATACAAATTGCTGATCGCTGTCAATTTCACCCCAACGGGATGGTTGAGGATGTTTTGATTAACATTTGATGATTTGATTTTCCCTACTGATTTTTATGTGATTGACATGGGACTTGGTATACCCGAGACACCTATCATACTAGGTAGACCCTTTTTGCAAACTGCTAAAGAAAAAGTTGATTGTTCTTATGGGTCTTTAACTGTGGAAGTCGATGGAAAAAGAGCTGAATTTTTTATCCCTGACGAGAAATCTGCTGCCTATTCTCTGAATCTGGTTGATATTGTAGGTGCTTTCACTAAGGATATTATTCATATTGATCATTCTGACCAGTTACAGGTTGTTTTAGAATCACCCTTGGGTGAATTATCTTATGACTATGCTTTGCTTGATAACCTGCAAGAATTATCTATGGCACTTGATGTCAATCAAGATGACTGGTCTCATGCTTATATAATTGAATCTTTAGATCCTCCTAGTGAAAAGCTACTTCCGTCTGTCATTCAGGCACCAAAAGTTTAATTGAAACCTCCCCCTGATCATTTGAAGTATGCATTTTTAGGAGAGGGTGACACCCTTTCTGTTATCATTTCTAATAAGCTTACTCTTGACCAGGAACAAAGGTTGGTGGATGTCCTTAGGGAACATCGCACTGCCTTGGGAGGGACCATTGCTGACATCAAAGGGATTAATCCAACATTGTGTATGCATCATATACTCATAGTGGACGATGCAAAGCCGACAAGACAACCTCAGCGACGGTTGAATCCGCCCATGATGGAGGTCGTCAAAAAGGAAGTCTTGAAGCTCCTTCAGGCATGTATGATCTATCCTATTTCTAATAGTCAATGGGTAAGTTCTACACAAGTGGTCCCTAAGAAGGGGCTATCATGGTCTTTGAGAACCAAGAGGTTGAGATGGTACTGTTGTTGCTGGAGGATGGTCAAGTATGAAATATAAATAAAATATAAAGCAAACTGAATCCCTCTCTCAGCAAATAAATACAAGACTTTCTCCCGTTTTAGTAGAAGGCAGTAAGGATCGATCCACGAGGAAGCGTTTCAGCGCCCTTCTTTCCAGCTCTAAATCTCAGCACGATCTCGGTCAGAAGCGTACTCGACTCTAAGTAAGGTACTCGACTTTGACCACAGTGTCAACTAAAACAGTAAACAGAAACGAGCAGAAAACGAAAACCAAGCAAAACTATTCGATGTCGACCAAACCTCCTCGACGTCGATGAAAACTTACTTGATCTCGAGTAAAAACAGAAACCAAAATCATGCCTTTTCGAATGTAACCGAATGTAAACACGAAATTTTGGGAAAATAAATCAATGAACTGAAATACTTCCAAGATCAGGGTATCAACACCACAACGATAAGCTTGCAAAATAACTTTTGTTATTAACAAACAGGAAGATAGAGGCTTTCGCATAAACCCTGATTGTTACTAACCCTTTTTCACATAATTAATCCAAGTTGTATTAAGATCACTTTCGCTTCAATAACACAAACAATGATCACCTTCAACTTTCGCAAAAGAATCATGCTCATAGGGATAGAAGACGAAATCACATCAAAAGATTGTACCTTTACCGCATCACCTCACATGGCTACCGTCGGGCTCACCCCGACCCTAGAAGTTGGGTAACTACTCGCTCTTCATCTTCAAGAAACACATCAACAACAAAAAGGAACTAAATTGTATTAATGAAATAAAGTAAAACTTACAACCGAACAAAGCCAACTCCGCTCTCGCTTCACAACTCCACTCAGCCAGAAGTCTCTCTCTCTCTCTACTCGTTATATCTCTCTAATTGGAACTGAAATTTAATGCCTAGAAAACAGCCCCTAAGGCTTTATTTATAGTGTTCATTCCCTAGCTAATCTAGGAAAGAATAATCTATCTATATCTAAACTTTCTATCTAAAACATTAAGATAAAACTTGGAAATAAAAGAATTAAATCTAAAAGGAAATAAAGCTAATGTAGATAGATTCCTTCCATCTTGATAGATCTTGACTCCATGTTGATATATTTGACATGCCTTAGTTTGCAAGTAACTCCTCGTGCTCGAATTCCACTCAATCTCGGACTTGGACTGCTCGACATGGCTACTCGACATCGACCAAGTTACTCGACATCGAGTAGGGTCTTCTCTCCTCAAATTGCACTCGAGCTCAAGCAGGCTCTTGGCTCGTCGGGTGTACTCGACATCGAGTAAAGCTACTCGACGTCGGCCAGGTTTTGGCTCCTCGAGAGACTTTGCTCGACTTCGCTGGATTCCAACTCTAAAGTACTCGATATCGACCAAGTCTGGTCGATGTCGAGTACCTTACTCTTCGTCAGGTACGTCTACAGCTTCTCTTACCTGCAAAATTCATTAGACGGAAAATATCCACAATAGAAAAACTTAAAAACAATGTCCAAAACCAAAAACCAAAAGCAACAGTGTCCCAAAATCCCAAAAAACTAATTGTCTATTTACAAGCTCTAGACTTTATAGTCGCTAGGCCGACTTTCTACGTTAAGATCAAGGTGGCATTTGCAGGGCCCATGTAGCTTGGGCTTCAAATAAGACTCCATTTTTGTCCATCAGCTGCAATCCTCCTGAATGGATCTTGTTCACCGTGAAGGGTCTCATCTTCTTCTTGTTGAATTTGTTGGGAAACCAGTGATCCTTTCATTTGGAAACATAGACTTTGTCTCCGACTTCATATTCCTTGGGATTATCATTGGAAACCCTATATAATCGCACATACCAAGTTAAACCTCTCCCATGTATAGATAGATCTTTAATTGAAATAGGAGAAGAGATGTCCGTACCTTGGCTTACCGTTGAAGAATCGGAATTGGTGAGTTGGGTCTGGTGGATTACTAGCCGAGGAAGAAGGCGTCGAGTTCCCCACGACCTGGTCCACGTCGAGTACGGCTCTGGCTCGGGTGGGTTGCTCGTCGAGGAGAAATGGTGCTGGTCGACGTCGAGTAGGCTACTCGACATCGAGTAGGGCTCGGCTTTGGATGGTCCACTCGATGAAGGCGCCATCGGTGGTGGGCTCGGGTTCTGGTCGACGTCGACTAGAGTACTCGACGTCGAGTACCTCTGCTCGACTTCGACCCCATATTTGAATCCTAGTAAGGCATCCGAAAAAAGTTAATCGATATCGACTTACCTTGGTCGATGTCGAGTAGGTCATCTGCATCTTCATTTAGGATGGCCATGATCTCCTCCACCTGGGCTTCCCTATCCCTCTTTTCCAACTCCTTTGGAGTCATATTTCTTACCTTAGGCTCCCCGCATGTGATGTACCTGGCTGATATTGACTTGACTTCTTCCATGGGACCTGTGTGCCTTTCAGATTTATTAAAGGAATATTCAATTACCTCATCGCTGATGTTGAAAGTGAGCACCCCCTTCCTTACGCTTATGTTGGCATCCACCGTCGCTAAGAAGGGCCTTCCTAGAATGATTGGACAAGCAGGGTCCTCCGCCATATCAATAACTAAGAAATCAGTAGGGACAAAGAACTTACCTACTTGCACTGGTACATTGTCCACCATGCATGTTGGGATGACCAAAGTGTTGCTCGCCATGTATAACTTTGCATCCACATGCTCTAGAACACCTATCTTAACTTTGGACCATATTGATAAAGACATTATACTATTGAACAAATCCAATTGTTATAGCAAACATACCTAGATCTGGTCTTTTCTCAAGTACGTCCATCTGGCTGCACTCCTCCGCGATCTCAGCCATTGATCGCTTCTTGCTTAGAATCTCCTTGAAGAACTTGACGTAGGATGGCATCTCATTGAGAGCTTCTGCGAAGGGTATTGTGATGTTGAGCCTTTGAAGCATCTTTATGAAATGCTGGAACTTCTTCTCTGCTGGATCCTTTGGAGATCTTGATGGGAAAGGTTGCTTCTTCTTCGTCGGAGGTGCAGAAGGGTGGTCGACAGGAGCAGAAGGGTGGTCGACGTCGACTAGAGTCTCCTCGACGTCGAGTACAGTGGTCGACTTTGGGGTAGGAGTTGAGGTTTGGTCAATGTCGACTACTGGCTGGTCGATGTGGAGTTGTTGATCGATGTCGAGTGATCTGATCAAAGTCGAGTAGTCTGCTGCATCCTTTTTCTCCGTGTTGTGATCGAGCGTTTGTGTCTGTCGCCTAATCCTTAGGTTCGTGGCAGCCACATGTCCTATAGATTTACCTGTAGAGTTAGGTTTAGAGGATTCAGTGGGGTACCTGATTGTTTGGGGACGGATGTAGCCAGTCGACTGATCTGGGCTTCAATCGATTTCTGCCCGATATTGATTTCTCCAAGCCTAGAGTTGACACCATGCAAATGAGTTTGGATGGAATTGATAGATTGTTTGGTGTCTGAATGATTCCTCCGCATCTCCTCAAGAATGGTCTGTAGGTCATCTTTCTTACCTTCTCTGTCAGGGCGACCAGGAGCTCTGTAGGGATGGGGGTTTTCATGTTGGGGATGGCAATAATAGCTCCAGTTCTGGTTCTAATGTGGTCCTGAGTAGTGTCCTCCTGTATACCCTACCTCTTCGTGGGTTTCCGCGTGATGTACTTGATCGACGTGTGGGCAAGCAGTGGTATTGTGCCTTACAGACCCACATTTTAAACAAGGCTTATTTTTAGACAAGAATTTGACTTGTTTGGGAAGACGGGGTACCTGGTCATTGTGGAATTGCTCCCTGACATTTGGATCAACCTCCTTTGGTGGCACATACAATGGCATAGATGGGGTAGAGCTTTCATACCTTTTGTCAGCAGCGGCCGCAAAAGACCCATATGTGTTGTTGTAGTTGGCCAGCGTTTTGAAGACTTCCCATAGGCTGTGTAGTTGTAGCATGACCTTTCATACCTTTTGTTGTAGCATGGCGTGGGGTGTACTCGAGATACCCATAGGCTGTGTAGTTGTTGATTCCATCCTTTGTAGGCGCATCCAGGCAATTGAAGATGATCTCTTGGATGACGTAGGGTGGTTGTCCGTGCATAGGACATGATTTCAGAAGCCTCTTGTAGCGCTCCCAGACATGTGCAAGTGTTGTCTGAGAGCAGCTTTCTTTAGAGGAAGAAAGAACTTGTTAAGGAACAAGTCCTACAGTTCATTCCACGTGCGAATTGATTGTGCAGGCAATCCTTCCAGCCACTATTGTGCTATTCTTGCAAGGGACCAACGAAAAGCATTTAGTTTTAGATATTCTAAATTTGCAGCATCTGCAATAGCTTCACATAAATCTATAAAAGTGGTGACATGCTCTAAACGACATTCATTAATTCTTCCCCTAAATTGACTCCTCCTAATTTCAGGTATAAAGGAATGACGAATTTCAAAATTAATAGCGGGAAGAACGATCGACGATTCTGGAACTTCCAGAGTGGGATGTAGATACTCCTTTGCGTTGGCTGGGACAAGCCCAATCTGCTCCTCAAGTTCGCTCCTTGCGTTGACCTTGCAATCTACCCTTGCCTCTCATCGTTGTTGGTTCTGTGCATATTCCGTCTCTCGTTGGGCGTGCTGTGCTTCTCTGGTGGTGAGTTCCTCTATCCGTAGGCGGAGTTGCTCAATCTCATGTGTTGGTGTGAGCTCGACCACATTCTCGTTGTTGGGTATAGTCGCCATAAGTCTCATCCTAAGCCTTTGTGGAAGATGGAAGAAACGTTCTGGTTCGAGAAGAGGGTCGATTGGTGTGCGATAAGTTCTTCGCATTCACCTGAGAAACAAAAAACAAAAAGAAACAAGTAAATAGGAACTAATAAGCAAAAAAAAAGAGTAAAAGAAAAAAAAAGGGCGCGATTGATTGGTTCCCCGACAACGGCGCCAATTTGTTGTTGCGGGAGGATGGTCAAGTATGAAATATAAATAAAATATAAAGCAAACTGACTCCCTCTCTAAGCAAATAAATACAAGACTTTCTCCCATTGTAGTAGAAGGCAGTCATGATCGATCCACGAGGAAGTGTGTCAACGTCCGCCTTTCCAGTTCCAAATCTCAGCACGATCTCGACCAGAAGCGTAATCGACTTCAAGTAAGGTACTCGACTTTGACCACACTGTCGACTAAAACAGTAAACAGAAACAAGCAGAAAACGAAAACCAAGCAAAACTAGTCGATGTCGACCAAAACTCCTCGACGTCGACGAAAACTTACTCGATCTAGAGTAAAAACGGAAACCAAATCTTGCCTTTTCGAATGTAAATGAATGTAAACACGAAATTTTGGGAAAATAAATCAATGAAATAAAATACTTCCAAGATTAGGGTATCAACACCACAACGATAAGCTTGCAAAATAACACATAAAGGCATAAAAGATCATGCTTTTTATCAAACAACTTTCGTTATTAACAAATAGGAAGATAGAGGCTTTCGCATAAACCCTAATTGTTACTAACCCTTTTTGACATAATTAATCCTTAAGATCACTTTCTCTTCAATAACACAAACAAGGATCACCTTCAACTTTCGCAAAAGAACCATGCTCATAGAGATAGAAGACGAAATCGCATCAAAAGATTGTACCATTACCGCATCACCTTACATGGCTATCGTCAGGCTCACCACGGCCTAGAAGTTGGGTGACTACTCGCTCTTCATCATCAAGAAACACATCAATAACAAAAAGGAACTAAATTGCATTAATGAAATAAAGTAAAACATACAACCAAACAAAGTCAATTCCGCTCTCACTTCACAACTCCACTCGGCCACAAGTCTTTCTCTCTCTACTCGCTATATCTCTCTAATTGGAAGTGAAATTGAATGCCTAGAAAACAGCCCCTAAGGCTTTATTTTCAGTGTTCATTCCCTAGCTAGTCTAGGAAAGAATAATCTATGTATATCTAAACTTTCTATCTAAAACATTAAGATAAAACTTGGAAATAAAATAATTTAATCTAAAAGGAAATAAAGCTAATGTGGATCGATTCCTTCCATCTTGATAGATCTTGACTCCATGTTGATAGATTTGTCGTGCCTTGGCTTGCAAGTAACTCCTCATTCTCGAATTCCACTCGATCTCGGACTCGGACTGCTCGACATGGCTACTCAACGTCAACCAAGTTACTCGACATCGAGTAGGGTCTTCTCTCCTCGGATTTCACTCGAGCTCGAGCAGGTTCTGGGCTCGTCGGGTGTACTCGACATCGAGTAAGGTGTTAGGAGGAAAATCAAGTATGAAATATAAATCTCAAATTCGACTCCCTGATCTCCGCAAATTAATTACAAGACATCATCCCGCTGTAGTAGAAGGTAGTCACGATCGATCCACGAGGAAGCGTGTCAGTGCCCGCCTTTTCAGTTCAGATCTCAACAGAAACAGTAAAACACAGAAGAAAGCAGAAAAATAACACAAAGGCAGCAACTTTGGTCGATATCGACCTACGGTAACTTGATATCGAGTATAAAAATCGACTGCAAACAACTCAATATCGATTGACAGTAACTTAAAATCCAAAATTTAGTGAAATAAATCAATAAAATAAAAGACTTCCAAGATCAGTGTTTCAACACCACAACAATAACCATGTAAAATAACACATAAAGGCATAAAAGATCATGCTTTTCATCAAATAACTTTCGTTATTAACATATACGAAGATAGAGACTTTCGTATAAACCCTAATTGTTACTAACTCTTTTTCACATAATAAACCCAAGTTGTATTAAGATCACTTTCGCTTCAATAACACAAACAAGGATCACCTTTAACAACACAAACAAGGATCACCTTTAACAACACAAACAAGGATCACCTTTAACAACACAAACAAGGATCACCTTTAACAACACAAACAAGGATCACCTTCAACTTTCGCAAAAGAATCATACTTGTAGGGATAGAAGACGAATTCACATCAAAAGATTGTACCTTTACAACATCACCTCACATGGTTACCGTCGGGCTCACCCCGACCCTAGAAGTTAGGTGATTACTCGCTCTTCATCATGAATAAACTCATCAAAGATTTCAAGAAAATAAATTGCATTAAATAAACTAAATAAGACTTACAACTGAATAAAGCCAACTCCGCTATTGCTTCACAAACTCCACTCGGCTCCAAGACTTCTCTCTCTCCTACTCGACTTCTCTCTCTCTCTCTCTCTCTCTCTCTCTCTCTGCTCTCTTGTGGCTTGGCTTGGATTGATTGAATGAATAAAATCCAGCCCCTAATGTCTTATTTATAGTGTTCCATGTAGCTATTCTAGGATGGAACAACTATATCTAAATCTATCTAGTAACATAAGATAAAAATATGGAAATAAAGAAATAAATCTAAAAGGAACTATATCTAAAGTAGATAAATGTCTATTCCATCTTGATAGGACTTGATAGAATTTGATATTGTGGATATCTCCATTGAACTTTGGATAGAACTTTGATTAGATCTCGGACTAGCTCGAAATCGGCCACTGTTGGTCAACTCGATATCGACCTGCATTTTCTGGATTTCACTTCGGACACTCGATCTCGGCTCCCAGGGTAAAAATCGACTTGTGGTCACTCGATATCGACTTGGCTAAGTCGATATCGACCTTCACTTTTCCTTTGCTCCACCTCTGGTCGATTCCGGATCTTGACTCGATTTTGGGCAACTCGATATCGACTTGGCTAGGTCGATATCGACCTCTACAGCAGTTTCTAGCATGCTTCTCTGTTCTTGACACGCACTTTCCCGAGTCCTCGTTCGTTGGATTGACGCATATGAGCATGCGTTGAAAAGATCTTTCCGAGGGCTACAACTCTCATGAAGACTTCAAAACTTTATTTGGAATCATGAATGGCGAAAAGTGGGCTTTCCTCGAGGTGCACCATCCTTAGCTTCTTCATGACTTTTATTTAAGCTCCAAAGTGCGTCCAATTTCTGCGAAATATAAAAAAAACTTGTGTAGACCTCCATATATTGCAAATAAACATAAACTACACAAATTATGTATTATTCTAGCCGAAATGTATGAAATGCATGCAGAAAACGATATAAAAGTAGGTATAAAACATGGCAGATTAGGCTCACAACAAACACCCTATACTTAAGTTTGCTTGTCCTCAAGCAATACTTTTAATGGTCATTCAGGGGAAGAATTCAAACTCTCAACATCTTAGATTCATTGCCATATGACCCTGCAATCAATTACCATCCTTGAAAAGGTACTAATGTCACAAATCCATGCATGTGCAATTAAAAGCACCATCTACTCACAAAAGGAGGGTTATGCAAAAACAATTCGTAAGTGACAAAGCATTAATAATCAAGAGAACTTTAATTTAAGCTCAATAAGGAGTAGATTGATAAAAGGATAAAGGTGGGCAATTTTTGGCAATGTGGTGCTAATGATCCGGGGAAATGGAGTAATTTCCAAATTTTCATACCACATTCCTTCTTCATTTGTGATAATGCATATTTTAGATAGGCATTATAGATATATTTAGTTTAGTTAGGTTGCATTTCTTTCATACTTTGTTGTTAAATTGCATCTTGTGATTATTTTAGAAGAGTTCGGATTCTGCGCAATTTTGAGTTTATCTTGCAGATTGAATCGGAACACATTTGGGAGATGCAATATCTCGAAGAGGAACACAAGATACATGAGAAGGAACAAGGAAGAAAGAAGAAAGACAAGAGGAGAAACCCGCAACGGAAGCCACAAGCTACGGCAATACACTGTGTCGCGGGCGCAGCAGAGGTGCCGCGGCCGCAGCAGAGCCCGCCGCAGCGGGATGTGAAGAAGCAGCTTGCGGCGGGCGCAGCAACTTTGCGGCGCCCGCCGCACGGGTCATCAGCACGCGTCGTTTTTGAGAAAAACCCTAGTTGTTCTATTTTGTTTTGAGGGCCGACTTGGATGTCTTTTAGGCCGACTTTTATGTTATTTTTCACTACTTCCATTCTATTCTTTTCATCCATTAGAGATTTTAGAGATTTTGAGCTATGTCTTCCATGAGGAACTAAACTCATCTATTCTGCCTGCAATTTGAAGCTTTATTCGGATTGATTGTGAGTTTCTAATTCTCGCTCCATGTTTCCTATATTTGAATGCTTCAACTTCTTTATGCTTGATTGATTATTGATTTGTTCTATCTTGTCTGGCCAACTTGTTAGATCAATTCAATCGCTAAGGTTTTGTAGATTCCTGATTGTGAACCTTAACCTAAGTGGCAAACTTGTTCCTTTAGGGCTGATTGAACTAATTGAATGAGTAGGAAGTTGAATGTGTTGTTAAATCCTTCTTTAGGGACTGCAAATACCTTGGCTAATCTCTGAACTTAAAGCTATCAATTGGGTTAAATCCTTCTTTACGGACTGTTCGATTGATAAGGGTTTCTAGGACTGATTGGACTAGTAACTATATTAGGTCGGGACAAGGGCATTCATAGGAAACGTTATAGGACGAGAAGAAGTTACAAGGATCGCTTCAATCCAATAAAGTGGAAAATTGTAGGTGGAATTGCTTCTCTTACTGGCATAAAACCAACTCACTTATTCTGCTTTCGTTACTTTGCTTTGATAAAAGGCAAAACTTTACACTAAAAACCCCCAAACTGGTTACTTGGATTGACACCTGAATTACACTAGAGTTATAATTTTCCCTGTCGATCGACCTCTTGCTTATTGCTATACTTGCTATAGGTTTGAGTTTTCTTTAGCGGAATCAACGACAGGTTTCCCCTCCGTCAATTTGATTTCTCACCTTTCTCTCATCGCTCATTGCTTTTTTTTAATATAATGTTTTTGCCTATCTAACCTCATCACTGCCTTCTCGCGAGTCGCAAACATGGGTGTCATGAATGGCCCCAGATACTTAGTGATTTGGGCTCCTCACATTGTGTGTCCCATCTCACCGAACTATTATCTCAGCGAGCAGGGTCGATCTATCTTTATCTCCTGAGGTGATCGGATTTTCTTTCACTCATTAAATTTTCCATATATTTTTTCAATTTCCTGCCAAACTCCAATACTGATATATAACAACACAAACACCATATAATAATATCCATAATGTGACATTATTCTCAACTTAATCCCCGAATGGAAATAAGGTAAAGAATGGGCAATATTTAGAATATGTGGAGCAAAATATGAAATAGGCATAATATGGCTTTTGTGATGCATAAGCATAGGTATGGCTTGGAATATAAAAATATGAGCATTATATGGAAAATATAAAGTCATTCATCCTCTTATCATGCAACATGTCAAAAGCAATTTCAAATTTTACCTCCTTTCATTATTTTCAAGAAAATATGCATTTCATTGTGACTTCCCTCTACCAGGCAATTTCATGCTATATTTCTAATGAAACAAATTTTGCATCGTCGAGTTCAGTATAACTTCCATGACACTAATACAAAAAATTTCAATGGGGGTGATTTTTCAAACTTTGGAAAACATGCATATAAGCACATAGATTGATAATATGAATTCCAAAATAGCCATGTCAATTCAAGAAAATAACTTCAGATATGCCCGCATATGGTCAAATAAAATCAAATATGCATACAGTAAGCCCTTCCCCCACCCCATACTTAAATATTACAGTGTCCTCACTGTATAAAAACAAGGGAAAAGAAAGAAACTTACTAGATAAATGTGCAGAAGCGTACTGCAAGTGTACTGCAAGAGTGGTCGATATCGAGTAAAGGTAGTCGATGTCGACTAGACCTACTCGACATCGAGTGTCTAGGAACCTCAGGATGGCCTCTTCATGACCACAGGGTCCTTTGCTTGTCATGTGTGGTCCACGTCGAGTAAAGTACTCGACGTCGAGTACTTTCTGCAGCTCTGTGTACCTACAATTTGTGTTTAGAAAGACAAAATCCACAATAGCAAATCCAAAATAATATTTAAAACAAAAACCAACAGTATCTAAAACCCAAAGAAAAAAGAAATAGCGGGTTGCCTCCCGTAAGCGCTAAATTTTAAGTCTTTAGCTTGACCTATTTCCCTTTAAGCATTAGCTTGGCTCATCTTTGTTCGGAGGTATAGGTGGATCTGGTGGTTCCTCTGGTGGTGGGAAGCGTGGAATGTCATCCGGGGGCATTATGTGAAGTAGCTTAAACCTCCCCGAGTGAACGCTCCATGGTTTCACCCATTCATCTTTCTGGGCTCCAGCTGGCATGCATAAAGGAAAATATAAAGAAAATATACATACCTCATCATCATACATCTTCCGCTTCAAATGTTGATTTGTTTGCGCCTCTCCACCACCGCAAAACGATAGAGTGGGAAGAGATATTTCCACCTTATCATGCGGAGCTTCATGCCACTTTGCTAGGACCCCATACTTGAATATGAACATCGATTACTCAAAATCATCAGGGATACCCTTCACCTTGTAAGGTAAAGGCAACCTTGGAACACCCTGGGCAACAATGTCTAACTTCTTCTCTCCTAGTGCTATTTCGTCTTGGGATCCTTCATATGATTCATCAACAATAAGTAGCAAAGTAGGAATGAAATTCGAGGAAGGACATACCTGGTTGTCGACATCGAGTGGGTCAGTTGGCTCGTCGGGAGGAGGGCATGATCCTTTAGACTGAATGGAAGCCTCAAGCCTTTGGATTTCGTCTTCCAGCAGGGCTATTTCCCTTAATCATGCCTTCTCCACTGCAAGCCTATTTTGCTGTCTCCATTCTTGGAACCTTTCTTCCCATGCGGGTTCCCTTCGACAAAGTCTTCCATCTTTGTACCTAAGCTTTGAAATCAAAATAAAGCATGAATTAGTAGCAAAAGCTTAGCACCTAGTTTGTACCGGTGAGGCAGATGGTGGTAGGGTATGTGATAGTAAGAAAAGGGGATGGGCTATTCCTAAACATTAAAAACAACTAAGCTAGGCGCGATTGATATCTCCCCAGTAACGGCGCCAAATTTGTTAGGAGGAAAATCAAGTATGAAATATAAATCTCGAATTCGACTCCCTGATCTCCGCAAATTCATTACAAGACTTCCTCCCACTGTAGTAGAAGATAGTCAGGATCGATCCACGAGGAAGCGTGTCAGCGCCATCCTTTTCAGTTCAAATCTCAGCAGAAACAGTAAAACACAGAAGAATGCAGAAAAATAACACAAAGGCAGCAACTTTGGTCGATATCGACCTACGGTAACTCGATATCGAGTATAAAAATTGACTGCAAACAACTCAATATCGACTGACAGTAACTTAAAATCTGAAATTTTGTGAAATAAATCAATAAAATAAAGGACTTCCAAGATCAGGGTTTCAACACCACAAGAATAACCATGTAAAATAACACATAAAGGCATAAAAGATCATGTTTTTCATCAAATAAGTTTTGTTATTAACAAATAGGAAGATAGAGGCTTTCACATAAACCTTAATTGTTACTAACCCTTTTTCACATAATTAATTCAAGTTGTATTAAGATCACTTTTGCTTCAATAACACAAACAAGGATCACCTTCGACTTTCGCAAAAGAATCCTGCTTGTAGGGATAGAAGACGAATTCGCATAAAAAGATTGTACCTTTATCGCATCACCTCACATGGCTACCGTCGGGCTCACCCTGACCCTAGAAGTTGGGTGACTACTCCCTCTTCATCATGAATAAATTCATCAAAGATTTCAAGAAAATAAATTGCATTAAATAAACTAAATAAGACTTACAACTGAATAAAGCCAACTCCGCTATCGATTCACAAACTCCACTCAGCTCCAAGACTTCTCTCTCTCTCTCCTACTGGACTTCTCTCTCTCTCTCTCTCTCTTCTCTCTCTCTCTCTCTCTCTCTCTCTCTCTCTCTCTCTCTCTCTCTCTCTCTGTCTCTCTCTCTCTATGCTCTCTTGTGGCTTGGCTTGGATTGATTGAATGAATAAAATCCAGCCCCTAATGCCTTATTTATAGTATTCCATGTAGCTATTCTAGGATGGAACAACTATATCTAAATCTATCTAATAACAGAACATCACAATATGGAAATAAAGAAATAAATCTAAAAAGAACTATATCTAAAGTAGATAAATGTCTCTTCCATCTTGATAGAATTTGATCTTGTGGATATCTCCATTGGAGTTTGGATAGAACTTTTATTAGATCTCGGACTAGCTCGAAACCGGCCACTATTGGTCAACTCGATATTGACTTGGTCAAATCAATATCGATCTGCGTTTTCTAGATTTCACTTCGGACACTCGATCTCGCCTCCCGGGGTGAAAATCGACTTGTTGTCACTCGATATCGACTTGGCTAAGTCGATATCGACCTTAACTTTTCTATTGCTCCAGCTCTGGTTGATTCCAGATCTTGACTCGATTTTGGGCAACTCGATATAGACTTGGCTAGGTCGATATCGACCTCTGCAGCAGTTTCCAGCATGCTGCTCCGTTCTTGAAACGCACTTTCCTGAGTCCTCGTTCGTCGGATTGACGCATATGAGCATGCGTTGGAAAGCTATTTCCGAGGGATACAACTCTCATGAAGATTTCAAAACTTGATTTAGAATGATGAATGTGGAAAAGTGGGCTTTCCTCCAGCTGCACCATCCTTAGCTTCTTCATGACTTTCCTTTAAGCTCCAAAGTGCGTCCGATTTCTGCGAAATATAAGAAAAACTTGTGTAGACCTCCATATATTGCAAATAAACATAAAATACACAAATTATGTATTATTCTAGCCCAAATGTATTAAATGCATGCAGAAAACGATATAAAAGTAGGTATAAAACATGGCAGATTAAGCTTACAACATAAGGTTACTCGACGTCAACCAGCTTTCGGCTCCTCAAGAGACTCTGTTCGACTTCGCAGGATTTTGACTATGAAGTACATGATATCGACCAAGTCTGGTCGACATCGACCGGTTGTGTCGAGTGCTTCTTTTCTCGTTCTTTGCTCGACTTGTCCTGGTTTCGCTGCTCTTTGACCCTGGACTTTTGGTACTTGACTTCGAGCTTTCTGTCCTTTCTCCGAATTGCTGTAAAATGCATCGATTTTTGCGAAATTACACAGAAACTAGTGTAGACTCCATATTTTGGCAAAGAAGTGTAAACTACATAGAATTTGTACTATTCTAGCCCAAATGTATGAAATCCATGTAGAAATCGATATAAAAGTAAGTGTAAAACATGACAAATTAGACTCATAACAGGTACCTATGAGGGTACAGACTGGTTGGAGAGTTTGCATTGACTATCGCAAACTCAATGTGGCGACACGTAAGGATCACTTTCCTTTACCTTTCATTGATCAAATGATTGAGCGCCTTGTCGGCCGATCTTATTATTGTTTCTTGGATGGTTATTTTGGATATTTTCAAATTCCTATAGCACCAGCGGATCAGGAGAAAACCACTTTTACATGTCTTTTTGGTACTTTCGCTTATGGTAGAATGCCTTTCCGATTATGCAATGCACCTCGTACATTTCAAAGATGCATGATGAGTATATTTTCTGAATATGTTGAGCATTTTATTGAAGTATTTATGGATGATTTCACTGTTCATGGGAATGATTTTGAATCCTGCTTACATCATTTGTCACTAGTGCTTAAGAGATGTGTTGAAACTAACTTGGTATTGAACTCTGCAAAGTGCACTTTTATGGTTGAACAAGGGATTGTTCTTGGTCACATTGTGTCCATGAAAGGCATTGAGGTAGATAAAGCTAAGATAGATTTGATTCAATCTTAACCTTATCCTACTAATGTGCCTGAGATTCGTTCTTTCTTAGGCCATGCAGGATTCTATAGGAGGTTTATCTAGGATTTTCCAAGATAACTTCCCCATTATGTGAATTGGTTAAGAAAGATGTTTCCTTTGTTTTTGATGATAATTGCAAGAGGGCTTTTCATGAGTCGAGAAATCAGTTAACTTCGGAACATATTATTTAGGCTTCTATATGGACTTTGCCGTTTGAGTTGATGTGTGATGCTAGTGATTATGTCGTTGGGGTTGCTTTAGGGAAAAAGGTTGATAAAGCATCTCATGTGATCTATTATGCTTTGATGATGTTGAATACGGTTCAGCGGAATTACACTACTACTGAAAATGAGTTGTTGGTTGTAGTGTTTACTCTAGAGAAGTTTCGTCCTTATTTATTGGGTGTTAAGGCGGTTGTCTATGGTGATCATGCGACACTCCACTATTTGATGATGAAGAAGGACGCTAAACCGAGGTTGATTCGATGGATTCTACTTCTAATAGAATTCAATTTGGAAATTAGAGATAAGAAGGGAGCAGAGAATCTGGTAGCCGACCACCTGAGCATAACCTATAGAACTGATGGTGAGGGAGAGCAACCATGGAGATTGGGAGAATTTCCTGATGAAGGATTGTTGAGAATTTTGATATGGGACGACACTGATGACACGGCGGCTGCCGTTTGTGCAGTGTCCCGATCTCTGATTTGCTTGAAGATGATGAGGGTGAGACATTAGCTTTACTCATGAGTATTCAGACTAATCAACCTTGGTTCGTGGATATTGTAAATTACTTGGTGGTTGGAATCTTCCCTTTAAATTGCCCAAAAGGGAAGAAAGACAAAATTCGTCATGATGCTCGCTACTATGTGTGGAAGCACTGCACTCATAGAATTGTTTGTCGATGTCTTTCGGACAATGAGGTAACTTCTGTCTTGAGATACTGTCATTCGCACCCAAGCGGTGGATATTTTGGAGCATAAAGAGCAGCTACGAAAGCTCTGGAAGCGAGATTCTGGTGGCCGCATATCTTTCGCGATGCTCGTGCATTTTGCAGGACTTGTGATCGATGTCAGTGAACTAGAAATATCTCAGGAAGGAATGAGATGACACTATCTTTGATTATGGTATACAAAATCTTTGATGTTTGGGGTATCAATTTCATGGGACCATTTACCTAGTTCATTTGGGAATGTCTACATCTTTCTTGCAGTTGACTATGTGTCTAAGTGGGTTGAGGTAAAAAGGACAAAGGCTGATGATGCGCGCACTATTTCTAGTTTCTTGAAGAGCCTATTTGCTAGATTTGGGATGCTCAAGGTTGTTATTAGTGGCAGGGGGACTCACTTCTGTAATAAGATTGTCAGTGCTCTTTTGAAGAAATACAACGTGACTCATAAAGTCTCTACTGCTTATCACCCTCAAACCAATGGACATGCATAATTGTCTAATAGGGAAGTAAAGCGAATTTAGGAAAAGACTGTAGCATCTAATAGAAAAGACTAGTCTTGATGAGAGAGTTACTTGACCAAATAAATTTATAGTCAAGACCCCGCTATAGGATAGTGGAGTCAGGTTCGTCCTCAGGAGAAAAGTCAGCGGTTCTAGGTTTAATTGGTTTTGGGGTTCCAGGATAGCGGAAAAAGGTATATGGTTGATGTCGACGTCGGCTAAGAGTTAGTCGATGTCGAGGGATGGAGAGGGGAGTGGTGGTCGGTGTCGGGTAGCTGTGCAATATGTAAAATAACGAAATAAAATAATAAAGTGCAAACTTCTAAGGTTAGGGATCACCACAACAATAAACAAACACGAAAAAGATAAGATAAAATATTTATGTAATCACATCAAAGAAGCAAGCTTTTGCCTTTTCCAACAATTATACTGAACTCTTCCAAGTAAACCATAATTGTATCTACCAATTTTATGTTTATAATCCAAGTTGTGAACATGAATCTCTATTCTTTCGAGTAGGGAATAAACATATAAAATGTAGTGGATGATCAAAGCATAACAAATATCAAAACTTACCTCAAGCGCACATGACTATCGCTGGACTCACCCCGACCCTTCAATCTTCACTCTAGGCTCTCATCCTAACTATTTGCGCTCGAGACGACTTGGCTTGAATATGAATGAAAATTCAGCCCCTAGGTCTATATTTATAGTGTTCAACTCTAGCTATTCTAGGATAGAACAACTCTATCTATATTTATTTTCTATCTATCTAAATCTAAGGATAAAACATTGATAGATAAAATAAATGAAAATAACTAAAATATCCTAGGTAAATTAGAAATTCACCAACTAGGATAGATGTCTAATTCTTGTAGATAGAATTCTCCTTCCTTCGTGTGCAAGTAAATCACTCGAAATCTGACTCAAAATCGGTTGTTGAACGACTCGATATCGACCAAGTTCAGTCGATATCGACCTCATACTCTCAGCTCCTTCGATCTCGGCCTCAGAAGTATATATCGACATGTGCTCTAGTCGATATCTCCCACCTTAGGTCAATATCGACCTCTTCTGTTCAGCTTTAGTTTCTCTGGTCGATTTATGGCATTTCTGGTCGATTTTCTCCACTCGATATCGATCAAGTTATGTTGATATCGACCACCTTGACAGTTCTCAGCATCCTGCTCCGTTCTGAAATGCACTTTCCTGACTCCTCATTCGTCCAATTTCTGGCATTAGTGTTAGGGAGTGGTGCCCCTATCTTTGGTTTTTTGTGTTATTGATATTGCTAAATTGCTTATGATTGGAATGATCCGCCATTAGATGAATCAAAAAAGGAAAGATAGGATATAGTCGAGGATCAAAGACATAACCATTGTTGATATATTGTAGGGGAAACTATCTCATTGATATTGTTCCTTTCTGATAGTGACTTGATAGACAGGAAATGTATTATCTTTGTGGGATCGACCCCTTACTATTCCACTATACTAGTTACTAGGTTGCTAGTTGAGTAGTTGGTTTGGGTTATTCTTTTTGGTGTTGTCGAAAGGGTAACGACGGTCTGCACCGCACCAGGTACTATCATATACCAAATCTTGGAAGGTTGATCGCCTTGTTGGTATGGATTGGCTAGAATTGTGGACTCAATTCCTTTGTATGGGTCACTTGTCTGAGATGGTAGATGATAGTGTCTATTTAGTCGTGTTTACATGGCACTTTTGGATAGAATTTAGGGTGTTTTACTCTATTATTTTCCTATTTCTTAGCCTTTAGTATCCTGTTTCGAGGAATCGGTGTCTACCGCATGTTTATCATGATTTCAGGTATTTTGAAGTGGTTTTGGACTCAATTAAAGAGATAAAGGAGGAAGAGGTGGTTCAAAGCTCCTCGACGCGCTTAGAAGTCGTCAAAGACAAGCTAGAAGGCACAAGATCAAGGAAACTTCCTATTTTCAACCTACAACACTTCAAATCAAGTCCTGATATCTTCATTATAGTTGTAGTGCCCGAAAAGATCTTTTCAACGCATATTCATATGCATTAATCGGATGAGTGACGACTCCAGAAAATGCATTTCAAGGCGACCCTGCCGAAGGCAACTCCACCGAGTGTCGTAACACTCGAGCTGTTGTATGCTCAAGTGGGCTATAGAAGCTAGCAAATCTTCACACTCGGTAGAGTGCCCTTGAAAATCGAGATGTTATATGCCCGAGTGTCGTCCCTGGACATTATTTTTCTGTTTTTAATTTATTTTTATTTGGGGGATATTTAAGGGACATTTTTTGGAGGTTCTAAGGGCCGAAAATCTGACATTGGAGAGACCTATTTGGAAGCTTTGGAGATTGTTGAAGATACTTTTATTCGGTTCATCAAATTCTGGTAATTTTCCTTTTTTTTTCTGTCCAATGTTTATCTTGCCAAATAGGATTGAACTAAGCATTTATCCATGAGTTACTAGATTTTTTGTTCTAAGGTTGGGATTGTCCTGATAATGCGAAAATAGGTTTGTTCTTAGTATCACTCGAATGATTTTTCAATTGGATTGTGGTTTAATCATATTGTGCTTATTTTGATTGATGCAAGTCGATTAGATCCCATTTAGGGTTTGACATCGAAAGACAAAAAAAAAACTAATTTAGAATTTAGATGGTGATTTGAGACCAAAAGGCGATTAGGATCCATCGGAACTACACGATTAAACCCGAAGTTTATTGATCGAAAGTGAAACTAAACTTCTTGAGGATTCATAGGTGGTCATAGATGTTCTGGGCGATTTTGGTATCATTTGTAGCCGAAAGGCGAAGTTAGTGTGATTATTGCCTAAAACTCTACAAACTTAAAGGGCTTAAATCGGTTTCTTGAGCCCGAAAGAACAATTGATAACCGATTTAGGCACATTCACGCTAAACCCGATTAGTGATGCGTGATTACCTTAGATAACCTAACTCCATAATTTCATTTCGGAATCACTCGAGCGAGAAAATATTTTATGCCTATTGATGATGCATTATTAGTAAATCCTTAATCCTGAAACGCCTTCCCTATATATATTTCTCAACAATTAATCGGTTTTCCTGGTTACTTTATACACAATCACTCTCATTTTTGCTTGTTTATTCTGAACTTGGTCGAACTAGCTCAAAATTACAATCGATACTCATCTGGTCTTTGTGGATACGATACTTGATTACTACAACTGAACCCTATACACTTGTGGGTGTAGGTTTTATCCTATCAAGTTTTTGGCGTTGTTGCCGGGGACTGATGCTAGTATCGATCGTCTTTTTGACGACTAGTTCTCTAAGTTCTTTTTGTTGCTTTGATTTTTTTTTTTTTTGGCCTCAGGTTGTGCTTTGAATGCGAAAAAAAGAAAGGCTCTAGCAATCTAGTGCCTTTTGATCCTGAACCTGAATGCACTTTCCACAAAAGAAGAGTTGAACAACAAGCTACTAGAGCGGACAGGATGGATGAGGCTATTGCCACATTGGCAGAACTACAGCGGCGAATGGGTCAGAGATATCAAGAAAATGGAGACCTCCAACAACAACTAGGTAATCAACAATTACAACTCGGCCAACTATAGGGTCCGACAACCTTAGGAGAAAGGATACAAATAAACTTTGGATGAAAACATGAAGCATATAGATGGGTAGTAATTCCAATGTAACCATGCATGAACAATTAAAAAAATAAACATAAATATGCACAAATTAAGCCTTTCCCTCACCCCATACTTAGATATTAAAGTGCCCTCATTGTATAAAAACAAGGGGAAAGGAAGAAAGTTACTAGACAGTAGTGTAGATGCTCATAATAGAGTGTTGAAGATTGCAGCAGAGTGTTCGACATTGAGTAGAGTAGTCGACATCGACTACTTTTTACTTGACATCGAGTGCATGGCTATTAGGATCGTGATCCGGATCGGACGATCCTAACGATCCTACGATCCTAGGACGAGTTTTGATCCGGATCGCTGGAAAATACTCGTTTATACTAGAATCGGGGGTGGGATCGGTAGGATCGGCTAGGATCCTAACGATCCTAAGCGATCCTAGTAATTTCAGATGTTTGTGAAATTAGGCCCATCTAGATTTTATTCTACAAAGCCCATGTTGTTATTTTGATTAAATTAGACCCATTTCTAATTTTTTTTAAATTGTGTTTTAATTTTTGGGACATTAAACCCTAAAATTTGGATGTCACTCGTTTCATCATTTGTTCCCTCAACTCTCAAGTCTAAAGACTGAAGCGGTGAATGAAGCCTGAACTCTCAAAAAAAATCCGGCAACAACCGTGCATACCAGCGGTGGCTCTTGGTGGCAGGCACAACCGACGAGGATGAGAGCATGCTATCGATGTGGATAATAAGCAAAAGAAAGTTAAATGCAAGCACTTCAATAAGGTGTTTTCTGGTGGTATTCATAGGCTTAAACATCACCTTGCTGGAACCCATAATAATGTTAAGTCTTGTGCATCGGTTCCACCCAATGTTAAGGAATATTTTATAGCAATTATGATAGCCAATGCCAAGGAAGCTGAAAAATAGAGCAGACATATTATCCTTGACCAATTATGAATGCTAAGGAGTTATTATTGGCATATTTTAGTTACTTAGTTTATTTAAAGGAGGAAATGACTAGTTTTGTTTAAAATTTAAGGTATTTGTTTGGTATGTTTTATTTATATTTGATTTTTTATTTGATTTTCAATTTTTACTAGGATCTTACGATCCTACGATCCGATCCTACGATCCGATCCTACGATCCGATCCTAGACCCTTGCATCGATCCTACATTAGGATCTCGATCCTAAAAACCATGATCGAGTGTATTGTGGCCTCAGGGTGATCTCGAGTAGACTACAGGCTCCTATGCTCGACATGGTTGGTCGACGTCGAGTAAAATACTCGACGTCGAGTACTTCTCTACAGCGTTTCGTACCTACAATGTGTTAGATAGACAAAATCCACAATGGCAAAACCCAAAATAATGTTTAAGAAAATCAGAAACCAATAGTGTCTAAAATCCTAAAAACTTATTGTTTTGTTACAAACTCTGGATTTTATAGTTGCTAGGCCAGTTTCTTCTTTTTAGCTCAGGGTGGCATCTGCAGCGCCCATGTGGTTTGGGCTTCGAATAAGACTCCATTCTTGTCTATCAGTTGTAGCCTTCCGAAATGGATCTTATGCACCGTGAAAGGTCCCAGCTTTTTATGATTGAACTTGTTAGGGAACCAATGATTCTTTGATTTGGAGACATAGACATTATCTACTACTTCATATTCCTTTTTATCGTCATTGGAAACTCTGCATAAGTGCACATACCAAGGAAAAAATCTCCCAAGTATAGATAAATCTTTAATTAAAATCGGGGAAGAGATGTCTTTACCTTGGCTTACCTTCGTAGAATCTTCATTCCAGACCCCTAAATCTAGTCGACGTCGAGTAGAACAAGTCGACGTCGATTAGTTTTGTTCGTCTGGTGGCTTGCTTGACAAAGAAGGAGAAGCCGAGTTGCTGGAAATCTGGTCGATGTTGAGAACACTACTCGACATCGAGTAGAGTACTCGACGTCGAGTACTTCTGGTCGACCTCAACCCCATACTTATGACTTGGCAAAGATTCTGACAAGAAAGTAGTCAACATCGACTTACCTTGGTCGATGTCGAGTAGATCTTTGGTCTCCTTATGCAGAATTGCCATGATTTCCTCCACCTGGGCTTCTATATCTCTCTTCTCAAGCTCTTCGGGAGTCATATTTCTTATCTTGGGCTCCCCGTAAGTGATGTACCTAGATGAAACTGACTTGACCTCCATAGGATCGTTGTGCCTTTTAGTTTTATTAAAAGAGTACTCAATTTCCTCATCGTTGATGTTGAAAGTGAGCACTCCCTTCCATACGCTTATGTTGGCATCCACAGTCGCTCAGAAACACCTTCCTAGAATAATTGGACAAGCAGGGTCATCTGCCATATCAATAACTAAGAAATTAGCAGAGACAAAGAACTTACCTACTTGTACCGGTACATTGTCCACCATGCCTGTTGAGATGACTACAATGTTGTTCGCCATATAGAGTCAGGGATCCACAGGCTCAAAAGCTATTATCTTGACTTTAGACCAGATTGATAAAAGCATGATGCTGACGTTGGCTCCTAAATCACATAAAGAATTGAACTTGTATTGATCGAATCCAATGGTTATTGAAAACTTACCTGGATCTGGTCGTTTCTCTGGTAGGTCCATTTTGTTGCATTCATCTGCGATATTAGCCATCGACCGCTCCTTGTTAAGGATACTTTGAGGAACTTTACATACGATGGCATCTCGTGAAGAGCTTCTGTGAAGGGGATAATGACATTGAGTCTCTGAAGCATCTTCACGAAATGCTGAAACTTCTTCTCTGCGGGGTCCTTCAAAGATTTGGTTGGGAATGGCAGCGTTTTCTTCTTCGGAGGTGCTGGAGTGTGGTCGACATCGACTATAGGTTGGTCGACGTCGACTGGGGGTTGGTCGACATCAACTACAGTGGTCGACTTCTGGGTGGGTTCTGCGTTTTGGTCGACATCGACTACTTGGTCCTCGACGTCGAGTAGATTTTGGTCGACGTTGAGTGGTTTAGTCAATGTCAAGTACTCCCTCCCTAGCAACTTCTTTCTCCATGTTCTGTTCGGGCATTTGCAGCTGACGCCCACTTTTGAGATTCATGGCGGCTACCTATCTTGTAGATTTACCCTTAGGGTTAGGTTCAGAGGATCCAGGGAGCGTACCTGATTATTTGGGGACGGATGTAGCCAACTGACCAATCTGGGTCTTTATAGTCTTCCGTCAGATGTTAATCTCCCCAAGTCTAGAGTTGTTGTCGTGCATTTGAGTTTGGATGGAATTGATGGATTGCTTACTTTCCGTGTTATTCCTCCGCATCTCCTCAAGAATAACCTACAGCTCATTTTTTTTACCTTCCCTGTCAGGGTGATCAGGAGATCTATAGGGCGAGGGGTCTCTTGGGTACTGGGGTTGGTGATAACGGATCAAGGCGTAAGGAAGGGGGTGCTCACTTTCAACATCAGCGATGAGGTAATTGACTATTCCTTTAATAAAAATTGAAAGGCACACAGATCCAATGGAAGAGGTCAAGTCTATATCAGTGAGGTACATCACCTGCAGGGAGCCTAAGGTAAGAAATATGACTCCCGATGGACTGGAAAAGAGGGATATGGAAGCCTAGGTGGAGGAGATCATGGTCATCCTGAACGACGACACAGAGGATCTACTCGACATCGACCAAGGTAAGTCGATATCGAATAATAATTTTTTGCATGCCTTGCCAGGATTCAAGTATGGGGTCGACGTCGACCAAAGTTACTCGACGTCGAGTACTCTGGTCGCCGTAGACCAGAACCCGAGCCCTCCACCAGCAGCAGCAGGGTCGAGCAACCCACCCGAAGCCGAGGATTCCTCGACGTCATGTAACTTGGTCGACGTCCACCAATCCCTCCCTTCCTCGACTCCGCCTTCCTCGACCAACAGTCCACCAGACCCCGAGGTCCCGAAATCCGAATCTGTGAAGGTAAGCCAAGGTACGGACATCTCTTCTCCTATTTCCATCAATGATTTATCTACACATGGTAGAGGTTTGCCTTGGTATGTGCAATTGTGCAGGGTTTCCAATGATGAGCCTAAGGAATACGAAGTTGGTGACAAAGTCTATGTCGCCAAATCAAAAGATCATTGGTTTCCTAACAAATTCAACAAGAAGAAGATGGGACCCTTCACGGTAAACAAGATCCATTCAGGAGAAAGTTGGCCTAGCGACTATAAAATCTAGAGCTTAAAGGAGAAAGTCGGCCTAGCGATTATAAAATGGAGTCTTGTTTGAGGCTCAAGCTACATGGGCCCTACAAATGCCACCTTGAGCTTAAAGGAGCAAGTCGGCCTAGCGACTATAAAATCTAGAGCTTGTAAATAAACAATTAGTTTTGGGGATTTTTGGACATTGTTGTTTTTGGTTTTTGGTTTTGGACATTGTTTTTAAGTTTTTCTATTGTGGGTATTTTCCGTTTAACAAATTTTGCAGGTACGAAAAAGCTGCAAGCGTACTCGACGTCGAGTAAACTCCTCGACGTCGACCACACATCTCGAGCAAAAAGGAGTCTGTGGTCGAGAAGGTCATCTTGAGGTTCGACTTTACTCGATCTCGATTAGTGCTGGTCGAGGTCGACCAAAGTCCTCGAAGTCGACATAAGTCCTCGAAGTCGACCAAAGTCCTCGAAGTCGACCAAAGTCCTCGAAGTCGACCACTTCTGCCGCAACATTACACTCGATTTCCTACGATCAACACACCTGTCTAGTGAGTTTCTTTTTTTACCCTTGTTTTATATACAATGAGGACACTGTAATGTTTAAGTATGGGTGGGGGAAAGGGCTTACTTTGTGCATATTTGACGATATTTGACATTATGTGTGCATATTTTTAAGTTTATTTCTTGAATTGCTTATACATGGCTACTTTGGAATTCATATTTTTTTATGTGCTTATGTGCATGTTTTCCAAAGTTTATAAAAATCACCCCCATTGAAAATTTTGATAAGTTTAATGGAAGATTTATTGAACTCGACGATGCAAAATTAAATTCATTAGAGATATATCATGAAATTTCCTAGTAAAGGGAAGTCACAATGAAGTGCATTATTTTCTTGAAAACCATGAAAGGAGGTAAATTTTGAAATTGCTTTTGACATGTTGCATGATAAAAGGATGGAGGACTTTATATATTCCATATATGCTCATATTGTTATAATCCTTAGCCATACCTATGCTTATGCATCACAAAAGTCATATTATGAGCCTTATTTCATATTATGCTCCACATGATCTAAAAATTGCCCATTTTCTACCTTATTTCCATCCGGGGATTATGTTGAGAATGAAGCTACGTTGTGGAGATTGTTATATGGTTGTTGTGTTATATGGAGTTTGGTAGGAAAGTTTCAAAAATATGGAAAATTTAATGAGCGAAAGAAAATCCGGTCACCTCAAGAGATAAAGGTAGATTGACAATGCTCGCTTAGATAATAGTTCGGCGAGATGGGACACACGGGTGAGGAGTCCGACGCACTAAGTATCCGGGGCCATTCATGACACCCATATTTGCGACTTGCGAGAAGGCAGTGCTGAGGTTAGAGAGGTAAAAGCATATAAGTGAAAAAAAAAAGCAAAGAGTGATTTATGAGAGGATGAGTGATGTGGAAATTATGAAGGAGAAAGTGCACCAAAGAAAGAAAGAAAGTTTGAAGAGTTCTCCCCGGATTTAGCACCACATTGCCCAAAAATAGCCCACCACTTTACCTTTTACCTTTTCTTCACCATGAGCTTAAATTAAAGTCCTCTTGATTATTAATGCTTTGTCACGAATAAATGTTTTGCATAACCCTCATTTTGTGAGCAGATGTTGCTTTTTAATTGCACATGTATGGATTTGTGACATTGGTACCTTTTCAAGGATGGTAATTGATTGCAGGGACATATGACAATGAATCTAAGATGTTGAGAGTTTTGATTTCTTCCCCTGGATGACGATTTAATGTATTGTTTGACAACAAGAAAGCTTAAGTATGGGGTGTTTGTTGTGAGCCTAAATTGCCATATTTTACACTTACTTTTATATCGATTTTTGTTAAAATTTCTTGCATTTGGGTTAGAAAAGTACAGATTCTATGTAGTTTTTACTTATTTCCCAAATTATGAAGTCTACACTAGTTTCTGTTTAATTTCCCAGAAATCGGACGCACTTTGGAGCTTAAAGGAAAGTCATGAAGAAGCTAAGGATGGTGCAGTGGGAGAAAAGCCCACTTTTCACCATTCATCATTCCGAATCAAGCTTTTATGTCCGCATGAAAGTTGTAGCCCTCGAAAAGAGCTTTCCAACGCGTGCTCATATGTATCAATCGGACGAACGAGGACTCGGGAAAGTGCGTTTCAAGAACAGAGCAGAATGCTAAGAGCGAACCAAAATTTCGAGTTTGCATTCGTTTCCATTCGAAAAGGTGAGATTTTTAGTTTCTGTGTTTACTCGAAATCGAAAAAGCTTGGTCGCCGTCAAGTAAAGTTGGTCGATGTCGAGTTGATTTGGTCGAGATCGACTACTTCGCTTTCGTTTTCGTTTTCTATTCATTTCTACTTTCTGTTTTTAGTCGACAGGATGGTCGAAGTCGAGTACCTTACTCGATGTTGAGGACTTTTTTGGTCGAATTCGCATTGTTTCTGGAACTGAAAAGGCGGGCACCGACACACTTCCTCTTGGATCGATCCTGACTGCCTTCTACTACAACGGGAGGAAGTCTTGTATTTATTTGCTGAGACAGAGAGTCAATTTGCTTTATATTTTATTTGTATTTCATACTTGACACATCCTCCTGCAAAAACAGTTGACACCATATCAGGCTTTATATGAGAAACTTCAAGTTACAACCTGGTCGGTAGTTTCATGTGATCGAATGATTTCTATTTTTTGCAATATCTTGTCTAACACTAGCATTATGCTCAGTTTTAAATTATAGGTTGAGATAGACACTTTTTCATGGCATGAAAGATAAGCAACCATTACGGAAGCATAATTATAATGGCTTCAAGCTACGGTATGATTTATTGGAATTAGACGTTCATTCTATTACTTGATTAGGTCCAGACTTTGGTGCTCTTTCTTCTAAAGTAATGACAAGAACCAAACTTTAAAGACCTTATTTCTATATATTGTAGGTATGAGATCTGAAGCACACTGATGAAGAGTTCAACTTGTTTTTGGAAATGTAAAAAGGAGAGCATGCTCTTACCAGGGTAGATAATTTGTGGATGTAAGCAATTTTGTATTGATCACCCATATGCATTTCAATTTTGTATTAATCTTATCCACTAAAGCATTGTAAATATAGATGCTTGAAGGGGTGCGGTGAATCTTTTGGCATGGATCATAAAATTATTGATCTTTGCCATCAACAAGTTATATTGTCTTATACATTATCCACATAGTATTAGTATATTATCCTTGTACATGTTTACAAATTTGTGAATGAATTAGCAACCTCTATTTGATTAGAACTTTCCATTTTGTATTTCCCTTTTCGCATGGATTGCTATCCTGCCATTAATCGAGACATTCAATACCCCGGAATGACCGCTCTTTATTTACCTATTCAAGGAGTGGAAGCTCAGATATTAGCTATAATATTTATCTGGCATTAGAGAACAACCTTAAAATTAATCTCGTTAGTTATTTTTTACAACCATTTCTGTTGCTTTGTGAATATATTGTATATGGGTTTTGGACCATATTTCTGATGCCTAAGATTGACTTTTTCTATTTTTGTTTCTAATGCATCCCAATAAAATGGGACACGTTAGAAAGGATAACACAAAGCACTAAATCCCTACAAACCTCACAGTTTGGACCTTTTCAGATTTTATGATTTGATTAAATTAGGATGTAACCAAACAATTGATAAAAACCCATATTATTGGTTTTAATATCATTAATAGTTTTTTGGTTTGTAGATTCCAACTTCCTAGTTTTTAGCCAGCTTCCCCACTTCTTCCATATTGTTTCCTATTCATAGCATTTTAATTATTAAGTCAGCAAGTACAACGAGTTATTTATATTGCTTTCACAATTGTAAAAAGAGGAGAACTTGGAGCTTGTAATCAGACTCGATTATGAATTGAACTACAGATTGTAGATTCCTCGAAACTAGTTGTTCTATGAGATAGTTGGATATCAGATGTTTATCAAATCCTAGGACTGAGATGCTTGCTTCTAGCGAGATTCTTTCTTTCTATTTCATCTTCCTTTTCACGGTTTGGGGTTCTAAAAAAAATACTCCAGAATCAAGCACCTATGGTACATTTCAATAAGTATAGTGACAATTTCATAGTGATGCCTTACAATAACACATTTAATAAGGATCAGGCATTTGTGTTGTGCTAGGTGGATATTCTTTAGTTGTCATGCCCTTTCTTAATTTATATTATATCTCTTGTTTATTTGTCTGGTAAACTTAAAATCTTGTCTTGTGCGCGCATGGCCATGGATTTCGACCTGGTCTTATGGATAAGCTTCTTAATTTGGAGGCTCGGTTTATTAGATAATTCCTAGGTAAATATTAGTTTTTCTTCATTGAAATTTTTTTCATAATTGTGTACCTTTTAATTGTTTGGTTAATTTAGGAAAAGAAAAAGGTTAAACTCTATTTTTGTTGGTTTGATTTTATGTGAATGTGAATTTTCATGTTTTAAGCATATTGTGTGTCACATCAATAAATCTAACTGAAATTCTAAAATTAAAACGCAATCATCCCAAAGGATTCCTGCACCGGTGATTTCCAACCAAAGCCCTTGATAGCTCTAATATTTGAAAGGTACCAACTTCTGCTCATTTCGTACATACAATGTAATTGCTACAATAGTGTGAATTCTCAAATGTCCAAAGACACTAATAACATTGTAATTCCACCAGTGGAAATGTTAAACATTGAGCATGTCTCTTACTTTCTCTCCCCCTTTTAGGAACTGACAACTTTTATTTTTCATAGCCTTTTTTTTTACTCCCCCTCCGTGCTACTGGACACATGTCTTGGGCTCTTGAGCACATATAGACTCCTCTTCTTAAATTTCTCATCTCCCTCTTTTGTATTGCTCCCATTAAAATCAATCTTCTCTTGTGGTGCTATGGTATGCATGAGACTGTCGGGGTGTATATATTTCAATATTAGCATGTTTGTTGAAAATTTTGATTGGTTGCAGGAGGATCATATTTTGTACGTAATACCCTCAAGCATGTCAATAACTAGCTAATGATTATGTCATTTTATCTCAGGACTATTTTTCTGATGAAATTGGAGTTCGATTTCCCAGACAAATGCAAGTCAATGAATTGTACAGGTAGTTTAATGAACCTCATACTTCTTTTGATCATGTTCTTTTTTACATGAAATTAACAAATCGGTTAAGAATTGCTCTAAATGGATTTGGACATGATTTATCTTCTCATTTTCCTATTTAATTCCATTTTGCTAAGAAGCAGCTCAAGAAGTCGAAGCCAACTTTGTTAGCAGCTTTCAGACTCGTTTATTACATTGAGTGATAGATTGAGCTTAGAATGAGTTTGCACTTATATATTTGAGCTAGAACTTAGGAAACTCGAGCGAAGGTAAAAGTTGGAGCTGAAAAAGGGAAGATAATCGTATGATGTTTTTTCTTGATTCATTGGTCAATTTGATTTTCTAACTATTTTAGGTATAAATTTCCACCTTTGAAGCTCAACTCATTTGGTTATTTTTTGTGATTCTTGTTTTTTCCATTATATGTTCAATTGAAGATGCAGTATTTGTCTTATATCATCATTTTTTTTTTGTAGATGACACTCTGTTGGTACTTTAATGTGTCGACAAAGACTGTTGGTCCATTTGGGACTATGAGGCTTCATGAAGAGTTCAGTCATCTTTGTCCATGTCAATTTCTTTGGCTTTATGAATCTAGAGGATGAAGTTTTCACTTTGATTATAAAATATATTTTTTTGCTCTTTTGCAGGATTCGGAAAAATGAGCAAGGATAACGGTTGCAAGTTTTTTTGAGTTAGTTTGCATATGGAAAATTTTATATATACATTTTTGCCATAAACATGGACTTTGATATATAAGGCTTGTCTACCTTGGAGAAGGATTTAAAAATATAGTTTGCTAGTTACTTTGTCTATGGAAGTATAGGGTTATATTATGCATATGTAAGAAGTATGATATGATTATTAGGATTGGAATGAAAGGGTGATGTGGTTAGTATAAGGATGAAGTTATGTGTTGGAACCAAGTATATTTTGTTAAGGTTTTTTGGACAACCTATGTATATTGTTGATTTGAAGATGTGTTTTGATGAAACTCCAAGACTTGTGTGTATTAATTAGGGAATTGTAAAACAGTGAATTGCGAAAAATAATTGTGACCAAAAAAACCTTTATTTACTTTGTCATTGTGAAATATCTTATTTATTACAACAAATACCCCTATTGCAATGACATGTCGTTGCAAAAGATTTCATTTTATCATATTATAAGTTTTTTGCAATGACTTTGTCATTGCCAAAGCCAATATCTCTAGCAACTGCTTTTTTGGTTGCAAAGGTAGTATATATAGCAACGACTATAGTTATTGCAATACATACCATGAAATTTTATACAATTTTAGCAACAATATTTTTGTTGCAAAAGGTAGTATCTATAGCAATGACAAAATGTTGTTGCAAAAGATTTGTACCAATTGCAACGGCTTCTCTGTTGCTAAAACATGTCATTATTTTCCAAGATATAAGTGTTTAGCAACGACAAACGTATTGCAACAACATTTGGAGTTGCAAAAGGGTATATTTTTCGCAACGACCGATGTCGTTGTGATAGCCTTTCGCTACGCCCCGACGCGCAACGACCATGCAACGACATTTGTCGTTGCAATAGCTCTCTATGGCAACGACAATGGGCTTTTTGCAACGACTTTTGCCCTTGCGAAACACTGTTTTTCTTGTAGTGATGGTACTTAAAGTTTGATGATACTACCACGTCATATGGTATTGTAGAGATTGCCTCATTGATCAATGTATCTACATGAAGATTAGTGGGAGTAAGTTTGTTGTTTTAGTTCTGTATGTTGATGACATTCTATTAGCTGCAAATGGCCTTGGTATGTTACATGATGTAAAGAAGTATCTCTCAAATAACTTTGAAATGAAGGATTTAGGTGAGTCATCATTTGTGATTGGGATAGAAATATTTTGTAATAGAATTCATTGATTGTTGGGATTGTCTTAGAAGAGTTATAATCAAATGTTCTTAGAAAGGTACAGAATAGATAAATACTCAGAAGGGATAGTTCCAATACAAAAAGGGAACAAGTTCAGTAAAATGCAATGTCCTAGAAATGAGTTCGGAACGGAAGGAAATGCAGAATATTTGATCATGCATGATTTGTATAGGCATACTAAGTGATTCTTAAGTCATTTAGGTTGCATTTAGATAGGTTTTTAGCATAAAGTACATGTATTGTCTTGGAAGTGGAAAAGTTAATAATCTATGCGTTTTATGCCTATCGATGCAGATTCCTGGAAATCAAGCTAAATGAGAAAGAGGAAAGCTATAATACGAAGCCTTGGAAGCTTAAGGAAGAAGACAAAAGGAGAAACAAAGGAGACAAGACAAGAAGAAGAAGAAGAAGAAGAAGAAGAAGAAGAAGAAGAAGAAGAAGAAGAAATGCGAAGACTGCAGAGGTGGCGCCCATCGACTCATAGCACCCGCTGAAGGCTTTTGTAGGAGAGTTAGGATCGACGCTTGCCGATGCAGATTTTGAAAGATTTCCTCCAAGGGCGAATCTGGCCCATTGGGGCTTTTCTTCTACCTTAAGATCTTCGACTCCTAAGCTCTCCTATGCCTATAAATACAGCTCTCCTCTACCGCATTCAACACATACACATAATTCACACCACCTCTGATAAGAGGGTTTCTCGACAAAATAAATCTATAGTCAAGACCCCGCTATAGTATAAGGAGTCAAGATCGTTCCACATGAGAGGGTCAGTGTTTCTTATTTAGTTGCTTTTTCGGGTAAAGAACAACGAGAATATATGGGAAATTGGGTTGGGGGAATATGGTGAATAAATCTAAAGCAAATCAAATAAGAGGGAAAACATACAAGGCAAGAGATCACCACAACAATAAACACAAGTATAAACCAATGAATCCCATAAAAGATCATGCTTTTATCATCAAAAGAGGTGACTTTCACATACTTAACAAATAGACAATAAAGGCTTTTGCATAAAAACTTATTTGTTCCTACATTTTCTTAATTAGGGTTATCAACTCTCGTAAATTAATCCTAATTACTATCCGGTTCGCAACGAATCGACTTTAACTTCACAGTTGCAAACAAGAATTCCTTAGACTTTCATCCTAGGGTAAAAACAAAGGTAGATGACGATAAAAACATAAAACTATATCATAAAATCATCAATTCAACACACAAATCTATAGTTGGGTTCTCCCTAATCCTATAAGGAAAGGGAACTACTCGCTATTTATGATGGAAAACATAAATAATATCATAAAGGAAAGAAAACATCTTGAGAAATCTCTAAAAATATCGCCAACTGTCACCAAACGACCTCTCTCTCTCTCTCTCTCTCTCTCTCTCTCTCTCTCTATCTCTATCTCTCGGATCTCTCTTCTCTTCGATGAGTGGTGGTTGGGATGATTTGAAATCCCTCAACCTATAGGGTCCTATTTATAGTTGAGAAACCCCTAGGATCGGCTCTCTTAATGTGCAAGAAAAGCCTAATGGGCCACGTGGAAAATCTGTTGAGATAAAGGATCGGCGGGAGCTGACAAAGAGGGTATCGTGATGTCCATTAAAGTGACCACGTCTTTATACTCATTTTATCTCCTTATTCTATATACTTTGCATATTTCGGGTGGGAATATGTTGAATTTATGTAGTTTATGCTTATTTACGAGAAATTAGAGGTCTACATAAGTTTCGGTTTAATATTGCAAAATTTGGAGTCATTCCGAGACGAAACCAAAGGACGGGATTCTACTCGACTTCGACCAGGCCCTACTCGAAGTCGACTACAGCTAAAGCAGAAACAACTCGAGGAAAGAAGAAGAAAACAACTCGAGCATGACTTTACTTGATGTCGACATGCTTGCTCGACATCGACCAAAACCAGAAGAACACCCGAGCTCGAGGAAGAAGAAGATGTGAAGAGAAGACAAGGACGAGCCTTACTCGACGTCGACCAACTTTGGTCGAAGTCAACCAAGCCAAAACCGAGTCAGTGAACCAGGAATCGACCAAGGAAGCAGAGCAGGAAGATTCAAGTCGACATCGACCAGCACAAGTCGATATCGAGTAAACATTTGGTCGATGTTCACTCCTGGAGTCGAGATCGAGTTGCTGAGCTGAAGCCAGGAAATTTCTGGTCGACATCGATTAAGCTTACTCGATGTCGAGTTGACCATCAGTGGCCGATTTCGAGCTAGTCCGGGTCTTGTTAAGGTTCTATCCCGAATCTGATAGAGATATTTCCGAGAGAAGATTCCCAACACATGAATATTTAGATATTTTTATCTTTTTATCTATCCTAAGGGTTGAACATTTAATTACCCTAAGGATTTATCTAGTTTTACTTATTTAGATATATTTATTTCTTAAGTATAATTATATCTTCTATAATAGATAGAGATATTAGATAGATATTCCTTCCTTGATTAGAAAGGATTGGAAGGAAAGCTCATGGGGCTAGTTTTTATTCATTCAATTCTAGAAGGAGAGGTAGTCAAGTAGAGAGAGAGAGAGAGAGAGAGAGAGAGAGAGAGAGAGAGAGAGAGAGAGAGAGAGAGAGAGAGTGGAGGCCGAGAGGAGTTAAGGAGCGAGAGCAAGTTGGCTTCAATCGGTTGTAAAGCTATGTTTAGTTTATTAATGCAAGTTTCTTTTCCATCAATGATGTCTGCAATTGCGATGAGGCGCAAGTAGTCCACCCACTTCTAGGGTTGGGGCGAGCCCAACGATAGCCATGCGTGTTTGAGGTAAAGATCCGACCTTTATCATACTTTGAGCATCTACTACCTTTTATGTCGACAACAGAAACAGAAATCGACAACGGCCAGCAGACTCAGCAAAGACAACTCGATCTCGGCAAGTTTTTCTCGATATCGAGTAAGTCCTACTCGATATCGACAAGAACTCCTCGCAATCGACAAACAGCAGAAACTTTAAATTGTTAATTCTCGAACACAGAACTCAGATTTTGGAGGAATAAACTCAATAAACTAAAATACTTCCAAGGCCAGGGTATCAACACCACAACGATAACCATAAAAAATAACACATAAAGGCATAAAAGATCATGCTTTCCATCAAATAACTTTCGTTATTAACAAATAGGAATATAGAGGCTTTCGCATAAACTCTAATTGTTACTAACCCTTTTTCACATAATTAACCCAAGTTGTATTAAGATCACTTTCGCTTCAATAATACAAACAAGGATCACCTTCAACTCTCGCAAAAGAATCAGGCTCATAGGGATAGAAGAAAAATTGCATAGAAAGATTGTACCTTTTCCGCATCACCTTACATGGCTACCGTCGGGCTCACCCCGACCCTAGAAGTGGGTGGACTACTCGCTCTTCATCGTAATAGCAGACATCTTTGATGAAAAAAAACTAACTTGCATTAATAAACTCAAACTTACAACCTCTTCTCCTTCTCTCTCTATGTGACTAATTGTTTCTGAAAGTGAATGATTAAAAACCAGCCCCTAAGGCATTATTTATAGTGCTCAAACCTCGTTAATCAAGGAAAGAACATCTTATCTATATCTATATCTAAATATCTAAAAGCTTAAAGATAAATAAATGGAATAAAGGAATTAAATCCATAAAGGAAATTATATCTAAAGTAGCAAAATATCTTCTTGTGTGGGTAGATCTTCTCTCCATAGATAGAACTTGATAGGTGTGGATAGATGTGGATAGAATCGGACAATCTTCGGCTCCAAGCAAAGACAGCTCAACACGGACAGCTTCAACGCGTAACGCGGCTCTGGAAGATTTCCTCGATATCGAGTAATTTACTCGATATCGAGTAAGGTTAGCGTCGTCGACTTCTCTGGTTGCGCATTGTCGTGTAGCTGTAGTCAATCTGGCTCGAACAGTGGTTCTGGGGTCCTCAATATCGACAACTTTTGTCGATATCGGGTAGACTTGTGTCCTCTTCTGTGTTGTTGGGCTTGGTCGAGTACTCTTCCCCGATGCTGACTCGGACAGGCGCTGTTGATCTTGTCGATATCGAGTAGTTTACTCGATATTGAGTAACTGGTGCTCGGCGTCTCCAGGTCTTCGGCTTCTCGACTTGGCATAGCTCCTTGACTCCGGGTATGGCATCAGGGTATTTGTCGATATCGAGTAGCTTACTCGATATCGAGTAAAGCTCCGGAGTCGGGTTGCCTCATCTTGAGCTTTCTTCGATCAGCTCTACTCGACCAGCATTGCTCGGACATCATTTGTCGATATCGACTACATTTCATCGATATCGAGTAATTCTGGTTTCCAGCTTGATTTGTCCTGGTTTCGTCATTCTTTGACTTTGGACTTCTGTAGTTGATTTCCGAGCTTTTCTAACTTTTCTCAGAACTGCTGTAAATTGCCTCGAATTCTGTGAATTTAAACAGAAATTGGTGTAGATTCCATAATTTGGCGAATAAACATAAACTACATAGATTATGTACTATTCTAGCCCAAATGCATGAAATGTATGCAGAAAGCGATATAAAAGTTACTGTAAAACATGGCAGATTCAGCTCACAACAAACACCCTATACTTAAGCTTGCTTGTCCTCAAGCAATACTTTTATTTGTCATTCAGGGGAAGGAATCAAAACTCTCAACATATTAGATTCATTCTCATATGTCCCTACAATTAATTACCATCCTCGAAAAGGTACTAGTGTCACAAATCCATGCATGTGCAATTTTAAGAGCAACATCTACTCACAAAAAGGAGGGATATGCAAAACATTCATTCGATCATGACAAACCATTAATAATCAAGAGGACTTTAATTTAAGCTCAAATAAGAAGTAGATTGGTAAAAGGCTAAAGGTGGGCAGTATTTGGCAATGTGGTGCTAATGATCCGGGGAAATGGAGTATTTCCAAACTTTCTCAACCACATTCCTTTTTCATAAGAATCATTACATTTCATAATGCTTTTTCTCAATATTATGCTTTTACCTCTCTGACCTCAGCACTGCCTTCTCGCGAGTCGCAAACATGGGTGTCATGAATGGCACCGGATACTTAGTGCTTTGGACTCGTCACATGTGTGTCCCATCTCACTGAACTATTATCTCAGTAAGCAGGGTCGATCTACCTTTATCTCCGGAGGTGATCGAATTTTCTTTCACTCATTAAATTTTCCATATATTTCAAACATTTTCCTACCAAACTCCAATAATGATAATAACAACAACACAAACACCATATAATATCTCCATAATGTAACATCATTCTCAACATAATCCCCGGATGGAAATAAGGTAAAGAATGGAAAATATTTAGATCATGTGGAGCAATAATTGAAATAAGGCATATTATGGCTTTTGTGAAGTAAGCATAGGTAAGGCTAGGATTACAACAATATGACCATATATGGAAATATAAAGTCCTCCATCCTCTTATCATGCAACATGCCAAAAGCAATATCAAATTTTACCTCCTTTCATGGTTTTCAAGAAAATATGCACTTCATTGTGACTTCCCTTTACTAGGCAATTTTATGCTATATCTCTAATAAATCTAATTTTGCATCGTCGAGTTCAATATAAGCTTCCATGACACTTATCAAAAATTTCAATGGGGGTCATTTTGTTCAAACTTTTGGAAAACATGCATATAAGCCCATAAATCAATAATGAATTCCAAAATAGCTATGTATGGGCAATTCAAGAACTAAACTTTAAAAATGCACACAAAATGTCAAATGTGGTCAAATATGCACAAATTAAGCCCTTCCCCCACCCCATACTTAAACATTACAGTGTCCTCACTGTATAAAAACAAAGGTAGAGAAAGAAACTCACTAGACAGGTGTGCAGGGCTTCAAAAACTCGATTGAACATGCTGTTGTGAGCGGAATCTGCCATGTTTAACAGTAACTTTTATATCGATTTCTGTATACATTGCATTCATTTGGGTTTAAATAATACAGAATCTATGTAGTTTATGCTTATTTGTCAAATTATGGAATCTACACCAGTTTCTGTTTAAATCGCAGAAATCGAGGCGTTTACAGCAATTCTACAGAAGGTCGGAAAAGCTCGGAAAAACACTACAGACGTCCAAGGTCAAAGCAGCGGAACAAGTCCAAGAGACGAGGCTACTCGATCTCGAGTAGGCCCTACTCGACATAGACCACCATGTCCGAGCACCAGCTTGGTCGACCAGGCCTGATCGAGAGCCAGACAACCCGAGCTCCGGACCCTACTCGACCTCGAGGAGCACTTGTCGAGGTCGACGAAGCCCAGACGCCCACGTCCGGAGTCGACGAGGAGAAGCTGTCCGAGGACGAAGCCGAGGACGACCAGGAGACTCGCTGCAGCGGAAGTGACCACTCGCTGCCGCGGACCAAGCCACTCGCTGCCAGCGGAAGAGCCAGCTCGCGGAAGCGGAAGAAGACCCAACTCGATCTCGACGAACTCTTGTCGAGATCGACGAAGACCTTGAGACATGTCCGAGCATGTCCGAGCCAGTCGAGCACACCCACCCAAGGAGGCTAGTCGACAGAGCCACCCTTGTCGAGATCGACGAGGCCAACTCGAGATCGACGAGCCCAGGAAGACCATGACGAGCCACATCGAGCAGAGTCAAGCCAAGCCGAGGAACCCAACTCGAGGTCGACGAGGCCAACTCGAGGTCGACTAGACCCAGCTTCCAGAATCTTCTCGACTTATGCAGTCCGAGTAGGATTGGAGTTCCTTGATGCCGAAGGCGGAAGATTCTATCCAGATTTGGCCGAGATCTATCCGAGTTGATCAAGTTCTATCTATGGAAGGCGATCTATCAACATGAAGACATACTACCCTATTTAGAATTATCTATTTCCTAGTTGATTTAATTTCATTATGTCATTTATTTATCTTTTAAGCCTTTTAGATATAGATAGATATCTTCTTTCCTAGATTAGCTAGGGAATGAAGGCTATAAATAAGGCCCTAGGGGCTCAGTTTCATCATTCCAAGTCACACACAATTCAATTCTAGTAGAATAGTTTAGGAGTTTAAGGTTTTTAAGGTTTTGGCTTACAGCGAAAGTTGATTGCCAAGATTGTAAAGGCTTTGAATTTAGTTTATGCAAGTTTCTTCTTTTACATCAATGTCTTTTACATCAATGTCTTTTGTGCAATTCATCTTCTATCCCTATAAGCATGATTCTTTTGCGAGAGTTGAAGGTGATCCTTGTTTGTGTTATTGAAGCGAAAGTGATCTTAATGCAACTTGGATTAATTATTTGAAAAGGGTTAGTAACAATTAGGGTTTATGCGAGAGCCTCTATATCCCTATTTGTTAATGACGAAAGTTATTTGATGGAAAGCATGATCTTTTATGCCTTTATGTGTTGTTTGGCATGATTATCGTTGTGGTGTTGAAACCCTGGCCTTGGAGGTCTTTTAATATATTGAGTTAATTTCTGTCAAATTTCTGAATTATGTCGAAAATCAGCGATTTTAAGTTTCTGTTCTTATCGACATAGACCAGACATTGTCGACCTCGAGTAGCATCTTCTCGAGGTCGAGGAGAGTTAGTCTAGGTCGAGTTGTCTTTTCTTCTGCTTTTGTCGATTGCAAGTTTCTGTCTTTACTTTCTTACTCAAGATCGAGTTGAACTTGCCGAGATCGAGGAGAGTTTTTCGACGAGTTGCTTTGTTTCTGTTTTCTGAGTTACTGTTGTCGACCACCTTTGTCTATCTCGAGTTGCTGTCGTCGAGATCGACCAGTCTTTGCCCTTTACTTTTCGTTTGTTGCTTTGCTTTTATTTCTTGTTTTGCTTTGTCTTTTGCTTTTGTTTTTAGCTGCCCTTGCCGGGTTATTTGTTTCTTTCTTTCTGTTTCTGCGATTCTGTCTGTTCTGCTGCTTCTGTGAGAATTTACAGCTACTTGAGAACTGCTGACGTGCTTCCTCGGGGATTCGATCCTGACTTTTCTCTTACTACAACGGGAGGAAGTCTTGTATTATTTGCTGAGACAGGGAAGTCAGTCTGAACTATATTTCATATTTATTTCAATACTCGATTTACTCCTGCAACAACAAAATTGGCGCCGTTGCCGGGGAAGCAATCAATCGCGCCTTAGGTAGTCAATTCTCACTGTTTCTTTGAGTTAGTTTGCAGGTGTATGCGTCGTTCTGGTCAAACACCTGAGTTTGACAGCTTAGACGAACCGGAGCGCTACCTACACATCCACTCCAAACTCAAAAGGATCATGGCGGCCGCTGAAACACAGGAACAGCTGATCGCTAGGCTTACCAGGGAACTAGCCGCAAGGGATGCTGCTATCAACGCTAAGGATGCTGCTATCGCCGCTGAGAGAGCAGCCAGGGAACAAGCACAGGCTGAGCTTGTCCAGTATCCAACCACGGCAGAGGATTACATGCACCCAATTCTCGTCTTGCCTGAATCGGCGATTCTAATCCCTGAAAACTCCTTTGAAATTCGCACTCAGTTTCTTATAGAGCTTAAAAATAATGCCTTTTACGGCAGATTTAATGAGTGTCCTCTTGAACATATTACTAATTTTCATGATATGTGCCGTACTCTTGCAGAAGGTACAACTCTGGAATATGTCAAGATGAAAGCTTTTCGTTGGTCGCTCGCTGGACCTGCACTGAAATGGCTGGAAGGGCTGAAAGCAAAATCACTCACAACCTGGGCCCAAGTAGAGCAAGAGTTTCTGAACAAATTCTTCCCACCTGCCAAAACAGCACATCTCCGCCAGAAAATCACCGCCTTTAAACAGCAGAAAGAGGAACCGCTGGCAAAGGCATGGGAGCGCTACAAGGAACTACTTCGATCTTGCCCTACTCATGGACAGCCACCCTACATCATTCAGGAGATCTTCTTCAACTCTCTTGATCAAGTCTATAAGGACAGAATCAACAATTATACTCGCTACGAGTATCTGACAATGCCACCAAGTGACGCATGGGGAGTGCTGGAGAAGCTCACTACTTACGACAACAAGTATGGGTCTACAGCAACTTATGAAGAGAACCCATACGCCAGGCCAGCACCATCCATGCCCCTCTATGAGCCATCAAAGGACATTGATCCAGATGTCAGGGAGCAATACTACAGAGATCAGAATAGAAAGCTCATCAAGCAAGTAAAGTATCTCTCTGTCAACCAGCCTTGCATAGAATGCGGATCGCAAAGGCACACCACTCCTGAGTGCCCACACACAGAACAAGTCAGGATGGCAGAGCACCATGAGGATGCAGCTTACGCAGGGGGTCCAAATCGCTACACGGGGGACCAAAGGTTTCAGCAACCACAGTGGAACCAAGGTGTCCCTAGGAATCCCCCGCCCTACAGAGCTCCAGGACATCCAGAAAGGGACCAGAAAAAGGATGATATACAGCTGGTCCTGGAGGAAATACGGAGAAACCACACAGAAACTAGGCAGTCCTTCAACTCCGTCTATACTCAGATGCAAGGTGTCAACTCTAGGCTTGGGGAAATGGATATATGGCGGAAAACAGTTGATACACAGATTGGTCAGCTAGCCGTAGGAATCCCCAGACAGTCAGGCGCACTCCCTGGATCTTCGGAACCAAATCCTAAGGGAAAGACTGGACACATCGCCGCTGTGAAACTCAAAAGCGGCCATCAACTGCAAGAGCCAGAGGTCGGAAAGCAGCAAAACAGCGAGGAACAGCAAGTTGAGGTCGACAAATCTCTAGTCGATCTCGAGGAAAGCTTACTCGACCTCGACAAGAATCTTCAGAAACCTTCGTCTGCGAGCAACTCGACTGCACCCAATTTGGTCGACCTCGACAAAGGCCTTGTCGATATTGAAGAGCCCCTGGTCGAGAAATCTGCAGTAACTCCGATGTCTGTTCTGGCTCCAAATCAGAAAAAGAAGCTGCCTTTCCCCACAAAATCTCTAAAGGACCCAGTGGAGAAAAATTTCCAGCGCTTCATCAAGATGCTTCAGAAGCTTAACGTCACCATACCCTTCACAGAAGCTCTCAATGAAATGCCGTCCTATGTCAAGTTCCTGAAGGAGATTCTGAGCAAAAAGCGATCGATGGCGGAAATCACAGAGGAGTGCAGCCATCTGGACATATTGGAGAAAAGACCGGATCCAGGTAAGTTTGCTATAACTATTGGATTTGGTCCATACAAAATTAATGCCCTATGTGATCTTGGAGCTAGTGTTAGTATTATGCCTTTAACAATTTGGTCCAAGATTAAGATAGGTGCCCTGGAGCCTGTGGATGCTAGACTTTATATGGCCAACAACACGGTGGTCATTCCAACAGGCATGGTGGAAAATGTCCCGGTACAAGTAGGTAAATTCTTCGTCCCTGCTGATTTCTTAATTGTTGATATGCAAGAAGATCCTGCTTGTCCCATTATTTTAGGAAGACCATTCTTGGCAACGGTGGATGCCAACATAAGCGTAAGGAAAGGAGTGCTCACCTTCAACATCAGTGATGAGGTCATTGAGTATTCCTTTAACAAAACTGAAAGGCATACGGGTCCAATGGAAGAAGTCAAATCTATCTCAGCTGGCTACATCACCTGCGGGGAACCCAAGGTCAGGAATATGACCCCTGAGGAGCTGGAAAAGAGGGATATGGAAGCCCAGGTGGAGGAGATCATGGCAATCCTCAAGGAGAACAAAGGGACTAAGTATGGGGTTAAGATCGACCAGACCATAGTCGATCTCGACCAGACCAAGGAGACTCCACCAGAGCCAGCATCGTCAAGCAGCGAACCAGAGGAGCCGGGCTCGTCGATCTCGACCACCCTACTCGAGGTCGACCAGCACTCGGAGAGCACAACCCCTGCTTCCTCGACGCTAGCAAATCCAGGACCAGAGCCTCACTCGAGATCGAGTACGCTACTCGATCTCGACCACGACCAGGCATCCCCAGACTCGGCTTCCTCGAGTACACCAACGCCGGAGCCAGCACCCTCGTCGATCTCGACCAGCCTCGTCGAGGTCGACCACCAGTCGGCGCCACCAGACCCAGTTTTCTCGAGGAGCAAGCCACCAGAGCCAGAGCCCTACTCGACCTCGAGTAGGCTACTCGATGTCGACGAGCCGCCTTCTTCATCGACTTCTGCCTCTTCGACCAGACCACCACCAGAGCAAGCAGCCTCGTCGATCTCGAGGAGCCCTAGTCGAGATCGACCAAATACCGTGGTCCCCGATTCCGTCTCTGCGAAGGTGAGCCAAGGTATGGATCTTTCTTCTCCTATTTCCATTAAAGATTTATCTATACATGGGAGAGGTCTGCCTTGGTATGTGCGATTGTGCAGGATTTCCAATGATGAGCCTAAGGAGTATGAAGTTGGAGACAAGCTCTATGTCTCTAAATCAAAGGATCATTGGTTTCCCAACAAATTCAACAAGAAGCGGATGGGACCGTTCGTGGTGAACAAGATCCATTCTGGAGGATTACAGCTGATGGACAAGAATGGAGTCTTATTTGAGGCCCAAGCTACATGGGCCCTGCAGATGCCACCTTGAGCTAAATGGAAAGTCGGCCTAGTGACTATAAAATCTAGAGCATGTACATAGACTTTTTAGGACATTTGAGACATTGTTTTTGCTGGTTTTTGGTTTTGAACATTTTTTGGTTTTTTTGTTGTTTCTATTATGGGTATAGGTCTTCTACTTTTTCAGGTCAATGGATAGAACCAAGCTACATTAATACTCGGACTAGGAGGTGCTCCATTCGAAATTATGCGGCTCTGCACTCATGTCTTGTGAGTTTCTTTCTTTACCCTTTACATTATTTTATATACAGTGAGGACACTGTAATGTTTAAGTATGGGGTGGGGGAAGGGCTTACTTTGTGCATATTGATCATATTTTACATTACTTTGTGCATTATTGCTTAGAATTGCTACATGGCTATTTTGGAATGCATTATTGACTTATGTGCTTATATGCATGTTTTCCAAAAATTTGAGAAAAATGACCCCCATTGAAATTTTGAATAATGTCATGGAAGTTTTATTGAACTCGACGATGCAAAATTGGATTCATTAGAGATATAGCATGAAAATTGCCTAGTAAAGGGAAGTCACAATGAAGTGCATATTTTCTTGAAAACCATAAAAGGAGGTAAAATTTGAAGTTGCTTTTGACATGTTGCATGATAAGATGATGGAGGACTTTATATTTCCATATAATGCTCATTGTTTATAATCCTAGCCTTACCTATGCTTATATGCATCACAAAAGCCATAATATGCCTTATTTCAAATATTGCTCCACATGATCTAAATATTGACCATTCTTTACCTTATCCGGGGATTATGTTGAGAATGATGTTACATTATGGAGATGTTATATGGTTGTTGTGATTTTTATCATTATTGGAGTTTGGAAGGAAATTGTTTGAATTATATGGAAAATTTAATGAGTGAAAGAAAATCCAATCACCTCAGGAGATAAAGGTAGATTGACCCTGCTCTCTGAGATAATAGTTTGGAGAGATGGGACACATTGTGAGGAGTCCAAAGCACTAAGTATCCGAGGCCATTCATGACACCCATGTTTGCGACTCGCGAGAAGGCAATGCTGAGGTTAGAGAGGTAAAAGCATTATTATGAATAAAAGCATTATGAAGGGTGATGAATCAAAGGAAGAAAGAATGTGGAATGAAACTCAAAATTCGAAAGTGATCCATTTCCCCGGATCAAAAGCACCACATTGCCAAAAATTGCCCACCTTTTAGCCTTTTACCAATCTACTCCTTCATGAGCTTAAATTAAAGTCTTCTTGATTAAAAATGCTTTGTCACATAAAAATTGTTTATGCATAACCCTCCTTTTGTGAGTAGATGTTGCTTTTATATATTTGCACATGCATGAATCTGTGACACTAGTACCTTTTCGAGGATGGTAATTTATTGCAGGGTTATATAAGAATGAATCTGATATGTTGAGAGTATTGATTTCTTCCCCTGAATGACAAATAAAAGTATTGCTTGAGGACAAGCAAGCGTAAGTATGGGGTGTTTGTTGTGAGCGGAATCTGCCATGTTTTACAGTAACTTTTATATCGATTTCTGTATACATTGCATTCATTTGGGTTTAAATAATACAGAATCTATGTAGTTTATACTTATTTGTCAAATTATGGAATCTACACCAGTTTCTGTTTAAATCGCAGAAATCGAGGCGTTTACAGCAATTCTACAGAAGGTCGGAAAAGCGCGGAAATACACTACAGAAGTCCAAGGTCAAAGCAGCGGAACAAGTCCAAGAGACGAGGCTACTCGATCTCGAGTAGGCCCTACTCGACATAGACCACCATGTCCGAGCACCAGCTTGGTCGACCAGGCCTGATCGAGAGCCAGACAACCCGAGCTCCGGACCCTACTCGACCTCGAGGAGCACTTGTCGAGGTCGACGAAGCCCAGACGCCCACGTCCGGAGTCAACGAGGAGAAGCTGTCCGAGGACGAAGCCGAGGACGACCAGGAGACTCGCTGCAGCGGAAGTGACCATTCGCTGCCGCGGACCAAGCCACTCGCTGCCAGCGGAAGAGCCAGCTCGCGGAAGCGGAAGAAGACCCAACTCGATCTCGACGAACTCTTGTCGAGATCGACGAAGACCTTGAGACATGTCCGAGCATGTCCGAGCCAGTCGAGCACACCCACCCAAGGAGGCTAGTCGACAGAGCCACCCTTGTCGAGATCGACGAGGCCAACTGGAGATCGACGAGCCCAGGAAGACCATGACGAGCCACATCGAGCAGAGCCAAGCTAAGCCGAGGAACCCAACTCGAGGTCGACGAGGCCAACTCGAGGTCGACTAGACCCAGCTTCCATAATCTGCTCGACTTATGCAGTCCGAGTAGGATTGGAGTTCCTTGATGCCGAAGGCGGAAGATTCTATCCAGATTTGGCCGAGATCTATCCGAGTTGATCAAGTTCTATCTATGGAAGGCGATCTATCAACATGAAGACATACTACCCTATTTAGAATTCTCTTTTTCCTAGTTGATTTAATTTCATTATGTCATTTATTTATCTTTTAAGCCTTTTAGATATAGATAGATATCTTCTTACCTAGATTAGCTAGGGAATGAAGGCTATAAATAAGGCCCTAGGGGCTCATTTTCATCATTCCAAGTCACACACAATTCAATTCTAGTAGAATAGTTTAGGAGTTTAAGGTTTTGGCTTACAGCGAAAGTTGATTGCCAAGATTGTAAAGGCTTTGAATTTAGTTTATGCAAGTTTCTTCTTTTACATCAATGTCTTTTATTGCAATGAGGCGTGAGTAGTCCACCCACTTCTGGGGCTGGGGTGAGCCCGACGGTGGCCATGTGAGGCGATGCGATAAAGGTCAGATCTTTTGTGCAATTCATCTTCTATCCCTATAAGCATGATTCTTTTGCGAGAGTTGAAGGTGATCCTTGTTTGTGTTATTGAAGCGAAAGTGATCTTAATGCAACTTGGATTAATTATGTGAAAAGGGTTAGTAACAATTAGGGTTTATGCGAGAGCCTCTATATCCCTATTTGTTAATGACGAAAGTTATTTGATGGAAAGCATGATCTTTTATGCCTTTATGTGTTGTTTTGCATGGTTATCGTTGTAGTGTTGAAACCCTGGCCTTGGAGGTCTTTTAATATATTGAGTTAATTTCTGTCAAATTTCTAAATTCTATCGAAAATCAGCGATTTTAAGTTTCTGTTCTTATCGACATAGACCAGACTTTGTCGACCTCGAGTAGCATCTTGTCGAGGTCGAGGAGAGTTAGTCTAGGTCGAGTTGTCTTTTCTTCTGCTTTTGTCGATTGCAAGTTTCTGTCTTTACTTTCTTACTCGAGATCAAGTTGATCTTGTCGAGATCGAGGAGAGTTTTTCGTCGAGTTGCTTTGTTTCTGTTTTCTGAGTTACTGTTGTCGACCACCTTTGTCTATCTCGAGTTGCTGTCGTCGAGATCGACCAGTCTTTGCCCTTTACTTTTCGTTTGTTGCTTTGCTTTTATTTCTTGTTTTGCTTTGTCTTTTGCTTTTGTTTTTAGTTGCCCTTGCCGGGTTATTTGTTTCTTTCTTTCTGTTTCTGCGATTCTGTCTGTTCTGCTGCTTCTGTGAGAATTTACAGCTACCTGAGAACTGCTGACGTGCTTCCTTGTGGATTCGATCCTGACTTTTCTCTTACTACAACGGGAGGAAGTCTTGTATTATTTGCTGAGACAGGGAAGTCAGTCTGAACTATATTTCATATTTATTTCAATACTCGATTTACTCCTGCAACAACACATGCCTGTGCCGAGTCCGAATATAGCTTGCTTCTATCCCATAGACCTGAAAAATATAGAAGGCATATACCAACAATAGAAAAATTAAACGTTCAAAACCAAAAACAAACAAAAGCAACAATGTCCAAAAGTCCCAAAAAGTAAATGTCTATGTACAAGCTCTAGATTTTATAGTCGCTAGGCCAACTTTCTCCATTAAGCTCAAGGTGGCATCTGCAGGGCCCATGTAGCCTGGGCTTCAAATAAGACTCCATTCTTGTGCATCAGTTGTAGTCCTCCAGAATGGATCTTGTTCACCACGAAAGGTCACATCCTCTTCTTGTTGAATTTGTTGGGAAACCAATGATCTTTTGACTTGGAGACATAGAGCTTGTCTGCAACTTCATACTATTTAGGCTCATCATTGGAAATCCTACATAAGCGCACATACCAAGCCAAACCTCTCCCATGTATAGATAGATCTTTAATGGAAATAGGAGAAGAAAGATCCATACCTTGGCTTACCTTCGCAGAAACGGATTCGGGAGCCACTGTGTTTGGTCGATCTCGAGTAACTGTACTTGATATCGACAAGGATTCAGCTTCTAGTGGCCTGTGGCTCGAGGATGCCGGAGTCGAGGAAGCCAGATGTTGGTCGATATCGACCAGTTTTTGTCGATATCGAGGAGTCTTGCTCGCCTGGTGGAATCAGCATCGAGGAAGGTGAAATCGATGTAGCGGAGTATTGGTCGATATCGAGTAGCTTACTCGATATCGAGGAGTGCTCGGCTTCAGTTTGGCTGCTCGACGACGCTGGTGCTGGTGGAGGCTTCTGATTTTGGTCGATGTCGAGTACATTACTCGATGTCGAGGAATTTTGTCCGAATTCGACCCCATACTTGCATCCTGTCAAGGCATCCGAAAAATAGTTAGTCCAAATCGACGTACCATGGTTTGTGTCGAGTGGATTCTTTGTTTCTTTGTTCAGGATGGCCATGATCTTCTCCACCTGGGCTTCCATATCCCTCTTTTCCAGCTCTTCAGGAGTCATATTTCTTACCTTAGGCTCCCCACAAGTAATGTAGCCAGCTAATATAGACTTTACTTCTTCCATGGGACATGTATGCCTTTCAGTTTTATTAAAGGAATACTCAAGTACCTCATCGCTGATGTTAAAAGTGAGCACTCCCTTCCTTTCGCTTGTGTTGGCATCCACCGTCGCCAAGAAGGGTCTTCCTAGAATAATTGGACAAGCAGGGTCCTCTGGCATATCAATAACTAAGAAATCAGCAGGGACAAAGAATTTACCTACTTGTACTGGCACATTGTCCACCATGCCTGTTGGAATGACCACCGTGTTGTTGGCCATATACAGCTTAGCATCCACAGGCTCTAGGGCACCTATCTTAATCTTGGATCATATTGTTAAAGGCATTATACTCACACTAGCTCCAAGATCACATAAAGCATTAAATTTGTATTGACCAAACCCAATGGTTATGGCAAACTTACCTGGATCTAGCCTTTTCTCAAGGATGTCCATATGGCTGCACGCCTCTGTAATCTCAGCCATTGATCTCTTCTTGCTTAGAATCTCTTTAAGGAACTTGACATAGGATGGCATTTCATTGAGAGCTTCTGTGAAGGGTATGGTGACATTGAGCTTCTGAAGCATCTTGATGAAGCGCTGAAATTTCTTCTCTGCTGGGTCCTTTGGAGATTTTGTTGGGAAGGGCAGCTTCTTTTTCTGATTCGGAGCCATAACAGATGTCAGAGATGCTGCAGCTTTCTTGATGTCGACTTGGGTCTCCTCGATATCGACAAGTTCTTCCTCGATATCGACTAGCTTCCTCGGTGTCGAGTTGCTGTGCTGTGAACCTTCCTCGATATCGAGTTGCTTTTTGTCGATATCAACCAAGGTCTGGTCAATATCGAGTTGTTGTTCTCCTCCGTTTTGCTGCTTTCCGACCTCTGGCTCTTGTAGTTGATGGCCGCTTTTGAGTTTTACAGTAGCGATGTGTCCAGTCTTCCCTTTAGGATTTGGTTCTGAAGATCTAGGGAGAGAACCTGACTGTTTGGGGACTCCTGCTGCTAACTGTCCAATCTGTGTATCAGCTGATTTCCGCCATATATCGATCTCTCCAAGCCTAGAGTTGACACCTTGAATCTGAGCGTAGACTGAGTTGAAGGATTGCTTGGTTTCTGAATGATTTCTCCTTATTTTCTCTAGGACGATATGTAGATCATCCCTGTAGGGCGGGGGGTTCCTAGAGGCACCTTGGTTCCATTGTGGTTGTTGGAACCTTTGGTCCCCCATATAGCGATTGGGACCTCCTGCGTAAGCTGCCTCTTCGTGGTATTCTGCCAGCCTGACTTGCTCTGTGTGTGGGCACTCAGTAGTGGTGTGCCTCTGTGATCCGCATTCAATGCAAGGCTGGTTGACAGAAAGATACTTTACTTGTTTGAGGAGCTTGCGATTCTGATCTTTGTAGTACTGCTCCTTGACATCTGGGTCAATCTCTTTAGAGGGCTCATAGAGGGGCATGGATGGTGCTGGTCTAGCGTAGGGATTCTCTTCATAGTTGGTTGGAGTCTCATACTTGTTGTCATAATTGGTCAACTTGTCGAGAGCAGCCCATGCGTCAGCACGCGGCATTGTCAGATACTCATAGTGAGTATATGTGTTGATTCTATCCTTTGCAGCCAAGTCCAGAGAATTGAAGAAGATCTCTTGAACTACGCAGGGTTACTGTCCATGTGTAGGGCATGATCGCAGCAGATCCTTATATCTTTCCCAAGCCTTTGCCAGCGGCTCCCCATGCTTCTGTTTGAAAGCTGTGATCTTTTGGCGAAGGAGCGCTGTCTTGGCAGGAGTAAAGAACTTGTTGAGAAATTCCTGTTTTACTTCAGCCCATGTCGTGAGGGATCGCGGTTTCAGCCCTTCAAGCCACTTCAATGCTAGATCAGATAGGGACCAACGAAAGGCCTTCATCAAGATGTACTCCAAGGTGGTACCTTCAGCAAGAGTACGACACATGTCAGTAAAGTTTGTAATATGCTGAAGAGGGCATTCATTAAATCTACCAAAGAAAGCATTATTTTTTATTTCAATAAGGAAAGAAGTGCGAATTTCATAGTTATTTTCAGGGATTAGAATGGCCGATTCAGGCACAATGAGAGTCGAGTGCATGTAATCCTCTGCAGTTGTTGGGTATTGGGCAAGCACATCTTCCAATAGCCTCGCACGCTCAGCTTCCCTTGTAGTGCCTGCTCTCTCAGCGGTGAGAGCGGTATCTTTAGCAGCTAGTTCCCTCGTAAGCCTCTGAAATCAGTTGTTCCTGTGTCTCTGCGGCCTCCATCGCTCTTTTTAGTTTAGCTTGAATGTGTATAAGGCGCTCCGGTTCGTCCAAGGCGTCAAACTTAGGTGTTTGACCAGAACGGCGCATATACCTGTGAAGTAACTCAAAAGAAAAGTGAGATCTGACTACCTAAGGCGCGAATGATTGCTTCCCTGGCAACGGCGCCAATTTGTTGTAGGAGGAAATCAAGTTCAAAATATAATAAAATAAATCAAACCAGATTCGTGCCCCAACAAATAATTACAAAACTCCCTCCCTATGCAGTAGTGGGAAGTCAGGATCGATCCTCGAGGAAGCTTGTCAGCGGATCTCATGTAGCAGTAAATCTAACAGACAGAAAAGCAGAAAGACAGAAAGAAAGACAGAAATAACAAAGCAAAAGCAGAAAATAAAAGCAAAGGCAGAATTAACTCGATATCAGCAACAGCTACTCGATATCGACTAAAGCAATGTCGACAACAGAAACAGAAATCGACAACAACCAGCAGACTCAGGAAAGACAACTCAATCTCGGCAAGTTTTTCTCGATATCGAGTAAGCCCTACTCGATATCGACAAGAACTCCTCGGAATCGACAAACAGCAGAAACATTAAATTGCAAATTCTCGAACATATAACTCAGATTTCGGAGGAATAAACTCAATAAACTAAAATACTTCCAAATCCAGGGTATCAACACCACAACGATAACCATGAAAAACAACACATAAAGGCATAAAAGATCATGCTTTCCATCAAATAACTTTCGTTATTAACAAATAGGAATATAGAGGCTTTCGCATAAACCCTAATTGTTACTAACCATTTTTCACATAATTAACCCAAGTTGTATTAAGATCACTTTCGCTTCAATAATACAAACAAGGATCACCTTCAACTCTCGCAAACGAATCATGTTCATTGGGATAGAAGACAAATTGCATAGAAAGATTGTACCTTTTCCGCATCACCTTACATGGCTACCGTCGGGCTCACCTCGACCCTAGAAGTGGGTGGACTACTCGCTCTTCATCGCAATAGCAGACATCTTTGATGAAAAAGAACTAACTTGGATTAATAAACTCAAACTTACGACCTCTTCTCCTTCTCTCTCTATGTGACTAATTGTTCCTGAAAGTGAATGATTAAAAACCAGTCCCTAAGGCTTCATTTATAGTGCTCAAACCCCGCTAATCAAGGAAAGAACATCTTATCTATATCTATATCCAAATATCTAAAAGCTTAAAGATAAAAAAATGGACTAAATGAATTAAATCCATAAAGGAAATTATATCTAAAGTAGCAAAATATCTTCTTGTATGGGTAGATCTTCTCTCCATAGATAGAACTTGATAGGTGTTGATAGATGTGGATAGAATCGGACAATCTTCGGCTCCAAGCAAAGACAGCTCAACACGGACAGCTTCAACGCGTAACGCGGCTCTGGAAGATTTCCTCGATATCGAGTAAGGTTGGCGTCGTCGACTTCTCTGGTTGGGCATTGTCGAGTAGTTGTAGTCGATCTGGCTTGGACAGTGGTTCTGGGGTCCTCGATATCGATAACTTTTGTCGATATCGAGTAGACTTGTGTCCTCTTCTGTGTTGCTGGGCTTGGTCGAGTACTCTTCCCCGATGCTGACTCGGACAGGCGATGCTGATCTTGTCGATATCGAGTAGTTTACTCGATATCGAGTAACTGGTGCTCGGCGTCTCCAGGTCTTCGGCTTCTCGACTTGGAACAGCTCCTCGACTCCGGGTATGGCATCAGGGTGTTTGTCGATATCGAGTAGCTTACTCGATATCGAGTAAAGCTCCGGAGTCGGGTTGCCTCATCTTGAGCTTTCTTCGATCAGCTCTACTCGACCAGCATTGCTTGGACATCATGTCGATATCGACTACATTTCATCGATATCGAGTAATTCTGGTTTCCAGCTTGATTCGTCATGGTTTCGTCATTTTTGACTTTGGACTTCTGTAGTTGATTTCCCAGCTTTTCCAACTTTTCTCAGAACTGCTGTAAATTGCCTCGAATTCTGCAAATTTAAACAGAAACTGGTGTAGATTCCATAATATGGCCAATATACATAAACTACATAGATTATGTACTATTCTAGCCCAAATGCATGAAATGTATGCAGAAAGCAATATAAAAGTTACTGTAAAACATGGCAGATTCAGCTCACAACAACCACACCCCAGTGAACCACAAATAGTGAATCACACCCAGTTAACCAAACCCAATGAACCACAAACAGTGAATCAAACTCAGTGAACAACGAATAGTGAACCACACCTAGTGAACCACACCCAGTGAACCAATCTTAATCAAATCCTGTGAACCACACCCAGTGAATCAATCTTAACTAAAACCAGTTAACCACACCCACACCCAGTGAACCATTTATATCATCACTGGATCCATCAAAATTCCCATGTTTGCAACTGCGAAGCAATGCTTTGAGCCTTCATATGGGTAACCAACAGTTCAAAAATTCCATCAATTCACCACATTCAATCCAATAATCAACAGCCTTCCACAAAAGAGCAAACGCATAAGGCAATCTCGCCTAATGTATCCTGAATGTCATACACATCATCTGCAAGTTCCACAAAAGAGAACTATATGAGCCTGAAGACTCCTCTGCATCATAATTCCGAAAATTCATGCCCGCATCAATTTCGAGATGAACAAACAACTAGAATGAATTCCTCCGGCGTGGCGCGAATCACAAAAGGCTGAATTGAAGGTGAGAGGAGGAGGAAGGTTGAATCAAACGACTGGTGGTATACTTCGGGAGGATTGGAGCGGAGATCGGGACCGGGAGGATAGGAGTAGTATACGCCGTGGATCACCGCCAATTCCGTCGCCTTGTGTTCCTCCGGTTTCCCTCTGCGCATCGCCTCCACTGTGTCATCTAATAGCGCTTCTACTCCTCTCTCTCTCTCTCTCTCTCTCTCTCTCTCTCTCTCTCTCTCTCCCATCATCGCCGGTTCATTAGCCTTGTTGAACAGTAAACGCCGACCTTCTTCGGTTGCTCTGAAACGCCGATAGAATTGACAAGGAAGAAAGATAATATTAGGGATAAATGAAAGCGCGTGAGCAACCTTTTAGTTTAACCAATCAAAACACTTCTTTACTTCTCACCGGACCGGATTCTTCACCCTCCCCTATATATATATATATATATATATATATATATATATATATATATATATATATATATATATATATATATATATATATATATAGGGATTCCTTCAAATGTAAAAAGTCCTTATCCTGTAAAATGTGCTTAACGTGTAAAATTCCTAAATTAGGACATGCTACTCCCAAAATTAGCAATTTCCCTCCTCCTTTGACAACGCGCTCAGTTCCTCGCCTTCTCCCATGGCCACGCTGGCTCCTCACCTCTCCTCTCCCGTCTTTCTAACTCCAACCCTAGATTCAGCCGCTCTCCTCTCCTCTCTGCTCTCTTGCTGGTGGATGAAGTTCGCTCGAATGATGCGAAGACTTCTCAATTTTCGTTCAACGTAGGCGGCGAATTGAGCGTTGGTGGGAAGCTTGAGCTCCGACCGCTCCGGCTTCTGAAATCTCCGGCGCTTCACCCCAACTCCTCCACATCGCTTTACCCTTCTCCATCCCGTTACCTTCCGCCAGCCACTAGCCACTCCACCGGCGAGCCGTCCTCCCCATCACTGACCACCCGACAGCAACCCCTCCTTCACCCTTTCGAAAAATTAAATAACATACAGCCCTAAACTCCCATTTTTATCCAAAGAGTTGGTAAGATTTCATCTATTCTACTCCTTTTCACTTTGTTTTACTTGATTCCTTCATTAATTTGGTGATGTCAATTAGATTACAAGTTTTAGGGTTTAGTTTGGATGAAATTGATTTGGGATATTTGTGCACTTGCTTCTCTCTATTTTGTATACAACTGAATTGATTGGGGTTTTTATTTGGATTTGATGTTGTTTCCTTCATTAATTTGGTGATGTCAATTAGATTGCAAGTTTTAAACTCCATCTTCTGGTTTTCCTCCACTCCCAGCATTCGTCTGCACTGTTAAAATTCCAAGCCATGAGCATCGATGAAATCTTCTCAAACCATAAAAATCAATAGTATAATTTTAATTAGGTGGTCATTTTAAAATAAAAATGATTGAGCAAAAGAGATGCTTCTGAGTGCCTAATACCCTGAGACATTTCCTGTATATGTTTTCTTGAGATATTTCCTTAGTATGATCTAAGGAAAATGTTAAGTTGCTAGCACAATACCCAGCTGAGACAACCCTCACATGCTCCTACTTTAAAAATGGGGACACCCACACCCATTTGATGGTCATGGCTATTGTTGATTAATCAATGCTCTGAATTTTGCAATCACTTATATATTACATGATGAGTTGTTATAGCCAAACAGATATTTGAGATGTAAGATCCATTGTTAATTAAACGTTTGTTTGTTAATGTAAATTGAATCCATTTGTATTGAAAGTGACCCAATTCTACCCCTAATTGTTTGATTGTTTTATAGGTGCGGAGTCTAGCCGAAGCATCAAAGAAATACGACACATTGCAAACCCTACTCGATAACGATATCCGAAATAAGAAAGTGAAATGCCAAGGAAGCCATTCGCGCAATCTGGGCAGAGTAAGGCAGGGCATTGACCTTATCAGAGGTTTGTTTGAGCAGTTCTTGTCCACCAGGTAAGTTCATCTCCTGTAATTTTTTAGAACCCTCATGGATTATTTCGTGACATTTTCAGCGACGGATCATTGAAAGAGGCGGCTACAAATGCGTATTCTCAGACATGTAAACCGTACCATACATGGGCAGTGAGGGCAGCAGTTCATGCTGGAATGTATGCTCTTCCTACCAGAGACCAGCTCCTCATAAAGCTGAATGAAACAGGTGAGTTACTGTTCACTCTGTAATGCAACTGATGATATTAATTGTTCCCTTTGTAGCTATTTCTATGGTTTGTGTGATTTTTATGCAAAGGAATCAGCAGATGTGAGGATGAGAAAATACATAACCTTGTCGTTGCCGATAATCCAGTATATCGATAAGCTATACACCTCAAGAAACATAAATTTAGACTGGTAAAGATTCTGAGCCTGTACCATGAGCATTGATGTCTCCGTTTTTAACTCTCGAAAACCATGGGTGTTTTTTCTTTATCTTGTAATTTATGTACAAGGTTTTCTTTTGTTTGTTTCTTTTTTTGTAATTTTTGTCAAACAACCAGATTCTGGGTATTATTAGGTTCTACTAAACTGGGGCTAATGGCCCTTTTTACCGACTGTTACAAGTAAGAGTAAAGGCTGAAAAGCTTTTAAGAGAACTACCATGGGGGACCTTTGTTTGTGGACTTCCATTTCTTGATAGTTGTATACTGATTCTTTTCCTCTTTGAGGGTTTGGATCATCACATAAAATATTAAAACCTCACCACGGTTTCACTCAATTGAAGGAAATTTGTCAAAGAATAAAATAACTACTTTTGAGTAATCATCTTTTGAGGAGTTTATTCCTTATTTTGTTTATTATTATTGGGGAAGCAAGCTTGAAATGCCGATGTTCGTCATATTTTGGGATCCTTGATGTAGCTGAACAAGGTATACTTTTAGATCGAACTAGGTTATCTGGTCAATAATGGTCTACTTTAGATTTCCATATTATCTGTTTATTATCTTAATACCTTAATATCCAACCTTGAATTACAGACTTTAATGGTCATTAGTGTAGCATGTTGTGTGTTCTATATATAGTTACTGTTACAATTGTGTAATTATGACGGAAAGATCCGTTGAGCAGAGAAACTCTAGCTGGTTTCCTTTCTAGAAGAAGCAACAAAAAAAAGAAACACATGGTGGTTTGCTATCAGATTATGCAGCTGATGGCGATGGTTTCAAGAGTGCTTATTTCGAGCTGGCGCTTCGCAGCTTGCGTTCTTTTGGAGGTACTTTCCTTTTCTGATATTACAGGAATCTTATATTTATGTTTATTCCTTCATCTGTTATCGAACCAAGTATTTCTGATTCCAGTATGCGCTTCTTAGCCTGCGTTCATAGGATATAGGGATTGTTATTACAAGTTGTTTACACTTCTTTTTTACTACAGGATCTCGAGGGTAACAGAAAGGAGAGAATGAAGCCTGACAAAGCTTAGGGTGAAAGCTGAGAAGGCATGCAGATGAGAAGCTTGGCTCCTAACAAGATTTTCTTGATGTTGTCGAATACTGAAAAAAACCTTAGAGATTGGGATACAATTTTGTCGACGAGTGTAGACATCCTTAGTTATAAATTTGGGCACTGCGATTTTGTTTCGTTCGATTCCAACTTATTTTTCTTATTTTGCAGTTTTGATGGATCATTATTTTCCGACCTATTGTTTATCTAATTGGTAATTTAGCAATGCTTGCTTATTTGCCTGATTATACAGTTTCTGAGTCTTGTATGAAGCCAGGAGTTCATGATTCATAAGTGTTGGTTAAATAAGCATGAGAGATCAATTATCTAAGCATAGCATTTAGTACAAACAAGATTGATCAGTTGGGAGCTCGAGCTCGTCTTGAACACAAGCAAGCTTTATGAGCTTGAGCTTGGTTTCTTGCTCGCGAGCCGAGCTTGAGCAAAATTGTAGGCTCATTAAAATCTAAAATCTAATTTGGTTTTCCCTAAACTGAAAGTCTAATTTGGGCACTTTGTTTTACAATTGCACAACTGCACTTTACGGTTGCACAACTACACTTTAAAGATGCACAACAGCACTTTAAAGTTGCACAACTGCTCTTTACAGTTGCACAACTGCACATTACAATTTTATTAGCTCAAAATGGGCCTTTTGAAGTTTTGCACTAAAGCCTATTAGCTCAAAATGGGAGAGCAATGTGCCTACGCACAAAGATGCGGGTTCAAACCCAGTATAGGCTATCTATGTTTCTCGCTTACAAGTACTATGCTTCTCTTCATGAATAAGAGTGTAAGGTGCATTTGTGCAACTATAAAGTGCAGTTGTGCAACTGTGAAGTGCATTTGTGCAACTGTGAAGTGCATTTGTGCAAATGTGAAGTGCATTTGTGCAACAGTGAAGTGATTTGTGCAACTGTGAAGTGCATTTGTGCAACTGTGAAGTGCATTTGTGCAACTGTAAAGTGCAAATATAAGAACATAAATTGCAAAAATAAAATTGTAATGTGCACATTTAGAATACAAGTGTGCAAATGTAGGATACAATTGTGCAAATTTAAACTACAATTGTGCAAAAGTAAGATACAGTTGTGCAGATTTAGAATAAAATTGTGCACATTTAGAATACAAGTGTGCAAAATCAAGATACAATTGTGCAGATTTAGAATACAATTGTGCAAAAGTAAGATCATAATGTGCATGAATAAGACAAAAGATGTGCTTTTGAAAGCGATGTTTTAATTTTGTTTTATTTTTTAACTTTTGAGAGTTTGGGATCACCTCTCTCATAATTTAGGTTGATAGATGTGAGTTTGAAATCGATTTTTTTTACGTATAACAATTTCAAATTAAAGTGCATACTTAAGGTTAAAAAGTGCATAATTAAGGTTAAAAAGTGCACAACTAAGATTATAATGTGCATTATTAACAATTTGGGATTGGTGTGTTCTTGTTTATAATATAACCTAAGTGGGATTCGAACCCACATCTTTGTGCATACGCACATCGCTCTACCAATTGAACTAATAGGTCAAAAATATTTTATGAATCAAGCATTATCATTTTATTTTGGATATCATTTTATTCTGGATACACAAGACACCTATTTTATGAACAGCGGAACGCTGCCCAAAACCAGGAGGCCGATCAAGCAGTGCCTGCGGGAGGCTACAACCCCTCCCTTGCACGAGCTGCAAGCGTAGCTCAACTGCTCCTGATCATTTCTCCAGATGTTGTAGTCAAGTTTGGTTGTTGTGACTCCGGCTACTGCATTCCATGTTGTCTCATTCACGTATGTGAACCCACATTTTGTCGGATGCTTGCAACATCCGGACTGAAAGGCAAACAGGATGAAAATAAGAACAATGTTCACTATGTACAATGTCAAGGCTAACATGAGGATTGAGCAATGCATATGCTATGGAATTACTGATCAAAAGGAAAAAGATATCTTTTGCTTCATCCATCTCCATATAATCACACTTATCTCGCTATGGCTAACATGAGGATTGAGCAACTGCATCTTATAATCAGATCTTAATCGGAAAGCACCCCTAAAATCAAATGGCCAATCCACATCTTATCAAGATCCAACCATATCGTGGATGAAATAGAAATGTACATCCAGGCTACGAATTTAGAGCCAATATAAGCAAGGCGTAGAATCATGCACAATGATCGTCAAATCATAAATTTCCATTACCCCTGTAAATCTGTACTTCTATAGCAGTCTAGTTTAGACTGTTATAGTAGTATTAAAAAGGGTTTACCAGTCACAATTGGACTCCAGATTCTCTAACCCTTCAAGTGTGGAGCAAATGAAGACCTCAAGATTCTCTACCCCTTCAAGTTCAACAACATAAATTAAATCATCAAACATAAGGGCATTGATGTATACAAATATAATTAACACTCTACAAAGTACACTACAATAGTATGTTAACAACTCTCTGTGCAGCAAGCCGCTCACTCTTTTTTCTTGTCTGTGTGTTTTTCCTATTTCAAATCATTTAAATGAGCTAGTCAGATGTCCATAAATACACAGTTTTGTAAATCTTTTCCTTCATGAAGTACGCCAATGAAGGAAGCCAATCACAGAGAAAAGCAAGTCGGACTAAAAAATTGATACCAACAGCTGAACTAACATATGCAACCATCGACATAGAGGAAGTGAGATGGGAAGTGAAGGGGAGAAGGAAGACATACATGCGTCCATAGCCACCGCCGCACAGCGATCCCCTCATAAACTCCTCAATCCAACGGCTCTAGAGAGCCCAGATTACAGCACTCACAATCAGAGATTACAACACTCACAATCACAAGCAATACAGATTCAAATAGGTCAAGAAAGAACTAAACGATGACACCACACAAACCAATATTAGCAGCAAATCAATTCCAGACAAATTGGCTTTCATTTGCATAAGATCATCCACAAACAGCCGATCATCCACAAGCAAACAAACAAAAAAATCAAGATTACCATCATTATACTTCGTTAATTTCCTAGGGGTCATCAAATTTCAAACCTTTAATCCGATAGATGATAGTGCTGACTTTTTTTGATGTTCTATTAACTGAATCCTAAAAAAATAAAAAAGGCTAAAAGATTTAAAGGGGGCGACAAATTAAGAAGCTCTGGTAGGCTTTTGATTAATTTGTAACTTGAATGCAGATGAACATACGACCAATTTTAGGGTTCTTGGAAAAGCACAAGATTCAGCAAGCATAAAAAGGAGTCACTTTAAGCATTTTACAAACAGAGAGAAGTGTTCTACCTCCTGAAAAGAACAGCACATACAATCAGAGAGAAGCTGTCGGCAAGAAAGGAAACGCAGAGAGAAGCTTAATCAGGGATTCATCCACCTTTCCTCCCTTCTCCCCGGCCTCTGAGACAGGCCATTCATCGCAACTGAGAGACAGATGAAGGGAGACAAACAGACCGTTCAAGTGCCATCCCCAAATCCAAATCAATTCAGGGAATAGAAACAAGATAATCTACAGATCAATTCAGGGATTTCGATCAACAACACAACACCTAGTAAATTCAGCAACAATGAACAATTTCTAGGTTTTCCAGTCGAAATAACTCAATAGTCACAACATAGCTCTGTGGAATCAAACTTGCTCCGAATGAGAGTAAGAGACATTTTGTACCTTGTACTTGGTAAGGAACAGGTGAGGAACATCCGGCAATCGCTATTTAAGGCGGAGGCGACCTTTCGAAATCGACTGAGTAAGAGAGGAGAAGATGGTGTTGCTGCCGGCGGTAGGAATTTCGAGGGAGGGCGGCGCGAGAGAGAGGGCGGCGATTCTCTACAATCGCCCTTCGCTTCTCTACCATCGCAGAAAAAACGGTCTATCAGGGAGAGGTAGGAATTTTAGGGTTCCGGTTTTCTTCTGTTTTTTTTTTATTATTTCTGGTTCAACCCGGTTTTTTTAAGCTAAATTCCGGTGCGCGCCCCCTAAACCCAAATTTTACACGTTAAGCGGATTTTACACGTTAAGGAGTTTTTACATTTTAAAGCTTCCCTATATATATATATAATGGATCAAATGTTTACAAGTCTTAACATGTTTTGTGTTAACAAATAATGATCGTTGGATGAATGAAGATGGATGGCCTAGATTTTATCAAAATTCAAATTAATTATTTATTTATTAAGATGGGCCCACTAAAAAAATTGGATTAATCTCAGTTGTTGGAGCGTGTGTTTCAATCCCTTATAAATCCTACCTTTAACCTAATTCATCGTCACAAACCTCCCCGATCAAATCCTCCTTCTGGCTCCCGTTTTGAGCGGATTGGCTTCTTGCTCCCATGGTGGATCGTCTTCTTGCTCCCAAGGTAAAATTTTCTCTCATAATCTCTCCTTCCTACGCCTCCCTCCTTCCTCTCGATCTTAACCGCTTCTCTGCGAGGACCACTGTCGGCACCGCTCAATCTCCCTCGCTCGGATTCGAGATGGTGGCCAGCACCGGCGATGGAGGATTCTTCAGAGAGGACGGAGAAGTCGGAGATCGATCAGAGGGAGACCGATTGCAACATCCCTAGATCTACAACCGTTCCCAAGTTGGAGATCGATCTGATGGTGGCCAGCACCGGCAAATCCAGGAGGCGTAATCAGGTTTGCAGTACGGCGATCATGTTACGATTTCTCGATCCAATTGATAGATAACGGACTTTGATTTGTTCGTTTCTAATTTCTAATGTCACGTGGTCAACTTAATTCAACTACATCGTTTTTGGTATAATTGGTGGTTGGCTGATCGTCTGCCTGCATTTGTAATTGGTGTAAATTAATGTGAGGAAGAGTTACGTTAACAAGCCTGAATTACTACTCAATTAGCCGGTGTTCGATTGCTAAAAAAGAAAGGATGTTTTGCGGCGATCAATCTGTGTTCGATTGCTGTGTTCGATTGCTGCTCAATCTTGTGTTTAACTCTTGTTTTCTTCTTCCTGAATTGCTATTCAATCGGTGTTCGGATCTCCAAGGTACTTGATGAGTTTGTAGAATTATTCATTGGTATGCAATAAATATTCGATGGAATGCGATAGAGTATTCGTTACTATTTTGTTATTATTTCAGGTAGAGTCACTATTCGGCAAGTTCATAGTTTCTATTCGTTGATAATACAGAATTATTCATATGTATTTGATCAAGAATAAGAAATTATTGTATACAGATTAGTGGTTTCTCATTCTCCTCTTTATTCGATCAAGAATAAGGAATTATATTCATTTGTATGCAATAAGTATTCGATGGAATGAGATAGGTTATTCGTTAATATTTAGTTATTATTTCATGTCCAGAGTCAATATTCGGTCAGTTCATAGTTTCTATTCGTTGATAATACAGAATTATTCATATGTATTTGGTTGATTAGATGTGAAAAATCAATAATTACATTTACATACTCTTTAAACCCAACGAATAATTACTATCAACCTAGCGAATAATTACGATCAATCTAGCGAATATGTTGCAAAATTGACCAATCCTTTTTCTATTATATAAATGATAACTCCTCTTTACGGATGAATAATAACGATTAATTTAGCGAATAATTACTATTAACCTAGTGAATAGTTGCAAAATTGACCAACTCTTTTTCTATTATCTAACGAATAATAAGTATAAGTTAACGAATATTTTTTATCACCTTGTCGAATAGTTCAAACAGTGTATCACACAAAAAATAACGTTACCCTACCGGAAAAAAAACATTACGCAAAAAAAAAAACGTGCAATACACGCACATAATTCAACAAGTGGACAAGGAAAGAAGTGGGTCCCATTGATTTTTAATTAAAGAAAAAAACCAAAATTGCCAAATAATCTCAGCCACCCATTTCATTCAATCAAAGGCCCAGATTTGTTAACACAAAACACAATAAGGGTTGTTAACACATGACCCACCCTCTATATATATATATATATATATATATATATATATATATATATATATATATATATATATATATATAGGGAAGCTTTAAAATGTAAAAACTCCTTAACGTGTAAAATATGCTTAACGTGTAAAATGTTTTTTTTTTAATCAAAAGGCGCGCTCACCATCGGATTTCAAACGGAGACCAAATACCGGCCTTCTCTCTCGGCGTCCCACACCCACCTCGAGCCACCTCCGGCCACCAACCCCTAGCCGCACTCGAGCCCGCCGCTGTGCGCACCTACCGAGCCCAGACTTGGCTTGGTTCGAGCCCAGACGCGCCCACCTCTCGTAGCACCGTCGAGCCACCAGCAGTTGCGGTTGTCGGCCTCCCGCGCCACCCACGAGCCACCTCCGATCACCAGCCCCGACCAGCTCGAACCCCCTCCCTCAGGCGCACCCCCCGAGCCCGGAACCCCCATGGTTCGAACCCAGCCGAGCCCAAACCGAGCCCATCTCTCCCGACACACCTGTTCGACGTTTTTGGCTCAATATACCTTCGAAAACCCGATTTTCTCTTTGTTTCAACACGAATTTGGTATGATTTCTAACCCTGAACTTGTTTATTACAACTATTTAGATTGTTTGAATGATTTAGGTTGACATTGAAAATCTAGGGTTTGATTTAGGAGCGGAATTTGGGGCTTTTTGCCAAAAGCCAAATTGATTGAAATTGATGATATGGTTGTGTTGTTGGGTTGATTTTGAGCTAATTTCATGTTCATATCATTGTCAAATTGTTTATGGATCATGAGCTAATTGAATTTTAGAATTTTAGATTGCGATATGTTTTAGAATTTGGGGCTTTTTTCCAAAAGCAAAATTGATTGAAATTGATGATATGGTTGTGTTGTTGGGTTGATTTTGAGCTAATTTCATGTTCATATCATTGTCAAATTGTTTATGGATCATGAGCTAATTGAATTTTAGAATTTTAGATTGCGATAAGTTTTAGAATTTGGGGCTTTTTGCCAAAAGCAAAATTGACTTAAATTGATGAAATGATTGTGTTTTTGGGTTGATTTGGAGCTAATTTCATGTTCATAGCATTGTCAAATTATTTATGGATCATGATCTAATTGAAGTTTGAAATTTTATATTGCGATTTGCTTTAGAATTTTGGGGTTTTTTCCAACAGCCAAATTGACTGAAATTGATGATATGGTTGTGTTGTTGGGTTGATTTGGAGCTAATTTCATGTTCATAGCATTGTCAAATTGTTTGTGAATCATGAGCTAATTGAATTTTAGAATTTTATTGCAATATGCTTTAGGTCGATTAGGTTATTCTATTTTAGCATAAAAATCATAATTTAGCCTATTAGCTCAATTGGTAGAGCAATGTGCGTTTGCACAAAAGATGTGGGTTCAAATCCCACATAGGTTACATAATAGACAAGGGCGCAACAATCGCAAATTGTTAATCATGCACATTATAATCTAAGTTATGCACTTTTTAACCTTAATTATGCACATTTTAATCTTATTTATGCACTTTAATTTTAAAAGCTTATATGTAAGAAAGTCGATTTCAAACTTATATCTATCAACCTAAATTATCCGAGAGGTGAACCCAAACTCTCAAAAGTAAAAAAAAAACAAAATTAAAACATCGATTTCAAAAGCACATCTTTTGACTTATTAATGCGCATTATGATCTTACATTTTCACAATTGTATTCTTAATCTGCACAATTGTATCTTACTTTTGCACAATTGTAGTTTAAATTTGCACAATTGTATCATACTTTAAATTTGCACAATTGCACAATTAAAGTTGCACAAATGCACTCCACAGTTGCACAAATGCACTTCACAGTTGCACAAAAGGTATCGAAAACGGGAAAAAGTACATTTACCCATAAACTTAGACATATTTACCAATTTACCGATAAATTAAACATATTTCACTTATAAATTTTTATAATTGAAATAGGCACATTTACCTATTTACCCCATAATGAATTATTTGTCTGCACAAAATAAACTTATATTTGCACAATTAGATGTTATATGTGCACAAAAGCAAGTTATACTTGCACAGCAGAAAGTGTTACCACGTAAAAAAAAAATCTGGGCACAAAAAAAAAAAAAAAAAGTCCGAGAAGGGGGGCAAGGGGGGCACACGCATGGACAGGGGGGCAGACATTCTACTAATTAAATTAGGCCCATTAGTAATTAAATTATGCCCATTAGCTAATTTTACGCGATAAGCAAATTTTACACGTTAAGGAGTTTTTACATTTGAAGTAAACCCTATATATATATATATATATATATATATATATATATATATATATATATATAGGGTTTACTTCAAATGTGTTCAGGATATATATAGGGTAAATTGCCTATTAATCTCAGCCACCCATTTCAATCAATCAACGCTCAGGATGTGTTCTCATGATACACAATAAGCAATGAGTACACTTGAACCATCCCCTATATATATATATATATATAGGGGATGGTTCAAGTGTACTCATTGCTTATTGTGTATCATGAGAATACATCCTGAGCGTTGATTGATTGAAATGGGTGGCTGAGATTAATAGGCAATTTACCCTTTTTTCTTTAATTAAAAATCAGTGGGTCCCACCAGTTTTCTTTCTCACCTGCTGCATTGGGGCGCGTGTAAAAGCCCATTTTTATTTTCCTGTAAATTATTCGACAGTATCGTTGGATTATTCGATCGTATCGGCAGATTATGCGATGGTATCGATGGATTAGAAGGAACAACACAAATTCGACGTCTATTCATACACAATTCGCTACAAATCCTCACAAAATAAACGAATAATTGACAATAATATGACAAACCCCAATTGGGATGTCGATAACGACCGACCAGCCTCTCATCTCTCTCAATTAGGTCTAAAATCTCACCAATTGATTCAATTGTCAGACAACCACCGTATTCATCGACTAATCCTAAACCTAAGACATCGATCCACCAATCAATTGACCAAAAAAAAATCTGAACTGACCCATTGATTTACTTCATGTTCGTTGATGCACTACTCGTGGTCCCCTCCTCGCAGCCGCCGCCACAGTTGACTGCCGCCGCTGGGTGTGTGAGGACTCCTTGTCGTCGATTCGTCGCTCATCTTCGTCGCCGCCATCTAAAGATGCGATGGTGGGACGCCACTTCTCCACCTTCGCTCGCCCGAAAACCGCCATTGCAGACCAAATCCTCACTCGCCCCATCGCCCAGAAATTTGATGGTGGGACGGCTACGCCACCTCTTCGCCTTCGCTTGCCCCATCGCCCGGATACAGGAAACTAGAGGAGGAAGACCGACGACCTTACCTTCGCCAACCATCACCATCGCCATCTCCAAATCGCCGGTTGAATTGTGTCGTCGCCCAGATATGAGAATAGGGGAAGAAAGGCGCTGCCATCGCCGGATCCGCCTGCCGGAAAGATGAAGTCGATGCCATCGCCTGAATCCCGCGTTCGGGCAATCGGAGCCCTAGTGGTCGCCCTTTCCCTTTCGCCCGATCGCCGCTCTCCTCTTTCTCTCTCTTCTTTGTAAGCAAATGCACGATTTGTGGGGGTAGGGTTAGGAATGGCTGGTACACGCGCCTGATATAAGAGTTGGGTTGGGTTTTTTCAATTTTCTTTTTCAATTAATTAATTTTACGAAATTATCTCAGCCATCCATTTTCCTTAAACCAATGGCCCAAATGTGTTCACATATTACACGATAAGGACTGTTCTCATATAATCTATCCTATATATATATATATATATATATATATATATATATATATATATATATATATATATATATATATATATATATATATATATATATATATATATATATATATATATATATATATATATATATATATATATATATATATATATATTATAGTCTCAACAATAACATCGTAAAAATAGTATACAAATGAGGAGTCCCTATAAATACCCCAACATACCTTCCCTTACATATGTAATCAAAAGCACTCCCAATTCAACTACACTACACACAATGGTTTCTTCCTTGGCATCCCCTAACACCAAAGCACATCATGCCTTCACTTCAACCTTGACACCTCCTACCCAAATCAATGAAGAATGCTTCATGAATCGCTATCTCAGCCCGAGCATTCTCCCCACAAAACAACGTCGTCAAAGCAACCGTCTTGTTGCCAGCTTGGCCACCAAGTCTCCGATGATGACCCCTCTTGTTCCGCCACCACTTCAGGAACCACCATCTCCGCCCCCGGTGGTTCAGCAGCTGGCTGGGGGAGGAAGAGGTGGTGCCAAGCTAGCAGCGTGGAACAGCGTTAGGCAGGAACGCTGGGAAGGGGAGCTTCAGGTTAAAGGACAAATACCTCCATGGCTGGTAATAATGATGTCATTACCCCATATTTTTTTTACCTTTACTGACGTTATTGCATCATACTACAATACGATATTTAACATTAAATTATTTGATTATTATGCATATACTAAAACCTTATTTTAACATTAAATAATTTGATTGATGATATGACGTTAATGGTACCACTAACTTATTATAATTATATTATTATATATATATATATATATATATATATATATATATATATATATATATATATATATATATATATATATAGTTCTATAACTTACCTTACCTGTAGTACATCTAGTGCGAAAAACCGTCACCTAATGGTGAGATTCTACAATACTACATTGAATAATCAAAAGTTTTATTTTTCAAATAAAAAAAACATAAACTACTTATCTCAAAACAATTAAATATAAAATGATATAGATTTGTAATTCTTAGAAATAGTTTTTTATTGTGGTTTTCTATCATCCCATGATTAATTTGATTGTGGGAATATGGGGTAATCATTCATATAAGAAACTTAATACTGTAGTGTTTAAATTTGTTGTTGATGTTATATTTGTAATAATGTATGCTGAAATAATTAAAAATGCAAATATGAAATGCAGCACGGTATATACCTAAGGAATGGACCTGGAAAGTGGAACATAAAGGACTACCATTTTCGCCATCTCTTTGATGGCTACGCCACCCTTGTCAAGCTGCACTTCGACGGCAGAACCGGCCGAGTCAAAGCCGCCCACCGCCAGATCGAATCCGATGCCTACAAGGCGGCAGCTCGAAACCAGAAAGTCTGCTACAGGGAGTTCTCCGAGTCCCCCAAGCCCGAAGGCTTGTTTGGCTGGATAGCGGGCATTGCAGGCCTCTTGTCAGGCACCTCTCTCACCGATAATGCCAATACCGGTGTTGTCAGGCTCGGGGATGGGCGGGTTGTGTGCCTAACCGAGACCCAAAAGGGGTCCATTGTGATCGATCCAGATACGTTGGACACTCTTGGGAGGTTTGACTACACTGACTCACTGGGAGGATTATTACTGCACTCGGCTCACCCAATTGTGACAGATTCGGAGTTTCTGACTCTTGTCCCGGACTTGATAAGGCCCGGCTACGTTGCAGCTAGGATGGTAGCAGGGACCAATGAGAGACGGATCGTTGGGCGGGTTGACTGTCGGGGTAGCCCTGGGCCAGGCTGGGTCCACTCGTTCCCTGTGACAGAGAATTTCATAGTGGTGCCAGAGATGCCGTTGAGATACTGTGCAAAGAATCTACTTCGTGCAGAGCCTACGCCGCTGTACAAGTTTGAATGGCACCCGGAGTCCAAGGCCTTCGTTCATGTCCTCTGTAGAACTACAGGCAGAGTGGTATGTCCAAATGCCTCCCTAACTTCTTACTCCTACCATCAACACATGCTCGATCCCTAACCTAACCAACCCCAATCTGAAAGTTATATAGTTTGTAATAATCCGAACCCAAAATTTACTGACCTGAACCTGATTTGTAATCGCCCACCAATAAAATCTGTGTGTTTTCTGGAAAGGTGGCGAGTGTCGAAGTGCCATTGTACGTGACCTTCCATTTCATAAATGCGTATGAGGAGACGGATGAAGATGGGAGAGTCACAGCCATCATTGTAGATTGTTGTGAGCACAATGCAGATCCCAGGATCCTTGACAAGCTCAAGCTCCATAATCTGCGCAATTTCGATGGCCAAGATGTTCTCCCGGATGCAAGGTACAGAATGCTTGTAGCCATTTGATAGAAATATTCTGTGCACAAAGAGAATACCATTAAGCAAAAGTAGGTTCAAAAAAACAGAGGGTCGCCTGCATTTAAAGAGAAGTGTGCAATTGTGTTAGGGTTGGACGCTTCACAATACCTATGGATGGCAGACCATACGGAAAGCTACAGGCGGCATTGGACCCAGAAGAGCATGGAAAAGGGATGGACATGTGCAGCATAAACCCAACCTACTTGGGCAAGAAATACCGCTATGCCTATGCTTGTGGTGCTCGCCGTCCTTGCAACTTCCCGAACACCATCACCAAGGTATGTCACAATAACTTAATTATTCCTTGCATTAGTTTTTTTTTTAAATGATTGCCTTCTCACGCCTCCCCGAACACCAATGCCGTCAAACAAGCTCTATCGTAGAAATTGAGGTTCAACATCTTTCTTTAGCATAAGCTTGGTTCCATGATAGGTTGATCTGCTGAAGAAAACGGCGATAAGCTGGCATGAAGAGGGCGCTGTGCCTTCAGAACCATTCTTCGTGGCACGCCCTGGTGCAACAGAGGAAGATGATGGTCAGTTATAATTTACCATTGATATCTGGGTTTTACGCAGAACTAATTAGGGCTCAAATCTGTAGGAGAAAAAAGATGGCTAAAGAGTTATGTACATGTGAAAACATCTATACAAAATACAATCAGCAAATAATGAGTTGGTTCATAAGTATATCCAGACAATGATTAATATGATGAATCCATTGAGAAACAAGCAAACATCCTCAATAAAATCGGATTTCATTCTTAACAATTTAGCAAATATATATATTCCAGGCATAGTGATTTCCCTAATAAGCAACGAAAATGGAGAAGGATATGCGGTGTTACTTGATGGATCAACATTTGAAGAGATAGCACGGGCAAACTTTCCTTATGGTCTCCCTTACGGACTCCATGGCTGCTGGATTCCACTGTGAGGAAGGAGGTCGGTTGCTACTGAGGCAGGGAGAGGATCTTCTCGCACTGCAAGTGCCAATGTACATTCTTCCTGTAAATCCACGGGTATATCAGAGAAATGCATATGTATAATGCAAATACTTATAGGTTATAACATTAATCTTTCAGATAATTTTCGTCCATAAAAACCATATCCTCATGCCTATGTAATTTTTACTGTACAAGATTCTCAAAAGATATTTTAGTGTGTGCTTTACCTGTATTCTGATGATAACCTTTCTGTATAATAAGAGACCAGGAAATCTTAAATGCAGATAAAAATGGGCGGTACAGATTATCCTTACATTTTTTCTTCTTCTGATTTAGACATCTAAAAATGTGACGAAGCCAGAAACTCAACCAACCTAACTCAAGATCCGAAATAACTAACCTAAAATAACTGAACCCAAGTGGTATGGATCTAAAGTTGTTAAAATTCAGACAAACCTAAACTATTAAAAAGAAATTAATAGAGTCGAAAACCTTTCAAACTTTAAATTACAGCCCAAAACTACATACCCATGAGTGCATAGAATAATGAGTATTATTTAGGCCGCTCAAACTCTAAATTCAGAAAATAAACCCATGCCTCCATTTGGCTGGAAATTTAAACATCTACAATAAAGAAGTAATTCTGCAGGTGAAGCAGAGCAATAAACTATGTATATGCATCATAACTACAAAATAAGTGTCGATATCAGAGCAGTCAGCCTATGTAAGATAAACAAACAGGGATCATTCATATACAAACACGATTACATCAATATAGCACTGCAAGTTAAGTATAAACAAGATGTAACTACGAGAGATGAATACAGGAGAGCATAAAATAGGGCCAAAATAGCAGGTTCGTCGCCCATCAATTCAACTAGAACTGCTACAACAAACCAGCAAACCTTGTAGAAGATATTGTAGCCTGGACTGGGTATCAAAACAAGCAAGACCAACTTTTAGCATGGGGAGGATTTGAGATACAGGACTGATCACAAAAAGGATCTCAAAACTCTTTAAGAGTTAAACTGAATATGGGGGACGACAAATCTCTTCATATCTGTTAAGAGCAAGCAAAGATATCTCCATGTTCATTTTTCCCCTTTCAATGTTAACCATACCAAACAATGTCAGCCATGATCTGTATCTTTCTTGGGTAGAAAATAATCACGAGGTAGAAAAAATAACAAAAGAAGTGAACCAAAACTATATCAGATGAGACACATGATACAACCTGTAGGAAGCATTAATAGAAACCCAGGCCTAAAAATGCATCTCAGTCAGTTACAACCAATTAAGTAACAGGGTTGGTAGACTTACAAGTATCTGGACTCCCTTGAGAACGTGGCATGGACCATTCCTCCACTTAAACTGTCCCTCCTTATCAGCTCAAAGAAAGTATCCCTTCTCTAATAATACATATCATCGTTTGAAACCAACGCAGACATGTTTATGCCATTGATGGTGAAGGCTGAGGCATTTTCTCAAAGAAGCTAAAGAAATTAATGGCAAATGTCCCATGCACGGCCAAATTATTCCCATTCTCGTTTATATTCTATCAAAATCACCCTCATTAAAACGCAAGGGAAACTCATATGTATACTGAAATCCAGTGTATATGATACACAACACTAACATCGGCTTGCAACTCCACGAACACCCTATATGTATAATAAAGTAACGCATATCAACCTATTTATCAGTGATCAATGTTGCTAAGTTAAGCATCGGAGGTGACCGGCCAATCCAAGAGCCTGCATGGCTGCACCCTCCTACAGGCTCCAGTTAAATGGAGTCGACAGTGTCGCCATCACTGCTCTCACTGTCACTGCTGCTGCTTTCACTCCCACTACCACCACTGCTTCCACTGTTCTCGCTCCCTCCGCTCCCACTTGAGGTTGAAGGCTGCTCCTCCTTTCCTTCCGCGTTCACCTGAGCCCTAAGAACCACGGCAGCGTTGCGTCCAGTGTTAAGGTCATCTTCATTAATGTCCACATTGGCAATCTCGTCAACAGTGTCCATCTCATGCAGCAAGTTATTGATATCAAATCCAGTAATGACTTCTCTCTGAGGAATGCGATCATCATCAACAACTATGTCTAACTGTCCATCCAAGCCGTCATTTCTGTCATCTGGTGACGCAGAAGATGGGAATGGATTTGGAGCTGGAACTTCTGCAGCCTTTTCGATGTCATGTCTATCAGCAGCTGTAGAAAGATAATTTAACTCAATAGAACATCATTGGAATTTACACTTCAATAACCCAGCCGAACATTCCATTGACCTCTGATAATCCCAAATAACCAATAGGTAATGGCACTACTTACTGTTTCTGTTTAATCTTTTCTGCATAAAATGTTGGTGGTAGATAGTTACCACTAGATATGTTCTATAAAAGTCCATCTTCCAGTTCCCACTCACGCCAATGTTTTCTTATTGCAAGACGAGTTATGCAACATGTTTTGTAAAGAAGGGAAAACCTCAACACCAATTTTATGCAAACTACACATCTACTACTCGTATCCAGCAACAAAACGCTGTCACTAACTCACTATCACATCTAATTTCCCCAGATAAACATAGCATAGAGAATTCTTCAACATGTTTAAACAAGAATGAACAACAACAGCATATTTACTACTTATCAAAGGTGTATGAGCCATCAGCACTCAAGAATTGGATCATGGAAAATCCTCATAAGTCCTTACTTGGCTTGATAAAACTTTCCACAACAAGTGTTGCAACAGCTTCAACAACGAGATTCGACTCTCTACCCAGACCCACTTTTAGGGGGAAGGAATTTCTTGAAATCTTAGCTAATGCCAATCATCCAACAAAATGTATAAATGTAGATGAAACCCGAAGTGAGAAGGGTGCAAGACACCTGCATCCTATCATCGTATAAAACCCATCCTATCCACAAGCATCTTCTAAATCAAACACTCCTACGATGATGACAGTTTCAAATGCAAAGCAGAGCTAAATCATTCATTCCAAACTGCAACTGCATCATCCACATTTACAAACTACTAAAAACCGAAAATGCAATTAGTTGAAGTGCTCACTGGCACGGGATTAAACGTGGTCTTAGATAAATTCAGAACCTTGGAGCCACCTATAGCCACGGGTGGGGAGCTACAATCGGCCACCGCAGTGGTCCCCGCCGCATCAGAGTCGCCTGGGAGGCGAATATGCCTAAGGCGCTTGAAGGAGCGGTGGAAGTGATGGCCATCGAAAAACAAAACGGCGTCGTTTTCCTTGTAATCCTCACAACTCCCTTCGAAGGCGACCTTAGCTTTCCCAGGCTGGTTGCTCTGGACTCGACGGTGACCCTGATCTCCTTGTTCTTTTGCAGAGTTCCGGGCTGCGTTTAGTCGATCGAAGCCGGTTGGATTGGAAGCGGCGAGGATCCTCTCGTTTGGTTGAAAACTGATGTGTAATGTGATTATTTTCGTATGTCTTGCTTGTTGCATGTAATATTGTTGTGCTTGTATTATATCTATATATGTATGATGAGTATACATATAACCTATATTATAAACTTAGTTATACATGGATACATGGTTGTAGGTATGTGTAGGATGAGTATACATATAACATATATTATAAAGTTAGGTATACATGGATGCATGGTTGTAGTTAAGTTCGACTGAATCGTATTAAGTCGAAAAATCGACTTGATCCTCTAACGGGTTTAATGGACAATAGTGGAATATAGTGTATAACCTATAATGTAATATATATGTATAATATGTATGATATTTTAGGGTTAGAAGAAGTTGTGTGGGCTAAGGCCCAATACGAGCCCAATCTCCAGAGCAAGGAGTGAGCTTAGTAGCCCATTCCATCGGTTGAGTTGAAGCGATGCATTTTACCTTTGGCTTCATTTAAGAACCGGTGACCTAGCTATATAAGCTCTCTTCGGCTCCTTGGTTGGACAGATTCAGCTCTCTCTCTCCTTCGTCTCCTCACAAACGCTCTCAAATGAGTTCTAGGGTTTTCTAGGATTTGGTCTCAATCTCTGGTTTCCTTCCCGGCGGCGGTGAAGACGAAGGAGTTGGTTGATCTCGGAGATCTATGGGTGGTGACGCAGGGAAGCTCCTGGCTTGGGTGGTTGCTTCCTCCGCGTCTGGAGATCTAGGATTTGGAGAGTCGAAGCGTTCTTCGTTCTCCGGTTATCCCACACGGGGGGGTCTTTTCTTCTCTTATATCTAATACTCACACATGCTAGATCTAGGGTTTCTCTTTACATGCATGCTTGATTGTACCCTCTGTTGAACGATTACTTAGTGGATTCGGTCGATTCTTGAGGATCCGAGGACATAGGCAATTTTTCCGAACCTCGTAAAACTCTGGTGTTCGTTCTTGCATGTTTGCTGAGTATCTCAATTCTATATCACTCGCTTCTGCTCAAATCGTTTTCGTTACCTTCGAATCTCGGTTTTCAACAAGTGGTATCAGAGCTTTAATGTCCCGCTCTTGATTCCCTGACTCATTTTTGAAATCAGAGATAGAGACCGGACGTAAGGCCTCGGACAAACCTAAAAGGCGACATCGTTGGTGTTGAACCCCCTTATGTGACATACAATGCCTTGTTTGCTAGATTTAGGCTTGTGTGTGTGTTTAAATCTGTGCTCTACTCTAGATTCAAGATTGTCTTGAACTGTCTTGGTTGATTTATTGTCTATTTTGCTAAGTTTTCTTGAGTTATTTAAGTTCTTCGCTTTAAACACAGGTGAATCATATCGTCTTAAACCCTACAATGGCACCACTGACTTTGCAATGTTGCAGGTAAAAATGAAGGTCATATTGATCAAAGAAAAATGTTAGGAAGCCATCACTGGAGACGTTGATGAGGACAAAAAGAAGATATTAAACATCTTGATAGTCTGGCACACAATGAGATCATGTTAAGGCTCTCTGATGGGGTGGCCAGGCAAGTCCTGACTTGCAAGACAACTGATAAACTTTGGGAGATGTTGGAAACATTATACTTGGTAAAATCTTTACCAAGTATGGTAAATCTCTTCAATAAACTGAACTTTAAAATGTCAACTGTTTGCTCTCTTGCTGATAATTTTGATAGATTTGTGTTTATTACTCAAGATTTAGAGAGATGTGGTGATAAAGTTGACGAGACTCATTTGTGTGTTTTATTGCTTAATTCTTTGCCTGCTGAGTTTACTACCTTTCTTGATATTGTTCAGTATGGTACTTTAAAGTTGACTAAAAAGGAGCTTATTGAATCTATCATATACAAAAATGAGACATTGAAGGTGTTTAAAACTGTAAATGGTCATAAGGCTGATCCTAAACCTGAAAATAAAGATGAGGTTCTTATGGTGAAGTCTAAATTCAAAGGCAATAAGCAAAATAAGCAACAGGATAATAAAGATAATAAATCTGATTCTGTGTCCTCTGATAAATCCAGTACTGAAAAACTTGACAAATCTCATTTGCTTTATACTTACTGCAATAAGACTGGTCACTTAGAAAAGCATTGTTTTAAGAAGAAGAAAAGGGATATTAAAGCTGACAAGAAGCCAAATGTGTCTGCTGTTTGTGAATCTCATCCTTATGTTACTCATGAAATTCTTGCATTATTAAGTGATACTGGGATTTTTGATTCTAGGTGTACCATGCATGTTGCCTTTCACAAATATTGGTTATTTGATCTTAAATGTTTTGATGTTGGTACTGTCATGCTTGGTGATCAGTCTGTTATTTAGTTTAAAGGTGTTGGATCGATTGCTTTGAAAATGTTTGATGATGTGATTAGAAATATTAAGGATGTTAAATGGGTTCCTGATTTAAGGAGAAACTTGCTATCTGAAAGTGCTTTTGAAGAATTACATTATGAAATGTCTAGTTCTAACGGTGTTAGGATTATTTCTAAAAATGGGAAGCATGTCATTAAATGCTTAAGAAAGAAAAGGCCTTTATGAGGTTTTGGCTACTCCTATTGTGAATTATCTTGCTCCTGCCTTTACTGCTTTTGTGCATACTATGTCTTTGCATGATACTATGTTGTGGCATAATAGATTAGGTCACATAGGCAATAAAGGCTTAGAACATCTGTATAAAACTGGCATTATCAACTCCAAACCATGCATGATTGATCTCTGTGAGAATTGCATCTTAGGGAAGCATGCTAGAAAAGGTTTTAAACATTCATCTTATGTTGCTGCTGCACCTCTTGAATATATACATTCTAATTTGTGGGGCCCTTCCCAAGTTCCCACTATTGGTCAAAAGAGATACTTCGTGTCTCTTATTGACCATTACAATATGAAGGTTTGAGTCTATTTGCTTAAAACTAAAGATGCGGCGTTTGAAACTTTTAAAACTTGGAAAGTTGGAGTTGAAAATGTAACTGGCTTGACTGTTAAATGCTTAAAAACTGATAATGGTCTTGAGTTTTGTAATTCTTTTTTCAATGAGTATTGTAAGTCTAATGGTATGAAGAGACACTTAACCATACTTGGAACTCCCCGACATAATGGTATTACTGAGAGGATGAACATGACTCTTCTTGAAAAGGCTAGATGCATGCTCATGTCTTCTGGTTTGAAACATTGCTTGTGGAGTGAGGTTGTTGTTACTGATGCTTATTTGATAAATAGGACTCCATCTTCTGTTATTGGTTTTAAAACCCCATATGATTTGTGGACTAAAAGAAAGCCTAACTTAGATCATATTAAACCCTTTGGTTGTACTGTGTTTTCTTATATTGACCAAGGTAAACTTGATCATAGATCCCAAAAATATGTGTTATTGGGTTATCCTGAAGGGGTTAAGGGGTATAAGTTGCTTCTTGTCCAACCTGATGTTTACAAAACCATTGTTAGCATAAATGTCTTTATCAATGAGCACGAGTTTCATTTTAAGTAAGCCTCTACTGCTGTGACAGATTCTAACTTGTAGGTACAAGAAGATCATTTCTTTGTGCCTCAGCACAATGATTTTTATTCAGACGATGAGTTTGATAGTAGTTTCTCTTCCTCTTCTCCCTCTACTTTCTCTCCATCTGATTCTTCTGTGTCTACTTCTTCTGTTGTTGTCTCTGATGTTATGCAACTTGATGATTTACAACCTCACCAATTGGGTGGGGGAGTGAATAATGAACATAATTCCTCTTCTTCTTCTCCTATTTTTGTGAATGAGGATGTAATTGTTGAGTTTGTGTCTGGGTCTGGTTCCTCTAGTTCTTCAGCCACCGAAGGGCATGATTTCACTAATTGTCATTTGACTAGGGATATGAGTCTTAGGACTATTATACCAAATAAAAGGTTCATTAATAACATTTTTGAGTTTGCATGCTTAGTTTCTGATATTGCGAAAAATTTTACTCCTAAAACTTATGAATAAGCTATGAGATATTGAGATGTGTTCACTCTGCTAATTGGAGACATGTTATGAATGATGAGATATAATCTATGAGGGTGAATAAAATCTGGACTTGGGTGCCCAAACCTGCTAATGCTAGATTGATTGATTGTAAGTGGATCAATAAGCTAAAGGAGGGAATTTCCAAGTCTGAACCACCTAGATATATATAAAGCTAGGTTGGTTGCTAAAGGTTTTACCCAAAGAGAGGGTGAGGATTGCAATGAAATTTTTGCTCCTGATGTGAAATATAAACCTTGAGACTGTTGCTTGCCATGACTGTTGTGTATGATTTTGAATTAGAACAAATGGATGTTAAGACAACTTTTCTTCATGGTGACTTGGATGAGATAATTTATATGAGACAGCCTAAGGGATTCATTGATTTCGTGCATACTAATCATGCTTGTTTGTCAAATAAGTCCATCTATGGTTTAAAGCAATCTCTTAAACAATGGAACATTAAATTTGACAAATGCATGAGGTTCAATCTAGGGTTTAAAAGGAGCAAGTTTGATACTTGTTTGTACTTCAAAGGTGTCAATAAGAGTCATGTGCTTTATGTTCTTTTATATGTTGATGACATCTTGCTGATTTCTAAATCTGTTGATGTTATTCATGATATTAAAAAGAATTTGCAAAAGCATTTTGACATGAAAGACTTAGGCATTGCTAAAAAGATTTTAGACATGTCTATTATAAGAGAAAGGAAGCACAAAAGACTATGGTTGCATCAGTGTGATTATGTGCATAAGGTTCTTGAGAGATTTCATATTTCTGGTGATAAGACTATCAATATTCCTTTGGGTGCTCATCTTGATCTCACTAAAATAAAAGGAAAGTCATATGTTGCTGAGCTTAACAAAATGAAATTCATAGGTCATCATGCTGATGTAGGATCAGTGATGTATTATGTGATTTGTACTCGTCCTGATCTTGGATTTGCTATAAGCACTCTTAGCAGGTTTATGTTTGAGCTTGCTGAGAAGCACTGGGTGTCTATGAAATATTTATTAAGATACTTACTTGGAACTGCTAATATGTCCTTGTTATATGCTGAACATTTCTCCTCTTATGACTTGCATGGCTTTGTGGATGTTGATTATTGTTGTAAGAGGAAATCGAGTTTAAAATATAAGAATATAAATCAAACCGGATTATGTCCACGCAAATGATTACAAGACTTCCTCCCGATATAGCAACAAGAAGTCAGGATCGATCCTCGAGGAAGCTGGTCAGCGGATCTCAAGGAGCGGATGAATCTCACGTATGGTGTCGACTTCAGAGTATTCGACCTCGACCAAGGGTGGTCGACAGAGGGTCAAGCACAGTCGAATTCGAGCAAGCAAAGTCTCTGGATTTGGTCGATCTCGAGGAAGCTGCTCGACGTCGAGGAAACTGGTTGTAGTCGAGGAAGCCTTGTCGATATCGAGTAACCTGCAGAGACATAAGCAACAACGATCTTGCTATCGAGAATGAGTAGTCGACGTCGACCGAGGTTGGTCAAAATCGAGGAGAACAGAAACTAAACGAATGCAAATTTCGAAATAAACTATGTATGAAAGAAAACTTCCCAGATTGGGGTTTGCAACAACGATAACCAAACATGCGTAAGGCAAGATAAAGAAGAATAATCATGCAATTACATCGAAGGATCAAGCTTTCGCCTTTTCCAAAAATTAGATAACTCTTTCAAGAAACCCTAATTGTATCTACCGATTTTATGTTTATAATCCAAGTTGTTAACATGGATCTCTATAAACAGGTAATAAACACATAAAAGGTAGTGGATGATCGTCGGGCTCATCCCAACCCTAAAAGTAGGTAATAAACACATAATAGGTAATAAACACACAAAGATAGAATCTTTACCTCAAACATGTTTGGCCATCGTCGAGCTCATCCCAACCCTAGAAGTAGGTGGACTACTCGCTCTTCATCACAATCGCAGACATCATTGATGAAAAAAAAAATAACTTGCATTAAAATCAACCAAAGCTTACAACCGATCGAAGACAACTTGCTCTCGCTCCTTAACTCCTCTCGGCCTCCACTCTCTCTCTCTCTCTACTCTCTACCCTTTCTCCTTCTCTAGAATTGAATGAATAAAAATCAGCCCTATAGGCTTTATTTATAGGCTTCCAATCCTTGCTAATCAAGGTAAGGAATATCTATCTTCTTCTAATGATATAATTCTACTAGGAAAGAAATAAATCTAAATAAGTAAAAGTAAATAAATCCTAGGGTAATTAATTGTTCAACCCTTACGATAAATAAAAAGATAAAATCTCAACTCTTCATGTGCTATGAATCTTTTCTTGAAAATATCTCCATTGGATTCGGGATAAAACTTTAAGTAAGACTCCGATAGCTCGAAATCGGCCACTGCATGTCACTCGATATCGACTTCGGCCACTCGATATCGACCTGGCTTTTATTCGCTTCAGCTCAGCAACTCGATTTTGGCTCCAGGGATGAACATCGACTTGATAGTACTCGACATCGAGTTGATTTACTCGATATCGACCTCCGTCTTTCGTCTTCAGCTTCTAGGGTCGATTCTGGATTTCTGCTCGATTTTTTTTGCCAACTCGATATCGACTATGTGAAGTCGATATCGACCAACTCTATTCTCCTTCACTCGATCTGGCTTCTTTGGGTGGAAATTGACTGGCCAACTCGATATCGACTTAGATAGGTGATGGACAGTTTTTAGTCGCGTAAACCGTATCAAAATAAATTCGAACCTACCTAACTAATGTAGTGTGGTAAGCACGAGTCGATCCCACAAAGAATCAAGTTATAGGGGTGTGCATAACCGGGTACCCGACACGAACCGGTTAATCATGTCAGGTACCCGGAACCGTTAAGGTGAAAATGGACGATCCGAACACGATCCGATTACTACCGGGTATCCGACACGAATCGTTTGCAATGAGAAGGTGAGAACGAAAAGCACATTGTCAAAATGCTCAAATCCATTTACTTAGATGGAATGCAACAAATTACATGAATCAATCGAAGTACAAGAGAAAAATAAATATGGATATCGCAAATCAAAATGATCCAAACAAAACAATCATGTTTAGGGGTGTTGGGTCGTCGCCGAATCACCAGGGCGTCGAAGATGGTTGGAAGAATACATATCTAAATGAATATTGGCTAGATCTGGAGATTTAGAGAGGGTTGAGAGAGGAGAAAGTTTAACACCGGTTGGTATTGGGTTGTCACCGACTCACAGGCGCCGGAGATGACTGGGAGAAGCCAGATCTGGATACTTGGAAAGGATTGAGAGAGAGAGAGAGAGAGAGAGAGAGTCACCAACCGGCAGTAGCCCTTATAGCCGTCGAATAGGTTGTCATCAACTCACTAGGCTGCTGGAAATAGTTGGGAGCAGTACCCTATCGCCGCCAGGACGAGTGGATCCGAGGCCGAGCACTGAGTCGGTCTTGGGCTATCTCCGAAGGATCTGGAGGCGGAGAGAAAGAGGGAGGGCGGTGGAGCTGGAGGCGTTCCCTAGATCTAGGGAGAAAGAGGGAGGCTAGATCAGGAGGCTTTCACCTCTCTCCACAGCTTCAATATTGGATTTGGAGAGAAACTGAGAAAGAGAGGCGTTAGGGCTAGGGTTTGCTTTCAAAAGAAAAAAGAATTTTTTAATAAAAGAAATTAAAAAAAATGCAGCTTTGATTCTTTGAAGCCAAAAAATATGGGAGTAAGCTTCGAACGCCCGACCTATTGGATTTAATCCCATTATCCCGCGCGTCCCAAACCAAATGAGCCAATTCACTTTTAATGTCTCAATTGGCACTATATAATACTAGTACTATCACTATAGGACCGTGCCTAAAAACAAATTAAATGGTTCGTGTCGGGTACCCGACAAGAGTATTTGCCCGAACCGAACATGAACCGTTTAATGTCGTGTTTTAGCGGTTCATGTCATTTTCGTGTCGTGTCTTTTCGGTTTCGTGTTTTCAGTTTCTGGTTTTTCTGCACACCTCTATCAAATTATTCCTAAGTTAAGTTTATTTACCAATTAGTATTAAACGGGGGTTTTGAGTGGTGTAAATAAGAAAGAAAATAAAATAAACTATAAACAAATTGACGGACATAACGATTAATAAAATAGTTTCATCTACAAATATCCACTTTATTTGGTTGAAACGATCCTTGTAACTTCTTCTCGTCCTATTAAGTTTCCTATGAATGCCCTTGTCCCGACCTAATATAGTTACTAGTCCAACCAGTCCTAGAAACCCTTATCAATCGAACGGTCCCTAAAGAAGGATTTAACCCAATTGATAGCTTTAAGTTCAGAGATTAGTAAAGGTATTTGCAGTCCCTAAAGAGGGATTTAACAACACATTCAACTTCCTACTCATTCAATTAGTTCAACCAGCCCTAAAGGAACAAGTTTGGCACTTGGGTTAAGGTTCACAACCAGGAATCTACAAAACCCTAGCAATTGAATTGATTCTACCAAGTTGATCAGACAAGACAGAATAAAACAATCAAACATTCAAGTACATAGAAGTCAAAACATTCAATATAGGAAATAAGGAACAAGAATTAGAAACTCACAACCAATCCAAATAAAGCTTTAAATTGTAGACGAAACGGGAGAGTTTAGGTCTCCATAAAAATAAAACAAAACATACTTAGGGTTAAAAAGGAAGCAGTCAGCCGGTTATGTTCCCCTTCGGCCTCCCTCTGTACTTCCGTATGAATGCATGTATATATAGTGTTTTGCATTTCTATAAATCATAAAATATAATAATATAAAACATCTAATTATATACTCCGTATTAACTAACTAAACTATATCTCCGACCAAATCATAGCGACTCCCCTTCCAATTCACCCGATTGAGGATCGGCTGTACTGGGGGCCTGCGAAAAAAGGTTGGTTCACCACATCTAGTGCGTACAATCATTGTACACAATCCTCAAATGAATACAAAGATGAATGTGCTTGGGTCTGGGGGGTTAATGCTCCCCCCAAAATTAAACATTTTCTGTGGAAACTGGGCCATAACGGCCTCCCAACCGCCGGAAGACTTGCTGCTAGAGGAGTTGCGGTTCCCCCATACTGCTCGATATGTAATCACCACAATGAAGATGCGATTCACCTATTTTTTGAGTGCAGATTTTGTCAGTTTTCCCATAACCTACATCCACGACACATGGTCCAAGTAAACAGAATTATATCTACGTCTAGAAACCTCAGACAAGTGATGACCTACTTTGGACAATCCCTCTCTGGTAAGGAAAAGACTGAACTAGCATTCAGCTGGTGGACGGTGTGGAATACACGAAATAGATACATTTTCAGGAATGAAAAGTTGCCATCTTTGGATGGTTTTAATAAGCAAGTCTACACACAAAAATCAAATTGGGAGTCGGCTAATCAGGAATATAAAGAGTTCACTCGAAGAAAAATATTTAAACCAACTAGCGAGAAAAGTCTGCGAGACAAACCAATTAAAAGAGCAGCCAAATGGAGAAAACTGCCAAATAGATATCATAAACTAAATTTTGATGGAGCGGCAAAACCCAACAGAGAATCTTCCATAGGGTTCATTATTCGGGACGCTAAAGGAAATCCGGTAGAAATAGGAGGAAAGCAAACTGGCATACAAACCCCAATTATGGCCGAAGGACTAGCCCTTCGAGAAGGTATACTCCGAACAATTGATCTTAACGTAGAAAATCTTATTATCGAAGGAGATTCTCTAATAATAATTAACTATTTCAAAAAAGGAATCGCATGTCCGTGGGAAATTGAACTTCTGCTTTCGGACGTGAAATGTCTTCTCCGACACTTTAAGACCGTCTCCTTTTCTCATATTTACCGTAGTGGTAATAAAGTGGCTGATAAGGTTGCACACCTTAGCCACTACCGCTCTAGTATGAGAGCACTTACAACTGATCCCGGTCTGATGGACCTCATCCGAAAGGATGCTTTCGGTTAAACTCATTCATTTGTCGGTAACCGAATCTTTACCTAATAAAAAAAAAAAAAAAAACTATATCTATCTAATAGAATAGGTAATGAAGCTACGGCATCTCTCTCTCTCCGATTCAACCGGTTAACTTAGCTCGGCCCATGTATCGATTTGCGCCGGCCCGTATTCACTTCCAATTTGTGAAATAATCCCATAAATTATGATCGATCTCCGAATTCATACGATTCAGTTCAAAAATGCCTGAAATATATAAAAATACTAGTGTAGATTCCGAAAACTACATGATATAAATTAACTATAAAATATGTAAAATATGCTCTAAATTACTATGCAATTCTATATTAAAAACATGACTAAAATAGACTCTATCAATAGGTCGATATCAACTAGTGTGTGTAGAGTCGATTTCTTCGTTTCCAGCTCGATTTGTCCTGGTTCCGCTACTCCTTGACCTCGGACTTCTATAGTTGACTTCGAGCTTTTCCTCCTTTCTCTGAACTGTTGTAAATTGCCTCGATTTATGCGAAATTAAACAGAAACTGGTGTAGACTCCATAATTTGGCAAATAAGCATAAACTACATAGATTCTTAACTATTCTAGCCCAAATGCATGAAATGCATGCAGAAATCGATATAAAAGTAGATATAAAACAGGGCACAAAACATGGACATCAAATCAGCTCATACTTAAGCTTGCTTGTCCCCAAGCAATAACTTGGATGGTCATTCAGGGGAAGAATTCAAAACTCTCAACATCATAGATTCATTCGTATATAACCCTGCAATCAATTACCATCATCGAAAAGGTACTAATGCCACAAATCCATACATGTGCAATAAAAAGCAACATCTACTCACAAAAGGAGGGTTATGCCAAAAACCATACATGTGACAAAGAATTAATAATCAAGAGGACTTTATTTTAAGCTCATGGTGAAGAAAAGGTAAAAGGTAAAGTGGTAGGCAATATTTGGGCAATGTGGTGCTAAATCCGGGGAGAATTTCTTCAAACTTTGCTTTGATGCACTTTCTCCTTTTAATAATTTCCACATCACTCATCAACTCTTTGCTTTTTTCACTTATATGCTTTTACCTCTCTAACATCACCACTGCCTTCTCGCGAGTCGCAAACATGGGTGTCATGAATGGCCCCGGATACTTAGTGCTTCGGACTCCTCACCTGGTGTCCCATCTCACTAAACTATTATCTCATCAAGCAGGGTCGATCTACCTTCATCTCCTGAGGTGACCGGATTTTTTCTCACTCATTAAATTTTCCATATATCTCAAACATTCTTGCCAAACTCCAATAATGATAATCACAACAACCATATAATAATCTCCACAATGTAACATCATTCTCAACATAATCCCCGGATAGGAAATAAGGTAAAGAATGAGCAATATTTAGATCATGTGGAGCAAATATGAAATAAGGCACATAATATGGCTTTGTGTGATGCAATAGCATAGATATGGCTAGGATATAATAATATGAGCATTATATGGAAATATAAAGTCCTCAATCCTCTTATCATACAATATGTCAAAAGCAATATCAAATTTTACCTCCTTTCATGGTTTTCAAGAAAAAATGCACTTCATTGTGACTTCCCTTTACTAGGCAATTTCATGCTATATCCCTAATGAATCCAATTTTGCATCTTCGAGTTCAATATAACTTCCATGACACTATTTCTTTAGACAATTTACAAGCTTTGGGAGATGTCTTATAAAACAAACTTTGGGTTTAATCATTATGCACAAAAATTAAAAATTCACCCAAAATTTACCATGTAATAGCAAAATAATAATAAAATATGATAATGAGCTCTTATCCCACCCCATATTTAGAATATACAGTGTCCCCACTGTATAAATAAAATAAAAACAAGGGTAAATGAAGGAACTCACCGAATAGCGCGCTGTAGGGTCGAAATTGGGCTGATGTTGATTGCCAGAAGTCGATATCGACCAAGTGTAGGTCGATATCGACCGCAATTCGTTGGATTCCAAGTCTGCATCTTGGTCAAAATCGGTGCTTCAGGTCGATATCGACCAACTTCACTTGATATCGAGTAAGGTTGGTCAAAATCGACTGGCTTCGTCTCCTATGCTCCTGTCGATTTTTACCTCAGGGGTCGATATCGACTAGTCTTGGTCGATATCGACCAGGTTGCTTCCGACATTTCCTGCTCAATTCCTGTGTTTTTTCGACCTGCAAAATTTGTTAGTTTTTCCCGCAAAAAGACAAGGCCTTCCACTAAAATCAAAAACCAAAACCAAAGGTTATAAAGTCTTAAAAATTTAATTTTTTTTATGTATATGCTCTAGATTTTAGAGTCGCTAGGCCGACTTCTCCGCTTGTGCTTAGTTACCCTCAATGTTGGGCCCTTTTGTGCTTGGCCCTTGTTGTGAGCTGAATCTGCCATGTTTTACAGTAACTTTTATTTCGATTTCTGTATACATTGCATTCATTTGGGTTTAAATAGTACAGAATCTATGTAGTTTATGTTTATTTGCCAAATTATGGAATCTACACCAGTTTCTGTTTAATTCGCAGAAATCGAGGCATTTTACAGCAATTCTACAGAAGGTCGGAAAAGCTCGGGAAAACCGCTACAGAAGTCCAAGGTCAAAGCAGTGGAACCAGTCTGAGAGTCAAGGCTACTCGATCTCGAGTAGGCCTTACTCGACCTAGACGAGCATGTCCGAGAAACCTTGGTCGAGCAGAGCCTGATCGAGCAAGCCAGGCCAACCCGGCTCCGGACCCTACTCGATCTCGAGGACCACTGGTCGAGATCGACGAAGCCTCAGCGCCACGCCCGGGGTTGACGAGAAGAAGAGCTAGTCGACAAGCCGAGGACGAAGCCGAGGACGACCAGGCGGCACTCGCTGCCAGCGACTCGACACGCTGCAGCGGACCGCTCGCTGCCGCGGAAAAACTCGCTGCCAGCGGAAGAGGCAACTCGCGGAAGCGGAAAGGAAGAACACCGCTCTAGTCGATCTCGAGGACCCTTTGTCGAGGTCGACGAGCGCCTGAGTCCAGATCCGAGCTTGCCGAGTAGAGCAACCCGAGGAAGCGTAGTCGACAGAGCCATCCTACTCGAGATCAACAAAGCTTTGTCGAGGTCGACAAGCACTGTGAACCAAGTCCGAGCCACATCGAGCAGATCTAGCCGAGGAGTCCAGTCGACGACCAAACCCTACTCGAGGTCGACGAGCCGTGGTCGAAGTCGAGTAGACCAGTGTCCAGAAACTTCTCGACGAAGACCTATCCAACTAGACTTGGGATTCCTTGGGGCCGAAGGAAGAAAATTCTATCCGATTCCATCAAGTTCTATCCAAGGAGACAAGATCTATCAACATCATGAAGACTTACCCTATTTAATTTTATCTTTTCGTTTTATATTTATTTCCATAAAACAACTTATTTATCCTTTCAAGTTTTAGATATAATTTTAGATAGAGATAGATATCTTCTTTCCTAGAATAGCTAGGGAAAGAAGACTATAAATAAGGCCCTAGGGGGCTCAGTTTTATTCATTCCATATCATATTCCAAGACACACAATTAGTTAGTTACAAAGAGAAGTTTAGGAGTTCTAAGGTTTTTAGGGTTTTGGCTTTCTGCGAAAGTTGATTGCCAGGATTGTAAAAGGCTTTGAATATAGTTAATGCAAGTTTCTTTTTATACATCAATGTCTGCGATTGCGATGAGGCGTGAGTAGTCCACCCACTTCTGGGGCTGGGGTGAGCCCAACGGTGGCCATGTGAGGCGATGCGATAAAGGTCAGATCTTTTTGTGCGATTCATCTTCTATCCCTATGAGCATGATTCTTTTGCGAGAGTTGAAGGTGATCCTTGTTTGTATTATTGAAGCAAAAGTGATCTTAATGCAACTTGGATTAATTATGTGAAAAAGGGTTAGTAACAATTAGGGTTTATGCGAAAGCCTCTATATGCCTATTTGTTAATGACGAAAGTTATTTGATGGAAAGCATGATCTTTTATGCCTTTATGTGTTACTTTGCATGGTTATCGTTGTGGTGTTGAAACCCTGGCTTTGGAAGTCTTTTAATATATTGAAGTTTATTTCTGCCGAAAATCCGCGTTTGTCTTTAATTCTGCAATTTTAAGTTTCTGCATTCTAGTCGATACAGAGGAAGGCTTGTCGAGATCGAGTACCATCTTGTCGATCTCGAGTAAGACTGGTCTAGGTCGAGTTGGTTTTCTTCTATTGTCGTCGATTTTCTGTTTTCTGTCGAGTTACTCTTGTCGATCTCGAGGAGCCTCTTGTCGAGGTCGAGTAGCTCTCTGCCTTTGCTTTTCGTTTTTGCTTTGCTTTGCTATGTCTTTTCTGTTTTGCTTTGTTCTTGCTTTTGTTTTAGTTGCCCTTGTCGGGTTTATTTGTTTCTTTGTTTCTGTGTTTCTGTCTTTTCTGCTATTCTGTCTGTGAGATTTACAGCTACCTGAGAACTGCTGACGTGCTTCCTCGTGGATTCGATCCTGATTTTCTCTTACTACAACAGGAGGAAGTCTTGTATTTATTTGCTGAGACAGGGAAGTCAATCTGAACTTTGTTGTATATTTATTTCATACTTGACCATCCTCTTGCAAAACAACAAATTGGCGCCGTTGCCGGGGAAGCAATCATTCGCGCCTTAGGTAGTCAGTTCTCACTGTTTCTTTGAGTTACTTTTCAGGTGTATGCGTCGTTCTGGTCAAACACCTGAGTTTGACAGCTTAGACGAACCGGAGCGCTACCTATACATCCACTCCAAACTCAAAAGGATCATGGCGGCCGCTGAGACACAGGAACAGCTGGTCGCTAGGCTTACCAGGGAATTGGCCGCAAAGGATGCTGCTATCGCCGCTAAAGATGCTGCTATCACCGCTGAGAGAGCAGCAAGGGAACAAGCACAGGCTGAGCTTGCCCAATATCCAACCATGGCAGAGGACTACATGCACCCAACTCTCGTCGTTCCTTAATCGGCGATCCTAATCCCTGATAACTCTTTTGAAATTCGCACTCAGTTTCTTATAGAGCTTAAAAATAATGCCTTTTATGGTAGATTTAATGAGTGTCCTCTTGAACATATTACAAATTTTTCTGACATGTGCCGTACTATTGCTGAAGGTACAACCCTGGAATATGTCAAGATGAAATCTTTTCGCTGGTCTCTCGCTGGGCCTGCACTGAAATGGCTGGAAGGGCTGAAAGCAAGATCACTAACAACCTGGGCCCAAGTAGAGCAAGAGTTTCTGAACAAATTCTTCCCACCTGCCAAAACAGCACATCTCCGCCAGAGAATCACCGCCTTCAAACAGAAGCAAGGGGAACCGCTGGCAAAGGCATGGGAGCGCTACAAGAAACTTATGCGATCTTGCCCTACTCATGGACAGCGACCCTACGTCATTCAGGAGATCTTCTTCAACTATCTGGATCAAGTCACAAAGGACAGAATCAACCACTATACTCGTTATGAGTATCTGACAATGCCACCACGTGACGCATGGGGTGTTCTAGAGAAGCTCACCAACTACGACAACAAGTATGGGTCTACTGCAACTTATGAAGAGAACCCATACGCCAGGCCAGCACCATCCATGCCCCTATATGAGCCACCTAAGGAGATTGACCCTGATGTTAGGGAGCAATACTACAAAGACCAGAATAAGAAGCTCATCAAGCAAGTAAAGTATCTCTCTGTCAACCAGCCTTGCATAGAATGCGGATCGCAAAGGCACACCACTCCTGAGTGCCCACACACAGAGCAAGTCAGGCTGGCAGAGCACCATGAGGATGCAGCTTACGCAGGGGGTCCCAATCGTTACATGGGGGACCAAAGGTTTCAGCAACCACAATGGAACCAAGGTGTCCCTAGGAATCCCCCGCCCTACAGAGCTCCAGGACATCCAGAAAGGGAGCAGAAAAAGGATGATATACAGACAGTCCTGGAGGAAATACGGAGGAACCACTCAGAAACTAGGCAATCTTTCAACTCCGTCTATACTCAGATGCAAGGTGTCAACTCTAGACTTGGGGAAATTGATATCTGGCGGAAATCAGTTGATACACAGATTGGTCAGCTAGTAGCAGGAATCCCCAGACAGTCAGGGTCACTTCCAGGATCTTCAGAACCAAATCCTAAGGGAAAGACTGGACACATCGTTGCTATAAAACTCAGAAGCGGCCATCAACTGCAAGAGCCAGAGGTCGGAAAGCAGCAGAACGACGAGGAACAGCAAGTCGATCTCGACAAAGCCGTGGTCGACCTCGACAAGAGCCTCGCCGACCTCGGGGAGACACTTCCAGAATCTTCGTCTGCACCACACAGCAACTCGACTGGGCCCAATCTGATCGATGTCGACAAAGGCCTTGTCGATGTCGAGGAGCCCCTGGTCGACATAGAGAAGTCTGCAGCATCTCCGACGTCTATTCTTGCTCCGAATCAGAAAAAGAAACTGGTTTTCCCCACAAAATCTCTAAAGGACCCGGCAGAGAAAAAGTTTCAGCGCTTCATCAAGATGCTTCAGAAACTCAACGTCACTATCCCCTTCACAGAAGCTCTCAATGAAATGCCATCTTATGTCAAATTCCTGAAGGAGATTCTGAGCAAAAAGCGATCGATGGCTGAAATCACAGAGGAGTGCAGCCATCTGGACATATTGGAGAAGAGGCCGGATCCAGGTAAGTTTGCTATAACTATTGGATTTGGTCCATACAAAATTAATGCCCTATGTGATCTTGGAGCTAGTGTGAGTATAATGCCTTTAACAATTTGGTCCAAGATTAAGATAGGTGCCTTGGAGCCTGTGGATGCTAAACTTTACATGGCCAACAACACGGTGGTCATCCCCACAGGCATGGTGGAAAATGTCCCAGTACAAGTAGGTAAATTCTTCGTCCCTGCTGATTTCTTAATAGTTGATATGCAGGAAGATCCTGCTTGTCCAATTATCTTAGGAAGACCATTCTTGGCGACGGTGGATGCCAACATAAGCGTAAGGAAAGGAGTACTCACCTTCAACATCAACGATGAGGTAATTGAGTATTCCTTTAATAAAACTGAAAGGCATACATGTCCGATGGAAGAGGTCAAATCTATCTCAGCCGGCTACATCACCTGCGGGGAACCCAAGGTCAAAAATATGACCCCTGAGGAGCTGGAAAAGAGGGACATGGAGGCCCAGGTGGAGGAGATCATGGCAATCCTCAAAGAGAACACAAAGAATCCAATCGACACAGACCAAGGTAAGTCGTTGTGGATTCATTATTTTTCGGATGCCTTGACAGGGACTAAGTATGGGGTCAAGATCGACCAAGGCTCCTCGACATCGAGTAGAGCCCTAGTCGATCTCGACCAGATCAAGGAGTCTCCACCAGCGCCAGCATCGTCGAGCAGCAAGCCAGAGGAGCCACCCTACTCGATCTCGAGTAGACTACTCGAGGTCGACCACCAGTGCCCTAACTCGACTCCATCCTCCTCGACACAGAAGCCGCCTGACGAACCAGCCTCGTCGATCTCGACTAAGCTTGTCGAGATCGACCACCACCCAGCGCCACCAGACCCTGCTTCCTCGATGCCGCAGCAACCAGGAGGAGAGCCCTCGTCGATCTCGACTAGCCTTGTCGAGGTCGACCACCACTCGGCTCCACCAGATCCGCCTTCGTCGATGAGCAAGCCACTAGGAGCGGAGCCCTACTCGAGATCGAGTAGGCTACTCGAGGTCGACAAGCCCCTGTCTTCGTCGACTTCTGCCTCTTCGACCAGACCACCACCAGAGCCTGTAGTCTTGTCGAGATCGACTAGCCCTAGTCGAGATCGACCAAATACAGTGGTCCCCGATTCCGTCTCTGCGAAGGTAAGCCAAGGTACGGATCTTTCTTCTCCTATTTCCATTAAAGATTTATCTATACATGGGAGAGGTCTGCCTTGGTATCTGCGATTGTGCAGGATTTCCAATGATGAGCCTAAGGAATATGAAGTTGGAGACAAGCTCTATGTCTCTAAATCAAAAGATCATTGGTTTCCTAACAAATTCAACAAGAAGCGGATGTGACCGTTCGTGGTGAACAAGATCCATTCTGGAGGACTACAGCTGATGGACAAGAATGGAGTTTTATTTGAGGCCCAGGCTACATGGGCCCTGCAGATTCCACCTTGAGCATTAATGAAAAGTCGGCCTAGCGACTATAAAATCTAGAGCATGTACATAGACTTTTTAGGACATTTGAGACTTTGTTTTTTGTTTTTGGTTTTTAACACTTTTAGTTTTGCTATTGTGGGTATATGTCTTCTACTTTTCAGGTCCATGGATGGAACCAAGCTACATTAATACTCGGCCAGGAGGTGCTCCATTCAAAATTTTGAGGCCCTGCACACCTGTCTTGTGAGTTTCTTTCTTTACCCTTACCTTGTTTTTTATACAGTGAGGACACTGTAATGTTTAAGTATGGGGTGGGGGAAGGGCTTACTTTTGTGCATATTTGATTTGTTTGACATGACTTGTGCATTATTTCTTGGAATTGCTACATGACTATTTTGGAATGCATTATTGATTTATGTGCTTATATGCATGTTTTCCAACGTTTGAAAAAATGACCCCCATTGAAATTTTGATTAATGTCATGGAAGCTTTAATTGAACTCGACGATGCAAAATTGGATTCATTAGAGATATAGCATGAAATTGCCTAGTAAAGGGAAGTCACAATGAAGTGCATTATTTCTTGAAAACCATGAAAGGAGGTAAAATTTGAAGTTGCTTTTGACATGTTACATGATAAAATGATGGAGGACTTTATATTTCCATATAATGCTCATATTGTTATAATCCTAGCCTTACCCATGCTTATGCATTACACAAAAGCCATAATATGCCTTATTTCATATATTGCTCCACATGACCTAAATATTTTCCATTCTTTACCTTATCCGGGGATTATGTTGAGAATGATGTTACATTATGGAGATTGTTATATGGTTGTTGTGTTTATCATTATTGGAGTTTGGAAGGAAATTGTTTGAATTATATGGAAAATTTAATGAGTGAAAGAAAATCCAATCACCTCAGGAGATAAAGGTAGATTGACCCTGCTCTCTGAGATAATAGTTTGGAGAGATGAGACACATTGTGAGGAGTCCAAAGCACTAAGTATCCGGGGCCATTCATGACACCCATGTTTGCGACTCGCGAGAAGGCAGTGCTGAGGTTAGAGAGGTAAAAGCATTATTATTGAGAAAAGCAATATGAAAGGTGATGAATTATGGAGAAGGAATGTGGAAATTCAATTTGGAAAGTACTCCATTTCCCCGGATCAAAAGCACCACATTGCCAAATATTGCCCACCTTTAGCCTTTTACCAATCTACTCCTTCATGAGCTTAATTAAAGTCTTCTTGATTATCAATGCTTTGTCACGAATGAATTATGTTTTGCATAACCCTCCTTTTGTGAGTAGATGTTGCTTTTACATATTTGCACGTGCATGAATCTGTGACACTAGTACCTTTTCGAGGATGGTAATTGATTGCAGGGACATATAAGAATGAATCTAAGATGTTGAGAGTTTTTGAATTCTTCCCCTGAATGACAAATGAAAGTATTGCTTGAGGACAAGCAAGCTTAAGTATGGGGTGTTTGTTGTGAGCTGAATCTACCATGTTTTACAGTAACTTTTATATCGATTTCTGTATACATTGCATTCATTTGGGTTTAAATAGTACAGAATCTATGTAGTTTATGTTTATTTGCCAAATTATGGAATCTACACAAGTTTCTGTTTAATTCGCAGAAATCGAGGCATTTTACAGCAATTCTACAGAAGGTCGGAAAAGCTCGGGAAAACCACTACAGAAGTCCAAGGTCAAAGCAGTGGAACCAGTCTGAGAGTCAAGGCTACTCGATCTCGAGTAGGCCTTACTCGACCTAGACGTGCATGTCCGAGAAACCTTGGTCGAGCAGAGCCTGATCGAGCAAGCCAGACCAACCCGGCTCCGGACCCTACTCGATCTCGAGGACCACTGGTCAAGATCGACGAAGCCTCAGCGCCACGCCCGGGGTTGACGAGAAGAAGATCTGGTCGACAAGCCGACGACGAAGCCGAGGACGACCAGGCGGCACTCGCTGCCAACGACTCGACTCGCTGCAGCGGACCGCTCGCTGCCGCGAAAAAACTCGCTGCCAGCGGAAGAGGCAACTCGCGGAAGCGGAAAGGAAGAACACCGCTCTTGTCGATCTCGAGGACCCTTTGTCGAGGTCGACGAGCGCCTGAGTCCAGATCCGAGCTTGCCGAGTAGAGCAACCCGAGGAAGCCTAATCGACAGAGCCATCCTACTCGAGATCGACAAAGCTTTGTCGAGGTCGACAAGCACTGTGAACCAAGTCCGAGCCACATCGAGTAGATCTAGCCGAGGAGTCCAGTCGAAGACCAAACCCTACTCGAGGTCGACGAGCCGTGGTCGAAGTCGAGTAGACCAGTGTCCAGAAACTTCTCGACGAAGACCTATCCGACTAGACTTGGGATTCCTTGGGGCCGAAGGAAGAAAATTCTATCCGATTCCATCAAGTTCTATCCAAGGAGACAAGATCTATCAACATCATGAAGACATACCCTATTTAATTTTATCTTTTCCTTTTAGATTTATTTCCATAAAACAACTTATTTATCCTTTCAAGTTTTAGATATAAGTTTAGATAGAGATAGATATCTTCTTTCCTAGAATAGCTAGGGAAAGAAGACTATAAATAAGGCCCTAGGGGGCTCAGTTTTATTCATTCCATATCATATTCCAAGACACACAATTAGTTAGTTACAAAGAGAAGTTTAGGAGTTCTAAGGTTTTTAGGGTTTTGGCTTTCTGCGAAAGTTGATTGCCAGGATTGTAAAAGACTTTGAATATAGTTAATGCAAGTTTCTTTTTATACATCAATGTCTGCGATTGCGATGAGGCGTGAGTAGTCCACCCACTTTTGGGGCTGGGGTGAGCCCAACGGTGGCCATGTGAGGCGATGCGATAAAGGTCAGATCTTTTTGTGCGATTCATCTTCTATCCCTATGAGCATGATTCTTTTGCGAGAGTTGAAGGTGATCCTTGTTTGTATTATTGAAGCGAAAGTGATCTTAATGCAACTTGGATTAATTATGTGAAAAAGGGTTAGTAACAATTAGGGTTTATGTGAAAGCCTCTATATGCCTATTTGTTAATGACGAAAGTTATTTGATGGAAAGCATGATCTTTTATGCCTTTATGTGTTACTTTGCATGGTTATCGTTGTGGTGTTGAAACCCTGGCTTTGGAAGTCTTTTAATATATTGAAGTTTATTTCTGTCGAAAATCCGCGTTTGTCTTTAATTCTGCAATTTTAAGTTTCTGCATTCTAGTCGATACAGAGGAAGGCTTGTCGAGATCGAGTACCATCTTGTCGATCTCGAGTAAGACTGGTCTAGGTCGAGTTGGTTTTCTTCTGTTGTCGTCGATTTTCTGTTTTCTGTCGAGTTACTCTTGTCGATCTCGAGGAGCCTCTTGTCGAGGTCGAGTAGCTCTCTGCCTTTGCTTTTCGTTTTTGCTTTGCTTTGCTTTGCTTTGTCTTTTCTGTTTTTGCTTTGTTCTTGCTTTTGTTTTAGTTGCCCTTGTCGGGTTTATTTGTTTCTTTGTTTCTGTGTTTCTGTCTTTTTTGCTATTCTGTCTGTGAGATTTACAGCTACCTGAGAACTGCTGACGTGCTTCCTCGTGTTTCTGTCTTTGTTTCTGTGTTTCTGTCTTTTTTGCTATTCTGTATTTATTTGCTGAGACAGGGAAGTCAATCTGAACTTTATTGTATATTTATTTCATACTTGACCATCTTCTTGCAAAACAACAGCCCTTCTCCTGGATCATCGAGGTCCTGATTGTAGTATGCAAGCTCATCTGATAAGTGGTTGCTTGAATAAGTCCTTTGCCTTCCTTCTTATTCTTTCCAGTGCTAGACCTGCGCAAGTTAGCTCGCCACGGGGCCTTGCCTCCTCTAAAAATCATATTTTTATTAATGGACGGAGGAGAAGTAGGGATCGCACCTGACCTTAACTTTTTGGCCCCAAAACAGAAATCTTCGGGCTGGGGATCAGTCGATATCGAGTGACAGGGGTCGATATCGAGTGCAGGGACCCCATACTTAGGTTTCTAGCAGGTTTAGAGTTCAATAGAGGAGGTCGATTTCGACTAGGGTGGGTCGATATCGAGCTGGTGCTGTCGATATCGTGCTGCTTTCTGGTGCTTTCCTCTGTTGTGTGCTCGTCTCCCTGGTTGCTTATGCTCTTCACCTCTAGCCATGCAATTTCCTCCTTTGTAGGGCCAAAAAAGAAATCTAATACCTCATCGCCTATCGTGAAGGTGAGCAATCGCTTTCTGACGCTGATCTTGGTATCTACAGTAGCTAGAAAAGGTCTACCAAGAATAATAGGGCAAGTAGGATCTTCCGCACAATCTATAACAAGGAAATCAGCGGGAATATAGAACTTACCAACCTAGACATGGATATTGTCAACCATACATGTAGGGATGACCACTTGATTGTTTGCCATGTATAGCTTGGCATCCACATGCTCTATTGCTCCTATCTTCACCTTTTGTCAGATTGATAAGGGCATGATGCTCACGCTTGCACCTAGCTAGATCACACAATGCCTCATATCTATATTGTCCAAATCCCACAGTAATAGAAAACTTACCAGGGTCAGGTCTCTTCTCAGAGAAGTCCATCCTTTTGCAGTCGTCGTCGATTTTAGTGATGGATTGCTTGTTGTTAAGGATTTCCTTGAGGAACTTGACATAAGCAGGCATCTCTTGAAGAGCTTCTGTAAAAGGAATTGAAACATTCAGTTCTTGAAGCATCTTAACAAAGCGTTTAAACCTACATGCAGTGGGATCTTTCAGCGCATTGGAAGGGAACGGAAGCGTATTCTTCTGTCTCGGAGCCAAAACAGATGTCGGAGGTGTTGCAGAGTCCTCGACTTCGAGTGGACTTTCCTCGACTTTGACTAGATCTTCCTCGACGTCGACTAAAGGAGTCAATTTCGAGTTCTGTTGATGCGCAGAAGCTTCCTCGTCGGCGTGGAGTTGGTCGACTTCGGGTACCTCTGCTCGATGTCGAGTAGTCTGGTCGATGTCAACTTGGCTCTGCTCGACATTGAGTTGTTTCTCAGCTTCGTCTAGTAGGCGCATCCATGCAATTGAAGATGATCTCCTGGATGACGTAGGGCGGTTGTCCATGCGTAGGACAGGATTTTAGAAGCCTCTTGTAGCGCTCCTAGACCTGTGCAAGTGTTTCCCCTGACTTTTGTCTGAAAGCCGTGATCTGTTGTCTAAGAGAAGCTGTCTTTGCAAGAGAAAACAACTTGTCGAGGAACAAGTCCTGCAGTTCATTCCAAGGGCGAATTGATCGTGCAGCCAATTCTTCCAGCCACTGTTGTGCTATTCCTGCAAGGGACCAACGAAAAGCCTTTAGTTTTAAATATTCTAGATTAGCACCATCTGCTATAGCTTCGCATAAGTCTATAAAAGTGGTGACATGTTCTAAAGGACATTCATTGATTCTTTCCCTAAATTGACTCCTCCTAATTTCAGTAATGAAAGAATGATGAATTTCAAAATTAATAGCGGGAAGAACGATCGGCGATTCTAGAACTTCTAGAGTAGGATGCAGATACTCCTTTGCGTTGGCTGGGATATGCCCAATCTTCTCCTGAAGTTCCCTTCTTGCGTTGACCTCGCGATCAACCCTTGCCTCCCACCACTGCTGGTTCTGTGTATATTCTGCCTCTCATTGGTCGTGTTCTGCTTCTCTAGCGGTGAGTTCCTCTATCCATAGGCGGAGTTGGTGAAGCTCCTGTGCTGGTGTGAGTTGTCCCATATTCTCATCGTTCGGTGGAGTCGACATAAGTCTCCTCCTAAGCCTCTGCTGAAAATGGAAGAAACGTTCTGGTTCGAGAATTGGGTCTATGGGTGTGCGATCAGTCCTTGAATGAACCTAAAAAACAAAAGCAAAAAGAAACAAGTAAAAAGGAACTAAAAAGCAATAAGAAGAGTAAAAGGAACTAAAAATGGCGTGATTGATGGCCTCCCTGGCAACGGCGCCAATTTGTTGTTGCGGGAGAATGGTCAAGTATGAAATATAAATAAAATATAAAGCAAACTGACTCCCTGTTTCAGCAAATAAATGCAAGACTTCCTCCCGTTGTAGTAGAAGGCAGTCAGGATCGTATCCACGAGGAAGCGTGTCAGCGCCCGCCTTTTCAGTTCCAAACTCAGCACGAAATCGATCAGGAGAGCACTTGATATCGACCACTAATTTCGACCAACAGTGCTCAATTTTGAGTAGACATAGAACCAAAGATCAAAACTTTTCGCAAGGCAGAACTCAAAACTAATGAAATAAATCAATAAACTAAAGACTTCCAAGATCAGGGTTTCAACACCACAACGATAACCATGCAAAATAACACATAAAGGCATAAAAGATCATGTTTTTCATCAAATAACTCTAGTTATTAACAAGTAGGAATATAGAGACTTTCGCATAAACCCTACTTGTTACTCGCCCTTTTTCACATAATTAATCCAAGTTGTATTAAGATCACTTTCGTTTCAATAACACAAACAAGGATCACCTTCAACTTTCGCAAAAGAATCATGCTCATAGGGATAGAAGACGAAATCGCATCAAAGGATTGTACCTTTACCGCATCACCTTACATGACTACCATCGGGTTCACCCCGACCTGAGAAATTGGGTGACTACTCGCTCTTCATCATCAAGAAACACATTAATAACAAAAAGGAACTAAATTTCATTAATAAAATCAAAGAAAGCTTACAACCGATCGAAGTCAAATTGTCTCTCAACTTTCCACCTTCTCTTGCCACAAGCTCTCTCTCTCTCTCTCTCTCTCTCCCTCTCCCTCTCTCTCTCTCTCTCTCTATCTATCCCTATCTCTCTCTCTATGTAACTAATTGTAACTAGAATTGAATGATTAAAACTCAGCCCCTAGGGCTTTATTTATAGGCTTTATTCCCTAGCTAATCTAGGAAAAAAAATATCTATCTATTTCTAAATTTATCTATCTAAAGTTCTAAGATAAAACTTGGAAATAAAAGAATTAAATCTATAAGGAAACTATATCTAAAGTGGATAGATCCTTCTTGACTTGATAAATCTTCCATTGAGTTGATAGAATATCTCTTGCTTCATGTGGAAGAAAGCCAAATCCGCACTCGTACTCGAATTCGCTCGAAATCGGCTTCTGGGGACTGGTCGATATCGACCAAGTTTGATCGATATTGAGCTTATTTCTCGGATTCGGCTTCTGACAACTTGATTTCGGCTCTGGCAGGAATTTCAACTTGATTTTGGTCGATATCGACCAATATATGTTGAAATCGACATCTCTTTGTCTCTCAGCATTCTGCTCCATCTTGAAACGCACTTTCCTGTGTCCTCGTTCGTCCGATTGACGCATATAAACATGCGTTGGAAAGCTTGATTCAGAATGATGAATGATTGAAAGTGGGCTTTCCTCCAGCTGCACCATTCTTAGCTTCTTCATGACTTTCCATTAAGCTCCAAAGTTCGTCTGATTTCTGCGAAATACAACAGAAACTAGTGTAGACTCCATGATTTGGCAAATAAGCGTAAACTACATAGAATTTGTACTATTCTAACCCAAATGTATGAAATGCATGTAGAAATCGATATAAAAGTAAGTGTAAAACATGGCAAATTAGGCTCACAACACTTTCGCATAAACCCTAATTGTTACTAACCCTTTTTCACATAATTAATCCAAGTTGTATTAAGATGACTTTCGCTTCAATAATACAAACAAAGGATCACCTTCAACTTTCGCAAAAGAATCATGCTCATAGGGATAGAAGACGAATTTGCATCAAAAGGTTGTACCTTTAGCGCATCACCTTACATGGCTACCGTCGGGCTCACCGCAACCCTAGAAGTTAGGTGACTACTCGCTCTTCATCATCAAGAAACTCATTAATAACAAAAAGGAACTAAATTGCATTAAATAAAATCAAAGAACGCTTACAACCGATCGAAGCCGAATTCCACTCTCACTTTCTCCAACCTCTCTCAGCCACAATGCTCTCTCTCTCTATGACTTGAATTGGAACTAAATTGGAATTGAATTGAATAGAAAACAGCCCCTAAGGCTTTATTAATAGGGTTCATTCCCTAGCTAATCTATGAAAGAAATATCTGTCTATATCTAAACTTCCTATCTAATAACATTAAGATAAAACTTGGAAATAAAATAATTATATCTTAAAGGAAATAAAGCTAAAGTGGATAGATCTCCACAATCACTCGGATTCCTCCTTGTACACAACTCGGACTGCTTCTGGAATGTCCTCAACGTCGAGTAGAATTCTTCTCCAAGGGTTGCACACGAGCTTCGGGCTCCTCGAGTGGCTCTGCTCGACATTGCTGGATTTCCACTCAGCTTACTCGATATCGACCAAAGTTGGTCGACATCGACTAAACTGTGTCGAGTTGATCTTTCTTGTCCTTTGCTCGATTTGTCCTGGTTCCGCTGCTCTTTGACCTTGAACTTTCTGTAGTTGACTTCGAGCTTTTCGTCCTTTCTCTGAATTGTTGTTAAATGCCTCGATTTCTGCGAAATTAACCAGAAACTAGTGTAGACTCCATAATTTGGTAAATAAGTGTAAACTACATAAAATATGTACTATTCTAACCCAAATGTATGAAATACATGAAGAAATCGATATAAAAGTAAGTATAAAACATGGCAAATTAGGCTCACAACAAGGGCCGGGAAGATTCAAGATGCAACTAGAGCACTTCTTGTCCGTCACCAAGGAACGATGTAGCAAGGGTTCATGCCACCCTGGATCGTTTTGCTCAAGACTAGACCACTTGCACCAGAGTTGAGCTTGCATCCACAATCGGAGCTCATGAAGCCTCGACAACACCCACCTTGATGTGACACCACTCGACGCAAGCATGTCTCACTCGACACACCTCCATACCGAGTGAAGGAGGGTCGGTATCGAGCTACCCATGGGTCATGCCGAGTGTCCAATAATGTTGGGCCGGATTTGTTACTTATTTACATTAGATTTATTTTATGCAATTTAGGAAAATAATGTGGAATAATTATATCTCATCTAGATATAATTCTTGTCCTCCAAGTTTTTCGTTTTCTATCTTTAATTAGATTGAGTTATCTATCTTAGGAATTATCTATCTTAGGATTATTTCATCTATCTTTAGTTAACCAAAACTCTATCTTTTGCACAAGATAGAATTGGTATGCTTTTACTTAAACTCTTGTATTTCTTTCAATTAGAGTAGATTGGAATTATATTGTGGAACCTTTATAGGAATAAAGGAATTTCTACAATTTGCCAATCCAAAGGCTTCAAGTTCTCTTATGTTCTCTATTGCACTCGACATCACCAAGATCCAAACACTCCTTCATCCGAAAATCACAAACACAACCCTCAAGTCCAGAACCGTCGCGAGATGAAAGGAGGAGCCGTCGCTGATCCCCGGCCTTGGCTTTGCGCGTACCCGACCTCGCTAGCAGCGAGCGCTGCCCGCTCGTCCTCGCGCCCAGGCGCCGGCGCGCACCCGCGTGTCCGCGTCCTCGCCTTCTCGCTTCTCTCTTCTCTCTATTTCTGGCGCTATTGCTGTATTTTCTGGAATTCCTACTAAGTGTTTTCTGTCACTATAAATCAGTGTCTTATTCACCTAATTTAAATTGTTCCAATCAGGAGATTTCAAAGAGCATTTCAAGATCGGGCAAATATACGACATGATTCTTGATTCTGAGCCCACAGGCGAAAGATCCGGTATTGCAAACGTATCAAGTGGTATCGGGTTCTCATGTTTATGCAAGTTCTTTACTCTCTTGATTCGTTATTTTGAGTGATTATTTTCGTGCCTTATTTTTCACCATGACAACTGCATCAAGTTTTTATTTTTCTTTCACCCTTCAAATTTGGCACTTTATTTAGGTTTATTTTCTTATTGGATCTACAATTTGGAAGATATTGAGTTTTTGGTTGCAAGTTTTGATTTTTATTCCTTTTTTCTACATATCATACCTATGAATATGATTCTTGCATTAAAGTATGTTATGAACTTGCACCACTAAAGAACCCTAATTTTCCAGATTTGATGCTTGTTTCCCTTATTTTCTTTAATTTTGCTTACTTTTCGATCATCGTAGCTTAGTTTATTTTTCATTATTTTTATTTTTTCCTCTATTTTAGTCGCCATAATAGTATCCTTACAACGACAGTAGCTAGTCCAATAAAAAAAACGAGACCAAATTAAAAAAGAAAAAGAAAAAAAGTAATAGAATTACTTACATTGTTTGAGTTAGTAACTCTTGCATTTGTTATTTCTTTTATTTAGCTACTTCATTTGATGATCTATTTGGTTTCAAGCATCTCAAAGAACCCTACTTGTGTGATTTTGTGCTGTGCCGACACAGGAGCCTTGGTCACACCCCTCTTTCTTTGAACCGTGTTGCAACCGTCAAATAATAGTTGACGGAGTGTGTACGTGCACTTGATTGCCCTTGTGATTCCATTGATATTACTATCATATTGCTGAATTTTCATGCATCACATTGAATTATTATTCCTTACATACTAGCCGCTTATTCATACTTGCTATCTTTGTTATCCGAGTTGTGGCTGATTTAAATTGCAATTTGATCTTTCCTTGCTATCTTGAATATTGCATAATTCTGTGTCCAGGGGAAATTGCTTGAATTTAGTGCCTTGTTTTTTCGGCTAATTGATTTCTATAAATTAAGCACTTGATTGCCCTTGTGATTCCATTGATATTACTATCATATTGCTGAATTTTCGTGCATCACATTGAATTATTATTCCTTACATATTAGCCGCTTATTCATACTTGCTATCTTTGTTATCCGAGTTGTGGCTGATTTAAATTGCAATTTGATCTTTACTTGCTATCTTGAATATTGCATAATTCTGTGTCCAGGGGAAATTGCTTGAATTTAGTGCCTTGTTTTTTCGGCTAATTGATTTCTATAAATTAATCACTCCTAGAATCAAAAGGGCTTGAATTACTTAGTTTCTGGTCTTTGCTCCGTTTACTTGTTGCTCTTCTGATATTGTAGGAACATGTCTAGCGACAAAGATGAACATAGCTCTTCCCCCCCCCCCCCTTCTGGTAGCCTTTCTACTGTCGATATGAAGTTCATCATTGACTTCGCCAAAAACGCCGCTACACTGGCTGCGATGGCACAAATGGAGGCTTCCAACAAAGCACACGACATTCGTTTTGCCATCGATTGGGCTCAAGAACATGCTCATTTCACTGCCCAGATCAACCAAGCAATTAATCAAAAATTCGAGGACTACAAGAAGAATACGGCTTCTAACTCTACTCCTCCTAGCGGTAAGCCACCTCCTTCTAGTCAAATACATCTTAAACTTAAATATGCTTCGCCTAACCCTTTTGCATGAGAGATACGATAATGAGCTGTTATCTGGCTTTAATGGACAAGATCATCATAGGGAGCAAACCCATCCTCATCGGCAAAAACAGGGGCGACAACAGCAGCAACCCCAGACCCATGTGAACCCTCTCTTCATCAAAACTAATTGGGATGATAGCCGTAGCAATGCTGATCTGAACGACATTCCATATCTGGAGGACGCTTACCATGAGGTAGATCCTAATCTTGATGATTTACCTTACCCCAATTTTGGTCGTCCTAGATTTGATAATGCATAGGCTATCCAACGGCAAGATGTTAAGATCAAGCTAGATACTTTTGATGGTGCTAATGATCCCGAGGCTTATCTTCCTTGGGAGGATCATACTAATTATGTGCTTGATCATCTTCGCTATGATGAAACAAAGAGGTTGGAGGTTGTTACTTTACGCTTGACAAGTATGGCTCACTCTTGGTGGTTTCGCACTCGTGAAATCCGTCGTCGTCAAGACAAGCAACCTGTTGAGACTTGGCCTCAACTGATCTATCTATTGAAGAAGAGACACGTGCCTATGGAGTACACAGAAACGATAAGGATGCGTCTGGATCAATGTCGACAGGGGTCTTGCTCCCGTATGGAGTACAGAGACGAGCTTGAACGACTCGCTCATCAGGCTAATGTTTATCTTACTGAACAAGGTTTATGCACTCAATTTCTTGCTGGTCTCAATCTTTTAATTCATAAACCCTTATCTATTCATTCTATTAGGGATATTAATACGTTAACTCATAAAGCGCAGCTTCTACATAATTAGGAGCAACAACAGAGGGCTAGAACCGACTAGTATTCCCAATGTCGCAGGTTTGTTCCTTTTGCTTCCTCTAGTCAATCCAAATCTACTTATAACCCTTCTATGCATAAAAATGAAGTTTCCAACTCACCTAAACAGGGTTTTCAAGTAGAAACTAGAAGAGTTGTTGCCCCTTCCAAAGAACGCACCAAAGGTATCCGATGCTTCACTTGTGGTGGTTTTGGAAATGTCTCTCGCGAATGCCCTCGGAAAAGAAAGGTCTTTCTCAATGGTTTGGGAAACCATTACTATGAGGAGGAGACTGTCTAAGAGCCCCTAATTTCGAGTGAAGTGGAGGAGGACACAACTCAGGATCACAATGAGGAGATCGATCCTTCAGACTTTCAGGATGCTCTCTACCTTGTCAATCGCCGAGTCCTACACATTCAAGAGGCTCCCATGGCTGATCAAATGGAGAACATCTTCCACACTAATTGTGTGGTTCGTGAGGCTAACTTGAACGTCATCATCGATGGAGGAAGTTGCTGCAACCTCATCAATGAAAAGGTAGTTGATTTCTTACACTTGACTACTACTCCTAGAGCTACTCACTATGGATTAAATGGTATTACTGATGATGTATCTGATATTATGGTTACTAAACAATGCTTGGTTTATATTTCTATTGGTTCCTATCATGATAAGATTTTATGTGATGTTGCTAGGATGGATTGTAGTCACATTTTACTTGGTCGTCCTTGGTTATATGATCGTTCTGTTATACATGATCGTCGTGCGAATACATATTCCTTCACTTTTGAAGGGCGAAGAGTTACTCTCCTACCCTTGTCTCTTCAAGCTGTTTTGAAGGAACATGTACGGAAGCGCCAAAAACAGGCCGAAGAGGCTACCAGGGACCAATAGAAGGATTTCGGACCTAAGGGGAGCACGACTAGCCAAACCACACCCGCGGCCAATTCAGCCCCACCCTCTGTTGTAGCCACACCCGCGGTTTCTGGAACCGTACCCGCGGCCGCGGCCTCGTCCACCCCCTCTTCTTCTTCTTTGTCAAAGCCTTCTTCTACCTCGCTCAAAGGCTATGTCGAACGATGATCGCTTGTCTCTCAGCCTCAGCAATAGAATATCATTTGGAATGCTCATCGACCTCATGTGCTATTGGTAATGAAAGAGGTATTGCTTAATGTTGTGGATTTGAGTCATATTCCTGCACCTATTGCTGCTCGTTTACAGGATTACTTAGATGTGATTCCAGTTGAGCTATCATAAGGCTTGCCCCCCATTAGAGGGATTGAGCACCAGATTGACTTTGCACCAGGCGCAGCCTTGCCTAATCGCGCTGCTTATAGAGCTAGCCCTGAGGAAACAAAGGAGTTACAATACCAAATCACGGAGCTTGTGAACAAAGGCTCTGTTCGTGAAAGTCTTAGTCCTTGCGTCGTCCATGTGATCTTGGTACCAAAGAAGGATGGCTCATGGCGCATGTGTGTTGGTTGCAGGGCAATCAGCCAAATTACAATTAAGTATCTTCACCATATTCCTTGTTTAGATGATATGCTTGATGAAATATATGGTGCTTGCATCTTTTCTAAAATTGATCTTATAAGTGGCTATCATCAAATTAGGATAAAACAGGGAGATGCATGGAAAACGACTTTTAAAACTAGGTATGGTTTATATGAATGGTTAGTAATGCATTTTGGATTAACAAATACTCCTTCTAGTTTAATGAGACTTATGAACCATGTGCTTAGAAGATACTTAGGGAAATTTATCGTTGTATATTTTGACGATATCTTGATTTATAGTAAGAACCTGCATGATCATTTAAGTCACTTAAAATTGTTCTTTGATTGTCTTCGAAAAGAGAAATTGTATGCCAATTTGAAAAAGTGTTCTTTTGCTTCCGAATCTGCTATTTTTCTTGGATTTGTTGTTTCTGCATCTGGTTTGAAAGTAGATGAGGAGAAGGTTCGAGCTATACAAGAGTGGTCCCAGCCGCACACTCCCACCCATGTTCGCTCATTCTTGGGACTTGCTGGCTTTTATCGACGCTTCGTCAAAGATTTCAGCACTAATGCGCCCCACTACATGAGCCGACGAAGAAAGATGTGACGTTTCGCTGGACAGACTCATATGAGAGGGCATTCGATGCTCTTAAGGATCGACTCACCCATTCCCCAGTGCGGCAACTACCTGACTTCGAACAACCGTTCGAGCTCGAGTGTGATGCTTCTAGCACTGGCATTGGCGAGGTCCTTCTGCAATATAGGCGCTCTATTGCCTATTTCAGCGAGAAGTTGGGCCCCACTGAGCTCAACTATTCTACCTACGACAAGGAACTATTTCCGCTTATTCGTTGCTTACAGACATGGCAGTACTGCCTTTGGCCTAAGAATTTTGTGATTCATTTGGATCATGAAGCTCTGAAGTACCTCAAAGGTCAAACAGTGCTCAGCATGCGCCTTGCTCGATGGGTGTAGTTCTTGGAGACCTTTTCCTGTGTGGTTCACCACAAAAAGGGAAAGGATAACGTGGTAGCTGACGCTATATCACGCAAATATGTCCTCTTGAACCATATGGATGCACATGTATTGGGATTTGCTTTAATTAAGGAATTGTATGCTTCTGATAATTTCTTTAAAACCATATATGCTCAATGTGTACGTGCAAAGGTGAATTTGATTCTTACTTTCTTGATAATGGCCATTTGTTTAAGATGGGCAAGCTTTGTATCCCATCTTCATCTATTCGAAGACTTTTAACTAAAAAAGTACATGAATCTAGAGGACATGAAGGTTTTGAAAAGACTTTAGCTGGATTAAAGGAACATTACTTTTGGCCTAAAATGACTAATTATGTGCTGAGATTTGTCAAAAGTTGTGTTAAATGTGCTAAAGCCAAATGGAAATTAAATGCTAATGGCCTATACCAACCACTACCAATTTCGAATGCACCCTGGGAAGATGTATCTATGGACTTTATTGTTGGCTTGTATAGAACTTATAAGGGTCATGATTCTATTTTTGTGGTTGTGGACAGATTTTCCAAAATGGATCACTTTATACCATGTCACAAAACTGATGATGTTATTCATGTTGTTATGTTGTTCTTTAAAGATGTTGTTCACTTACATGAATTGTCATTGTCTATTGTGTCTGATTGTGATTCAATGTTTTTGAGTTGTTTTTGGAAAACTTTATGGTCTAAGTTGGGTACTAAGCTTTTATTCTCTACATCTTGTCACCTTCAAACTGATGGCCAAACTGAGGTTACTAATAGGACTTTTGGGGCTCTCCTAAGGGTCATGTTGCGTACTAACCTCCGGAGGTGGGCAGAATGCCTACCATTTGTTGAGTTTGCTTATAATAGGTCTAGGCACTCAGCAACAAAGAAGACTCCTTTTGAGGTTGTCTATGGGCAAAATCCGCTTACGTCTGTGGAGATGATGCCTCGGCCACTAAAGAAGAAAGAGAGCATGGATGCAGCTAAGCAAGTGGACTTCATCAAGCGCTTGCATGAGCAAACCAAGGCGCAGCGGAAAAGAAAAAGCCCTCAGTACAAGGTGGCGAAGGACAAGCATCGCAAGGATGTGCAGTTCACGTTGGTGACCTTGTATGGCTGCATCTCAAGAAGTAAAGGTTTCCGCAACAACAAAAATCTAAGCTGGATCCCAGGGGAGATGGACCATTTCGTGTGGTTTAGAAAATGAGGCCCAATACTTACAAGCTGGATCTCCCTCCCGACAAGTACAACGTGCATTCCACCATCAACGTCGCCGATCTATCATTGTTTGTTCCTGAAGATGACTCTGACGACGATTTGAGGACAAATCGAACTCAAGTGGAGGAGAATGATGTAGTACAAATCTCGATGACTCCTAGTGACATTGAGGACAACATCAAGGTGCCATTTGACGGTCCTATCACTCGTGCAAGGGCCAAGAAGATTCAAGATGCAACTAGAGCACTTCTTGTCTGTTACCAAGGAACGATGGAGCAAGGGTTCTTGCCACCCTTGATCACTTTGCTCAAGACTAGACCATTGGCACTAGAGTTGAGCTTGCGTCCACAATCGGAGCTCATGAAGCCTCGACAACACCCACCTTGACGTGACACCACTCGACACAAGCATGTCTCACTCGACACACCTCCATACCGAGTGAAGGAGGGTCGGTATCAAGCTACCCATGGGTCATGCTGAGTGTCCACTAATGTTGGGCCGGTTTTGTTACTTATTGACATTAGATTTATTTTATGCAATTTAGGAAAATAATGTCGAATAATTATATCTCATCTAGATATAATTCTTGTTCACCAAGTTGTTAGTTTTTTATCTTTAATTAGATTGAGTTATCTATCTTAGGAATTATCTATCTTAGTATTATTTCATCTATCTTTAGTTCCGTAACTAAAACTCTATCTCTTGCACCAGATAGAATTGGTATGCTTCTACTTAAAGTCTTTTATTTCGTTCAATTAGAGTAGATTGGAATTATATTGTGGAACATTTATAGGAATAAAGGATTTTCTACAATTTGCCAATCCAAAGGCTTCAAGTTCTCTTATATTCTCTATTGCACTCGGCATCACCAAGATCCAAACACTCCTTCATCCGAAAATCACAAACACAACCCTCAAGTCCAGAACCGTCGTAAGAAAAAAGGAGGAGCCGTCGCTGATCCCCGGCCTTGGCTTCGCGCGTACCCGGCGTCACTAGCAGCGAGCGCTGCCCGCTCGTGCTCACGCCCAGGCGCTGGCACGCACTCGCGTGTCTGCGTCCTCGCGGCCAGGCGCTGGTGCGCACCCGCATGTTCGCGTCCTTGCCTCCTCGCTTCTCCCTTCTCTCTATTTCCGTCGCTATTGCTGTATTTTCTGGAATTCCTACCAAGTGTTTTCTGTCACTATAAATCAGTGTCTTATTCACCTAATTTAAATTGTTCCAATCAGGAGATATCAAAGAGCATTGCAAGATCGGGCAAATATACGGCGTGATTCTTGATTCTGAGCCCATAGGCGAAGGATCGGGTATTCCAATCGTATCAACGGTACAAACGGGTAGCTCCATCCACTTCATCGGGGAGTAGAAGCGGCCTCACAACTGCAGGGTCATTGAAGTACCCGAGCTCCTTAGCCTCTTGCAGTCGGGTTTCAATGGCGGCATACTCGAGGTTCGCTTCTCTAAACTCGTATCGCAGACACTTGGGGTACAACTTCTCATCTATGATGTTCGCGCTTCCTCTCGATTGCACGGTTCAGGAACTCGTTCGTTCACTCGTAGCATAGCCGACCCCACAGAAAGGCAATGAACCTGTCAATGTCGACGACACGGTCGAACACCCACCCGTGAATGTAGTTTTTGGGTTCCTTCCCGAACAACACGCCCTCGACCAGCATCAACAAGACATATTTAAACTTTCTGGTTGACGATTTCTCATGTGCCATTGCCACTTGGAACTGCACCTCAAACTCGGACATCTTCAACTTCGCAACTCCAAAAAAATCAAACACTACCCTCTCGAACGGTGAGTCATCCTCGGGGTCTTCGTCATAGCCGTAGTTGAGACCGGTGACAAGGGCGAACTCAGCTATTGAGAACCTCACGACCGCATCATGGATCTTGTACCATGTTTCATTCTCCTTCTTCGTCTTCAAATGTCGTTGGAGAATGTAATGTACAAGCTGTTCGGAGAACTGGACCCTTGTGCCCAGTCTTGCAACGCCCTCCAACGGGATGTCCATCAGGTGCTTCCAATTTGACTCACTCAACCGGTTCTCAATGTTTACTAGGAGCCGCATCCGGGAGTATTGGTTAATTTTTTCTTTGAAGTGTATGTCTTCCTCGACGGCGTACACAACCAGCACAGACTTGAACATGTCAGCCACACTGCACCACGACAATCACATCTTACATTACTCGAACTAAAGCCACAGTTCCCTTCATATCAATATCAGTCCCACAAGGCCAAATACATTCCAGTAATCAATATGTACATTACATTTACTAATTCATAACCTATGCATATCAAATATCAAACCTATTCATCTTAATATTGAATGCACCCAATGGTTCCATAATCATACCTGCCATTTCCCTTCCACATATCCAACCCAACAGTTTACTATTAACATGACACAAAGACAGGTCCACGTGACACATAATTGTTCATACATGACAGTCTACTTATTCAATCTGTACATCTCCAATTGCACACGAGTCACCCTACTCTAGATAATTTCGATTCGACTTAAACGTTCACTCGTTATAACCTTTCCCTTAACCCTAATTCGCCCCATGTTATCCAATTCCCCCCTAAACTGAATGTATCTACACTCACCCTGCTCCTGATAAGTTGGATTTGACAAGACAGTTGCCCAATTTCCCCATTCCCAAAAATTCCCTTCTCTCTCAGCCGCGCACACACCAGTTCCCAAACTTTCCACATTGTGTTTTTAATATGACACCGGTTACTTCCTACATGACAGGGCGATATTGCGAACTGTCTACCCATTCGGCCCATTCTTCCCATTTTCACACAATTAAAACCAGTTTAGGTTCTTCCAATCAGTTCCTCCCCTATGAATCCAAGCAAAACGTAATTAATCGACATAGTTAGGGTTTACTTACTTCAAAATCGGCCTCTTTGTCTCTTCTCCTACTCTGTCGTCTTCTTCCTCGGGTTGGCTTCTTCTTCTCCTCTCTTGCTCTGTCGTCTTCTTCCTCTTCTTCTTCTTTCTCTTCTTGTTTTCCTCAGGTTTGCATGAGCAACTGTTGCCCTCTCTCTCTTCCTCTTTTGTAAGCCCGTGAGTGGAGTGGCAGTTGGAGTTTACAGTTTTGAAATTAAACTGTATTGTTTTCTCTTCATCTCTCACTCTTCCTCTCTCTCTCTCCACATTAATTTCCCCCACTTCATCTCTCTCTCTCTCTCTCTCTCTCCACAATTACTTCCCCACTGCTTCTCTCTCCACCCCGCTTCCTCTCTCTCTCCACATTTACTTTCTCTCTCCTTTGTCCCGGTTATTTTCCACCTTTTTTTACCGGAATATTTGCAATTTTTTTAGGGGGGGGGGTTAACCTTTGCAATTGTTTTGGATAGTGGGTTAGGCATGCAAAGTTGGACGGGTAATGGGTTATTTACTACAATTCTCTCAAAGAAAAACATGGATGGATATCAATATAAAACTAGACATGGAAAAGATATATGGAGTAGAATGAGACTTTCTGTTTAAAGTATTAGGAAAATTTGGATTATGTCCGAAATTCAGAAATTGGATTGAATAGTGTGTCCAATCAGTCTCCTTCTCGATCCTGGTTAATGAAGGTGTATCAAAACCATTTAATCTAGAAAGAGGGCTAAGACAAGGAGAACCACTATTACTCATTTTCTTTATATCTAGGATCTGAAGTATTAGTAAGAAAGCTATTGAGAAATGAGCAATAGTACAGAAGATGAAATAGGTTTCAATGTCGTGAGATTGGACATAGAATTCCCTTCTTGTCTTTTGCAGATGACATAATGATATTCACTAGAGCTAACCAAAAGGCTGCAATCTCAGTTAAAATGGTTATTGACGAATATTGTGCAACATAGGGACAACAAGTTAATTTTCATAAATTAGCTTTCCAAACGATACCCATGGTGACAAACCTACAAAAACAAATCGTACAAAATACAATCAATATCACAAACCAGAGAAGACTTGATAAATACCTAGGTTGCTCAATCATCAATGACAAAGTTAGTAAGACAAAATTTGAAGAAATAATATGAAAAACCAAAAACCAACTTAATAAAGTTGCGAGCAAATGCACTATCCCAAGAAGAAAGAGCGGCGATTATCAGATCGAGCCTAGAAGCAAAACCTAATTTTATAATGCAAAACTTCATGCTACTAAGTGAGATACACAAATAGCTATATTAGACATAGAACCTTTTTTTTAGAACAAAGATAATTTATAAAAACCGCTTATTGGATAGGACACAACAAACAAAAAGAAAGGAAGATGACGGAGAAGAAATACACAAACCAAATACATGAATAAAACCTCATAAATAAAATTAATATGGAAAATACTCGCTGAATCGGAAAATCCCTGGGTTCAGACAGTACAAAACAAATATGAAAAAAAAAACACATTCTAAACTACCAAAGAACAATGAATGCTTTATGGAAATGGTCGAAATTAAGGTCATTAAAAGATGAAGTATGCAAGGGACTTATCTAGCAAATAGGAAATGGTAGAACAATAAACTTTTGAAAGGACAAATGGCTAGACAAAGGACCACTTAGAAGGAAGACAGCTACCAAAGGTCCAAAAAGACGAGAATATCAAAATCATTAAGTTTTTAGGTGAAAACTAGAAATGGAAAGTAAGAGAATTGGCCATTTATCTGCCAATGGAATTACTTACAAAAATTGAGAACACATACGTACCTGACAACCCGATCAAAGGAATGGGTAAAAATGGAAGGTTCTCGCCAGTGTAATAAGATAAATCACTAAATATAACAAACAATGAATTGAACAACACATATTGGATTTTGAAAATGGACGTCACCAAAGGTAAAGAACTTCATTTGGAAACTATGTTTGGATGTAGGGTTGTTATATGAGGATTGCAAAACTCGAGATCGATTCTAAAAAGCTCGACTCGGGATCATTCGAACACCTAAAACAAGTCGAGCTTGAACAGAATTTTGGGCTTGATACAAGCCCGAGCCGAGCTCGAAAGCTCATTTAGGATGGTTAAATTAAAGAATTTCCCCTAGGCCATTTGATAACTAAGTTATTCCTTAGTTGAGGTCTTCACTCTTCATACACCACCATTCTCCGCTCTCTCACATGTATGCAAATCTGAGAAGTGAGATCTGAAATCTCTCTTTGCCGGTTGGTGTGGCGACTCCCGGAGGCGGCCACTCTCCTATCTCTCTCGGCGTCTCTTTTCTCTCTCTCTCTCTCTCTCTCTCTCTCTCTCTCTCTCTCTCTCTCTCTCTCTCTCTCTCTCTCTCTCACACACACACACACACACACACGTCTACAACGGAGGAGGTTTGTGAGATTAAAAAGCAATTCGATAAGCAAATCTCTATACAAAGTTTTGGATTGAACCGTCAGAGATCTCTTGGTGACTCCGAGCTCATTGAACTGGCCGAGATATCTACCCTAGAATCCAACATCCATGTTTAGGCCAGATTTACCCCTCCCCTATTTTCTCCGAAGGTGCTTCCACTTTTCAGTTTCCATCTCCCTTTCTTTATTCTCTTTGTTCGGGTAAAGTTTGTTGTTATATTTTAAGGGGTTCTTGCTGAATTTCTAGCCATGAATTCTCCGTGTTGAGACCTTGAGGGTTTGATGGGCGCGCTGTTGGATTTTTCAAGGCTTCAATATTCAAATGCAATTTTTTGTGTGTTTTTTAGTATTGTATTTTGGTGCATTTTGTATCATAAAATGATTCATCTAAACTAGATCATTTCAAAATTATATGGTTGAAATTGGGATTAATTAGATTAGATCACGTTCTATCGAGCCCGAATGAACGAGCTTGAATGAGATTAAGCTCGTTCGTTCGGCTTGACTGAGCCATTCAAGCCGAGCTCGAGTATGTGGTTGGACTCGCGAACCGACCTTGAACACCAAAAAAAACTCGTATAAATTAGTTTAGGCTTGAGCTTGGCTCAACTCATCTCCCATTCGAGCCAAACATGAACATGTCAAGCTAGATTCATTCGACTAGAATAAAACCCTTATTTAGATGGAATCCCTACGAAAACCAGATTGGAAAACAAAGGAGTTTTCATCCCTACAAGATGTGAGTTGTATGACCAAAATGAGGAATCTCGAGTCACGTATTCATCAAATGTGAAAATACATTAAATCTCATGAGAAAGATAGCCCGATAATAGAGTAAAATACTATAAGGAACAAACTTAAGCAATAAGAACATTAACTTAAATATTAAAGAATTTGAAAAAACAAAACCAAAGACAGAAAATGTCATTAGCCACTACTTGAAGTCGAATAGCGAAGTAGTAGAGCCCGAATAGCTATAGAGGCGGAAGGGAATGGTTGGACACGGAATTGGTAGGAAGAAGTTAGTATTGTTTTGTTTCGTCCCTTATTTTTTTTTAAGCCTTAACTTCGGGTTTTTCAGCTCAAAATCGAAAAAATCAGTTTGGTTCCGTTTTGTGGCCCGAAATCCAAAATCTGAAAATTAAGGACCGTAGCCTAATTCTAATATTACATGGGTTGAGTCGAAATCGGGTTTTTCGGTTTAATTCCGGTTCAATTTTCATCCGAGTTCGCATTCTGATTTCTGAGTAACCCTTTAGACCATCCATTATGATTTTGGTTAAAATATGTACATTTGCACAAGATGTGTAAAAATACACATTACTTTTTAGTAATTTACTCAATTAGTGAAATGTGCATTTTTTACATGCCATTCAAATACAATTTATTTATAACAAAAAAGGAAATTAAAATCATTAAAAATTAAACCAATAAAATTGTCTTGCTTTTTGTAAAAGTTTATATAATAGGGAGATAATGTGCTCAAATTTGCACATCTCATACTCAAATGTGTACATTTGCATAAACCCAAAACAATCAATATAGATAATACACATTTGCACACAAAGGAAGACTTGCGACAACTTGATAGAGCTTGTGGACAAGTAGGAATAGGAAAGTATTTGAAAACCTCAATACAACATCAATCCTTACTATGGAGAATTATACCAAACAACTAGACCTGGGAAAACGCAGGACGGCCCATGATAATGCATATTTAGATAGGCATTATAGAGTAGTTTTAGGGTCATTTAGATGTATATATTGCATTTTAAAGGGTTAGTTTACTTGTTTTCTCATTTGGTGTTTAAGTTCGGAATCTACACAAGTTTAGTGTATATTTGTAGATTGAGGATCCGAATTAGTAAGGAGGTCAATCATGAGAGTTATATGGACCATATGGAGGTGAGAACGAGCTAGAGAAGCAAAGTTGGAATGCATAAGGAAGAGGCAAAGGGCATACAAGAGGAAAACCGCACTCGCGGCAAGAGGAACAAGGCAAGACAGAAACCGCACCCGCGGCCACCAAAACCGCACGTGCTGCGAGAATTCCAGAGTTCTCTGCAGTAGCCGCACCCGCAGCCTGGTCGCGGCCTCACCCGCGGTTTTCCTGGGCCGGATTCAGCGCCGATTTTCTATCCCACTACCAAAAACACAGAAAATAGCCACAGTCAAATAGCCACGAATTGGCCACGAATTTCCGTGGCTAAACGGTTTAGCCACGGGCATAGCCATGAATTTAACGTTCGTCGCCATTCGAGGCTATATGCCTCGACGCTAACAGCCACCAACACAATATCCGTGGCTAATAGCCACAATCTGACAGTCACGTGGCTATGTTCGTGGCCGGTTCGGAAAGGGGCCATCCGTGGCTGTAGCGATGAAGTTAGCCACGGTGTATGTCGTGGCTGATTTCATGGCTTGCCACGTGCAAGATGTCTGGTGTCTTTCGTAGCTAATTTCGTGGCAATTATCGTGGCCAATTAGGTGGCTAATTTTGTGGCTTTGTTGTCTATGGTCGTGGCTATGGCCGTGGCTATTTCCGTGGTGGTATTCGTAGCTAAGTTCGTGAATTTATTGTTGGATATGCTTGTGACCTTATTCGTGATCTTATTCGTTCTATGAGCTAGGAAATAAATTTAATATAATTTTATAAATCTGTCACACAAACACATCCAAAATACAACCATAAATTACACCATTCAAAACACATCTACAGCACAATCAAAAGTTTAACAATACAACAAGTCTCAACCTGCACAAATATGACAAGGACACCCAATAGAAGCATGGATTCAATCCAGATGAATACAAGACACCCAAATGAGATGTCGAAGCACCTATGTAACAAAAAGAAGACAACGAACCTTTCTACAACCACTGCCTTCCCCTTGTCCCATACACAATGATAGCTTCTTCTTGTAGTATGACAATACAAGCCTTGGAAACTTGCACTTGTAGTCTTCCTCGTACCATGTCTACCCCTCAACCAAATCTAAAAAATCTGTTAACTCGGATGGAGATAACATACTACCTTCCTCTTCCCTACACACAACACAACAAAAATCTCAATATAATTAGTAGGGACATAACAAAAAAATGAAGAATACTAAATTTCGATAATTGTTAGTACATCAAATATCTAAAAAAACTCAAGTACTTCAAAAACAATGACAATTGTCCAGTCAAACCACCATGTACAGTTGTTTGAAGAATTATCGTTGTTTGAAGAGATTTTGATGCAGACAAAAAGTGCAATTGTTAAAGGCCATTTAGCAAGGCTAATGTTGGGTCTGCAAACCTTAGTGAAAATTAAGTAACGAAACCTGAGCAATCAAGTCAATATCCATAAAATCTAAGGCACTTTGATGAGGCAAACCAAGAGCATAGGCATTCAGATTTCTGCTAACGTTTCCAACTCAAACATGGATGTTGGGTAAGAGAGTAAGATCTCAACAATGCAGCTACACAAATCAGCAAAAACATAAATACAAGGTATGATTTATCTCATTCCTCACAGCCAAGGCTCATGTAATTGCTAGAGTTAAGGGAGGGGCAGCAGCATCCATGCACAACAGATCAGAAAATTCATAAACAAAGCCAAAGGATATACAATGCATCTCAATTAGGCTGAATTCAACACATACACAAAAAAAAACTCACAACTGTCGAACCTTAAGTACGAAATCAGTGTACAAAAATCCCAATTGTTTTTGTATAAAATTGTATTCTTTGATTCCATATTGTATATCCTCATAACAAAACAAGTCGGGTAGAGATAGAAAAAGGGCGAGAGAGCATAAAACTTCACCTCCCATGGTTGCTCACTTGCAGATTCGAAGGAAGGAGGAAGCATAAAACTTCAATCCCTCCCGCCTCATTCTCCTTCGTTTTGCATCCTCCATTCCGACGCTGATGCCGCCTCTTCCCAAGCTGCCTGTGGATCTGTGATTTCATTCGCTATGGCTGCTTGTGGATCTCTGAGTTTGAATAGGTTAGAAAAAAAATTCCATAGCTGGGAACTGAATAGGGGTTCAGGTTGTTTGCAGTTTTTAAACTAAGACAGATCTGGAGTAGAAAAAGGTGTATTTTTTTAGCTCGAGGGCCGGGTCCAATTCGAGTGGAGGAAAGAAAATCATTTGCCAGTTTATTCAAGAACAGGAGACCATGAGAGGAGGAGGAGGAGAAGAAGGAAGAAAACATACCTGCAAAGAAGAGGGAGATTGTTGGAAGCGGTTTTCAACCATGGAAAAGGAAGCTGGCAAGAGAGGTGGTTGAGAAGACTCGTTCTCCAGGAAACGAAAAAAATCGATCAAAACCATCAATTTTGGGGCAAATTGGATGGAGAGGCAAGAGGAAGAGGCGGCAATAGAGGTATAGGCAAGAGGCAACATAGATCTGTAGAGTGTGCAATTGAAAGGGAGAGGCGACATGGCTGTTCAGAGTGCTCCTTTAACAGTGAAGAGGGAGATGTGAGTTGAATCGCTAAAGACGGAGAGACGGACAGGCGTTGAGGCGGTGAAGCGGAATGAATTAGGGTTAGAAAGTGAAAAGTTCCTTTTTATACCCACCATGGGCCAACTTCCGAAAATCCGAAATTTTAAAGCCCGGGAAGTATACCGCTAAAAAAAATTTGTAGTCACCGCCTAAAATGTCGATAGGAAATTTTCCAACTTATATGGACTTTTTCTATATATATATATAGGATATTTTCTATTTTAAAACATACTAGTAAAATATAAAACATTAATATTATAAAATATTAATAAAAGTTTAGATATCTTTTTAAATAACAGCAAAGTCAAATACTTTTATAATATTCTCATCGGAAATTATTAATTAGTTAATATAAGATTTTGTTCAACACTCATTGGTTACTTATATAAGAATTTATTACATAACATAAGGTTTTATTAAACATTTATTCGTTATATATATGAGTTTTTCTCAAAACATACTTTATAGTATTCTAATAAGAATTTAGTAGTTAATATAAGGTTTTATTAAATATTTATTCGTTACTTATAGAGTTTTCCTCAAAACCCATTATAATATTCTAATAAGAATTTAGTAGTTAATATAAGGTTTTAACATTTATTCGTTACTTATATGAATTTTTCCTTAAAACATACTATTATAGTATTCTAATAAGAATTTAGTAGTTAATATAAGGTTTTATTAAACATTTATTCATTACATATATGAGATTTCCTCAAACGTACTTTCATAATATTCTTATAGTATTCTAATAAGAATATAATACTTAATACAAGGTTTTATTGAACATTTGTTAGTTACTTAAATGAGTTTTCCTCAAAACATACTCTTATAGTATTTTAATAAGAATTTAGTAATCAATATAATGTTTTATTAAATATTTGTTCATTAGTTATACGAGTTTCTTAAAAAACTACTCTTATAGTATTCTAATAAGAATTTAGTAGTCAAAATAAGGTTTTATTAAACATTTGTTCATTCCTTATATGAGATTTCCTCAAAACATACTCTTATTGTACTCGAATAAGAATTTATTAGTTAATATAAGGTTATATTAAGCATTTGTTCATTACTTTTATGAGTTTTCCTCAAAACATACTCTTATAGTATGCTATTAAGAATTTACTAGTTAATATAAGGCTTTATTAAACATTTGTTAGTTACTTATACGAGTTTTTCTCAAAGCATATTCTTATAGTATTCTAATAAGAATATAATAGTTAATACAAGGTTTTATTGAACATTTGTTAGTTACTTAAATGAGTTTTCCTCAAAACATACTCTTATAGTATTTTAATAAGAATTTAGTAATAAATATAATGTTTTATTAAACATTTGTTCATTAGTTGTACGAGTTTTCTTAAAAAACTACTCTTATAGTATTCTAATAAGAATTTAGTAGTCAAAATATGGTTTTATTAAACATTTGTTCATTCCTTATATGAGATTTCCTCAAAACATACTCTTATTGTACTCGAATAAGAATTTATTAGTTAATATAAGGTTATATTAAGCATTTGTTCATTACTTTTATGAGTTTTCCTCAAAACATACTCTTATAGTATTCTATTAAGAATTTAGTAGTTAATATAAGGTTTTATTAAACATTTGGTAGTTACTCATACGAGTTTTTCTCAAAGCATATTCTTATAGTATTCTAATAAGAATATAATAGTTAATACAAGGTTTTATTGAACATTTGTTGGTTACTTAAATGAGTTTTCCTCAAAACATACTCTTATAGTATTTTAATAAGAATTTAGTAATCAATATAATGTTTTATTAAATATTTGTTCATTAGTTATACGAGTTTCTTAAAAAACTACTCTTATAGTATTCTAATAAGAATTTAGTAGTCAAAATAAGGTTTTATTAAACAATTGTTCATTCCTTATATGAGATTTCCTCAAAACATACTCTTATTGTACTCGAATAAGAATTTATTAGTTAATATAAGGTTATATTAAGCATTTGTTCATTACTTTTATGAGTTTTCCTCAAAACATACTCTTATAGTATGCTATTAAGAATTTACTAGTTAATATAAGGCTTTATTAAACATTTGTTAGTTACTTATACGAGTTTTTCTCAAAGCATATTCTTATAGTATTCTAATAAGAATATAATAGTTAATACAAGGTTTTATTGAACATTTGTTAGTTACTTAAATGAGTTTTCCTCAAAACATACTCTTATAGTATTTTAATAAGAATTTAGTAATCAATATAATGTTTTATTAAACATTTGTTCATTAGTTGTACGAGTTTTCTTAAAAAACTACTCTTATAGTATTCTAATAAGAATTTAGTAGTCAAAATATGGTTTTATTAAACATTTGTTCATTCCTTATATGAGATTTCCTCATAACATACTCTTATTGTACTCGAATAAGAATTTATTAGTTAATATAAGGTTATATTAAGCATTTGTTCATTACTTTTATGAGTTTTCCTCAAAACATACTCTTATAGTATTCTATTAAGAATTTAGTAGTTAATATAAGGTTTTATTAAACATTTGGTAGTTACTCATACGAGTTTTTCTCAAAGCATATTCTTATAGTATTCTAATAAGAATATAATAGTTAATACAAGGTTTTATTGAACATTTGTTAGTTACTTAAATGAGTTTTCCTCAAAACATACTCTTATAGTATTTTAATAAGAATTTAGTAATCAATATAATGTTTTATTAAATATTTGTTCATTAGTTATACGAGTTTCTTAAAAAACTACTCTTATAGTATTCTAATAAGAATTTAGTAGTCAAAATAAGGTTTTATTAAACAATTGTTCATTCCTTATATGAGATTTCCTCAAAACATACTCTTATTGTACTCGAATAAGAATTTATTAGTTAATATAAGGTTATATTAAGCATTTGTTCATTACTTTTATGAGTTTTCCTCAAAACATACTCTTATAGTATGCTATTAAGAATTTACTAGTTAATATAAGGCTTTATTAAACATTTGTTAGTTACTTATACGAGTTTTTCTCAAAGCATATTCTTATAGTATTCTAATAAGAATATAATAGTTAATACAAGGTTTTATTGAACATTTGTTAGTTACTTAAATGAGTTTTCCTCAAAACATACCCTTCTAGTATTTTAATAAGAATTTAGTAATCAATATAATGTTTTATTAAACATTTGTTCATTAGTTGTACGAGTTTTCTTAAAAAACTACTCTTATAGTATTCTAATAAGAATTTAGTAGTCAAAATAAGGTTTTATTAAACATTTGTTCATTCCTTGTATGAGATTTCCTCAAAACATACTCTTATTGTACTCGAATAAGAATTTATTAGTTATTATAAGGTTATATTAAGCATTTGTTCATTACTTTTATGAGTTTTCCTCAAAACATACTCTTATAGTATTCTATTAAGAATTTAGTAGTTAATATAAGGTTTTATTAAACATTTGGTAGTTACTTATACGAGTTTTTCTCAAAGCATATTCTTGTAGTATTCTAATAAGAATATAATAGTTAATACAAGGTTTTATTGAACATTTGTTAGTTACTTAAATGAGTTTTCCTCAAAACATACTCTTATAGTATTTTAATAAGAATTTAGCAATCAATATAATGTTTTATTAAATATTTGTTCATTTGTTATACGAGTTTTCTTAAAAAACTACTCTTATAGTATTCTAATAAGAATTTAGTAGTCAAAATAAGGTTTTATTAAACATTTGTTCATTCCTTATATGAGATTTCCTCAAAACATACTCTTATTGTACTCGAATAAGAATTTATTAGTTAATACTCCCTCCGTTCAACAAAACTTGTCGTTTACTATTCACGCACGCTTTTTTAGAATGATAAAAACTATATAAAATATTCATTTTTTTAAAAAAAAAATTTAACAAGTTTGTACTTATTAATAATAACTACGAAATTGTTAAAAAATATTATTTAAAAAGTCGATATTTTATATAGTTTTTAGCTCATAAAAAAGCGTGCATGAATAGTAAAACGTCAAGTTTTGTTGAACGGAGGGAGTATAAGGTTATATTAAGCATTTGTTCATTACTTTTATGAGTTTTCCTCAAAACATACTCTTATAGTATTCTATTAAGAATTTAGTAGTTAATAAAAGGCTTTATTAAACATTTGGTAGTTACTTATACGAGTTTTTCTCAAAGCATATTCTTATAGTATTCTAATAAGAATATAATAGTTAATACAAGGTTTTATTGAACATTTGTTAGTTACTTAAATGAGTTTTCCTCAAAATACACTCTTATAGTATTTTAATAAGAATTTAGTAATCAATATAATGTTTTATTAAACATTTGTTCATTAGTTATACGAGTTTTCTTAAAAAAACTACTCTTATAGTATTCTAATAAGAATTTAGTAGTCAAAATAAGGTTTTATTAAACATTTGTTCATTCCTTATATGAGATTTCCTCAAAACATAATCTTATTGTATCGAATAAGAATTTATTAGTTAATATAAGGTTATATTAAGCATTTGTTCATTACTTTTATGAGTTTTCCTCAAAACATACTCTTATAGTATTCTATTAAGAATTTAGTAGTTAATATAAGGTTTTATTAAACATTTGTTCATTAGTTATACGCGTTTTCTTAAAAAAAACTACTCTTATAGTATTCTAATAAGAATTTAGTAGTCAAAATAAGGTTTTATTAAACATTTATTCGTTACTTATATTAGTTTTCGTCAAAACATACTCTTATAGTATTATAATAAGAATTTTGTAGTTAAAATAAGGTTTTATTAAACATTTATTCCTTAATTATACGATTTTCCCTCAAAACACTCGCTTAGATTATTCGAATAAGAATTTATTGCATAATATAAAGTTCTATTCCACCATTATTAGCTACTTATATGATTTGTTTCTCAAGATAAACTCTCATAATATTCTCATATGAATTTATTAGTTAATATAAGGTTTTATTCAACGATTATTAGTTACTTACATGATTTTTTCCCTCAAAACACATTTTATTTAACAATTATTAGTTTTGTTTATATTCTAGTATTTATTTAGATATAAATACAAATACCATTAATGGGCCTATTGTCGAAAATTATAGCCGTATTTGGGCCCATAATAAATTAAAGCTCATTAGAAATTAAAGTGTGTCATATGAGGTTAACTGTAAATAGCCACGGCATTAGCCACAGATATGACTGTGGCTATTAATTGGGCTTCTTAATACGTCAAGAGTTATTAATTGGGCTTACATATTCATTGGGCTTTGACTAATAGTAATGGGCTTGACCCTTTTTGGGCTTTAACTCTCTAAAATTGGGTTTGACCATCTATATAGGCCCTACCTTTTTTTTGGGTGAGATTTTGGGCTTGATAATTGATTTTTTCTTTCAAATTAATTTGCTTTAATTTTTTACTTTCCTCGATTCGGATACACCAAAGTGATAATGGGCGTCTCCATGTTAGCGTCGAATACAGCCACGGATAATTCAACAGTGGCTAAATTCGTGGCTGTTCACCTCCAACTCGGGTCATATATTACTAATTGCCTCACATTCTTAGCCATGAGTACAGCAACGGATATTATTCGTGGCTAAATTTGTGGCTACACTGACATGTCGGGTAAGCAACGGATATTACTAAGTGCGTTTCAAGAACAGAGTAGAAAGCTGAGAGATTTACTCGATCTCGAGTACTTTTACTCGATATCGACCAAAAATGTCCGAGGAGTGCCTGGTCGAGGAGGAGCTGATCGAGAAGCCGAAGACGAAGATATGCCAGGTTACACTCTACTCGAGATCGAGGACCTTTCTCGATATCGAGGAACCCGGAAGCCGGCACCCGAGCCATCTCGAAGAGAAGCTGCTCGACGTCACCAGGCCAAACCATGATTGATCACCTTTACATGAGATCGATTAAGATGCTCAAGATCGAGGAAATTTGTGAGCCACTTCCGAGCATGTTGAGTACCAGTTACCCGAGATGCCGAGCCAAGCGAAGTCGATGACCGACGTTACTCGAGATCGAGTAAACCTACTCGAGATCGAGGAGATCTGTCCGAAGCCGCGTTACGCGGTTTGCTGTCCTACTCGGATTGGGAGTCCTTGTATCCGATTCTATCCAATTTGGCTGAGATCTATCCTACATCTATCAAGTTCTATCTATGGAGAAGACCTATTAACACATGGAAGATATTCTACCTATTTTAGATTTATTTCCCTTTTAGATTTAATTCCTTAATTGCATTTATTTATCTTCAAGCCTTTAGATAATTAGATTTAGATTTAGATAGACTTTCTTACCTAGAATAGCTAGGGAATGAAGGCTATAAATAAAGCCTTAAGGGGTTGATTTTCAGTCAATTCAAGAAAAGCCGTCTTAGGGCGCAAGGAGGAGGAGAAGGGGGGGGGGGGGGGGGGAGAGAGAGAGAGAGAGAGAGAGAGAGAGAGAGAGAGAAGGAGAAACGTTTGGAAGGTTTTGTAAGTTTTAGGTTATTTTATGTTAAAGTTAATTTCTTTTATTATGGTTTTTTCTAATTTCCTTCTTTTAGGGTTGGGGTGAGCCCAACATAGATATATGTGTTTGATTTATAAATCCATGAATTTATATGTCTTTATCATCATCTACCTATATGCTTGATCCTTTGCGAGAGTTGAGGAAATTCCTTATTCATGATATTGAAGCGAAAGTGATCTTATTATGAATTGGATAGTAATTAGGGTTTATTTGCGAGAGCCGACTAATCCTAATTAAGAAAAGGTAGAAACAAATTAGGTTTTTATGCGAGAGCCTCTATCACCTAAATTGTTGGAATTTGCAAAAGTCGATTCTTTGATATAAAGCATGCATCTTTATGTGATTTATGATCTGCACATATGTTTATTGTTGTGGTGATCCCTAACCTTGGAAGTTTGCATCTTTATTTGTTTTATTTTATTATTTTTATTTGGCTCATATTTTACTCGATCTCAAACCACCATTCTCCCTCTATCCCTTGACATCGACCCCTCTATTCATTGTCGACAGCCACCCTCATCACCTCTTCCCGCTATTCCTGAACCCCAAAACAAAATAAACCTAGAACCGCTGACTTCTCTCATGAGGACAAACCTGACTCCCCTATACTATAGCGGGGGTCTTGACTACAAATTTATTTGGTCGAGAAACCCTCTCGTCAAATTGGCGTTGTTGCCGGGGAAGATGAATGGGTGGAGCCATAGAGCGTCCACTCGGGGAGATTTAAGCTTCTTCACATGATGCCGCCGAATGACATCCCACGCTTCCCACCACCGGAGGAACCACTAGATCCCCCTATCCCTCCGGACAAAGATGAGCTAGGCTAAAAGCTAAATGGAGAAAGTCGGCCTAGCGACTATAAAATCTAGAGCTTGTAAATAGACATTTATTTTTGGACTTTTGGACATTGTTGCTTTTGTTTGTTTTTGGTTTTTGAACTTTTAGTTTTTCTATTGTGGGTATTTCTCTTCTACATTTTTCAGGTCCATGGGGATAGAAGCAAGCTAAAAACGGACTCGGCCCAGCAGCATAGCACTCGATTAACACACATGTCTAGTAAGTTTCTTTCTCTACCCTTGTTTTTATACAGTGAGGACACTGTAATGTTTAAGTATGGGGTGGGGGAAGGGCTTACTTTATGCATATTTGATATATTTGACATTATGTGTGCATTTTTTATTTCTTGAATTGCTTATACATGGCTATTTTGGAATTCATTATTGATTTATGTGCTTACATGCATGTTTTCCAAAAGTTTGAAAAAAAATGACCCCCATTGAAATTTTTTGATTAATGTCATGGAAGCTTTAATTGAACTCAACGATGCAAAATTGGATTCATTAGAGATATAGCATAAAATTTCCTAGTAAAGGGAAGTCACAATAAAGTGCATATTTTTCTTGAAAACCATGAAAGGAGGTAAAATTTGAAGTTGCTTTTAACATATTGCATAATAAGAGGATGGAGGACTTTATATTTCCATATAATGCTCATATGTTTATATCCCTAGCCTTACCTATGCTTATGCATCACAAAAGCCATATTATGCCTTATTTCAATTATTGCTCCACATATTCTAAAAATTGCAATTCTTTTCTATTCGGGGATTATGTTGAGAATGATGTCACATTATGGAAATTATTATATGGTTGTTGTGTTGTGGTTATTATTATTGGAGTTTGGTAGGAAATTGTTCGAAATATATGGAAAATTTAATGAGCGAGAAAAAATCCAATCACCTCAGGAGATAAAGGTAGATTGACCCTGCTCTCTGATATAATAGTTTGGAGAGATGGGACACACATTGTGAGGAGTCCAAACCCCTAAGTATCCGGCGCCATTCATGACACCCATGTTTGCGACTCGCGAGAAGGCAGTGGTGAGGTTAGAGAGGTAAAAGCATTATATTCAGAAAAAGCATTATGGAAGGTGATGAATCAAAGAAAAAGGAATGTGGAAATTCAGTTTGGAAATACTCCATTTCCCCGGATCATTAGCACCACATTGCCAAAAAATTTGCCCACCTTTAGCCTTTTACCAATCTATTCCTTATTGAGCTTAAATTGAAGTCCTCTTGATTATTAATGCTTTGTCACATGAATTGTTTTTGCATAACCCCCTTTTTGTGAGTAGATGTTGCTTTTATTTGCACATGCATAAATTTGTGACACTAGTACCTTTTCGAGGATGGTAATTGATTGTAGGGATATATGGCAATGAATCCAATATGTTGAGAGTTTTGATCTCTTCTCCTTAATGACAATTAAAAGTATTGCTTGAGGACAAGCAAGCTTAAGTATGGGGTGTTTGATGTGAGCCTAATTCGCCATGTTTTACATGTACTTTTATATCGATTTCTGCATGCATTTCATGCATATTGGGTTAGAATAATACAGAATCTGTGTAGTTTACACTTATTTGCAATAAATGAAGGTCTACACAAGTTTTGGTTATATTTCGCAGAAATCGGACGCACTTTGGAGCTTAAAGGAAACTCATGGAGAGGCTAAAAATCGTGCAGCTGGAGAAAACGCCATTTTTCACCATTCTTCGTTTTGAATCAAGCTTTGATGTCTTCATGAGAGTTGTAGCCCTCGGAAAGAGCTTTCTAACGCATGGTCATATGCGTCAATCCGACAAAGGAGGACTCGGAAAAGTGCGTTTCAAGAACAGAGCAGAAAGCTAAGAGATTTACTCGATCTCAAGTACTTTTACTCGATATCGACCAAAAATGTCCGAGGAGTGCCTGGTCGAGGAGGAGCTGATCGAGAAGCCGAAGACGAAGATATGCCGGGTTACACTCTACTCGAGATCGAGGACCTTTCTCGATATCGAGGAACCCGGAAGCCGGCACCCGAGCCATGTCGAAGAGAAGCTGCTCGACGTCACCAGGCCAAACCATGATCGATCACCTTTACTCGAGATCGATTAAGATGCTCAAGATCGAGGAAATTTGTGAGCCACTTCCGAGCATGTCGAGTACCAGTTACCCGAGACGCCCTGTCAAGTGAAGTCGATGACCGACGTTACTCGAGATCGAGTAAACCTACTCGAGATCGAGGAGATCTGTCCGAAGCCGCGTTACGCGGTTTGCTGTCCTACTCGGATTGGGAGTCCTTGTATCTGATTATATCCAGTTTGGCTGAGATCTATCCTACATCTATCAAGATCTATCTATGGAGAAGACCTATCAACACATGGAAGATATTCTACCTATTTTAGATTTATTTCCCTTTTAGATTTAATTCCTTAATTCCATTTATTTATCTTTAAGCCTTTAGATAATTAGATTTAGATTTAGATAGACTTTCTTACCTAGAATAGCTAGGGAATGAAGGCTATAAATAAAGCCTTAGGGGGCTGATTTTCAGTCAATTCAAGAAAAGCCGTCTTAGGGCGCAAGGAGGAGGAGAGAGAGAGAGAGAGAGAGAGAGAGAGAGAGAGAGAGAGAGAGAGAGAGAGAGAGAGAGAGGAGGCGATAGAGGAGAGAGAGAGAGGAGGCGAGAGAGGAGGAACGTTTGGAAGGTTTTGTATGTTTTAGTTTATTTTATGTTAAAGTTAATTTCTTTTATTATGGTTTTTTCTAATTTCCTTCTTCTAGGGTTGGGGTGATCCCAACATAGATATATGTGTTTGATTTATAAATCCATGAATTTATATGTCTTTATCATCATCTACCTATGTGCTTGATCCTTTGCAAGAGTTGAGGAACTTCCTTATTCATGATATTGAAGTGAAAGTGATCTTATTATGAATTGGATAGTAATTAGGGTTTATTTGCGAGAGCCGACTAATCCTAATTAAGAAAAGGTAGAAACAAATTAGGTTTTTATGCGAGAGCCTCTATCACCTAAAATGTTGGAATTTGCGAAAGTCGATTCTTTGATATAAAGCATGCATCTTTATGTGATTTATGATCTGCACATATGTTTATTGTTGTGGTGATCTCTAACCTTGGAAGTTTGCATCTTTATTTGGTTTATTTTATTATTTTTATTTGGCACATATTTTACTCGATATCAAACCACCATTCTCCCTCCATCCCTCGACATTGACCCCTTTATTCTTTGTCGACAGCCACCCTCGTCACCTCTTCCCGCTATTCCTGAACCCCAAAACACACTAAACCTAGAACCGCTGACTTCTCTCCTGAGGACGAACCTGACTCCCCTATACTATAGCGGGGGTCTTAACTACAAATTTATTTGGTTGAGAAACCCTCTCGTCAACTACTGAGACAAGGAGCCTTGCTGAACACATGAGTGATGGAGGTTTATTAGATATGGGACTCTTGGAGATGTGGGATTTTTTCTGCTACATGGATTTTCAATGTGCGCAGAATGAGTCACTTCCCCAAGTATCTCAAATCATTAACACTTCTGTTTCACCTATTGAGGTCATTGTGGGGAATCGTACTGAGAAGATGGAGGAAGACAACACTCCATTTGATGAGATCACCCATAGCTCGCCCGTTGATCAACCAAGTCTAGAGCCAACTGCTGAGGCGGCTCAAGAGGTAATGAAGGTCAACTATTGCGATTGGGAAGGTAGTGGTGATTATGACGATCCATGGGAGCATTACTTCAATGCACCGCCAACGGAACTGTGTTGGTGGACTTACATACCCTCGACTGAAAGTCGGGCTAAAGAATATGATGAGTTGGTAAGATTCTTGAACTCTATACTATTTTCTATCAACTTTTTCATATTTTGTATCCATTCATCTCTTGGATGGGCACGAGAGTTTGATTTACTTTTGATGATGCTAACAATGTCTGCTTAAGTCTTAAATGAACAACCAAAATGAGTCGATCCAATGACATAAAACAAAGGCGTTGCTCGGGAGGCAACCCGAGGTAAGTAAACTATAAGGTTTCTTTTCTTTATTAGTTTTTCATTTTTCTTAGTATAATTAGAACTGTCGTAGATTTTAGAAAGTTGTTTTCCACCATGTTAGACTAACCTTTCAGGGGGAAGAACGAAGAAGGTAGGAAAGGCAACGATTTGGAAAGGAAGTGGACGCGGCAAATCTGTGCAACAACACTGAAACTGCACCCGCGGTCCAAAAACCGCACCCGCGGCCAATATTAGGGAGGGTTCTGGAATGGCAGCACCCGCGGCCCAGGGGGCAGCACTCGCGGCGTCAGCCTGCAACCTCCTCTTTGTTTGTTTTCGACGCTCTTCGTTTCGTGCACACATCCACCTCCTCCATACCAGTGAGCACGTGAGTTTTACTTTTCTCCTCCCTTGTTCTTTCTAATTTTTGTTGTTTTAATTTCATTGGGACAATGAAAGTTTCAAGTGTGGGGGAGGGGATTAGTGTAGATATGAGAGTTGCATTGCATATCGAACATGTTTAAATTATTTTGCATAACATTCATCTTAATGCTTTGCATCTTAGTTTTATTTTATGAAAAAAAAAAACAAGAAAAAAAATTAGAAAAAATGAAAAAGAAAAAAAAAATCATGCATTTGCATAAAATATGTCGTTATCTAAACAACCACCTAGCCAAGTGAGTCCTCAAAATTTTATTGAAATTATGATCATTTAAGTCCCATGACATATTTGAATTGTTTTAGCCTTATCATACTTATGGTTTTTATGTGGAATATAGCTAGGTGAACATAATTGAGCTTGTATGATCTAAGTTCCTAGCATGACTGAAATCCAACAAAAATTTAACCTTGTGAGATTGATTTTTGGCATTATTGGGACTGCACTTCATTGAGTCATTTTGCTCTTGTTTCATGTGTGTGAATACTCTCCAATGCTTCTACCTCTTGGAATTGATTTTGTATCTATGTCAAGGCTGTACTTATATGTTTGTTATTGGTAAATTTCACATGATTGAGGCACCTTTATTAGCCCTATTTGACTTTATTCCACCTTACATATGATCATCTGCTTTAAGCGAATTTGAGCCTAATTGCCTATTCTTTTGTAGCTCCACAAGATTTACCATAGCCAATTATAGTCTCACCCCATCCGGGAATTAGGAATGGTTGGTGAATATTTATATTGTGGATGATGGTCAAATTCCCCGGCAACGGCTCCAATTTGGTGAATATAATGGTTGTTCCAGGAGGATGGTCAAGTATGAAATAAATATAAAATAAAGATCATACTGACTTCCCTGTCTCAGCAAATAAATACAAGACTTCCTCCCGTTGTAGTAGAAGGTTGTCAGGATCGAATCCACGAGGAAGCACGTCAGCAGTTCTCAGGTAGCTATAAATTCAAACAAAAGCAGCAGAAAGGACAAAAACAGAAAGACAAGGGCGGAAACAGAAATAAAACAAAAAATAACAAACAAAAGCAACGAACAAAACGAAGACAGAAAAGACAAAGCAAAGCAGAAAATAACAAACGAAAGTAAAGAACAAAGCAGAACAGAAGTTAACTCGATCTCGACAAAAGGGCACTCGAGATCGACAACAGCAGTGAACAACAGAAACTCAGAAAACAAAACAGGCAACTCGACGTAGACAAGCCAACTCGATATCGAGTAGAGGCTACTCGATGTCGACAAGACTCCACTCTATCTCGATAAGAAAACAGAAACTTTAAAATGCAAATTTCGAACCCAAAACTCAGAAATTCGACGAAATAAATTCAATATGTAAAAGACTTCCAAGACCAGGGTATCAACGCCACAACGATAACCATGCAAAGTAACACATAACGGCATAGAAGATCATGCTTTCCATCAAACAACTTTCGTTATTAACAAATAGGCATATAGAGGCTTTCGCATAAACCCTAATTGTTACTAACCCTTTTCACATAATTAATCCAAGTTGCATTAAGATTACTTTCGCTTCAATAATACAAACAAGGATCACCTTCAACTCTCGCAAAAGAATCATGCTCATAGGGATAGAAGACGAATTACATAAAAAGATCTGACCTTTACCGCGTCACCTCACATGGCCACCGTCGGGCTCACCCCAGCCCCAGAAGTGGGTGGACTACTCACGCCTCATCGCAATAGCAGACATTGATGTATAAAAAGAAACTTACATTAACTAAATTCAAAGCCTTTACAATCCCGGCAATCAACTTTCGCAGAAAGCCAAAACCCTAAAACCTCTGAACTCCTAAAACTTCTCTGTGGAACTACTTCTCTTCGACTGAAATTGAATGAATAAAACTCAGCCCCATGGGCTTTATTTATAGGCTTCTAATCCTCGCTACTCAAGGATAGAAATCTTTATCTAAATCTAAAACTATATCTAAAACTTTAAAGATAAATAAAAGACATAACATAATTAAATCTAAAATAGGGAAATATATCTAAAGGTCTTCAATGGATAGAACTCTCCTCTTCATGATGGATCTTGATAGTTTCGGATAGAATCAGCAATCTTCGCGCCCAAGCAATCCCAAGTCGAGTAGAATTGATCCAACCGAGTAACGTGGCTCTGGAGGTCTACTCGATCTCAACAAAGGTCTAGTCGATCTCGAGTAGGAAAGTTGGTCGACTGGCTCGGCTTTGTCGTCTCGGCTAGCTGGTCCTCGACAGACTCGGAAATGGTTTATGGCGCTCGTCGATCTCGAGGACCCCTAGTCGATGTCGAGTAGAGAGGCTATGTTGACTAGGTCTTCTCGGTTAGGTGTGCTCGACAAGCTCGGTTCTGGGCTCCGGGCTTTGTCGACCTCGAGTAGTCGTACTCGATGTCGAGTAAGATGTGGACTCGGGTTCTTCGTCTTCAGTTTCTCGACACAGCCTCCTCGATGTTGGCTGGTGTCTAGGCAGGTCTTGTCGAGATCGACTAGGATTAGTCGATATCGAGTGGCTTTGTGCTCCGGTTCTCGCTCCTTGGTTTTCTTCCGAAATGGTTCCATATTCTGCGATATTAAACAGAAACTTATGTAGATCTCCATTTCTGGCAAATAAGCATATACTACACAAATTCGACATATTCCCAACCCGAAATATGCAAAATGTAAAGAATATGGAACTAAAATATGCATAAAGACATGGCTAATTAAGCTCACAACAAACACCCCATACTTAACCTTGCTTGTCCTCAAGCAATACTTTTAATTGTCATTCAGGGGAAGAATTCAAACTCTCAACATCATAGATTCATTGTCATATAACCCTGCAATCAATTACCATCCTCGAAAAAGATACTTGTGTCACAGATCCATGCATGTGCAAGTATATAAAAGCAGCGTCTACTCACAAAAGGAGGGTTATGCAAAAACAATTCATGTGACAAAGCATTAATAATCAAGAGGACTTTAATTTAAGCTCAATAAGGAGTAGATTGGTAAAAGGCTAAAGGTGGGCAATATTTTTTTTTTGGCAATGTGGTGCTTAATGATCCGGGGAAATGGAGTATTTCCAAACTTTCATAACACATTCCTTCTCATAAGTTTCATCACCTTTCATAATGCTTTTATCAATAATAATGATTTTACCTCTCTAACCTCAGCACTGCCTTCTCGCGAGTCGCAAACATGGGTGTCATGAATGGCCCCGGATACTTAGTGCTTTGGACTCCTCACAGTGTGTCCCATCTCTCCAAACTATTATCTCAGAGAGCAGGGTCAATCTACCTTTATCTCCTGAGGTGATTGGATTTTCTTTCACTCATTAAATTTTCCATATATTTCAAACAATTTCCTGCCAAACTCCAAATATGATAACAACACAAACACCATATGATAATCTCCATAATGTAACATCATTCTCAACATAATCCCCGAATAAGGTAAAGAATGGAAAATATTTAGATCATGTGGAGCAATATATGAAATAAGGCATATTATGGCTTTTGTGAAATGCATAAGCATAGGTAAGGTTAGGAATTAAAAACAATGAGCATGTATGGAAATATAAAGTCCTTCATCATCTTATCATGCAACATGTCAAAAAGCAACTTCAAATTTTACCTCCTTTCATGGTTTTCAAGAAAATATGCACTTCATTGTGACTTCCCTTTACTAGGTAATTTCATGCTATATCTCTAATGAATCCAATTTTGCATCGTCGAGTTCAATATAAAGCTTCATGACGTTATTCAAAAATTTTAAATGGGGGTCATTTTTCAAACTTTGGAAAACATGCATGTAAGCCCATAAATCAATAATGCATTCCAAAATAGCCATGTAGCAAAAAAAAAATGCACATATAATTAAATATGCACAAAGTAAGCCCTTCCCCCACCCCATATTTAAAATTTACAGTGTCCCCACTGTATAAAATTAAATAAAAACAAGCGTAAAGGAAGGAACTCACAGGATAATGCATCGAGGAGGACAAAACTGGGTAGGTCGAGTAGGTTGCTCGTCGATCTCGAGTACGGTGTACTCGATCTCGAGTAGGCTCGTCTGCGTCTAGTGGTTTTCTGAAGTCGAGGAGCGTCTGGGCTTGTCGATGTCGAGTTGGCCTACTCGAGATCGAGTAGTGTCTGGGCTGCTCCTCCTTGTCGTCGTCGACTTGGCCTTCGTCGATTCTGACTGTTTTCAGGGACTTCTCGATTCCACTAATCCTTATATGCTTGCCGACCTAAAAGTGTTAGATTGCACAAGAAACAAGACTATCCACATGAAATATTCTAAAAGACATAAAACCAAAACCAAAAAAACAAAAACCAAAAAACCAAAAAGTTCAAAAAGTCCTAAAAATAAATGTCTATGTACAAGCTCTAGATTTTATAGTCGCTGGGCCGACTTTCCATTTATGCTCAAGGTGGCATCTGCAGTGCCCATGTAGCTTGGGCCTCAAATAAGACTCCATTCTTGTCCATCAGTTGTAATCCTCCAGAATGGATCTTGTTCACCATAAAAGGTCCCATCCGCTTCTTGTTGAATTTATTAGGGAAACAATGATCCTTTGATTTAGAGACATAGAGCTTGTCTCCAACTTCATACTCCTTGGGCTCATCATTGGATATCCTACATAATCGCACATACCAAGGCAAACCTCTCCCATGTATAGATAGATCTTTAATGGAAATAGGAGAAGAAGGATCCATACCTTGGCTTACCTTCGCAGGGACGGAATCGGGAACCACGGTGTTTGGTCGATCTCGACTAGGGCTAGTCGATCTCGACAAGGCTGCAGGTCCAGGTGGTGGTCTGCTCGAGGATGCAGAAGTCGACGAAGGGGACGGCTTGTCAACCTCGAGTGGGCTACTCGATCTCGAGTAGGCTTCTGCTCCTGGTGGCTCCAGTGTCGAGGAAGAAGAATCTGGTGGAGTCGAGTGGTGGTCGATCTCGACAAGCCTAGTCGAGATCGACGAGCTTGGTTCGTCGGGTGGAGTCAGCGTCGAAGAAGGCGAAGTCGAGTTAGCCGAGTGGTGGTCGATCTCGACAAGGGTACTCGAGATCGAGTAGGGCTCTGCTTCTGTCCGGCTGCTCGACGAGGCTGGTGCTGGTGGAGGCTCCTTGGTTTGGTCGAGATTGACTAGGGTCCTCGATGTCGAGGAGACTTGGTCGATCTTCACCCCATACTTGGTTCCTGTCAAGGCATCCGAAAAATAATTGATCCATAACGACGTACCTTGGTTTGTGTCGATTGGATTTTCTACATCTTCCTTTAGGATTGCCATGATCTCCTCCACCTGGGCCTCCATGTTCCTCTTTTCTAGCTCCTCATGGGTCATATTTCTGACCTTGGGTTCCCCGCAGGTGATGTAGCCAGCTGAGATAGATTTGACCTCTTCCATTGGACCTGTATGCCTTTCAGCTTTATTAAAGGAATACTCAATTACCTCATCGCTGATGTTGAAGGTGAGCACTCCTTTCCTTACGCTTATGTTGGCATCCACCGTCGCCAAGAAGGGTCTCCCTAGAATAATTGGACAAGCAGGATCTTCTTGCATATCAACAACTAGAAAATCAGCAGGGACAAAGAATTTACCTACTTGTACTGGCACATTGTCCACCATGCCTGTTGGAATGACCACCGTGTTGTTGGCCATGTAAAGTCTAGCATCCACAGGCTCTAGGGCACCTATCTTAATCTTGGACCAAATTTTTAAAGGCATTATACTCACACTAGCTCCAAGATCACATAAAGCATTTATTTTGTATGGACCAAACCCAATAGTTATAGCAAACTTACCTGGATCCGGCCTCTTCTCCAATATGTCTAGATGGCTGCACTCCTCTGTAATTTCAGCCATTGATCGCTTTTTGCTCAGAATCTCTTTCAGGAACTTGACAGGATGGCATTTCATTGAGAGCTTCTGTGAAGGGGATGGTGACGTTGAGTTTCTGAAGCATCTTGATGAAGCGCTGAAATTTCTTTTCTGCCGGGTCCTTTGGAGATTTTGTGGGGAAAGGCAGCTTCTTTTTCTGATTCGCAGCCAGAACAGACGTCGGAGGTGTTGCAGCTTTGTCGACTTCGACTAGGGTCTCCTCGACATCGACTAGGTCTTTGTCGATCTCGACTAGATTGGGCGTTGTCGAGTTGTTGTTCAGTGAAGACGACGGTTTTTGGAGTTTCTCCTCGAGATCGACGAAGCCCTCCTCGAGATCGACTACAGTGTTGTCGATGTCGACTTGTTGTTCTTCATTGTTCTGCTGCTTTCCGACCTCTGGCTCTTGCAGTTGATGGCCGCTTCTGAGTTTTATAGCAGCGATGTGTCCAGTCTTTCCCTTAGGATTTGGTTCTGAAGATCCAGGGAGCACACCTGATTGTTTGGGGATTCCTGCTGCTAGCTGACCAATCTGTGTATCAACTGATTTTCTCCATATATCAATTTCCCCAAGCCTAAAGTTGACACCTTGCATCTGAGTATAGACGGAGTTGAAGGATTGCCTAGTTTCTGAGTGGTTTCTCCGTATTTCCTCCAGTACTGTCTGTATATCATCCTTTTTCTGGTCCCTTTCCGGATGTCCTGGAGCTCTGTAGGGCGGGGGGGTCCTTGGGACACCTTGGTTCCATTGTGGTTGCTGAAACCTTTGGTCCCCCATGTAGCGATTGGGACCCCCTGCGTAAGCTATCTCCTCATGATGCTCTATCATCCTGACTTGCTCTGCGTGTGGGCACTCAGGAGTGGTGTGCCTTTGCGATCCGCATTCAATACAAGGCTGGTTGACAGAGAGAGACTTTACTTGCTTAAGGAGCTTCTTATTCTGGTCTCTGTAGTATTGCTCCCTAACATCTGGATCAATCTCCTTAGGAGGCTCATAAAGGGGCATGGATGGTGCTGGCCTGGCGTAAGGGTTCTCTTCATAAGTTGCAGTAGACCCATACTTGTTGTCGTAGTTGGTGAGCTTCTCTAGCACACCCCATGCGTCACTTGGCGACATTGTCAGATACTCATAGCGAGTATAATGGTTGATTCTGTCTTTAGTGACTTGAACAAGAGAGTTGAAGAAGATCTCCTTAATGACGTAGGGTGGTTGTCCATGAGTAGGGCAAGATCGCAGAAGTTCCTTGTAGCGCTCCCATGCCTTTGCCAGCGGTTCCCCTTGCTTCTGTTTGAATGCGGTGATTTTCTGGCGGAGATGTGCTGTTTTGGCGGGTGGGAAGAATTTGTTCAGAAACTCTTGCTCTACTTGGGCCCAGGTTGTGAGTGATCTTGCTTTCAGCCCTTCAAGCCATTTCAGTGCAGGCCCAGCGAGAGACCAGCGAAAAGATTTCATCTTGACATATTCCAGGGTTGTACGACGAGAGTTGGGTGCATGTAGTCCTCTGCCGTGGTTGGATATTGGGCAAGCTCAACCTGTGCTTGTTCCCTTGCTGCTTTCTCAGCGGCGATAGCAGCATCTTTAGCGGCCAATTCCCTTGTAAGCATAGCGATCAGCTGTTCCTGTGTCTCCGCAGCTGCCATGGCTCTTTGCAGTTTAGTTCTGATGTGTAGAAGGCGCTCTGGTTCGTCTAAGCTTCCCCGGCAACGGCGCCAATTTGTTGTTGCAGGAGGATGGTCAAGTATGAAATAAATATAAAATAAAGATCAGACTGACTTCCCTGTCTCGGCAAATAAATACAAGACTTCCTCCCGTTGTAGTAGAAGGTTGTCAGGATCGAATCCACGAGGAAGCACGTCAGCAATTCTCAGGTAGCTATAAATTCTCACAAAAGCAGCAGAAAAGACAGAAACAGAAAGACAAGGGCGGAAACAGAAATAAAACAGAAAATAACAAACAAAAGCAACGAACAAAACGAAGACAGAAAAGACAAAGCAAAGCAGAAAATAACAAACGAAAGTAAAGAACAAAGCATAACAGAAGTCAACTCGATCTCGACAAAAGGGCACTCGAGATCGACAACAGCAGTGAACAACAGAAACTCAGAAAACGAAACAGGCAACTCGACGTAGACAAGCCAACTCGATATCGAGTAGAGGCTACTCGATATCGAGTAGAGGCTACTCGATATCGACAAGACTCCACTCTATCTCGATAAGAAAACAGAAACTTTAAAATGCAAATTTCGAACCCAAAACTCAGAAATTCGACGAAATAAATTCAATATGTAAAAGACTTCCAAGACCAGGGTATCAACGCCACAACGATAACCATGCAAAGTAACACATAAAGGCATAGAAGATCATGCTTTCCATCAAACAACTTTCGTTATTAACAAATAGGCATATAGAGGCTTTCGCATAAACCCTAATTGTTACTAACCCTTTTCACATAATTAATCCAAGTTGCATTAAGATTACTTTCGCTTCAATAATACAAACAAGGATCACCTTCAACTCTCGCAAAAGAATCATGCTCATAGGGATAGAAGACGAATTACATAAAAAGATCTGACCTTTACCGCGTCACCTCACATGGCCACTGTCGGGCTCACCCCAGCCCCAGAAGTGGGTGGACTACTCACGCCTCATCGCAATAGCAGACATTGATGTATAAAAAGAAACTTGCATTAACTAAATTCAAAGCCTTTACAATCCCTGCAATCAACTTTCGCCGAAAGCCAAAACCCTAAAACCTCTGAACTCCTAAAACTTCTCTGTGGAACTACTTCTCTTCGACTGAAATTGAATGAATAAAACTCAGCCCCATGGGCTTTATTTATAGGCTTCTAATCCTCGCTACTCAAGGATAGAATTCTTTATCTAAATCTAAAACTATATCTAAAACTTTAAAGATAAATAAAAGACATAACATAATTAAATCTAAAATAGGGAAATATATCTAAAGGTCTTCAATGGATAGAACTCTCCTCTTCATGATGGATCTTGATAGTTTCGGATAGAATCAGCAATCTTCGCGCCCAAGCAATCCCAAGTCGAGTAGAAATTATCCAACCGATTAACGCGGCTCTGGAGGTCTACTCGATCTCAACAAAGGTCTAGTCGATATCGAGTAGGAAAGTTGGTCGACTGGCTCGGCTTCGTCGTCTCGGCCAGCTGGTCCTCGACAGACTCGAAAATGGTTTCTGGCGCTCGTCGATCTCGAGGACCCCTAGTCGGTGTCGAGTAGAGAGGCTCTGTCGACTAGGTCTTCTCGGTTAGGTGTGCTCGACAAGCTCGGTTCTGGGCTCCGGGCTATGTCGACCTCGAGTAGCCGTACTCGATGTCGAGTAAGATGTGGACTCGGGTTCTTCGTCTTCAGTTTCTCGACACAGGCTCCTCGATGCTGGCTGGTGTCTAGGCAGGTCTTGTCGAGATCGACTAGGATTAGTCGATATCGAGTGGCTTTGTGCTCCGGTTCTCGCTCCTTGGTTTTCTTCCGAAATGGTTCCATATTCTGCGATATTAAACAGAAACTTATGTAGATCTCCATTTCTGGCAAATAAGCATATACTACACAAATTCGACATATTCCCAACCCGAAATATGCAAAATGTAAAGAATATGGAACTAAAATATGCATAAAGACATGGCTAATTAAGCTCACAACAATGGTTTTTAGTAGTGGATTGTATGGTTGATGTACCCTTATGAGATGTTCGATTATTGCTAGTACATTCATTACTTGGGACCTAAGGAGGATAAAAATTCTCTTAGGGGTAAAAGACCTCATGATGAGTTTTTCCGGTAATGACATACACGGTGGAGATTGTGATTCAATTTCAATTCTTATGTAGCTTAGTTGCATTTTGGATAGAGTTTGAGTGGTCATTGATAAACCTAAACACTTGAGTGAGAGCGAAAACACTTTGTTCCCGGTGAGGTTGGATGTGTAAGCATGTGGGTTACTTGATCACAAAAATACTTTCTAGGACATTTTTTTACCTTGTCTATGTTTGCACTTTGATGAGATGTTGCTTTTGATGAGGCTATTGCATGAAGGATTGTGTTTGTGGGATAAATGACTCATAAATGTTTTGTTTTGCTCGAGGACAAGCAAAAGGCTAAGTGTGGGGGAGTTTGATGATGCATATTTAGATAGGCATTATAGAGTAGTTTTAGGGTCATTTAGATGTATATATTGCATTTTAAAGGGTTAGTTTACTTGTCTTCTCATTTGGTGTTTAAGTTCGGAATCTACACAAGTTTAGTGTTTATTTGTAGATTGAGGATCCGAAGTAGTAAAGAGGTCAATCATGAGAGTTCTATGGACCATATGGAGGTGAGAACGAGCTAGAGAAGCCAAGTTGGAATGCATAAGGAAGAGGCAAAGGGCATACAAGAGGAAAACCGCACCCGCGGCAAGAGGAACAAGGCAAGACAGAAAACCGCACCCGCGGCCACCAAAACCGCACGTGCTTCCAGAATTCCAGAGTTCTTTGCAGTAGTCGTACCCGCGGCCAGTTCGCGGCCTCACTCGCGGTTTTCCTGGGCCGGATTCAGCGCCGATTTCTCTATCCTCTTAAGTTGGGCCTATCTTTGGGAAATACTTTCTAGGTTTTTATGACGGTATTCTTAGGTATTTAAAGACTTATTTTAGATGGTTTTAGGTTATCTTTTATCCTGGGAAGAATTGAGAGACGCCGTTTAGGAGCATGAGCAACTAAACTCATCGTGTTTTACCTACGATCAAGACTTGGTTTTGTTGAATTGTGAGTTTGGAATTCTAGTTTAATTTTATTATCTTCTTCAATTTCTTTGTGCTTTAATTGCTTGATGGTGTTGATTCTACCTTGATTCGCGACCTCGTTAGAATTGCATCATTGCTAGGGTTTTGATTTATACGTTTGTGAAGCCTAATCCAAAGTAGCAAATACAATTAAGTGGATCTCATAGAAAAGCTTGATTGTATAAGAAATTGACTATAGGCTAAATGTTAGTTCTTTAGGGAATTAATATTTCTTATAAGCTTAATATATCTTGAGACTTAGTGCTATTCCTATGATTAAACCTTAATCCGTGTTAAGATTGCCTAGGAATAAGGGATTATTAGGACTCATATGACTAATAATCTATTTAAATCAAGATAAGAGTGGATATAGAAAAGATACAACTAGAAGAAAGAACTATGATCAAGTAGACGAACCAAAGTTGAGAATCGTAGGTGAAACATCTCATTCATCATTGTCTACAACCATCACCATTATTCACTTCTTGAGTTCTTTGCATCTTTACATCTCTACAACCCCCTTGTTTACTCTTGTTGGTGATTATAACGCTTAAAGTAACGGTAGTTCCCTGTGGATCGACTCCGGACTTACTAGCTATACTAGTTGGTTAGTTTGGATATTCTTTTGATAGGAATCCGACGATTACTGTGTATTTTTTTATGTATTTTTATCAGTATATATACATATATTATAGTTGTATTACAAATCATATATACTTACTAATATATAACATTGTATATATACATATGTTACTGTGTATACAAATATATATATATATATATATATATATATATATATATATATGTTGGGTCATGTGTTAACATCCCTTATGGTGTTAAATGTTAACAGATCTGAGCCTTTGATTGAATGAAATGGGTGACTGAGATTATTTGATAATTTTGCTTTTTTTCTTTATCTAAAAATCAATGGGACCACCTTTTTCCTTCCCCGTCTATTGAATTACGCGCGTGTTGTACACTTTTTTTTGGCGTAACGTTTTCGGCTGGAGTAACGTTTTTTTATGTGGTGCACAGTTTGAACTATTCGATAAGGTGATATTAAATATTCACTAACTTATAGTTATTATTCGTGTGTAAATAGGAGTTATCGTTTAGATATTGGCTAAGGGTTGCTCGATTTTACAACTATTCGCTTGGTTGGTAGTAATTATTTGCTATATTGATAGTAATTATATGCTAGATAGATAATAATCATTCGCTAAATTGATAGTAATTATTCAATAGATTAGGTTGATGGTAATTATTCGCTATGTTGATAATAATTATTCACTAAGTTGATAGTAATTATTCGCTAGATTGAAAGAGTAGGTAAAGGTAATTCTTCATTTCCCACATCTAATTAACAACATACATATGAATAATTCCGTATTTTCGCTGGCTTGATAGTAATTATTCTCTAAGTTGATAGTAATTATTCGCTAGTTTGATAGTAATTATTCGATAGGTTGAAAGAGTATCTAAACATAATTCTTAATTTCCCACCTCTAATTAGCCACCTACAAATGAATAACTTCGTATTATTAACGAATATAAACTCTGAATTTGCCGAATAATAACTCTGAACGTGAAATTAATAGAACAAAACTAGAAAAATATAAATTTGAACACAATTGTCATTTGCAACCAAGATTTGAGATTCACAATAGAGACCAACAATAGAATCAGCAATACCAATTGAATGTAGCCCAATTCAATTCGATTAGATTCGGAAGCTCTCCTCGCCTCATTGTCAAAACATCTCGGAGGTTAGGGATGACATGCGTCGATCGACAATACCTCTTGTCAAAACATCTCGGAGGTTTATATACGCTTTTCTATAAGTTGCAATCAATTAAAAGAAATAAATAAAGAAGGAGAAGTATCTTAATTACCAAATTCAACTTCACCACTGGAGATTTATCATTCATGGTGTTCGACGAGGAATTGGACTAAAGCAAGAGGATAGAGTAGAGGTGGATTGTTGCACCTCCATTAGTTGGACCGTCAATTGTCCGCATCTGCTCGGTCTTTGAATCCACCTTTTTCGTCTGCCAGATCGCCTCCGATGGATGAAAGAGCGAATAATGGTGGCGCAAAATCCGCCATCACCATCGCCGCCATCACCATCACCCCCTAGGAGATCTCGATCGAGGAGCACGAAGCCCCAATTTCAAGCGTTTGAATTTAGATTCAAACAAGCACAAAACTGATCAAAAACAAAACTAAACATCACGAGCATGCTTGAGTAAATAGCAGGATTTCATGGACAAAAGAAGCACATAGAGGGAAGGATCGAAGGCGGAGAGCAGGAGGTTGAAGATGAATCGAAGCGGGCATATGCGTACGGCTTGGTTAGGGTTTCTTATACACGCGCTTAGGGTGGTGTTGGGTGGGTTTATTTTCCAATTAATTTACAATTAAGTTAATATATTGAAATAATCTTGGCCCTTTATTTTCCCTCATCCAATGGCCTAGATTTATTAACATTTAACACCGTAAGGCTTGTTAACATTTGATCCATACTATATATATATATAAGTGTTAATTGTATATTACAGTGTATATGCATTAACAAAAAAAAAAGTTTATAGCACATATATATTACAATGTATACAAACACATATAAATATATTAGTGTGTGTATATATATATATATACGGTGTATATATACATATATTACTGCGGGTACCCGCGGGTAGCCCGCGCCCGCAATCCCGGACGGGCTTGGACACGACATTCAACCCGTTAAGCAGGCTTAGCCCGGCCCGCGCCCATAACACCGGGACAAAATCCCGGATAAAACCCGTCCCAAGCCTGGCCAGCGCCCGCATTTGCCCATGTCTACAAACAAAAAATACAGAACTGTGTTGCTTCTAAATTGGCCTTTGAAGAGGAGTCCACGTACCACCATTAGAAAACTCGAATAACTAAGCCATGGAGAATAATTTGAGATGGAACAAGGCGGATGAGGGATCTTTCAAAATTAACTTCGATGGATCCAAATTGCCTTTGGGTGAAGCTTCTGCAGGTTTCATTATCAAGGACCAAAACGGGCCAGCCATCGACTACGGCGGCTTAAAATGTTGGCACATTTCAGCTTTGGTCGTGGAGGCTCTGGCGATTAAAGTTGGCATCGCCAAGGCGAAGGAGCTTTAGCTATCCAGCATCATAATTGAAGGCGACAACTTGACCGTCATCAATTGTTTGCGAGGTATGTGGAGCTATTCGTGGGAGATCGAGATGCTGATTTCCGATACCCTGATCCTACTCCAATATTTTGTAAGGGTACAATTCGGCCACGTCTTCCGGGAGGTGAACTCGACCGCGAACAAGATCGTGCGACTCATCCGCACAACGTCCATGCGGGACCTCTTCGATGATTCTGCGCTGCACGTCCTCATCTGCAACGATGCCCTTGGGTGGTGGTCCTCATCCGCAATCATGTTGTTTGTAAAATATTTCTTAAATTAATTTTTTAATAAAAATTACACAAAATATAACTTTTTTATTCCCTTTAAATATTTCTCAAATTATATAGCTTTTTATATTTTTCAAATAGGACCTAATAATATTAAACTAGGTTTATGATCAAAATGACATAAAATATATATTTTTTAAAATGAAAAATATAATTTTCTGCTTAAGATAATTGGAAAAAAATTTCGCTAATTTATTTCATATTTCAAAAACCCACAATTTGGTTAGAACAAATTATATAAGTTAGAAATATTCTCAAGTGAAATATATTTTGAATTTTGAATTTTTTTTTAATTAAAGAATAAATTAAAAAAAAGGAATTTTTAGCTAAATGTCTATTTTCTACAAGTCATTTTGCAAAATGTCCACTTTTATTTTCCTTTTTGCAAAATGTCCTAATATTACATTTTTGCCCCTCCTTCCCATGCCCTTCCTTCCCATTTTTATTTTGACCATTGACTGGTCAAAGTCAAGGAATTGGTGACACAACTTTGATGACACAAAAAAAATTTGGTGACACGTTTTTTTTTCGAAATTTTTTTTTTACGAAATTAGTGTCACCACCTTTATAAGTGGTGACACCGGTCAATGACTTTGGTGACACATGTATGATGATAAACAAATTTTTTTTTTTACGAGATTAGTGTCACCGCCCTATCGCTGTCACCACAACCCATATCGTTGTCACCACCATTATTGCGATCACCACCTCTATCGCTGTCACCTCCCTATCGCTGTCACCACTCATATCGTTGTCACCACCACTCCTATCGTTATTACCACCACCTCTATCACTGTCACCACCACCTATATCAATATCACCACCACCCATATTGTTGTCACCACCTCTATCGCTGTCACCGCCCTATCGTTGTCACCACTCCTATCACTGTCACCACCACTCATCACATCGTTGTCACCACTCCTATCGCTGTCACCACCACTCCTATCACTGTTACCACCACCTCTATCACTGTCACCACCACCTATATCACTGTCACCACCACCCATATTGTTGTCACCACCCTTATTGTTGTCACCACCTCTATCGCTGTCACCGCCCTATCGCTGTCACCACTCCTATCACTGTCACCACCACTCATCACGCTGGCATCACCATCCCTATCACTGTCACTAGCACCCATATTGATGTCACCACCCTTATTGCTGTCACCACCTCTATCGCTATAACCGCCATATCGTTGTCACCACTCGTATCGCTGTTACCACAACTCCTATCGCTGTCACCACCACCCATATCGTTGTCATCACCCTTATTGTTGTCACCACCTCTATCGCTGTCACCGCCCTATCGCTGTCACCACCCCTATCGCTGTCACCACCACCCCCTATCGCTTTCACCATCACCCATAGTGTTGTCACCACCCTTATTGTTGTCTCCACCTCTGTCATTGTCACCGCCCTATCGCTGTCACCGCCCTATCGTTGTCACCACCCTAATCACTATCACCACCCTATTGCTTTCACCACCTCTATCGCTATCACCACCCTTCACTATCACCACCCATATCGCTGTCACCACCCTTATCATTGTCAACACCCTTATCACTGTGGTGACGCACGCGGTAACAATTTTTTTGGTGACATAGTTATTTTTAGAGTGTTTTTACGGGAACATTGTCACCACACTTATGGATCAATAGTGACACTATTAATGACACGTGTAGTGACAACTTTTCTGTAAGTGACGGTGACACGGGTGCTCAACTGATTACAATGTTTGATCTCTTAATGAATTCCCCCAAAAATCGTAGCCTGACTTGGACCAAATTTAAGCATTATATTCTAATTTCACATTGACAGACCGTTCATTTTAACATAAAAGACTAAAGAAAGGCAATCGATTAATAGCATAGACTATAAATGTATTATGAACTCAACCACCATTGTTTCTAAAAAAAAACTCAGCCACCATATTGTAATTAAGTTAACACGTAATTCAAATAGCAATTGACCATTATTCAAATATGCTTGATTCTGTAATCAACTGAACTCGTAATTCAATTATAATTTAAGAAAATGAACCTGATCTGCTATATGCCTATACCTGGTGCTCTTCAATACATTAACCAAGTATCTAAATTGGAGCAGGAAATTTCATTTGGTTTTGTGCAAACTGTGCAATGTCATCAGTATTATGCACGTTACCTTTACACTGTCACCAAACATGCTTGTGCAACCTGATCTCTTAATAGCTTATGTTCTCATCTCTCTCGACTGAATCAGCAACGCTTGGTCAGTGACCGCGGTGCATCCGGACAGATCCAGACGGTTGAGATTGCAGGAGAATCTTAGGAGCGAGAAGACGCCAATATCGCCGATCCGCCTCCGATTCCGTACCGAAAGCGCCGAGAGATCCTTGCAACACTTGGCGATCGCGTACAATCCGACGTCGGTGATGTCATCTGCTCGGTTGAGAGATTGTCAAATTCTCAGGGATATTACAAGTAAACAAGTAGCAATTGATTGCTCCACAATTTTTTAATTCCCTTTGAATTGGAGATTTTACTGGTGAAATCTCTTCACCTTCCTCCCTCCCTTTCAATTTATGCTCTGATTTTAGCTGTTCTGTTTTTGACATTGAAAAGATCTCAGATCTGGAGGCGGATGGGCGAGACAAAGAAGGGGAGAGATGGAGAAGCATATGGTTGTCGATGGAGAGGCGGACGGAGATCTAGATCTCGGATCTCGGATCTGGAGGCGAAGGGACGAGACAAAGAAGGGGAGGAGGACGAGATCTAGATCTAGATCTCAGATCTGGATGGGGAAGGGAGCTTGGAGGATTTACAACGACCGAAGGATGAAGGTATGGGAGAAGCAGTATTAATTAATAATAGGGGTAGATTGGGGTTTTCAAAAAAAATTGGACATTTAGCAAAAACTGATTTTAAGTTGACATTTTACAAAGAGGGGTTGGGAAAATGGACTTTTAGCCAAATATATTCTTAAAAAAATTCATTTGAGAAATATTTTAAAAAAATATTTCTAACTTACATCATTTGTTCAAACCATATTTTGGGTTATTAAAATATGATAATAAATTAACGATATTTTTTTCAACTATCTTAAGTAAGAAAAAAATTCATTTAAATTTTCTTTACCTTTTGTGTAATTTTGATTAAAAAAACTAGTTTAATATTGTTTCATGTTCTATTTCAAAACTATAAAAGTTAGGTGGTATTTTTTATTTTAAAAAAGAAACTAGTACGATTCCCACGCCATGACGCATTTTTTTAAAACTAAAATATTATATATAAAAATATTATAAAATATTAATACGTAGTAGATGTTAAGATAAAACATTGTTTAAATGTGATGTGTCATAATCAATAATTATATTCAATGTTTTTAATTAAACCAAATAGTTAGTAAATAAGTTTGAGTTAAGCTCAATAGTTATATTAGATTGAATTCAATGTTTTGAATTAAGCCAAATAGTTAGTAAAATTAAAGAGAAAAAAAAGAGAATTAAAGAAAAAAATGGCAAAAAATATGATTGGTCAAGACTCCTAAAATGCCTCTGAGGTTGACACATAATCCTGAACTCTTCTAAATTAAGAGTTTACTAGTACGATCCCCGCGCCAAGGCGCGTTTTTTTAAAACTAAAATATTTTATATATCAATATTATAAATTATTAATAAATGTTAAGATAAAAATCATAAAAAAAAAAAAACTTTATAACAAATGTATCTTATAATTATCTCATAAAATTATTATTTTTAAATCTTATGTAAAGTATAATACATAAATATAGATATTCTAAATTACTCAGTAATAAATTAATAACAATATCAATATCATTATAACATTGTTTAAATGTGATGTGTCATAATCAATAGTTATATTCAATGTTTTGAATTAAGTCCAATAGTTAGTAAATAAATTTGAGTTAAGCCCAATAGTTATATGAAGAAATTTGGCTAAATGTCCATTTTGCCAACCCCTTTTTGCAAAATGTCCACTTAAAATCAGTTTTTGCTAAATGTCCTAAAAAAATTTGAAAACCGCATAATGCCCTTGCCCTTATGTAATTCAAACAATGTGTCAGTTGTGCGCTTTTGCTTTTCCATCATCATTCCCCTCCTCTCCACTTCGTCTGTTATCTCTCTTCCCGATTCCACGACGTTTCAACCCTCGTCGGTGTTCCTTCATCAGTTTATCTGATTTTTGCCGGTTGTTCTGCTGCTTTCATCTCCCATTCCGATTTTGTGTCGCTCTTCGTTCTTCTAATGGCGTAGTCATCAGGAACTGCTCACTGTCATTTCAAATGAAATCGGTTTCTGTTTAGGGTTTTGCAATTTTTGTTTACATTTGGACATCTCCTTCCATTTCCTGCATGTTCTTCTCTGATTGTCTTCAGTTTGTTGTTTAATTTGGTTTTGTTTTTGTGATTTTACCCTGTTAAGCAACAGTTAGGGTTTGTGTTTTGCTTTTATTTTTATGTAAGGGTTATGAGTTTGTGATATGATGCATTGTTTGTTTCTTGAACTGATTTCGTTTCAAATTTAGCATTTATGCACAGTTGTTTGATCAATTTTGCAGGCATGGTGACAGTAGTTTCCCTTTTTGGTTCCAGGATGTTGTAAGCCCTTGTTCTTTCTGTTTTGTGATTCTTGTGTTTTCTATAAGGTTCCTGAGTTTGTGATATGATGAATTATGTCTTCCTTGGACTGATTTTCTTTTGAATTTAGTATTTATGTATTTGATCTATTCCTCATGCGTGGTGACAGTAGTTTATCTGTTTGGTTACAGTCTGTTCTATGTCCATTCATGGTGGGGAGACCATTCATTGCTTAGAATTATCCTTTTAGTGACACCATATATTCCTACTGTTTTAATGTTTTACACCACATTAAGCTTTGCTTAGCATTAGCTCTTATAGGGTTGTTGCTTCTCTTGTCCTAGGGGTATCCATTTGGTGACTCCTTTACTTTTGGTTACATGATTCTTTTACACCACACATGTATCTTTGCTTAGCATTAACCCCTTAGGGTTGTTGCTTCCCTTGTCCTAGGGGTATCCATTTGGTGACACAATTAATTTTAGTAACACCATTACTCCTGCTGACAGAATATTTGCTTAGCATTAGCCCCTTTAGGATATTTGATTCCCTTGTCCTAGGGTTGTCCTTTCGGTGACACTTTTACGTGTGGTGACACCCCTCATCTCTTAATGAAGTACTGTACATAACATTTTAGGGTTTAGGGTTGATGATTTAGGGACCCTAAACCCTAAAGACTCAACCCTAAACCCTAAACCATATTGTACACCACATGTCCTTGTGGTGACATGATTCTTTACACTACACATGTATCTTTGCTTAGCATTAGCCCCTTAGGGTTGTTGCTTCCCTTGTCCTAGGGGTATCCATTTGGTGACACCATTACTTTTGGTGACATCATTACTTCTGCTGACAGAATATTTGTTTAGCATTAGCCCCTTTAAGGTATTTGATTCCCTTGTCCTAGGGGTATCCATTTGGTGACACCATTACCTCTGCTAACAGAATATTTGCTTAGCATTAGCCTCTTCAGGGTATTTGATTCCCTTGTCCTAGGATTGTCCTATTGGTGACACCATTAAGTGCGATGACACCCCTCATCTCTTAATGATGTATTGTACATAACATTTTAGGGTTTAGGGTTGATGATTGAGGGTTTAGAGCCTTGACCCTAAACCCTAAAGACTCAACCCGAAACCCTAAACCATATTGTACACCACATGTCCTTGTGGTGACAGGATTCTTTACACTGTTTTTTATGGTGCCCTTGTTCTTTGTCTTTTGTGTATTTATGTATTTGATATATTTCTTATGATTGGTGACAGTAGTTTATCTGTTTGATTACAGTCTGTTATATGCTCTTGTTCTTTCTCTTTTGTGTATTTATGTATTTGATATTTCTCATGCTTGGTGGTAGTAGTTTATCTTTTTGGTTATAGTCTATTATATTTCTCTTTTGATGACATTATCTTCCATATGGTGACATTTCATTTTTATTTATTTATGTTTGAATTTGATATGTTGTTCATGTAAAGATATTGTGCTATTTAGTGAACCTTCTCCTTTGGAGACATCATTTCCTCTTGAATCTGCTCGATTTAAGTTCATTGTCCCTGAGAAGAAGCGTTTTCGTGCACATCTTAATGTATACTCAAAGCCTGCTATTATTGATATCATTCGGGAGGGGTTGTCTTCATCTGATTGGGCTGCCCTTATTGATGGCTGTTTTGGGTCAATTGTGTGTGTCGGTGATCGCCTGTATTTCTATTCACAACTTATCCACTAGATGCTGCTACATGAAGGAGACTAAGAAAAAGAATGAAATGTGGTTTAAAGTTGGACGACAGTTGTTAAGGTTCTCGCTTGCTGAGTTTTGCTGTGTAACCGGGTTGGTTTGGGAAGATAATGGTTCTGATAAGTCTACCTCTCCTCATTTTGATATGGAGGAGTTTTTGGGAGTTTTTTAGTGCACTTTGGATGGTCTTATTGACATTTTTAAAAAGGAACTAAAGTTGTCTCAAAAGAAACTATCCTTAGCATACCTATTATTGATTTAGGATGTTTTGCTCCCCAGAGGAAAAACTATCTTGTCCGTCAACAGTATGTTGATCTTGTTTCTGATTTGGTCAGATTATCACTGTATCCTTATGGACGTCTTGTCTATTTGGAAACATTGTCTTTTTTGATGAAAGGCGTGAGATCAGAACAAGCCAACATTTTTTTAAGATACATAACATTTTTTAAGATACATATCCCTTCAAGGACCTTATATGGACTAGACGCTTTCTAACTAAACGCATTTTCCCACCCGCCCCATTTTACTAATAGAAAACCTTAATCCAAGATCTCAGACAGCTAAAAAAAATATCGAAAAGGCAAACACTGTATACAACGGAAGAGTGATCAACTAACCTGGGCAGAAGATAAGGTGTATGCATTGAACTCAGCGTCAATATAGTAGCAGCTCACAGTCAGATCATCCGCCTGAAAGTGACAAATTATCTCATTAACTCGACTCTTCTCAAATACAGTAGATACTTGAAAGAGAAAAACTCCAAACTCTATATATTCCTATTATTGTATACTTTGCAACACTAAAAGCAAGGGAACAAGAATCGAACAGTAGCTATTGAACAAGAATATAAAAGCAAGAATCGATCAGCATCAGGGAACAACAAGGCACAAGGCGAACAAAGCAATCGACAAAACACGAACAGCAACAATCGAAAAGAAACAAGAACAGTAGCAATCAAACGAACAACAAGGATTTGAAATCAAACAAAATGCTTGAATATGCAACAAACAATGAGGTAGTTATAGCATTTGAGGAACCTATTTGAATTTTATTATGTGTAAGGAAGAGATTTAGAACCTGTTTGGTTTGCCTTTCAAACTACTTACTCAAATTTAGTGCTTAATAGGATCTTAACTGAAAGATAACACTACTGGCTTTTCAGCTTAAGTTGTAACACTGCAGCTTCTTTTAATTCAAGGACCTGTACAAGAAATCAAACTTGAAATGAACAGTTTTGTATTAAAGAATCAATGTGTTAGCATCTTACAGCACTAACGGAAAAATCTAAAGTACGGAAGCACTTCTGAGAAAGATGTACTCAAGTAAAGACATTGTATTTGCAGCTAGTATAGTATTCATAGATCATACATTCACAAACAACAGTCTATAACATAAGGAAGGCCTTAAAGATCAGCAGATATTTGGCAAGAGCAATCAAGGATATAATGGCAAGCATTCCAAACCAATACGAGCTAATTTTGTTTCCTTTTCTCTTATAAGTGGAATGGTCATCCAAACATTCCCTGATCCAGATGTGATTGGGAACATTAGCCCTAATGAGCTGTTTTTTAAAAGCCTAATGAGAGCGACTTGCTTGATGATCTGATGTAATGTGAGACTTAATTTGAACTGTCTAGGAATCAAGGTAAGGAATGAATTGAAGAGCATATCGAATCTTGTGAGAATATCAGAAGTCTTACTTGCATCATGTCCTATGATAAATTAGATAAGATCATAAAAATAGAGTGGGATCTGTTTCTTCTCTCTACAATTACTATATTAGATCTCACCGCTTCAGTTCCATGCATCCTAGCAAATATTCTAACTGTAAAGTAATCACGCGGTTAAGCCAGCTAACTGCGGAAGGCACAATCAAGAATAAGACATACCTATAACCTTTGGAGACTCCTAATAGAGCACCTTTTGCCCTATGCTTGCACTGTATAGTGTAGAAGCCTTTTTTTTTCTGGCAAGTGAGGATAATTATGTAAGCATCAGAATCCACTCATGTGGAATATAGAATATAAAGACCTAATTACCAAAAGACAGAAAGCGACAGCATCAATTACATTTCAAGTGCAATATCGATTCCATTTCAGCTCCTTTATATTTCCGTCTGGTGCATTTCAAGTGCAATATTGGTTCCATTTCAAGTGCAATATCAAGTGCATTTCAAGCACAATCTGTAACCATTCTAATTGGCAACATAAATGCTTGACAAGTGTTCTAATCCAAAAAAATATAAAGACTTTATCCTATACACATGTAAGATATAAAACATAGCTATGATTAGGCCACAATGAAGCCCGATGATATCATTCAACAAATTCGAACCAGACAGTGAAGACAAGCCTAAAATTAAGACCTATTCAACAGGAATTATTTCAATTCTTAATAAATCATAAAAACCAAAAGACATCTTACCGCCATTAGTTTGACAAGCTAAAAACTGCTCCCGAGTCCTTAGTTCCCTGCCAAGAGAAATCTATCACGTTGTCCTTAACGAAATAAGAATTAGAGACAACAACTAAAAGAAGCAGACTTTACAGAATCAAACAAATCATAAAGAAGCAGGATTGATTCAGGGAAGCCAGGTTTAAAAGGGAAATCATTCATGACAAACTAAGATTCTAGAGGCCACTATCCCCAAACGAAAAAAATAGGCAAGTTATGGATGGATGTATTGAGTCTCCAAATTAAAACAATCTAAGATTCCATTTCAAACCCTAATTCGGCTCTCGCTCTTTCCAATTCCCTATTTCCCCAAATCAAACCCTAACCATACACTAATCAAGCTCCTAAATTGAAAGATGTAAGAAATTAATTGAAAAATCATATAGACCTAAGGAACCTAGAAAAACGACCTAGTACAAACCAATTGAACCATAGTAAAAACAACTTTATGAAGAATGAAGATTCGAAAGCATTACGAACCTTGTGCTACGGTTAATTTGTTGGTTCGATAACCGGAGCATGAAGAATCGAAAGCAGGCGATATGGTGCGCTCCACATCTTCGTCTAAAATTGACTGCCAAAAGAGGGAGAAAGAGAAAGAAAGCGCAGAGCGAGCTCCCCACCGGCGGAGGGGACACTAGTGGGGGTCGGAGGGGAGAAAGAGAACGACAGAAATTGATGGAAACAAGAAGGAGAACGAGCTCCCCACCGGCGGCTTGAGGGTGTGGCTCCGACGAGCGTGATGGAGGAGGGTGCAGACCGGCGACAACGGCGTGGCCAAGGCGACTAGGCTGGAGACCCCCTCTCGGTCTCGATCTTAGGGTTTTCGACAAATTGGAGTACAAGAGAGAGGAGCAAGGCCTGGAAGGTGTGGCGTTGTTGACGGCGAGGAGAAGGTCGGGAAGGGCGAAGGCAAAGAGGATGGATCCAGGGAGCGATGAGGAGGGAAGAAAGGACCAGAGCGGCGCACAAGTGAGGATAGCTGAGAACGGATTAGGGCTTAAAGAAAACAAAGGGTTCTTTTCGTTTTTTTTTTCTAAAAAAAAATACTTTTTACGACGGCAGTTGCCTAGCCGTGGCAAAATTAGTGACAGCAACGGCCAACCGTCGCTTTGTCGTGGCAAAAATCGACCCATTTGCCACGGCAAATCCAGCCCGTTGCTACTAGGGGTGGCAAAATCGACTCAATAGCCACGACAACCCTTGCCGAAGCTACCATCGGTGACAAAAGGGTAAAAATTGCCACGGCAAGCCCCTGCCGAAGCTAGGTAGGGTGGAAAAATTCTTTATTTTTTGTAGTGATCCTTTGACAAGATTGAATCACAGTTGAAGGAGTGTGTTTCTAAGATCCTTGGACTTGAGCAGAGAATTGCTTCACTAGAATCTCATCGTTCCAGTGATGACAGTGAAGCCACTCTAAAAAAGTTTCGTGAAGAATTGGATGCATCTCTCAAGCCTGATATGGTTGGGATTAGGGAGAACTGCTCTCAGATTTCTCAGCATGGGTATCCTTTCAGCTGGTTAAATGAAACGGATGACAATGATACTTCCACTGAATCTGACTCTGCAGATTATTGTGTCCATCCATCAAATAATGCGTCAACTTCAATAGAGGGTGATGTTGATTGCACTGCTGATGGGACAGATCTGGGTTCACCGGAGAAAGTTGATGACAGGGTTCTCCCTTCTGCTGATGACATGGTTCTCCCTTCTCCTGATAAGATTGATGATGACAGTGTTATTGCTACTGCTGAAGTCCTTGCTTCTAAGGCTGAAACTGGTGACATTGTTGTTCCTCTTACTGATGTGTTTGTCTCAACTGAAGTGGGTGTTTCAGATGATAAGCTTAATCTTAGTGGTGTTCCTGCTAACAGTGGTGTCCCTCCAACTGTTGTGTCACATGGTGGACTTCAAGCTTCTCCTCCTTCTTCTACTAATAAAATTAATGACAGTGGCTTTGTTACTCCTACTGTAGTCATTATTTCACCAGATGGAACTGATGATTCTAGTGTTGCTTTCACTGAAGTTATTCTATCAGGTTCCACCAATATTTCTCTTTCTGTTGCTCCTACAATTGTTCTTTCTTCACAGGAGTGCATTAATGACATTAATGTGCCAAAAGATGTGTCTGGTGACAATGTTGGAGCTGATACTGTTGTTGTTGTTTCGGCTGATGAAATTGATGACAGTTCTGCTTCTGGTGACATTGTTGTTCCTCCTGTTGTTCTTTCTTCACTTGAGTTCAATAAAGACAGTAGTGTGGCAAAAGAGGTGGTTGGTGACATTGTTGGAGACGATACTATTGTCGGTGCTTCAAATGATGCAGTTGATGACAGTTTTGGTGTTGGTGTCATTCTTGGTTATTCATTTGATGTGAATGATGAAAGTGTTGCTGTTGATGTTAATGTTTCTGCTACAGAGAGTCTACTTCATAACATCACTGATTTTATGCAGCTCGTACCGTCAGATGAAGAAGAAGAGGTTCCAGGAGAGGTTCCGTTAAGGCGTTCCCATAGGGTTGGGAAAACTGCCCCTGCAGTCCATACTCCTTATACAAATCCGTGTAAACCAAAGAAGTCTCGCCTTCCAAAAGAACCGACTAACTCTTTTATAACCAAAGAGGCTCGTACTGATTTTTATACTAGCTTTAGATCTCTTGGGTAATTGTCTGTTTTTTTTATCTATCTTCTCTTTTTTATATTTCTACTTCTTATAATAATTTTATTTATCTCTGGTTTTATTTTTATATTTTTTGTGTTTTTGTACGCGTTATGGGATGATTTATGGGTTTACTGCTGACATGAATAAGTCGTTTTTCACTGAGTTGGTGGGGAAGGGCTGCTGGCTTCTTGATGTTGGAAGTTCATATTTGTGTTATTTGGTCATATGTACATGTGTTTTTCTTGTTGATTACAGTTGGTGACAGTAGTGTGGTGACAGTTATGAATTATTCTTTTTCTTTTCATAGCATATTGATGAATCACTTTATCATTTGAAAAAGCGCCTTCACGACTTTCCTGATCAACATTCAAGCAGTCTTATATTAGACACCATTTTTATTACCAAGATTGGGGCGTACGATCCTGATTTAATTACAAATCGCCCTACAATTTATGAGTCTTTCTACAAGTATTTCATTAGTCTCTCTCCTCCTTGTGGGAAGTCTTGGGAAGGTGTCAAGAAGGTCTACACCCCTTTTAATATTGAAAACAAGCATTTGGTTGCACTTGAGATTCAGTTGCATTCGAAGCTTCTTATTGTGTATGACTCCAAGTGTAATTACTACAAAGAGGAAGTTATAGCTCAGAAGCTTGCTCAGACTTGCTAAATGCTTCCTATTATAATGATGAAGAGTGGTCTGTTTTCTGATGTTGATGACACTCCCTTTGTTGTTGAGAGAGTATCGGGTTTGAAACAAAATGACGAAGGGTACCTTCTGTTTGCCATCTTTTTATTTTTTATTTATTTATTTTCTGTTTCATTAGATTACATCTGCTCACTTTTTCTTTGTGTGTTTATTATGTAGGGGTAGCTGTGGGGTTTACACCATAAAGCACATTGAGCACCTTGTATTTGATCGTGACATGGATCTTACCAATGACGACTATGTTCAGGCCTATCGTGAGAGGATTGCATCTGATCTCTTCGCCAAGCAATGGACACTTGTTTAGTTTATCACATAAGTTTCTGTAGTTGGGACAATGTAGCTTTGAAATTCCTAAATACATTTACTTATCTAATTATGGGATATTTAGTTGATGTAAGTTGCATGGTGACACTTTGAAATACTTTAACCAAGTTAGTTGTATTTTGGAATGAATGTTTTCATATTAATATCTATGTTCTTTTTAATCATTTTATGTATTATGCCTTTTATATTTGTTAACTCTCCATAATTTCAATTCACTTTCAAAGTTTGATGATTTCTGGTGACAGGCTCACTGTTTTTACCCTGGTGACACTGCTGATGACATTGTTTTTCGGCGTGCTTGTGGTTGCCTTTGGTGATAGAAGATGCATCTCTATTAATTGAACTGTTTTGATGCCATGTATTTAAAATTACATGGTATTTTGCTTAGCATTACCCCCGCTAGTGTTTGGTGCCACTAACCATTCTGATGACAGAATTTTTGACATTGTTTTCAGTGTGGTGACACCATTTTCCCCACTTTTTTTTATTTTTTATTTTTATTTTTTTATGTTTTAAACCACATGTAGCTTTGCTTAGCATTATCCTCTTTATGGTATTTGCTTCCCTTGTCCTAGGGTTGTTATTTTGGTGACACCATTAGTTGTGGTGACACCATCCATTCTGATGACAGTATTTTTGAAACTGTTTTCATTGTGGTGACACCATTTTCCCCACTATTTTTTTTATTATTGTAAACCACATGTAGCTTTGTTTAGCATTATCCCCTTATGGGTATTTTCTTCCATTGTCCTAGGGTTGTTCTTTTGGTGATACCATTACTTTGGTGACATACCACATGCCCTTCTGGTGACAGACTCCTTTACACTTTTTTCAATTGTGGTGACAGAGCTTGTGATTACACCTCAAGTGCTTTGTTGGTAGATTATATGTCCCGAACAACACTTGAATCAATTTGTTTCATTTTGAACATAAACTAAAAGATGGTGATAGTTTATATAAAAGCTGGTGACAGTGTAAGAAATTGGTTACAGCTAAGATTCTATTCAATATAAGAAGAACAAAAACATAAAATGTACTAAAACTCAATGTAGCATAAACTGTCTAGCTGGTCTGATGACTCTTTGATCCTTTTCCTCTATATTCTCCAGCTCAATGCTTCCTTTTTTTTTTGAGGTCGGCCGCATCTTTTACGCACCAATGGTGGGTGACATCTCTGTTGTTTGATGTCATCTGGCACAATCCACTCTGCTTCATGTAACATTGGATATATTGTCTCTTGATAAGCCAAGGTCCAAGCTTCATTTGTGTAATAAGTGCTAATATACCTCAAAATAGCTAGTTTTTTTTTTCTCTCTGATGACAGCAAGCGCGTGTACACAAGTTATCTTGTCGTAATCAAATACCTTACATGTACAAGATTTCTGATTCAGATCAACAAGAACCCGATTCATGCCACCAACAACTTCAAACTGGAAGTCATTCAGTTGTTTGACAGTGTACATTCCTGATTCACTGCATCTTATGTACACTGTATCACTGATTTTTTTTGGAAGCTCAAAGTTGTTATCCTCATATTCTTTTCTGCGGTCATTGAACCATTTTGTTAGTTTCTCTCTGATTGCATTGAGTAGTTCTACAATTGGGAATGATCTATCTTCACCGAATACACTATTGTTTGTCTCTGCATTGTTCGAAGTCATCATATTGTACCTGTCAGCTTTTGAATAAGCTCTTGCCCATTTCTCAAACTTCAAATCTTCAAGAAATGTCTTCATCTTGCTGTTGGCATTAGTAATGCATTCAAAGTAGGTGTTGAATTTTGATACTCTGTAATTGTTTGCAGCTTGTTCAAACCACTCACACAAACTCTTCTTCTTGAATTTTGACATTATATTCTGCTTCAAGTGCCATATGCAATATTAATGCTTAATATTTGGGTAAACCAACACTAACGCTCTTGCAATGCTTTGATGACGGTCAGAAACAAAAACCAGCTCTTCACTTGATGGGATGACTGTTGCTAGCTTGTTGAAGAACCACTCCCAAGAGGCGTTGTTTTCTGAGTCAACCACTGCAAAGGCAACAGGGTATATTTGATGATTTGCATCTTGTGCAGAAGTTGTGAGAAGAGTCCCTCTGTATTTTCCTTTTAGAAATGTACCATCTACCACTAGTACTTGTCATATTGAGTCTGATAACAGTTTTGCAGATATCAAACTTATCTAAAAAATATTGGAAAATATTTGGTTACAGTAATCAAACTCACTTTTGATGACATGCATGTAATTTAGCTACTGAGATCAAAATTGATAACAGTATTCCCATCTCAAACAACAATTGTACTCGAGATTACATAAAAGGCATGTATTAGTTATGATTAAATCTAAGAAATCCATTGATGACAGGCATACAAATTAATCAAACCCAACTATCATAATGTAAGAATTTGTACCTTTCGCAGAATTGGGAATGCATAGATACATTGTCCAAATGCAATGAACAAATACTTGAACTTTGATTGGGAGTCAACTTGAATGAAGGTGACAGTTCCAGCATTATGTTGCTTTAGGACACAACAATATGCTGGTAATAATTCAAAGCATCCTTCTGATGACCCCTTTACCATCGGTATTGCTGCATCACGAGCTTTCCATGATTTCAAGTAGCTCACATTTATTTTGAAGTCAGTTCTTATGATGTTTCTAATCTGACTTGGAGTTGGCCCCTTTTTGATGTCTTCATATCTGTTCATATGATGTAAAAGAGTCAATAAAATATCAAAGGAGGAGTGATTACATGAAGGAATTACAGTATATTTCACCTTGGTTTGATCTTTTCAGCTACAAGTTTGTAGTTAGGAGTGCGGCGTTTTCCAATTCTTACTTCCAAACTGCAACTATGTTCTTGATTGTATTTCTTAATTTGAAATATAGTTGATCCAGTTAATATGGCACCGTGAATTTTCCAATCGCAACTCTTATCAACACAAATTATTCTGTAATAACTTGGTGTTGTCTTTTTCACCCTGTAAGCAAACGTTTCTTGTGCAGCCAACAATGCAATAGCATCTTTCAGATCTTCTTTTGTTTTGAACAGTTGTCCCACAACTATAATAATGCCCCCTTTCTTGAACTTATAGATTCTGCCTAATTTGTGGACATTGTAGTGCTACTGATGCCACTCTCAATCTCGGTGTCATCTCCATTATCATCTGTATCATTGGCATTATTTATGCAGTCTACATCACCATTCTGCACACAGAAGCTGTCTTCCATCACATATGTATCCTTGAAATAGCTGTCAGCATGTAAAACCAATTTATTTCATCATTCATAGAGTGTGTAAACTGATCTTCAATGATTTCCTTTACAACAGTAGCATATAAAGGCAATGTCCAATTCACTTCCTTCACTTCACTAATTTGAAAGAAACTCTTCAAATCACTGTCATTCTCAATAAAAAAAGGCTCCATGGTTTTCTTGAAAGGATGCAAATGATTGAATTGAAGATTAGGAGCCAAATTGTCACTGTTGACGAATCTGTTGATTATCTCAGTCTTCATCTCATACATACTCATAGGCTGATTGATGATAATCACTTTTGATGACACATCCCCAACAAACACTAAATCATCTTCTTTCATTTTCCATTCTCCTCCAAATTTTACTGTTAGCAGATTGACATCCATTATACATGTTCCCTGGTGACATCTCTTAAGTTTAATACATATAATCTGATGGAACAATTTGAATCAAACTCAGATACTGTGATGACAGGCATCCAATTTTATTCAAACACATCTATCAAAATCAAATTGGATTTAGCTACTGTGATGACAGGCATCCAATTTTATTCAAACTGAGATCAAAATCAAACTCATATACTATGATGACAGGCATCCAATTTTATTCAAACACAGCTATCATAATCAAATTGCATTTAGCTACTGTGATGACAAGCATCCAATTTTATTCAAATTGAGATCAAAATCAAATTTAGCTACTGTGATGACAGGCATCCAATTTTATTCAAACACATCTATCATAATCAAATTGGATTTAGCTACTATGATGACAAGCATCCAATTTTATTCAAACTGAGATCAAAATCAAACTCAAATACTATGATGACAAACATCCAATTTTATTCAAACATAGCTATCATAATCAAATTGCATTTAGCTATTGTGATGACAGGCATCCAATTTTATTCAAATTGAGATCAAAATCAAATTTAGCTATTGTGATGACAGGCATCCAATTTTATTCAAACACGTCTATCATAATCAAATTGGATTTAGCTACTGTGATGACAAACATCCAATGTTATTCAAACACATATATCATAATGTCAAAAACAGAATTCGGGATTACAGTACAACAATCACCAAATTGGCTACTGAGATGAAAATCATCAACTGATATCAAAATCAATGACAATATTCACGTCTCAAACAACAAACGAGCACATATTCGATATTTACCTCTTTTGAAATTTGAATTCGGGATTACAGTGCCATAACCGAGCACAAATTCGTTCAGGTTTGATGACTGATGGCGAAATCATGCTTGATGAAGAAATTGGCGTTCCTGCGTCAGATCGAGATCGAAATCTCCGAAATCAGGGAGATCCGGGAGGCCTGGTGTTGCTCGTCGTTCCGTGAATCAGAATGGCAAAAAAAAAAGATATAAATTAAGAGTTTATATATAGTATAGATATAAATGGTTAGTAAAATTAAAGAAAAAAGAGAATTAAAAGAAAAAGAAAAATAAAGGAGAATTAAAGAAAATAAAAAAATGGCAAAAAAAAAAAATTGGTTAAGACTCCTAAATGCCCCTAAGATTGACACGTCATCCTAAACTCTTCTAAATTAAGAGTTTATATAGATATATAGATATATAGATAGATATAGATATATAGATAGATATAGATATAGATATATATGGTTAGTAAAATTAAAGAAAAAAGAAAATTAAAAGAAAAAGAAGAAAAAAGGAGAATTAAATAAAAAAAATGGCATAAAAATATATGATTGGTTAAGACACCTAAAATGCCTCTAAGATTGACATGTCATCCTAAACCCTTCTAACTTAAGAGTTTATATAGATATAGATGATTAGTAAAATTAAAGAAAAAAGAGAATTAAAAGAAAAAGAAGAATAAAGGAGAATTAAAGAAAATAAAAAAAATGGCAAAAAAAATATGATTGGTTAAGACTCCTACAATGCCTCTAAGATTGACATGTCATCCTAAACTCTTCTAAATTAAGAGTTTATTATATATATATATATAGAATATAGATATAAATAGTTAGTAAAATTAAAGAAAAAAGAGAATTAAAAGAAAAAAGAAAAATAAAGGAGAATTAAAGAAAATAAAAAAAATGGCAAAAAAAAAAATTGGTTAAGACTCCTAAATGCCCCTAAGATTGACATGTCATCCTAAACTCTTCTAAATTAAGAGTTTATATAGATATATAGATAGATATAGATATATGTGGTTAGTAAAATTAAAGAAAAAAGAGAATTAAAAGAAAAAGAAGAAAAAAGGAGAATTAAATAATAAAAAATGGCATAAAAATATATGATTGGTTAAGACACCTAAAATGCCTCTAAGATTGACATGTCATCCTAAACCCTTCTAAATTAAGAGTTTATATAGATATAGATGATTAGTAAAATTAAAGAAAAAAGAGAATTAAAAGAAAAAAGAAGAATAAAGGAGAATTAAAGAAAATAAAAAAAAATGGCAAAAAAAATATGATTGGTTAAGACTCCTACAATGCCTCTAAGATTGACATGTCATCCTAAACTCTTATAAATTAAGAGTTTATATATAGAATATAGATATAAATAGTTAGTAAAATTAAAGAAAAAAGAGAATTAAAAGAAAAAAGAAAAATAAAGGAGAATTAAAGAAAATAAAAAAAATGGCAAAAAAAAAAAAGATTGGTTAAGACTCCTAAATGCCCCTAAGATTGACATGTCATCCTAAACTCTTCTAAATTAAGAGTTTATATAGATATATAGATAGATATAGATGTAGATGGTTAGTAAAATTAAAGAAAAAAGAGAATTAAAAGAAAAAGAAGAAAAAAGGAGAATTAAATAAAAAAATGGCATAAAAATATATGATTGGTTAAGACATCTAAAATGCCTCTAAGATTGACATGTCATCCTAAACCCTTCTAAATTAAGAGTTTATATAGATATATAGATAGATGATTAGTAAAATTAAAGAAAAAAAGAGAATTAAAAGAAAAAGAAGAATAAAGGAGAATTAAAGAAAATAAGAAAATGGCAAAAAATATGATTGGTTAAGACTCTTAAAATGCCTCTAAGATTGACATGTCATCCTAAACTCTTCTAAATTAAGAGTTTATATATAGAATATAGATATAAATGGTTAGTAAAATTAAAGAATAAAGAGAATTAAAAGAAAAAAAAGAATAAAGGAGAATTAAAGAAAATAAAAAAAATGGCAAAAAAAAATGATTGGTTAAGTCTCCAAAAATTCCTCTGAGATTGACATGTCATCCTAAACTCTAAGATTGACATGTCATCATAAACTCTTCTAAATTAAGAGTTTATATATATAGATAGATATAGATATAGATAGTTAGTAAAATTAAAGAAAAAAGAGAATTAAAAGAAAAAAGGAGAATTAAAGAAAATAAAAAAGATGGCAAAAAAATGTATGATTGGTTAAGACTCCTAAAATGCCTCTAAGATTGACATCTATTAATATTACTAATTCTCCTAGCATTTTGCTGACGTGTCACGCTGACAATTAAAGTTGATTTTTTTATTCAAATGAGCTTTTCTTATTGGTCAATATTATTATGGAAACTTTAAAATATTTGTTTCCTATTTTAAATATGATTTGAATCCATTCCCTTTTTTTCCGGTTATATTGTCGTAAATATTGAGACATGTTTTCCTTCTTTTTTTTTTCCGATTGCAATATATCTATCTATTATCTATCTATTAATATTACTAATTCTGCTAGCATTTTGCTGACGTTTCGCTCTGTAAATTAAAGTTGAATTTTTTAATCAAAAGTTTCATTTCTTATTAATCGATGTTATTAAGGGAAGTTTAAATATTTGTTTCCTATATTATATTCATCACAATCGTATTAAAAATACCTAGACAATTAATTCAAATGTCAAAACAAAAATCTATTAATTAATAATCTATCTATTAATATTACTAATTCCGCTATCATTTTGCTAACGTGTCGCTCTGTAAATTAAAGTTGAATTTTTTAATCAAAAGTTTCATTTCTTATTAATCGATGTTATTAAGGGAAGTTTAAATATTTGTTTCCTATATTATATTCATCATAATCGTATAAAAAATATCTAGACAATTAATTCAAATGTCAAAATAAAAATCTATTAATTAATAATCTATCTATCTATCTATTAATATTACTAATTCTGCTAGCATTTTGCTGACGTGTCACTTTGTAAATTAAAGTTGAATTTTTTAATCAAAAGTTTCATTTCTTATTAATCGATGTTATTAAGGGAAGTTTAAATATTTGTTTCCTATATTATATTCATCACAATCGTATTAAAAATATCTAGACAATTAATTCAAATGTCAAAATACAAATCTATTAATTAATAATAATAGTACTAATTCTGCTAGCATTTTGCTGACATGTCACGCTCACAATTAAACTTAATTTTTTTTATTCAAATGGTATTTTCTTATTGGTCAATATTATTGCTGAAATTTTAAAATACACGTTTCATATTTTGAAGATATTTGTTTCCTATTTTCATACTAATCAAAAGTTTCTTTTCTTATTAATCGATATTAATAAGGGATGTTTTTTTCTTACAATTTACTTATTTTACTTATTTTTGAAAAGTTTTTTTTCTTACAATTTACTTATTTTAGACATCTTGAATGACTATTGAAAAATAAATAATTTTTTTAAACTTACAAGCATTACTAATGATTATTTTACATCTTAGACGAGGCTTCTTAGATCACTTTTCCACCTTTTAGGATCTTTTTATTTTTACCATCTTACCTTTATTTTCACTATTAATTTCCCTCGCTTTCTAGCCATCTTTCTAATGAAAATAATGAATAAGTTATGTATATCTACATAACTTCAAAAGTATTCGCACAATCACGTGCTTATGACAATAATTATATACGGAGTATTTATTTCAATTATATTAGGTGGTGTGTTTGAGTATTATTACTACTTTACCTTATTAAATCATTTTAAAATTTTATATTGTATCTCTTTCCAACTAATTTATAAATTACAAAAAAAAACTTTATACGTACATATTTTTGTTATAAACAAGTATATATTAATATAGTACTATTATAGATATAGATATATAAAATGATGTTCACATTAAAATGGATCAAACTCTCGTGCCTTCAAGGCACGGGTATTACACTAGTGTCAACCTAAACTCTTCTAAATTAAGAGTTTATATAGATATAGATATAGATATATATTGGTGGTGATATAAACACATAATAGTAAGAGTTTGAGTTATTTTTGTCACTTTGTAAAGTTCATGATGCTACTTGCATACTCTACCAAAGTTTGGGTTATTTGAATTTGTTTTACTTTTTATATAAAACAAAAAAATGGCGAAGTGAACCCTTTGTTTGGTTCAATATTATTTATTTTGAACCCGATTTGCATATTGATATATACGCACATACATATCCAATGGATTTTCTAGAGAGAGGGGAGCCCCTCTCTCTAGAATTTCTTCCACCCTTTTGTGTACCCAGGGTTATTACCCTTCTTGAATCCCCTCTTTTGTGTATTTATTGATGAAAACAAATTGGGGCTTTTCCTATTGCTCATCTTCTTTTGAGAAATACTCCCTAATTTTGGGATTTTTTTTGGTTTTGATTGTCACATGGATCCCTCACCGTGTGTCAAATTGGCCTCTCGTCTTCGTCTACCTTCGCCCTCCGATTTGGGTTCTGGCCTTTTGTTTGGTCGGTTCTCCCTTGTTGGTGGCTTTGAGTATCTGTGTGTAGACGGTTTGGGAGCGGGAGATTGGTTGTTGCCGACGGCGCCGGGCTGTTGTCTCCTTCCTTTCTTTTCTTCTCCTCCGCCTGCATCTTCGTCTCCGGGTTGGTGGCTTTCCTTCACACCGGCACTGTTGGCCTCGCTGCCGATGGCGAGCCCCAATTGCTGATTCCCCGTCGTCAATCTCTTCTCTGCCGGTGGTTTGCCCGTCCTCTTGCTCTGGGGGTGGTCTGGTGGTGGCGCTGGCCTCGCTTCTACCCTCGGTTGGGTCGGCCTTATCTTTGGTGCTGGTTGAGATCCCGTGTATAGTTCAGCGTTGTCACATCACATTCCTTGGGCCCTAAGGACTTTGCTTGGGCCGAGGTGGCCCAGTGTTGGTGCTTGGGCCCTAAGTTGTTGGAAAAAGAGAAAAGATAATTTTTAAATATATAAATAATGTGGGTTATTTCCTTATTTATATATTTATATGGTGTAAACCCGAAATGCCCTTTGGGTTTTATCAAGAACCCGATTCGGGTTCTTGATATTGACCCGAAGAGGTTTTGAGTATAACCACCCGAAAGGGTTTGAGAATTTCCAGCAAGGGCTTGTCGATACTTTTGTTTTTGTTCGAGCAGTCTGCGGTTCTGCTTCCGATTTTTCTAGGAGATCTTCTGCTTGGTTGGGGGGCGTGGAGTCTGTAGTCGGGTCTGGCTGGAGTCGAGGTGGTGCGCTCAAGGCGACTCTGTTATTCGGGATAGAGTTTCCTTGGAGTTCGTCTGCACTACACACATGAGTTAGAGTCCTGATGTACTACTGGCCCGCGGTGCTACTATTCGGTGGTGCTTGGTTGCGTTCTTCGGTGGCTTCCTCAGCTTTTCGGGTGTTGGTCTTCTTGGAACGTTTGTAGTAGAGTTTATTACTGTTTGGTTCACTACGCTTGTTATTTGTATTTCTGTTTTTTAGGTTGCTCTGTCAAACTGTTCGCCGTCCGCCGACTTCGGTCAGCCTCTCGACTTCGGTCAGCCTCTCGAATTTTTACCTAATAAAAAAAAAAAAAAATTTATTTTGAACCCGGTTCTTTTGGAGGATAATTAGTTCAGCCGGACGAGTCTCATCTCCAATGGATCCCGCTCGTCTCCGGCCCTTTTCGTCTCTCCTTCATCTTATCCCTCGCACCGGCGCAGTTTCTGGTTGGCCTCCCGCCCAAACCATCGGCGCCGATGCACACTTCGCCGAGGCCATGGTCTCGCCCTCTCTACGACTCTACCCTCGGCGACTATTTGACCGGCTCTCGCTCCAACCATCACTGCCCAGTGCCCACGCCACCGCCTTTCCCACTCTCTCCTCTTCCATCGACCCCTTCGAAGGTAACACGCATTTATTCTGAAGCCGGAAATTGAATTTTTGCTTTCCTATGTTTCCTTGCACAATTGAACGTATTAGACATAGGTATTTTTGGTGTAGTATATGTATGTGTTAGGAAATCAAATTTATTTGCTTAATAAGTTTTAATTCTCGTTTCCTTCTGAACCTGGGGGTGCAATTGAGTGATTTGGGAGTCTGTATTGGGTAAACAACTTGCAATCCCGTTTGTTGTGTTGTGAATTTCAGATATCTTGCAGATACATGTCTAGAAGGATTATTTTGATTATAAAATTATATCTTTATCGGCAGCTATTGATCACAAAAGTTTGGCTAGACTCCATTGTCCATATATAGACAATGGAGTGCTGCTGTTTTTGTCAACCTCTATATTCTCTCGTGGATCAAGATTAACATTGATGGCCACTCTGTGACTTCTTGTATGTTTTACTGTTGATTTTTTTTCTTTATTCTGTACTTAGTGGCTTGATCTTGTTTTAATTAAATTATTTGTGACTGGTTTTTTCTCAGGGTTTGATGATTATTAATCGGCTCAGCTGAAAAGATGAGAATTTTTTGCGCAGGAAGAAGCTCTTTGTATTTGTTCTGCTGTTTGTTTGGATGGATAGATATGAAATTTACAATGGTACTACAGCATTGTTTGTGGGGGGATATGCCACATATCCTTGACTTCTGCCACTCATCTGCCCCTTTTCCTCTTGCATTGTCTCATCTGGAATTAGGATATTAGTTGATCTTCTGGTTTCTTTATTTAGATATCTCTGAACCATTTTGTTTGGAAGAATTATTTAAGTTGATGTTCTGGTTCACTGGTTTTCTCTAAGAATTGTTCTGCAGTCTTTTCTGCTGTGTGCTTTCAATTGCAATGAAGAAGCACGTGACCCGTAGAACTTGATTTTCTGCTGCGTTGTGCTGGAAGCTCTGTATTGGTGTTCCTTTTCATTGTTATGATGAGGAAAGATGGTGGTTGGCAAGACATTTGGCCGGTCTTAGTCCTCCATTTCTTTTGTTAAGCGGCGATATATTGGACAGATGGTAGGTAAATGCAACTTGAGGGGTGTATCTAGCATATGATATTATAATTATAATTTATACTACATTTTACTGATTTTTATTTGATCTCTACTTAAGAGTTAATTTGAGCATTTTTTTTATAATGCTTCTGCAGTACCTTGCATAATGTCGGAACAGGAGTCGTTACTCATATTTGAAATAGGTTACAGGCGAACTGGCAGGCTTCTACAATGACAAAATTGAACCACCTACTTGTTTAAATCAGCTGACGTATTTGTATTACTCATTGGAACCACTGTTGTGAACATTGATTGCTATTGTACATAGAACATATTTTCCGGTGAGTTGCAAGGATGTGTTCTGATTTTTAAGTACCCTGGCATTTTTTATTGTTTCATCGCTCTAGTGGCAAAAAGTTGGAGCATATACTCAGGAGAGAGAACCCATGAAAGTTTTAAGCTGTTCAAGGATCTGTCTCTGAATACTCTATGGGGTCTAGAAACATGTGAAGTTTATACTTTACAAGGATGACCTAATAAAAATTGTGTAAGAAAACTGACAATGAAGTCTGATAGAGCATAAGCCTCTGAAGAATGTTCTGTTCTGTTTCCTTTCTGTATCTCTTATGAATAGAAATACAAAATACAATATTGTTTGAGCTTTACTTATGTCAAAATGCAAGAATTTGATTTGTTTACCCCACTTGATGATTCAGTTTTGACATTTAGGATGCTTATCTTTACATTATTTGTCAAGATTATTAATCTGAAACATGAATTTATACTCTGATCTCCCAGCTTCATTTTAAAAATAATTGTAGATAGATTTAAATTAATGATCTTCGTTTCTTTCAATAGTAGTTAATTTGCATTTACATGTTTCAATTCAATTATTCTCACTTGAAATTTTTTATATGAACTATTTCATAGAACATCATATGCATTCCTCATATGTTTTCTACTTATTACCATGGGGAGCTCATGTATCCTGTTTCAGAAGAAAAAGGGGAGCACATGTCTCCCGTTTCCGAGAAAAAAAAGAAAGCATATATGTGTACTTCAGATGTATTGAAGTGAAGTCTAAGTGATATTGTTTGGATAGACTATAATCTTAACACATTTCTGATTGGTATTGGTGACCACAGCCCACAGGCTTGTTAAACTAGATTTGCATACTTCAGAGAAGTATCACCCTTACCAATTAATGACTCATGCTCAGCCCTGTCACCATTGATACCCTTATTTATTATCTTATTATCCTCAACTAACTATTATTGTGTTTTAGAAGCTTAGAGTTCCATATCCTTATCGTAATGCATAAGCATTCAAGTGATTATCAGTTTTTATCGTTTAAAACTATCCATTTTTGTGCAGGATGAGCTATAAAGTATTTAGATGCATATGGAGTATCTAAATCGTCTAATGTGGAGAAATGTTAGGTATGTCAAGCCTCCCTCATTTGTTTCTAAAATATATTCATTTGAAAAGATGTTTCTAGATCACAATATAGAAACCAAAGAATACAGAATGGGAAGCATTGCAGTATTAAATAATGTCAATTATTGTAATTGCTTATGCTATAGGGTGCAGTTTGCTTGTAGCTTGTTTTTAGACTCTGAACCGAAATTTCTTTTCATTTTAATTTTGTTTTTCTAATATTACCTATTATGGGTGCTAACAGGTATAAAGTGTTTGTGCTTTCTCAATGCCACATAAATGCTTTCTTAGTAGATCGTGATCTCTCTTTTGCCTAGTATATCTCAGATATGTGAAACTAAACACATGAGGGGGACTCTTCAAACGCATCTCAGTCTAAGGGCAGGCCATGCCATTGCAACATCTTCAAGGGTGGCAATCATCTCCCCTTCAACTAAGTCATATGAATCTGTTTCTTGCCTCCAACTTTCAAGTGAAGCCATCATGAGTGTGTGATCATAAACTGAATCTGCATAAAAATTATTTAGTGCAGTGTATCACCAATCAAGTGTTTTTGAGTTTTAAAATTTTAAGTTACCCATGTTGTGAACTGTGAAGGGTAAAATATAAGATCGTAATGCATATGGGCTATAGAATTTTTTGCTGCGGAGAAATCGGTATGTGAACCCTTCCTCATTTGTTACTCAAATATTTTTATATGAAAAATGACTGCTAGATCACACTTTAGCAATTAAGAAACAGGGATTTGATGTCATAATTAGATACTAATATATCCTTTCAATAACTATACTTGCGTTTGATGTAGGTTGCAATTTTCCTGCTTCCTTTTTTTTTTGCATCACAATTCCAAATTTCATATAAAATTGTAATTTTTTTTTTGGGTAATTACCTGTATGGTCCATAAAGTTAGGCTGTGTGGTCTGTAAAAGGTTCTTGACCTTTTAATCGAGCTATTAAAGTCCTAAAGTTTAAGCTCTTTCCCAAATGGGTCCTCAACCTTGTAAATGATCTATTAAATTCCATAACATTAAGGAAGTGATTCATATATGGTTTTCAACCTATTAAACATTTTGATTTTTTTTAATGTTGTACTATATAACTTAACGGAAGGGCTGTGTATGAATCACCTGTTTGATGTTAGTGACAATAGTAGATCGTTTAGTAGGTTGATGACCCATTTTGGGGCAGCTTAAACATGGAGAACTTAAATGCCTCAATTGAAGGTTAACGGCCCATTTTTTCTAATGGTGCACTATATAACTTAACGGCTATGCGTGAATCACCTGTTTAATGTTAGAGACATTAGTAGATCGTTTAGTAGGTTGACGGTCCATTTTTTGACAGAACATAAACATTGAGAACATAAATGCCTCAGTTGAAAGGTTAAGGACCTACTTGGGACAATGGACAAGGTCCAAACTACTTTATCCTTTTGTTTATCTAATCTTCTTATTTTGGTTACAAATGGGTAGCGAGTGTTTGCATTTTCTCAATGCTACTTTGGCTTTTGATATTTCTTGTATTTGGTTCATTGGACAAGAGTTGAGTGATTATTTTCTATTTTCTTTTGGTTGCCTTCTTTTAATTCATCAATAAAGAAAACATTTATTTTTGAAAGAAAAACTTACCGATTAAAGGGATTGTTGTTTTTCACGCGCGCGGTGGCAGTCTCTTCACTTTACACTTTGGCATTCATGCACCAATCCCTTTGTGTATAAAAGGGAAGATCCTTCCTCTCTCATTAATATTTTCTCCTTTCACATTTCTTTTGTGGTTGGTTTCTGTAGCCGCTGTGAGATTTAGGGTTTTGAGGCCTTGGTCAGAAGGTGTGATCTTCAAGTTCCACACATTTTTTCAGGAGATTCATATCCCGCTGCCTCATTTCCGCTTCCGATTGGCCAATTGTTGGTCAGCCATTCTGTGTTTGTGATGAACTCTTGATTTGGGGTTCAGTCAAGGTATCCCCCCTTCCTTTTCCCTGTGCCTTTGAAATCTCTGTTTTAGCTAACTCTTCAAATGATATATGGTAATTTCGAGATGAAATGTAGTTGGATTGGTTCAGCACTGTCCTTGTGTTCATAGATTTGATTCTTTGTTTTGAATTGCCTTTATGCTCTTTTTGGTAAATTCGGGTTTAGTTTTGTCGTAGACTGTTTTCAGCATCGTTCTTGTTTTCATTGATTCGGCTATTGCTACAGTAATGCAGAAAAAGTCTTAACTAAGTTGTGCATTCATCAACTCAAGGAGTTTGTTCCCTTAATTTTGAGCCTTGAAATCTCGCCTTTGCTTTTTTATTTGCCAAATACATGTATTTTTTCATCTTCTGTTTTTGAATTAGGAGAAATTAAACAATGAAGGATATAGTAGCTTCGTTGGAGTGTGTTCCAGTCTTTTTTTTGATCTCATGATGTATTTATGGTTTATATATGGTTTTGGTTGAATCCAAGAGAGATAGGTGGATCTATGCTATAGTGTGTGTATACACACACACACATAGGTTATGTTCCATTGAGAATAAATATTTGATTGAGAATTGAGAATTACGTATCTCGGTTTATTATATATGCATTTATGCTTATCTATGCATCTCGCCTTATAATATATTTATTTATGCATTTAATAGTGATGCATCTCTAATAAGATGAGATGTATATATATAATAAGTTGAGATGCATAATTGTCAATCTAATATAGCCTTCTCAGTTGAACAAATACATATAAATAGGAAAAGGATCCTGTATGCACCATTTTATGACATAAGTGCACAGTGTGCAGTTCTGACCCTGTATATATTGCATTTATTCTTTTATTATTCATGAATGGAAAATTCTTACTGAATGGTATGTAGTTATTGAATGAAATAAATTAGCCCCAATTTAGCCACATTCTAGAAAAGAAGTTTGTGATAAGATTGTAGTTTTTCTTAATTAGGGCCAACAACTTTGGTGAAGTATAATAAATCGACTTATCTTGATCTTTCTGGAAGGACAAACCGACAAAGTATCTTCCTTGCTGTATTTGAATAGGTATTATGGGAAGAAATTTGTCGTGTTTTTTTTTTAATGAAGGAATGAGAAAATAGGCCTAATTATCCTTTTTGATAGATGAAGAACAGGAAGAAGATAAATCCTGTCAACTTGATTAATAGAGCCTGAACAATAGGCCTATATGTACAGCCTTAGATCTAGTATAACAAGGAAATGAAAGATAGGAAGGATAAAAACTATCTAAAAATATACAAGATATTATATCTACATATCCTAGAATATCTCTAGAATAATTATGAATAAAATGTTTCCTTAAAGATATTTAACACTCCCCCTCAAGCTGGTTGATAAACATCTTTCATTCCCAGCTTGGAATTTAACCAATGAAACCGTGAAGTATGGAGGCCTTTTGTAACACATCTGCAATCTGCTCATCTGAGGGAATATAAGAGAGAGTAACCAAACCTCCTTCAAGCTTCTCTTTTATGAAGTGTCGATCAATTTCGACATGCTTAGTTCTGTCATGTTAGACTGGATTGTGAGCTATGCTAATGGCTGATTTGTTGTCACACATCAGTTTCATTGGCCCTTCCCACTTCACCTTAAGATCATTCAAAATAATCTGTAGCCATAACAACTCACATAACCCGTGTGCAAGTGCCCTGAATTCGGATTCAGCGGAAGACCTAGCAACCACATTCTGCTTCTTGCTTCGCCAAGTAACCAAATTTCCTCCAAGTAAAATACAATAACCAGAAGTGGACCTCCTATCTACAACTGATCCTGCGTAATCTGCATCTGTGTAAGCTTCAAGAGTAAGGTTGTTTCCTCTCTTGAACAAGATTCCTTTTCCAGGATTGCCAGGATTGCCCTTCAAATAGTGGAGTACTCTGTAAGCCGCCAAAAGGTGACACTCTCTAGGGTCATGCATAAACTGACTGATTACACTAACAGAGTAAGCTATGTCGGGTCTAGTATGAGATAAATAGATCAACTTCCCACACAATCTTTGATACATTTGCTTGTCAACCGGTGCCTCTTCCTTTGCTTCTCCAAGCTTATGATTCGGATCAATAGGCGTTGGAGCTGGTTTACACGCACTCTTACCGGTTTCTTTCAACAAATCTGCAATGTATTTCTGCTGGGATATAAAGATCCCATGAGAAGAGTGAGCCACCTCAATACCAAGGAAGTACTTTAATTTACCAAGCGATTTGATTTCAAACTCAGCTTCCAGTTTTCTCCTTAGATTCTCCTTCTCGAACTCATTGTCACCTATGACAATAATATCATCGACATATACTAAAAGGATGGTTACTCCCCCCGAAGCCGAATGCTTGATGAACAAAGTATGATCCCCTTGGCTTTGTCTATAACCCGCTCCTTTCATGACTGCTGCAAATCTTCCAAACCAGGCCCTTGGTGACTGTTTCAGACCATAAAGTGCTTTCAGACCATAAAGTGCTTTCTTCAGTCTACACACCTTGGTAGGGGCAGGAGGTGTGAAACCTGGTGGCACTCTCATATATATTTCTTCATTCAGTGTTCCATGAAGGAATGCATTCTTCACATCATACTGTAAGAGTGACCAGTTGAAGTGAGCAGCCAAAGATATCAAAACTCTCACAGTATTCATTTTTGCAACAAGTGCAAAAGTGTCTTGATAATCAATCCCATAGGTTTGAGTGTAGCCTTTAGCTACAAGTCGGGCCTTGTATCTTTCCAGTGTCCCATCTGCTTTATATTTTAAGGAATATATCCACCTGCAGTCAACCACATTCTTTCCAACAGGTTTATCAATAATCTCCCAAGTCTGATTTTTTTCTAGTGCTAACATCTCTTCCTTCATGGCTTCTCTCCATTCTCTTATCTTTAAAGCTTCCGAAACAGAAGTAGGAATAGGAATTTGGTTAAGGCTTTGAATGAATTTTTGGTGAGATGGGGAGAAGCGATTAAAGACACATGGTTGGATAAAGGGTATAAGGGCCTTTTTGTGCATTCTCGGGTTCCTTTCCTAAGAGCAATGGGTTGCTCAATATCTGGATGACCACGATCATTAGTTTCAGCATATGTATGGATATTAGGAGCAGATTCCATCCCTTGAGGATTGGCGTTATCAAGGCCAAATTCCGGACTTGAGGGTTGAACTTGCTGCTGGATGAGATCAGTCCTTATTCTCCTGGAATACACATGTGGATAGCTAGGAAGAGAGGGGTTAGGTTGAGGTATAGGTACTGATGCCTTTTGAGGAGTAACGTCCAGATCTAAGTCTGGAAAGATCTCTTGAGGTGGGACATTTTGCTCAAGATCAGAAGGGTTTGGAACCTTGGTTTGGGGATAAAAAGGTGATGTTTCAGAAAATGTGACATCAATAGAGATATATAATTTTTTAGAGGTGGGATTGTAACACTTGTAGCCTTTTTGAGTAGTAGAATAGCCAAGGAAGATGCATTTGACAGCCTTTGGATCTAATTTTCCCCTTTGAGGACCGTGCACATGAACATATGCAATACACCCAAAAACCTTTGGTTCAAGACTCGATGCCCTACAATTTGGATAGAACTCCTCAAGACACTCAATTGGACTTTTGTAGTTCAAAACTTTAGATGGCAGCCTATTTATGAGATGGGTTGAAGTGAGGACATCTTCTCCCCAAAAGGATTTAGGAACATTGTTTGTGAAGAGCATGGCACGGGTAACCTCTAGAATGTGTCTATTTTTCCTTTCTGCAAGACCATTTTGTTGGGGTGTATACACACAAGAGGATTCATGAATAATACCTTGGGATTGGAAATAAGATGTCAAGTACTGGTTGAAGTAGTCCTTGGCATTATCTGTCCGGATCCTTTGGATTTTTGTGCCAAATTGATTTTGAATCATGGAGTGAAAAATGGGAATAATTTGGCTGACATCATATTTGCTTTTGAGGAGATATATCCACATGACACGAGTGCAATCATCAATGAGTGTAACAAACCAGCGAGCACCAGAGATATTAGGCAAAGGAGTTGGTCCCCATATGTCACTATGAATAAGCTGGAAAGGAGAAATACTTCTTTTATTGCTTATAGGAAAGGACACACGGGTATGCTTAGCTAACTCACAAATCTCACATTGAAACTGGGAAGCATCTATTCCTTGACATAACTCAGGGTACAAATGTTTTAAAATATAAAGGGAAGGATGGCCCAAACGGCGATGGTGAAGCCATATGAGCTCATTGTTCATGGTTGTGGATGAAAAGGCACGAGTGGTAGAACTATCCTCAAGCGATTCCAGGTGGTAAAGACCATTCTTTTTCTTAGCAAGTCCAATCCTCTCCCCCGAATTCGGGTCCTGTATAACACCAACAGAAGGTGTGAAAAGAGCATGGCAATTAAGATCCTGTATAACACAACCATTCTTTTTCTTAGCAAGTCCAATCCTCTCCCCCGAATTCGGGACATGGAGCACATTTTTTAGGTTTAATGTGGTGGAGAGGGGAATGGTTCCTTGGCCAGTAACAGTGGCCAATGACCCATTAGCTGTTATGATTTTCTTGTTTTTGGAATGTTGATATGTCTGAAACTGGAGGGAAGATTTGGTCATATGGTCGGTGGCACCCGAGTCTATGATCCATTTTGTGGGATGACATGTTTGGGAAGCTTTAAAGCATGAAGAAAATGAATTGTTACCTGATAAAGCAAGAGAGCATTGACTAGAAGAGTTACCAGATTGGTTTTCAAGAGATTTGAAGAAGTTCCTGAATTTTTCAAAGTCAGCTCGAGTCATCCCTGCCTGAGCATCTACTTGAGAAGCCCCTTGAGTCACCGTATTGGCTTGGGGTCTGGATGAACTTTGGTTGCTGTTCCAATCTCGGCTAGGGGGCTCGCCATGTAATTTCCAGCACTTGTCTTGAATGTGGCCAGATTTCTTGCAATGGCTACACCACCTATCATCTTTCCTTCCAGTCTTGGCAGCAAGAGCAGAACTTTCAACGGGAGCCGGTGTGGAGTCAAGCATTACAGCCCTCCTACTCTCTTCTGCCTTCGCAAGGAAGATAACCTCTTCCAAAGTTGGTAGCTCTTCTCGCCCAAGGATCTGGACCCTGATCGGGTCATATTCAGAGCTTAATCCTGCTAGAAAGATATAAGCTCTGTTCTTGTCTTGATACTTCCTCCATGCTGCAGCATCTTCTTTGCACTTCATTTCAAGAACTTGATACTGATCCAGTTCTTGCCACAAGCTTTGGAGGAGATTACCATACTCAGTGATAGTCTTTTCCCCTTTCTTGGTGGAATAGGACTTGATAGTAAGTTCAAACGTCAATGCCTCATCCTTCGCCTTGGAGTAAGACCTCTTGATGAAATCCCAGACATCTTTCGCAGTCTTCAAGAACATACACGATACACTTACACTTGGTTCCATGGATTCCCATAGCCAAAACATGATCATTGAATCTGTCTCATCCCAAGTGTGAAAGTTTGGATCTTTTTGATCTGGAACTCCCTCGGTCAGATGGTTGAGCTTTCCTTTTCCTTTGAGATAGGTCTTCACAGCCTGAGACCAGATGAGGTAATTTTTTCCGTTGAGTTTGTAGGCAGATTGAAGACTTTGGAATTCAGCCTTCTTTTTTGTGGAAGCAATTTCAGTATCGGGTGTCTTTGACATGGTTGAATGAAGAAAGGCAAAAGCAGCAACAAAGGCTACTGAAGGAAGAGTTTGTCTTCAAAAGAAGAACAAGAATACGACAGCAATGAAGGCTGATTGTCAAAGGAAAAATACAGCAGCAATGAAGGCTGCCCAGATGTGAAAGATTAGAGCAAATTAGGCTCTGATACCATGAAGAATAGGAAGAAGATAAATCCTGTCAACTTGATTAATACAGCCTGAACAATAGGCCTATATGTACAGCCTTAGATCTAGTATAACAAGGAAATGAAAGATAGGAAGGATAAAAACTATCTAAAAATATACAAGATATTATATCTACATATCCTAGAATATCTCTAGAATAATTATGAATAAAATGTTTCCTTAAAGATATTTAACAATAGAAAATTTCTTGTCCTCTTTATGCTCGTGAATTTTTTCTGATTACTGCTAACATCAATACTACCAATGAAGAATGAACTTCATACTGTGGTCTAGTTCTAACCCTGAACCCTAAACGTCTTATCCTTCTTCATTGATATTTTTTCTTGCCCTCTTATGTTTTTGGACTTTTGTTCTGATTGTTGCTACGAATTAACTACATATTGTGGTCTGGTTGTAACTCATTTGTTTGCTCCAAAATCACAAATAATTTATCAGATTCTAATTTTGGTAGGAAAATTTGTCTAAAATAATGAAGTTTCAAGAAATTTTCAATCGTAGTAGAAACTGGTTAAAAATTTGTTGGCCTGATATGATTCTGGTTGAAGATTGAAACAAATTGACTGAAGCGAGAATGTCGGCTTGAGTAACGAAAACATTGATGAGAATCCAATGCCCCGAAAACCCAAGGGTTCCCCCGCAAGGTTCGTCCATGGAGGGTGAGTCTGGGCCTAAGATTAGGCCGAAAGGGACAACAGGTGAATATTCATGTACTACCCCCTTGTTGGTCCCGAGGGACGGAGGAGGCAAGGTTAGCCGAAAGATGGTTATCGGTTCAAGGATGTAAGGTGACCCTGTTTTTTCGGGGTAAGAAGGGGTAGAGAAAATGCCTCGAGCCAATGTTCGAGTACTAGGCGCTACGGCGCTGAAGTAACCCATGCCATACTCCCATGAAAAGCTCGAACGACCGTTAACAAAGGGGGGGTACCTGAATCCGAAACCGACACGGGTGGGTAGGTAGAGAGTACCTAGGGGCGTGAGACAACTCTCTCTAAGGAACTCGGCAAAGTAGCCCCTTAACTTCGGGAGAAGGGGTGCCTCCTCACAAAGGGGGTCAAAGTGACTAGGCCCGGGCGATTGTTTACCAAAAACACAGGTCTCCGCAAAGTCGTAAGACCATGTATGGGGGCTAACGCCTGCCCAGTGCCGGAAGGTCAAGTAAGTCGGTGACCTGATGACAGAGGTGATGTGGCTTGGTCAGAATGCTTATGATGAAACACATAATGCTAAGACATTACATGGCTTAAAGGTGATACAAACTGACCGTTACTGATGCCACAAATTTTAATACCTTTCATATTTCCATATTTCCTAGTTAGTTTAGTTTATTTCCCACTTTCCTGATTGGTAGTTCACTAGTTTGTGCTGATTCCATTTTCTCTAATTCCTAGTTTTCAGGCACTTTCCCATTTTCTCCATGGCCTCTTTGCATTTTAATTATCAAATATTTTTTTACTCCCTCCGTCTCGAAATTTAGGTCGTTTTAGGACTTTATTCTTGTCTTAAAATATATGTCATTTTAGGTTTTCTAGTTAAGGGATAGTAATGAGTATTGATTTGTGTGCTGTTGAGTTTTTTTAAAATTTTGATTGGTTAAAAGATGTAGTGGGTATTAAAAAATAATAAAATTTTATGAAAAAGTTAGTGGAATGATGAAGTTGATTGAAGGGTGAGTGTTTTATTAAAACTTGTGCAAAATCCTAAAATGACTTGACTTTTGAGACGGATGGAGTATTATTTATCAGGATTAGGATTTATTTATTTTCTTTCCATTATAAAAAGGAGGTAGCTGGATTTTTTCCCCCCTCTGTGGGAGGTAAATGTGGACTGATGCCAAAGTGAGAATGTACGTAAGACTTACCATACAAGGTATGTGTAAAAAATAAAAAAGATTTAACCAAGCAAAGGTTAAACTAACAAGGAATCAAGGACTAACAGTAATTCCCTTCTCTACACTGTAAAGTCCCCCCATCCCAACCTATAAAAATGAAAATAAAAATCTCAGTTATATCACACACTGAGGGGTGCTTTTAGATCTCTCCCCTCCATGCATTCAACATTTCCATGACTCACAATTTATTCTTTTCCAAAAGATAATGAGATTCATGTGCTTCCAAGTGTGATAAACTATATCCTTAATTCAAGAAGGTTAGCCTAGAAAAACATGAATTTTTTTCCTAGGATTATTCATATACCACTGTAGTCAAGCATTCAGATTGTCGTCTCTATGCTGGATATGAAGCCATTCAAAAGCACCAGAGCTTGTCTTAATTGAAATACAGATTCTGAGTTTTCCTCATGTGAGATACATGTTTCAGTTTTTATTATTTTTATTCCCTTTGTTTGGTTCCTTCAAAAATGCCCTTGATATCTTTTAGCAAGAGTTGATATGTCGGTATTTTGTCTAAACTATGATAGAGCTAAAGAATCGGGAAGCGCATAAATAACACACATGGAGCACAAAATACCAGAGATGAATCAAAGCCAAGGATAAATCCCTAGGCAAAATAGCCACAATACAAGATAGATTTCTCGATAACTAAGTAAGATTCCTAGTGCCTTATAATCCCTTATGTCATCTACAATTCACATAAGCAAATCCCTGCACAGTTATAACTGTCTAATTCTAAGAGCTACTAATTATGAGTGTATCAAACTATATTTCTGGTCAGTTCGGTTTTGTTTTCAAGAGAGTACCAAACACCACCATTAAAATAGTTTCTATTGAGTGGAAACATAGATGTTGGAGCAAGTCATATCGAAATTGGTCAATTTGGATTGTTTTATATTAATAGAGGCTACTTCTGAAGTTTATATTGTTTTTTGGTTCTGATTGAATTGTTGGTAGAGTTTCTAAACAGTTTCTCTTTCTAATCTTATTTGCCTATAATGAGTAGTAAGTATTTGACCAAACCAAACAGATGTCACTTAAAACTCTTGTTGCTACATATGGAGTAATTGATATATACAAGGGTTTACTGCTTATTTTCTATTTGATGTTTTTTAAACCGTCAATGATCAAAAGCATTGATTTCAGAAAGAATAAAACTTGCTAACTGTAAAAAGGGTTGCTATTCACGCACGGTGGTACGCTCTCCACTGTACAATTTGGCATTCATGCACCAGTCCATTTTACATTAAAGGATATATCCTTTCTGTCACACCGCTGTTTCTCCACGAATTGTCTCTTTCTAAGTTTACTTTCTGTAGCCGTTGTTACATTTAGGGTTTCGAGGATTTGGCCACCACCCTGATTTTTGAGTTTCACATTTGAGATTTGGGTTTTCTGGGGATCATTGATCAGGGAACAGAATTTTTTAATGGTGTTTTAGAGTATTCACTACCTCACCTATCATATTTCTGCGTTGCTGTGCCTACTGTTGTTAGGAAGGGATTCTGTTTTTGTTTGGAATTCTTAATTGGTGGTTGTGTGAAGGTATTTTCCCTGTTTGCTTTTAATCTACCTTTGAAGTCTGTTTTAACCCTTTTCTTAATTTTTTGGTCGTTTCAGGATGAAACTTTGTTCGATTGTTTGAGCGCGTTCGTGTTTTTGTTGTAGATTGTTTTTGGTATCATTATTGTTTTCATAGATTTAGTTAGTGTAATTGATGGAACTAAGTTTTGCATTTGTAAAATTAATGAATTTACGCTCTTTAACTTTGAACTTGAATCTGACATTTTCTTTTACTTACAATTTTTTTCATCATTTATTAGTCTTCATTGGAATATGTTGAAAGATCTGAAAAGGCATAGTCGGATTTTCATACTGATTATAAGTTAGCAAATATTTAGTTTTGTTCTGATGGCGCTCTTATGTTTCAAATGTGGTTATCATTAAAGATGAGAGATATGTGGAGTGTGGACCTATCCTATATTTAGATGATGTTTTTTTTTTAATAAAAAAATTTGGTATCTTAGTGTTAATGGAAACTTCTCTTTGATTAGGGTGTCTTCATTTTTTCCTTCATATTTATCCAATTTAGGGGCATGTTTGGTAGCATACGGTTTCATTACAAGGCTTTTGTGCTTCATATGATAAATGAATATGGCTTATTGAGGGTCTATTTGGCTTACATTAACACACCCTATTGAGGGTCTATTTGGCTTACACTCTTATGCTTCATATGATAAATGAATATGGCTTATTGATACAATTGATAAGGGAATTATTTGTTGGTATGGAGGTCTTTTATGTCATAATGCATGCTCGCCAAACAGACTGAAGCTACCTTTTTCAGAACACTGTTTACAATATCAACATGTCTTTCCAAACACACCCGAAGTAAAAGAATCTGTGATAAGATTGCAGTTTCGTGTTTAGGATCAAGTGATCAACAACTTTGGACAACTATAAAAAATCAACTTAGCTTGATCATGCCAGAATGGTGATGCTTAGTTTTGTTATTTTCTCATGGTTTTTCTAACTGCTCCCTAAAGGAAAGGTTAGAAAACCCGATTCTATTATTCAAAGTAGTTTGTTGTTGAGCTTCCCTTAAAATTCTGGGGTTTAATAGGTAGAAATGGGATGAGAACCGGTTATGCTTTATCTGTTTCTGGAAGTCATGAGAGTGTCCTTGTTATTCCTCATTTGTAAAAAAAATTACTCATACTTTATGCTTTTGGATTTTTTTGGTGATGCGACTAACTTCAATGTTTCCAATGAATTTCGTAGCATTGTCCCAGGATGGACAAATTGGATCCTTATAATGGTTATTTCATCTGGTTTCTGTAAGCATTAATGTCTTTTTAAACATGCTTGAAACCCCATTTGTTTTATCATCGAGTTGCATTGATGTCCTATTAAAACATTCCTCTTTCCTGTGGCTCTTAGCTTGCTCAAACAGAACTTATGTGGTCCCTTTTTCACAATTGAAGTGCTGTTATGAACACCTTGATTCAGTTTGCCTTGATGCACCTTCTTTTCTCTATGCTGTAAGCGTACAGCCGGTTCTTTATTTGCGATTGGTTTGTAAACTTTAGGTTACCTTTCATTAATGGAGACATCTCAAAGGAGTCCCTTTCAATAATGTAATTTCAACGCAGTTATCACCTATGTCAACAAATTCAGTCATATCATTGATAAATTTTCCTTTTGCTATCATCCACTCGATTCTGAGCATAGCTTTCTTCATCTCCAGCTTTTCTCAAGTATGCAGATTATTTGACAGCTTTCCATGAAACCCCGGACATTGCCATTACGTCATTTGTTAGTTGGCAACAAACTGATCTGCGTCTCCTAATTATGCAGTTGGTGTGGTTAATGTTATAACGTCCTTGAAGCAGAAAGTCGAAAAATACACCGTGTTGAACTTTACCTATATCCTCACACTCCAGGAAGGCTGTAGAAAAGAAAGGATTAGTTGATTACACTATGTCAGCAAGTACCAAACCCTCTAACCAAGATAGAGTCAAGCAGAAAATGCTCATTAAAAGCTACATGCGTCCCATCCTGAATGTTAGCCCAGGACCAAGGGACCCCTCTATCCTCACACTTCAGGAAGGTCATAGATCCTCCCAAATCTGGGAGAATGAGGTATACTCACTCACCATTTATTGTTTTATTTTCAAACTACACTATATTTGTAATAAATTGTCTTTGATATTATTGATACTCCTTTTTATATGTAATGTGAACTCTAAAGCAGGATATACTGCATACCAAATTGCGAGTTCGATGTGGCCGAGTGTGGATTCCCCATCACAACCTTCACCGTATCATCATGGATGCTGGTTTCCTTGGGATCATGCAGATGCAGCCAATACAGCTAGATCATGCGCTCATGACGGCTTTAGTTGAAAGATGGAGGCAGGAAACACACACATTTCACTTTCCTGTTGGAGAGATGACTATTACTTTGGAGGATGTCGCAATGCTGTTTGGTCTGCCCATTGATGGATATCCGGTAACAGGTTCTCATAATTGTGACTGGGTTCAATTGTGCAAAACAGAGCTTGGGCTGACTCCAGGTGACGATGATATTACGGGTTCTAGCCTGCAACTTAGATGGCTCAGTGATAATTTTAGTGAGCTTCCAGGAGCGGAGGACTATGATGCTGAAATATATAGAACCATGATTAAACGTTTTGCCAAGGCGTGGTTACTAGCTATCATTGGAACGGTGCTATGCCCTTCTTCAAGTGGTGATACAGTATCATTGTCATATCTTTTGCAATTGGTTGACCTTACAAAGGTCATCAAATACAGCTGGGGTAGCGCAGTCTTGGCAAACTTGTACCGCGGACTATGTCGTGCTACCAGGCGAGGAGCCAGGGAATTGTCTGGGTGTGCTTTGTTGTTGCAGGTTCATTTCTTCGTTTCTTTGTCTCTCTTTCTCACCTGTTCAATATCTCCATCTTTCTTTTTATGTGTCATTATGTACATGTTTCATTTATAGATAGTTCCATTGATATCATGACACTGTAGTTGCTGTCGGCTATGATGCAGTTATGGTCATGGGAAAGGTTACACATTGGGCGTCCTGAAGTTGTCGAGGCAGGGATCCCCCCACTCAATAGTGAAAATAGAAACAATGGTGTCAACGGTCGTGGTGAACATGAAGATGTTCATGCTGTCATCCTTCATCCAGACATAGCTAACAGTCCAGATGCGCTAGTTCCTTGGGGACATAGGTACAGTCAAATGATGTAATGCTGTGATATTAAATTTATGAAATTTTTTTAGCGCATGATTATATTCCATACCAGGTGGGGAAGGCCAAGAACATTTGTTCACAACCCTCGAGGTCTACATTATTATAGATCAGAGTTAGATTCACAGAAATCAGACGAGGTAAGTTTAAATCTTAATGTACTACCTTATGGTAAATATCAGAGATGGATGTAAAAGATAAATTAAAATTTTCTCCTCTGCTTTCATCGAGTGCCAGGTTAATTGGCGGCCGTATGAGACCGTCAATGAAGCCGAAATCTCACCACTGTGCTTCTCGGGCCAGGATATTTGGCGTGCCAGGGTCCCGCTGATATGTTATAATGTGGTGGAGTGGCACTTTCCGGATCGAGTGCTGCGACAATTTGGTTTGCCCCAAGGGATCCCAATCCCTTGTGATACTGAACTCAAACTACACAAAATAAACAAGCGAGGCCGGCACAACGAAGGTTGGGAATGGGTGCATTGTAATTATGTGAAGGTGTGGGAAGAAAGGCGGGTTCGTGTTGAAAACTCGCGCCAAATTGTTCAGGGCGATAACGGCAGGGATAAATACTTACAGTGGTATCGGAAAATCACTCGGCTGTTTGTTGCCCGGCCCGAGGTTCCCAATCAACCAAAACCGGACTTAAAGTATCACAGCAAATCTGCCTTGTGGCATAGAATGGTATGATCTTGGTTCTGCTCGTTATTGCTTTTATTTTGTTAGAATTAATCACTGAATCCTCGGCTAATGATATCTCGATAACTAGGTTGAGACACTGACCAAGATTGCTCAAAGATGTGCAACGGGAAGTAGAGATCCGAGCAACACCAGACAAGGCTACGCAGACATCCGCTCGATGTGCATCTCTACCTTGGCCAGTGTGGGAGAGCTTGAACGTGTGGCTGATCTTGGAGAACCCGTCGTACCTCCTGCTCGTCAAGCAAAAGCTCAAGTGATGGAAAGAGGGGAATCGTCTAACGGACCATCCCGTCCTCTCCAACAAACCCAAGAGACCCAAGTGAGAGAAAGAGGCAAACCGTCTAATAGCAGACCATCTCGTCCTCCCCAACCACCTCAAGAACCCCGAGTGAGAGAAATACGTGAGTCGACTAGCAGACCAATCCGTCCTCTTCCCCGAACTACCCAAGAAACTGCAACCACCGGGGTGCTTCTGAGAAGAGAAGACACATCTGGAAAACAAGTTGGTGGCGGTAGTGCACACAAAAGAGTAAGGCGTGATTAATTTTAACTAACTGGTGTTTATCAAGCATTTAGAGATATGCTTATTTACTGCCCTTGGTTGAGTTTTAAGAATGCTGGAACTATATATTTATTTTAAAAGCTGCTTAGCCTGTTTGAACAACGCTTCTTGTTTTGCCTGCTTAATGCTTGGGTTGGGCCATGCCCGTGGGAGACATTGAGCGTGTACTTTTGAGGCATGATTCGCTACAAAGATGGCTCGGGCCCCTACTGTTTAGAACGGGTCCGGCTCCGGTACCGTTTCAATTGAAACTGTATTATGTATTTGGGCTATTCTCCACCCTTGAAACTAATGAACGGCTGAGATCATTCTACATTTCAAATAAATCAATAAACCAAGTAATTTTACAAAACAGTAAAACGGCAAGACGACTCGACTAGTGAAGAGTATCCTCCTTCCCCATTCTTATGGCGATGACTCGACTACTGAAGACAGTAGGGTTGGCATGGTATGGTTACCACAAAAAAAATGGTGATTAACACGTACCAACCACAAACTAATGGTACGCAAATTTTCATACCATGTACCAACCACAAGTCATAGTTACCGCATATGTGATAACCACGATTTGTGGTTACCATCGGTACATTACCATGGTTATCAAGCTTTAATTTTGTTTGTATTTTTTTTTGAAACCTCTTAGCTATCTTTCGGTGGTCATCAAAGTTATCGAACGGAAAATCATGATTACAAAAAATAATATGGTTAACATCTTTTAAAAGTTCAAATAAATCAAGTTCACAACCTAAAGTACAAATCAATTTAAACCAACCAAGTTCAAAGTCTTAAAGAAACAAACAAAGTTCAATTGTTCAAACATTCAAAATTTTCCTGCAAGTTCAAACAAAACAAGTTCAAAGACTTCAAACATTCAAAATGTTCCTATTATTTCTAGTAGAAAAAATAGAAATGACCAATTTAGGACAAAATTAAAATACAAAATATAAATTAAAAACTTAAAACTCAAAGTTAATAACAATAAAACATTATATAAACAAATTAATATATATATACTCGGTAACCATGGTATTCAGGTTTCATTACCATTACCGTACCACCTTCACGTGGTTACCACCATGTTGGTTACCAACATAGGCGGTTTGTGGCTGGTACGTGGTTGGTATGGTAATTTCCATACCATTTGCCATCCCTAGAAGACAGTCAGACGACGCCACTGGTGTTGGTGTGTTGCGGGAGGGAGGATGCCGACAATAGGTATGTAAGTATGTTTATCCATTAATTTGTGGGGATTTTGAGAAAATTAGGGTTTATGGGTTTGAAAATTCGCAAATTGTGGTTGAATTTTGTGAAATTGAATGGATTCATAGGTGAAATTTAGGGATTTTTGGGTTTCATGGGTTTGAGAAAATTAGAGTTTATCAACCAGTTGGGAAATTCACGATTTGTGGTTGAATTTGTGGATGAAGTTCCAAACTTCCAAACATGTTTCTTTAGGGATTTTTTCGGTTTTATGGGTTTGAATTTGATATTAGGTTTCTGTATTGAATTTCTGGAATTGGAATGGAATTGAATTTGTGGAATCAAAAGACTATTTGGTTTCTTTATTATGAAAATTGCAATTCAAAAGAGTGTGTTGACTACTCATGAAATCTGATGTCATAAAATTTGCACCTGTGAAATTATTGGTGGTGTGGAACTGAAATGAAGAAGATGACAAAAACCAGGAAGTTAATTTCAGATTTAAAGGTATACTCCCTCCGTTCGGCAAAACTTGTCGTTTACTATTAATGCGCGCTTTTTTACAACGATAAAAACTATATAAAATATTCATTTTTTTATAAATTTTTTTTAACAAGTTTGTACTTTTTAATAATAACTACGAAGTTGTTAAAAAAATTATTAAAAAAACTCGATATTTTATATAGTTTTTATCTCCTAAAAAAACGTGCATGAATAGTAAAGTGTCAAGTTTTTCCGAACGGAGGGAGTATTAGTTAAAAAAATTAGCCTATTAGCTCAAATAGTAGAGCGGTGTGCTCATGCACAAAGATGCTGGTTCAAGTCCCGCACAGGCTAATGTTGTAAAATTTGTTGAGTATACACGGATAGACCCAAAGTTGCAGATTAGATACAAATGCTACAAATTGAGTTTGGTTTACCACACATGGTAGGCACAACAAGACTAGTTTACATTTGTAAGTCTGAATTTTAAGAAAAAAAAAACACTAATTATAACAGAAAAATGTTAAGATTTCATAAAACTTGATTGAAAAAGATATAATTCAAGCATAAGCAATATATAGTAAAAAATTCTTTAAACTAATTCTGAAATCTCAATATAAGTTTCATGCATGATGATCACCGTCTTAATGAAGGAGTTTCATACTAACAGTAAAGTATCATATTTATCTTAGAGAGTGAAATGATTCCAATAGTTAAATCCTTGTGGAGGTTTTGATTTGAATAATTTGTTTCTCAATGTTAAATCATTCAAGAAACTCGTTTTTCCAAAAACACACCACATCTGTTATACAATCATTAAATTTCTTCTCTTTCTGTTTCTTGAATTGTATATGAGAAGACCAAGATCAAGGAGGTAGATGGCAACAAGGGTTTGAATGGGAGAGCAACAAAGGCAAAGTGGAAAAAGCCAGGAGCGGGCTGGTTTAAAATAAACTGTGATGCAACAGTCGAGGAAATAAAGGAAGGCAAAGTTAGTGGGGTAGCAAGAGGAAACGACAAGATGTCGGTTTGGGTGGCAGCTAGGGCCTAGGGGTAGCGTGGGCTGATTGGATGTCGAGCTAGCGCAAGCAACAAGGGGAAGCGGCTTTGTAGGGTATGCAGATTGCATTGGAATATGATATGGATCACGTGATAATCGGATCCTTATTAATTAGCAAGATCAACAATCAGAACTATGGTGGTGGTTTTGATCATTAGCTCCTCTTAATTATGATTAATCCATTCCTATAAATATGGATTTATAGTAGCAGAAAACACAATTTCATGATAGTAAAAAACAATAGTCAACAGACTGTTTTTGTTGTTCAACACAGATAACAGTGAAAATGCCAAAAAGAATAAGCAAAAGGAGTGCAGTTTGAAGAGTGACGACTTTGTTTAGATCAACGTAGAGACACCAACATCACCAATGGCTTATGTAGTGTCCACTTGTGTCACAAGCATAAAATTTTATAATATTAGCCCATGCAGGATTTGAACCTGCATCTTTGTGCACGAGAACAATACTCTGCCATTTGAGCTAATAGACTTGAATTTTGTAAATAGAATTAGCCATAATAAGTATGAAAAAATGAAAATGCCATGACAATTGTGAGAAATACCATGATAATTGTTAGGGGTGGGTACAAATCCCGCAAATCCCGATCCCGGTGGGATTTAGGACAAAATAGCGAATCCCGTCCCGCAAAAATTATGCGGGACGAAACGCGGGACGATCCCGGTGGGATCCCGCAAATCCCGTCCCGTCCCGCATATAATAATAATAATATTAATAATAATAATTTTTATAACAATAATAATATTATTATAATATTATAGAATAATAATAATATATTATTAGTATTATTATTTTGAGAAAATATTATTTATAACTATAATAATAATTTTCAATTTATAATAATATTATTATTATATAATATTATAATATAATTTAATAATAATATTAATTTATAATAAAATTATTATTATTATTATTATTATTATATCATATTATATTTTTTTCTTGTAAAGTATAATTATTTTATAATAATAACAATAAAAATAAGTAATATTATTTTATTTTATTTTTAATTATAATGTGGGATTATTATTATTATTTTATTATTATTATTATTATTATTATTATTATTATTATAAAAAACAGATTACAAGAAATTAGTGGGCAACCGAGATACTATCTGGGCACCCACTTCTTTAGCGATAACAAAGCCAAGTCTAGTAAAAATATAACGTGCAGCACGAGCCCCAGCATCCTAAGATACCGAAAATTTCTGAATCCGCTTCAGCAATGCAACCGCATCTGTATCCAACTCCCCCAATGAAGAGAATGAGAAGGGTAGGAAACCATAACCAGCCGCCGTACACAAATCTCGATACTTGACACACTTACATCGAGCAGCATCAACAACAGCACGACCAGGCATAAAGTCAGAAATTCCAGACTGAGTCATTGGAGAGGATCCCATCAGATCGACACACACATCCCGCCCATTTAGAGTTACAAGAGGCAAATAGCTAATTAAATACGGTATTCTTCCTAACTATCAATCGATAATTAGACAATATTGGTAAATCTCGTCTCAATTCCTTTCCGTCCTGATCCAGTAAGATAATGTAGCCAAATATGTTGAACATTATAATTAATTATACAATCATTGTATGAATTAATAATAGTATTATAATATTAATATTATTATTATTATTATTATTATTATTATTGAATAATATAGTTGAGAATAATACCGTATTCAACATATTATACTAAATAATGAATTATGAAAGCATTTTTTCACTTTGCAAATTTATATAATATTTTATTATTTTTATATGCGAGACAAGGCCCGTCCCGTCCCGTCCAGACACCATCCCGTCCCGATCCCGTCCCGAAAAAAAAATGTCAATCCCGTCCCGAAAAAATTTCGCGGGACAAGACCCGTCCCGTCCCGTGCCCACCCCTAATAATTGTGAGTAGAAGCTACTACTTAGTAACCACAACACTACAATAGAGAAGTCAAGTAGCAATGAGTTCTCATGCTTTCTTAGAGAGAGAATGGTCAGTTTCACAGTGGCCATATAAATATACATGTAAGCTCTTTTAGTATTCCATTCCATATTAAGAAGAAGATAGAAAATATGAATGAGATGGAGTTAAGACTACATTTTTTAACATTACATTACTTACGGATATTGCAATAATTCTTTAAACTACCAAATACTTCACAATAACCATTCAACAATGACAGTAAAGATCATAACAAACAGTATAATAATAATCCACTCACCAAATTCAACAACAAATCACCAATTTGAAACCCACGAAACCCAAAATCCCTAATTTTGACATATCAATAAACTAAATTGCATAAATAGACACATTATATTAATTTTCTCAAATTTTATTTAGTTTGCCCATGGGTGGTTAGGTGTAATTCTAATCTGGGCATGTGTTTTACATTATGATGGAATTAGACAAAGGAGATCAATTAGATTAACTAGGGGTGGGCACGGGACGGGACGGGACGGGATTGTGCCCGGACGGGACTTGTCCCGCGAAATTTTTTCGGGACGGGATCGGGACGGGATTGACATTTTTTTTTCGGGACGGGATCGGGACGGGATGGTGTCTGGACGGGACGGGATCGGGACGGGACGGGCCTTGTCCCGCATATAAAAATAATAAAATATTATATAAATTTACAAAGTGAAAAATGCTTTCATAATTCATTATTTAGTATAATATGTTGAATACTATTCTCAACTATATTATTCAATAATAATAATATTAATATTATTATTATTAATATTATAATACTATTATTAATTCATACAATGATTGTACAATTAATTATAATGTTCAACATATTTGACTACATTATCTTACTAGATCAGGACGGAAAGGAATTGAGACGAGATTCACCAATATTGTCTAATTATCGATTGATAGTTGGGAAGAATACTGTATTTAATTAGCTATTTGCCTCTTGTAACTCTAAATGGGTATAATAATAATAATAATAATAATAATAATAATAATAATAATAATAATAAAAATAATAATAATAATAAAAAAATAAAATAAAATAACATTACTTATTTTTATTGTTATTATTATAAAATAATTATACTTCAAAGGAAAAAAAATATAATATGATATAATAATAATAATATAATAATTATTATAATAATTTTATTATAAATTAATATTATTATTAAATTATATTATAATATTATATATTATTATTATTATTATTATTATTATTATTATTATAAATTGAAAATTATTATTATAGTTATAAATAATATTTGCTCAAATAATAATAATAATATTGTTATTCTAAACAAATATTATTATTATTTTTATAAATGGAAGATTATGATTATAATTATAATTATAATATTTGCTCAAAATAATAATACTAATAATATATTATTATTATTCTATAATATTATCATATTATTATTATTATTATTATTATTATTATTATTATTATTATTATTATTATTATTATTATTATTATTATTATTATTATTATTATTATTATATGCGGGACGGGACGGGATCGGGACGGGATTCGCTATTTTGTCCTAAATCCCACCGGGATCGGGACGGGACCGGGACGGGATCGGGATTTGCGGGATTTGTGCCCACCCCTAAGATTAACTAAAGAAATCTTCTAATTTCTAAAGTACAATAGGTTTACTTGAAATTGCCCACAAATGGCAAATTTAAGCCCCAAACCCCAAATTTTATCAAAATCCCCAATTTGATACACATACCTGTCGCCCCTCACACGAGAGAACGACGATGGCGCCACCTTCTTTCCATGTCCAGTTGCCGGCATCGTCCTCTAGTCAATTGATATACTTTCGATTTACCATTTATGAGCACAAATTTGGGTGTTCGAAAAGGCCGGCTAGGATCATTGATAGATGGGTAAGAGAAGATTGAAAGAGAGAGGGGGAAGGTAAATTTCTTTTTTATATCGAGTATATATAAAATAAATAGGCAAAATGGTCATAGATAGACCATTTTTGCCAAACTTGCACAGATAGCACACACGGAAGGGAAAATTTACAAAAATAAACCCTTTTTCAAAAAGCCCAAATAAATAAATAGTGACTAATCCTTACCATTGGTTAAATCAAAGGGTTTGATATGGGTCAAACTGTATGCTACAGTTAGTTAGTGGGTGTTTTCTCCCCACCTCCTCCACCTTCATTCAAGGGGTGGAAGAGGTGGAAATTCCCTCCACCATCCTTTCCATTTTCACTAGTCTAACGAAGCAAGAAATACTCGATAAAAAATTCGAATCTTAATGTATTTTTTTTCTTGGATCAATCCTGTCCAATTTTTTCCATTTCGAACTTTTTGGTGTAGGTAGGAGATTCAACAAAACTTTAATATTCAATATTGAAATTCAAATTTGGCTTTTAGTGCTTGCTGCCCTTGGATCGTTTGTTTGTGTGCTAGTTTTTGTAAACCTTAATTTGACGATCCTCATGTTGTTTCGGTATATTAGTTTGAGGCATTTGATTTGTTAAAGCAACCTTAATGTCTTCTCAATTGACCCTTCTGCAAGGGAATATCATTTATCGGTTATTTGTTGTGTTTTTATTGTTGAGATAGATTCAACAAACATGATTTGCATCCATAGCACATGTTTTCAATTGTATGTGTAACAATGTTGTTCTACATGTTGAGTTTATTGGTATTTAGTTTCTCGTATATTTTTCACCTTTGGTCTGTATTGATTCAATCTGACTTTTTTTCTTGAATAGAGAGATACAAATGCCCTAAGTGTTGAAAACAAAGAAGTACAACTACGATTGCACCATCTCGTCCAATTCAAACTATTATGGAATACCATAACAGTTAATCAAAACTTAAAGGTACAAAGGGCATCACAATGGATGATCACTTGTTTGAGAGGGTCGGGGCAAGAAATATAGGGTTAGGTTTTTAGGGTTTTGACTAGACATGAGCTGACATGCACCACCCGTCAGGCACCGCCCAACCCGCCCGGCTAAATTTACGGGTTTGGATAAGGTAATTGGCCCAAGCGAGCTGCTAGGCTCAGCTCGGTAGGGCCAAAGGGCCGAGCTTTGAAAAAGGATAAAGCTCAAGCGGACCGGTAGGCCCGACCCGCTTATATATATAGAATAACTTTCTAGTGAAACAACCTCTTATCATGTAACGAGAGGACAATTGTAGACCACTAGATCTAAAACATTCAACGACTCCTATGGATAAAACCTCCCTCTCAACTCTCAATCGTTGTATCTGATTGAATTTGCTTTTTGGTTTTATCATAATTTTGGAATGTGAACGGAAAAACTTACGTTATGAATTTGCTTAATTTGATTGTGAATTTGCTTACTTCCATTTCTAGTTTATATTAGTTTATTATAGTTCTCAAGATAATCATATATGGGATAGTCTTGAATTACCCGCAAAACTACACAGTATTCATATTTAATGTTAAATATGAATACTAGGTGGTTACACGGTTAAGCGTAGAGATGAAATATCTGATATTTTACTTGGAACCACTAAACACTAAATATGAATATTTGATAATTTATATATGAATAATTACATAATAAAATATGAATATTAACACAATATGGGAATAATAGTTTTTGGTTACCTGCTTTAAGCGATTAACATCCTAGTATTCATATTTAACGTTAAATATGAATACAAGGTAGCTATACGCTTAAACAAGAATTTTTAAAACTAATCTAGACCATTGGTTTTCTTTCATCCAAGGGCCTAGATTTGTCCCCCCGTTTCATGGTAAGGAGTGTACTCACCGGAAAGTCCCCTATATATATATATATATATATATATATATATATATATATATATGGAGTGGTTCCAGAGTGCACACCCCTTAGGGTGTGCATTGTGCACAAATATTATTCGGTGAAATGTGAAACATTATTCGGTGAAATTTTAAGCATTATTCAGTGAAATGTGAAACATTCTACCGAACTCTGTTATGTTTTTTTTTCCGTTCAGTTTAGATGAAAACGTCCCAATTCTACCGAATAATGTTTAGTTTTTTTATTTATCCATTTCAAATAAAAGAAACCTCAATTCCCTAAACAATAGTTACAATTTATATGGAATGCCTCAAATTTCACCAAATAATGTTTTACATTCCCCTAAACAATACTCACATTTCACCGAATAATGCTTCAAGTTTCACTGAATAATGTTTCACATTTCACCGAATAATATTTTGTGCATAATGCACATCCTAAGCCTTGTGCACAAGTTACCCATTCTCTCTCTCTCTCTCTCTCTCTCTCTCTCTCTCTCTCTCTCTCTCTCTCTCTATATATATATATATATATAGGGAGTGGTTCCCTTGTGCACACCTCTTAAAGTGTATTTAATGCACAAATTCTAACCGTAGATCTGGATGGATTGGATGGACTAGATTAAAATGAATTTATGCCATTTTTTAATAATGTGAAGTGGGACCCGCATGCTAAATTAGTCTTACTCTCCCACTAGAGGGGCGCGTGTTTGTACGGCATGCAAGCAAAGAAGTGTCTGTGGGATGTGCATGTTAATAAAATCCCTGACAAGGTAGTGGGCCCCACTAATTAATTAAAAAAAGAAAAGAAAAGGGTGTGAAATCATATCTATTCAAATCAATGATTTCCGATTTGAATGTAGAAATTAGTTATTCATATCTTTGTTAATCGTAAAGAATGAGATTTAGATTTTGATAAAAACAAACACATAAATTGATTCACAATATCGGTTGATTCAAAGTTACGTTCGTTTTAAAATTTTGGAAATTTCACCGAATAATGTTTCGCATGCTACCGAATAATATTATGTTATATTTTTCCATCCAATTTAGATCAAAATTTATCAATTCCAATGAATAATTCGCCGCATGATACCGAATAATGTTTTATTTTTTTTCCATCAATTTCAGATAAAAGAAATTCAAAATCCCTAAACATTACTTACTATTTATACGAATAATGCTTCATATTTCAACGAATAATGTTTCACATTTCACCGAATAATTTTCAGTTGTGTCATTATACTCGCGTGATGAATGTTTTTTACGTTGTTCCTCAAACCAAAAACTTCACATACTGATGAATAATGAGTCAAATTTTACCGAATAATTGACAAACTCATTACCACTAGTAATGAAAAATCGACGCATACAACTAAATAATCGACGAATAATTAATCAAATTATGCATCTCGAAAACCTTACACTAAATTCAACACTTACATCTGAATAATTCTTAGAAAAAATAATACGGGAATCATGATAACGATGCTCCGCCCCACCCCACCCCACCCCACCCCACCCACGCCCGTCTTCAACACCAAACCTTTTTTCACACAAAGCAAATTAATAGAGCAACTTCAAATGGAGATGGAGACTGAATAAAAAATAAAAAGGTATTCATAACTTGAGGTCTTGACCTTCGATATTCCTTCAATTCCAACAAATAAAAAGTACAAATAGAACAATTCCAGAACCTTTAAGGCTAAATGTTCAAAATACCTACAGAAAGCCATAGATTGAAGCTTACCCATTAATGGAGGTCTGATTCTCGACGATAGCACCAAATCAAGACCACAACCGCCTCCTTGCAGCCTCCTAGACTCAATTCGCACAGACACCGGCTCGATTCGCCAAGTCGACTAGATTCGATCCTTCAACCGGAGAGCTTGGCCTTCAAAGTGGCCTCCTGGAACGCCGTCTCAACGTCGCCTCTGATTCGCCCTATTTGCCGCCGCAAGGCCCCTCGCCGTCGGTAAAGAAGACAATTTGGTGAGGATGGTGGAAGCTCGCTCTCTTTTGGTCGACGGGGAGAAGAAGACAATTGGGGAAATAAAAACCTAACCCCCAATTGTCTCACGCGCTTCACGCATATACTATGGGCTTGAAGATTGGTTTTTTGTTTATTTTTTAAAAACACATGGGCCACGTGGACGGTTTTCAACCCTCTATTTCATTCCGATCAAGGGTTCAGATCTGTGCACAAAATACACCCTAAGGGGTGTGCACAATATACCCATACTCTCTCTCTCTCTCTCTCTCTCTCTCTCTCTCTCTCTATATATATATATATATATATATATATATATATATATATATATATATAATGTGGTTGAAATGTTAACAAGTCATACGGTGTTAAATGTTAACAAATATAGGACGTTGATCGAATCCAAATGAAAGGTCATGATTAATCCTGGTCGGTTTTCAATTCAACTCGCATGGGGAAGGCGTGTGCAACACAATCTCTTGGAGAAAACGTTGAAATACTGGTATGGAGAAATTTGGGGACCACTTTGTTTTTTATTTTTATTTTTATTTTTCCAATTTTTATCCATTTTCTTTTATAAAAAAAATATTCTATACACTTGAATCAATCACATCCATACCTTAAGGATTCATCAAGATCTCACAAATATTCATCAACTATTGTCAAAGATTCATCCATAACTCATATTTATTCATCAAATCTTCATCCAATATTCATCAAGATCTAACAATTTTTTTTATTAATAAGAATTCATAAAAGATTTATCAACATCTCAAACATATTCATCAATTTTTCATAAAAGATTCACATTGACAACCCATTCGATTCAGTAATACTTTACAATCTTCTTATAAATCACCAATTGTTCACCCATCAACAACCCATTCGACTCAATCATACCAATTTCAACTACTTTCATCAGGATAACACAAATTATTAAGCTAATTTCATCATTAATCAACCGATTGAAAGTGGGATTCACCAAAACCCTATCCGACATTGAGGCTTCGATCCTTGCTCGTTTGCTACGACAATTTTAGGTATGGGAAGATGTTGTTTTCAGTCCAATATCAGCTCGCGGTGGTTGTTCTTCAAAGTCGTCACTATTGTCTGCTTGATACACTGCCCGTTTCCCTGTTTACTTATTGGAAAAATGCTTCGTTCCCTCATGTAGCCATCATCTTCGTGCCTGATTGACACATGAATGAGATCTCACAATTATTCATCCAGAATTCATAAACGATTCATCTTGATCTCAAAGATATTCATCAAATATTCATAACAAGTTCCAAGTTTCATCAAATATTCATACACACCTAGTAAATATTCATAACACGTTCCAAATATGTCAAATATTTCATAAACTTGCAATCAATCACGTACATCCATACCTTAAGGATTCATCAAGTTCTCACAAACATTCATCAACTATTAATGACATATTCATCCATACCTCATATCTATTCATCAACTATCCATCTAATATTCATTAAGATCACAAAATTATTTATGAAGAATTCATAAAAGATTGAACAAGATCTCAAAGATATTCATCACTTACTCATAAAAGATTCACACACCAGATGGTTTATCTATCTCAATTTACCAACTTATCACAAGTCTTCGTCAAATATTCATCCATATCACAAAATTTGTCACAAAATTTTTGATGAATAATTATTCATCAAGAATTTGAAAGATATCCACCTAGTGTTCATAAAGGTTTCATACATTGATTTCGACAAAGAATCACCACTCTACATGAGAATGATCAGTAACACCACCACAAAAGCATCAACATTTCAGAGATGCATCGATTTCTCACAAATGTTCATCAAGTAGTCATCACATATTCATCAAGTTTTATCAAAGATTCATACAAATGTAGTACATATTCATCTCAAGTTCCAAACATGTTGAATATTTCATAAACTTGAATCAATCACATCCATACCTTAAGGATTCGTCAAGTTCTCACAAATATTCATCAACCATTGTGTAAAATTCATCCACAACTGATATCTATTCATCAAATCTTCATCAAATATTCATCAAGATCTCACAATTTTTTTTTATCAACAATTCATAAAGGATTTATCAACATCTCAAACATATTCATCAAATTTTCATAAAAGATTCACATCGACAACCCATTCGATTCAATAATACTTTACAATCTTTTTATAAATCACCAATTGGTCACCCATCGATAACCCATTCGGCTCAATCATACCAATTTCAACTACATTAATCAGGATAAACAAATTAATAAGCTAATTTCATCATTAATCAACCGATAGGAAGCGAGATTTACCAAAAATTCACCAAAACCCTATCCGACATTGATGTTTCTCAAAACAATCGATGTTCAAAATAAACCCAAAACAAACAACGCTGTTCACCATTGATTCAGCAAGGAGTAACAAAGAATCGAACTTACCCATGTCGATGTTGAGGTTGCTTCCGCGAGATCTGCTGCAGTAAATCTCCGAACAGCTACCACAGCTTCGCGGTTGCTCCTTCGTCGACTTCAGCAAGAGTTGCGGTGGCTTCGAGTTCCCTCATCCTTCGACTGAGGGTGCCGATGAGAAGTTGCTACTTATTCGATTGAAGATGCTTGTATCCCCAGTTTCCCCTACCAAAAGAGAGATTTTGTGCGGTTGTTTTCGTTCGTGCAGTAGGGTCTCGAGAATCTCGATTTGTGCTTTATCCAAAAATAAAAGATATTTGGGTTGAGATTGCACGCGCCTTGGAAGAAGAAAAAGGGTGGGTTTTTAATTTTCCAATTAAAAAATAATAATTTCGGGAATGAAACTAAGCCCTCAATTTTTAATGATCCAATGGCTTATATATATATATATATATATATATATATATATATATATATATATATATATATATATATATATATATATATATATAATGTGGTTGAAATGTTAACAAGTCATACGGTGTTAAATGTTAACAAATATAGGACGTTGATCGAATCCAAATGAAAGGCCATGATTAATCCTGGTCGGTTTTCAATTCAACTCGCATGTTATGGATAAAATAAAAAAGGATCTTAAAATGAAAATATGCTTAAAGTGAAAATGGGCAAACGGATTGAACAGGGCAAAAAAAAGGGTTCAACTGGGCCAAAAAAAAACCTCCCCATTCATCGTCTCCCAACCCAGATCTCCCGTTCACTCCCTCCCTCTCCCGACTCTGAAACGTTGCAGCTATGACAGTGGATGACGACATCTCCCTCCATCGCCCATCGCCTTCGCTTGCCATCCTCCCTCACTCCTCGTCATCCTTCCTTCGCCCCTGGTCGTCCTCTGATCTGGTCTCGCCCTTTCTCGCGCTTCCTCTCTCGTCCTAACTCGCCCTCGCTTAACGCCCTCTATCACGCCTTGTCATTCTCTCTCTTACTACGATCCTCGAGCTTTCCTGAATGGAGAACAACAATGACGGAGGACATGGCAGGTCGTCGAATTCAACCCTAATTTTGCCTCAGGTAAGTGCAGACAGTGCATGTTCTTCTCTCCAATGCTTTGATTTTTAGCGTTGAAATAAGAAGAAATGGTAATAAATACCATAAAATCAAAAAACTTTGCAAAAATACCAGAAGGGTGGGAAAATTTGCACAAATGCCACATTTCCCCCAAATTTGCACAAATGTCCAAGTAAAAAAAACCCCAATACCGGGTATCCCATGTAATTTTGGCAAAAAAAAAAAGAAAAATAAAATAGGGGCAAAATCAGAATACTCTCTCCCCCATTTCAGTTTTCTCTCTCCATTTCAAACGAAAGAAAATGAAAGGGGGATGAACCGGCGATTATGAAAGGAGGAGGCCGGAGAAGATCCACCAATGTCGGAGTGTGGAGGAGAAGCGAATAACACCGCCGTCGGACTATAAAGGTATGCCCCCATCTCCATCAACCCAAAATCATTCTTTCTCCTCTCCGTTTTGTGCGAACGTGGGGTGTCGGATGTGTGGGTGAAGGAGTTACAATGGGGTTTAGGGATTGAAGGGAAATGGTGGGTTGAGTGATGGGTTGTGGAGGGGTGACAATGGTGGGAGCGATTGAAGGACGAGGAGGGTGGTTTTCGGGTATGGTTATGGGAAACCTGCGGTTAAGTAGGGTTTAGGGAGGCCGAAGAGGGTGGCAATGGTGGGAGTTAAAATTGGGATATGGGGATGTTTTGCTGGGCGATAGAAGAAGAACGATTGAGGTTTGAGCCTGTTTGATTTGGAATTTGTTTGTTTGAAAGAGAAATTGGGTGATATGGGTTTCGAATTGGATGGGAAAGTATGTCGTTCATTCGCACAGCTTCGTTTTCTGCAGAATCTGCATAATCTAGGTGACAAGGGTAAATGGACTCCTGACACGTGACATTTTCAAGGTGACACGTAAATATTGATATTTAAAGGATATTGTCCTAATCATTTCGATATGAAATTAAGCGACGATTAGAATCTGATATGAATTTGAATAGTCCAACGAATACCACATATTTCCTTTGATGCCATTCTCTTGTTTTTTATTTCAATTTCATTGGTTGATGGACAACAATGTCGTTTTTTGTTTTAATTGGGTTTGTTTCTGAATTATAAATGAGTTTTGACATCAAAAGTTAGGCTGATGTTGTTTTCTGAACATTTTTGTTCACTTTAGTCCGTATGAGTGATGCTAAAAACCTAATCCCTGCAGATGAAGGTGTTGGAAGAGGTCATCAATGGACTAGTTGCTAAAGGGATGGGAAGAGCCGGGGAAGAAAGAGAAAGGGATGCTAGCGCTTCTTTTGACATTGATGCAGAGAAGGAGAGTGATGTTGGGAAGAATGGAGCTAAAGACAAACTTTTTGATGAAAAGGAAGGGATATGAGGCACAAAAGGATGAGGAGGTAAGTTTTCTGCTAGGCGACATGGTATTTACGGTTAAGTGACACGGGTTAAAAAATCTGAGAATGTCGTATATGAATCTGTTTGTTATTAGTTCATGTGACAAAGTTTTTGCTGTTGGGTGATAGGGTTTATTTAGTTTGGTGACACGGGATAAAAAAAATCTATGAATGTCGATTATATGAATCTATATTAGTTGATGTGACAAGGTTATTGCAGTTAAGTGACATGGTTTACTTTGTTGGGTGACATGGGATATCCAAATCTCGGAATGAGAGTTTAAACTTCCTAAGCATTTTTCAGATCCCTGAGGCTGCAAAAGTTGAGGGTGTGCGAGGCAATAAGACTAGGAATTCTCTAGGAGGTGATGGAGAAGACATGCCCCCCTCGCGAAGAAACCGCAGGGCCAAAAAGGGAAGGACGATGTCGCCAGCGCGGATGCCATTCTGGGACTTGTATCAGTGTTCGACAACGATGGCTTAGCCCAGTGGATGGCAAGGTAGCACACATCTGTATTTGTCTCCAATTATTCTACAAACGATGCCATTCACCTAACATTGTCATCGTGGGTGTCAATGGCGGATCTACTGTATCAAAGCTAGGTGAGCGGAAATGTTTTAGTCATGACAAAGAGAAAAAAATTAACAAGCCACATTATACAGTACTTCATGAAAAATACAAAAGAAATTCAAGATTTATCAATTATAAGAGTGATGAGCGGTTTTTAGTCGCCTAAACCGTATCAAAATAAAACTCAAACCTACAAACTAGTATAGCAAGCAAGTAAGAGGTCGATCCCACAGAGAATCAAGTATTCCTTTGCAAAGTGTATTTACCAATTAGCGAAAGGGGGGTTTTTGGATGATTGAAACAAGAAAGAAAACAAAATAAACTATAAACAGATTGATGCAAAACAAATTAGAGAAGATCGCTCTACCTACAACTATCCACTTTATTTGATTGAATTGATATTGTAACTTCCTCTTGTCCTTTTAGTCTTCCTATGAATGCCCTTGTCCCGACCTAATATAGTTACTAGTCCAATCAGTCCTAGAAACCCTTATCAATCGAACAGTCCCTAAAGAAGGATTTAACCCAATTGATAGCTTTACGTTCAGAGATTAACCAAGGTATTTGCAGTCCCTAAAGAGGGATTTAACAACACATCCAACTTCCTACCAATCCAATTAGTTCAATCAGCCCTAAAGGAATAAGTTTGCCACTTGGGTTAAGGTTCGCAATCAGGAATCTACAAAACCCTAGCAATTGAATTGATCTAACTAGTTGGCCAGACGAGAAAGAACAAAACAATAAACAATCAAGCACAAAGAAGTTGAAGCATTCAATATAGGAAATAAGGAACAAGATTCAGAAACTCACAATCAATCCAAATAAAGCTTCAAATTGCAAGTAGAACGAAGAGAGTTTAGTCGCCCATGGCGAACATCGCTCTCTCTCTAATTGTCTGATAGAACGTGGAATAGAATGGAAGTTATCAAAAATAACATAAAAGTCGGCCTAAAAGACATCCAAGTCGGCTCTCAAAACAAATTAGAACATCTAGGGGTTTTTCCAAAAACGTTGCGCGCTGACGGCAGCTGCGGCGGGCGCAGCATATAAGCGGCGGGCGCAGCATGAATACCGCCCCTGGCGGCGGGCGCAGCAAACCATGCGGCGGCCGCTGCATTGGTTTTTCCCGAAAATTACGTCTCGAATTAGCTCTCGACGTCAACATGAAAGTTGTAGCTCTCTGAAAGAGCTTTCCAACGCATGGTCATAATAGTCGATCGGACAACCGAGGCCTCCAGAAAGTGCAAAACAAGTTCAGCATGTCTGGCGACAACTTCTGCAGACTTGTTCTTCGTTTAGGTTCGCTTCTTCTTCTCAGGACCTCTTGAGATCTTCATGTAAGCTTCTTCGATCAACTAGACATTCTCATCAAATGCGTTATCAACTCATGTCTTCTCCTCGGATCTACCATTACCTGAAATAATCAATAAAAGCGTGTAGATTCCGACTCCGACAACATAGAGAACTAATATGCAAATCATGCTTAATCCATCCATGAAATGCATCTTAACTAAGCTAAATGCAACCTATTATGCCTACCTAAATGCATGCTATCAAAGAGTTACGAAGTATTTGACATTCATAAATCATAATAATAAATAGTTTCATGACAAATAAAATATGATCAACGAAATTGCGCTCTACGATCTCTCGTCGACTCGAAATGGTCAATGACTTCCTTTGTGTCAATAGTGTCGACGTATTGTTTTTCAATACGGAGCATCATACAACATGAAAGATATCCTTCTTCCATCTTGTTTCTGAGCTTGGTCTTTATAATCAGGTGATGTTGTATTACAAAAAATATATATAAACAATAAAGTATATAAATTCATTCAGGTGATGTTGTATTACAATTGACCACTCGGTAAAATAATATATAAGCATAAAAAATAGATGATATAAAATACTAATCTCTTCTCAATGTCTACCATCAAATTCTCAAACAATTCAAAACCCTAATTTAGTAAATTAGAAATTGAATAAAGAATAATTAGAAGAAGAGTAAAAAAACATACCTCACAAATTAGATTAAAGAAGTGAACCGAAATTGAAGTTTGACAAACGTCGAAAAAAACGTGATGTGTAGCCTAATAAAACCAGATATGTGCGTCAGTGCGTGCAACGGTGGAACTTGGAACTTTGGAAGGAGGGTGAGCCGTGAGGCATCATTTGATTCCAAATTAAAAAAAAAAATTTGAAGCTTTGCTTTTGAATTAACAAGTCTTTGGGCCTTTAATTAATTAATTCGACTCTACCCACCTTACGAAAATTCCTCCAGCAATAATATTTTTTTTACCTTGCCCCCAAAAAAATTGACCCAGCCGGTGCTGAGTATGCTTCCCCTGCCGTCCGCCTCTGGTGGGTGTGTAGCAGGGATGGGGAGAAGTGGATGATAGGCTACGACACGGAGCTTATGAAGGAGTTATGATCTCCGTTTCCATGGTAAACTGCAGTAAACCATTGGCAACTTTTTATCAGAGCGTACTTTTCATACCCCTAGGTTGTTATGAAGTTTGTTGGGGTTGTATTTTCTGAACTTTGTTTCTCAAAACTTGTAGAATATTATGATCTCCATTAGTTAGTAGGTGTAGTATTTTATGACATTGGTTGGTGAATACATGTTAGTCTTTTATGAACATCTTATGCACTTGGGGGGTTTATTTACAAACGTACATGGTTTTGAAATGTTTGGGTGGAAAAACAGACATGTTAAATCCTTCAAGTGACATGGCCATACAAACAGGCGACATGGTTCATTTCAAAAACAAATTTAAAGTGACACCCCAAACTGCGACACATTAATTCCTTCAGGTGACACGACCATACAAACCGGTGCACTACAAAAAAAAAACATATTAGCCACCACGCGTAGCAACGGCAAACCCTTGCCGTGGCCAATGGGTAAAAAAAACTCAAATTTGCCACTGATGATAGCAACGGCAAGGCTTGCCGTGGCAATTGAGTTAGTTTTTACTATGGCGTTGCCACGGCAGTGGAGTCCCGTAGCTAATGTTGCCATAGTTGGTTGATATTTGCTACGGCACGGGGATGCCGTGGCTAAATTTGTTTTTTTTTTGTTGGGTGAAAACTTTTAAAAAAAAATTATTGTTGTTTGGGCGGTATAATTCCCGCTTGTGAAAAAACAAGGGTTTCTATCAAACCCTAAATTCACCGCCTCTTTCCTCGTATCCCTTTTGGATCTCTCTCCTCGGCCTCCCTGCTTCTCGCCTCTCCGTATATCTAGCTCTTTCTCCAAATCAGTCCCTCGATCACCACTGCACTCTTCGACCTCTCTCTCATCAGACTCACGCCGCCGCCCCACACCGTCGATACCTCTCTCAGATCTCGGCCGCCATCGACAGAAGCAGATACCTGTTTCTCAGATTTTCGACATCTCCATGTCAGGTAGTCTCTCCAAACCCCTTTCATTTCAATTGAAGAGCTTGATTACTGAAGGTCGGGTTTGATTTGGGGGGGGGGGGGGGGGGGAATTACTCGTTGGTTAGGGTTTGATTTAGGGGTTCCCCGATTCAGGGATCTCACGTCCTTGCTCCTCTCTTAGGTTTTGGTGACTACCGGTGGTGGTGGGACTGACGTCAGTCCCTTCGCTCCCTCCCGTCGCTCAAACAGGTGATGCACAGTATTTCTAGCACGTATTATCCTTCATATTTCAGGAAGTTGATTGAGCCGAAATCATGTGAAGTCGTTGCACCTTTGTTCTATTACATCTGGTCTGGGATGGGATGTGGCTCCCCCGGCTCCTCAGGTAACGGTTCTTGCTCAAAGTCTTGTCCTTTGGTTGTATTTCAGTTCGATTTGTTTCTTATTCGCCAGATCCGTTGATTTCCTTTGGTTTTGTTTCTAGAAGCAATAGACTGATGTGAAGCAGAAAGAGACTTGTATAGCGGGTATAAAGGTACTCCTTGATAAATATCTGTAAAATTTTGGCAAGTAAGCAATGTTAAGGAATTATATTGTACATAACTACATATAATATCATCATAATCTAGCAGCAGAGGTACATGCAAGGGGGAAGTAATGGTAATAATGTAAACGGATTTCACAAAATGGCTGAACCATTTTATTAGGCAATATAGTTTGCTCAGTTGCACCAAATTCTAAACAAATCTAGTGAGAATCAAATCACGATGCTTCAAAATAATCAGATGAGAACAATAAGAGATGTAGCTGGAACAACCGAAATAAGTGCTAGTACATCAACCAGAAAAAGACATCTTATTTACTGCATGCTTTCCAGCTGATATCCACACCTTTGATACACTTCATTATGTCCACACATTGAAACTTAAACATTACACTAAATGGAGAAAAATATTTTAAAATCAAATTAAGTGCAATTAAAGAAATCACGGTATTGTCTACATAAATGTTTAATCACACTTCCAAAATTGCATCCACGTGAATCCTTGGAACAATTAATGCAAATGTCCTTTTTTTTTTAATCCTTGGAACAATTAATCATGAATTACATTACCAAACAATATGCTATGCACATAGGCAAGGATCTGAAAAAGGATCCAGAATGAGTTTGCACATGTCTGAGGACGAGATGGCAGACTTGCAGAGAGGTGAAACTGGTGATCATAGGTTATAGCCTCAGGAAATTTTTTTTTTAAAAAAAAGATGAGGGTGGCTCCTAATTACCCATTTTTTGGTATTTGCTTATGTAAAAGGCTTTTGCCTTAGTATATGGCCAGAGATGGATGCGTTGCTGGAGGATTGGATTACCTGGAGGGTGAAGTTGATTTTTTTCCCTTCCACTGCATTTAATTAATGTGATGTATCCACAGAAGAAGCTATGGTTGTTTGGCCAATTTCGTTTTATCATGTACTTGCAAGCTTTAATGTTTAAACGTTAAATTTATTCTATGTCTTTGACTTTTACAGTTTTCACTGAAAGGATATACAAGACTTGCAATGGTCTTGTGATGGTGGATATCTAATGGCAGGTTCTGTTGATAACTCTTGCATCATATGGGATGTAAACAGAGGTACATTAAATGATGATTAAAGAGTATGTATTTGAAGATGGCTTGTTTATAACTTCCTTAGCTTTTTCATCTTATAGGTTCCATCCATCAGATTCTTGATGCACATCTTCACTATGTTAAAGGCATGGCATGGAATCCATTGACCAAATATGTTGCATCACTTAGTTCAGACCGAATCTGTCGAATCTAGGTCAACAAGCCTGAAAAGAAAACAAAGGGAAAGGATAAAATTTATTTTGTCTGCTAGCACGTCATTTCAAAGGCTGAACAACAAGCTTCAGATGATGCCAAGGTTAAAAAAAACTTCACTACCCATTTTCTCAGAGTCAGATCTTCATTGAAATAATTAGAACATGGAATTGAGAGGGGCTTAAAATTGCTTTCAGTGCAGGTTTCAAGAATCATCTTTTTCATGATGAGAAGTTACCAGCTTTCAGTGCAGGAACTATCTCCATGACTTCACATTTATGTGAGTAAATTGTATCTTGATCAAACTCTAGTTATGTTGAAACCTTTTACAATTGAGGGTTGTTTCTTAATTTTTCTTGCATAATGGATACTCTACTTTTAGGTTCATATATACACGTTTTCTCCACCGTTAGAGTCAGTTAGGTTTTTGCAAGGAAATACTTTTCAAGGCAAGCCACATATGATTCCTGCATTTCTTGATCATTTAGTTGACAATTTAATTAACAGAAATCAGAACTAGCATCTCATCCTCTGTACTATAATTTCCTTCATATGCAAGCCAGCATTGCGGCTTCCAGCTTCTAGGCCAACATAATTTCTATCTTTGTAATGAAGATTAATTATTGGCAAAAATCAGGCAAAAATCAGTTAAAATTCATGATCATTATGTTCTTAAATTAATTAGAATAGTTGCAGAATATAAGAAATCAAGTCTTATTAAACTCCCCTATCAAGGTGCAAGATAAGATTTTGTTTGATTTTCAGGAACCAGGACATGGATTGAAACTCCCTTTTACTATTGACATCATTAGGTTAAAACTTATTAGAATTTCTTTGTTTTTATAGTTGCTAAATCTTTAGAACACATTTTTTTATATATAGAAAAGGTACTACTGTATTTATTTGTTTGCATTCTCATTATTGTGCTAGATTTGGGTTGTGTTCTGTGAGAGGGTGGAGGGTGGATTTCAAGGAAGAGCAAACAAGCTGGTAGATGGTTGTTACACCTTCTGGTGGGTCTCCTCTAATACCTCTTTTATGCTTATTTTGATCTTTAGAAATCAATTATAAGTTCAGCTTTTTCAGGGAGATGTATTTGCACTAATCTAAAGATTATTGCTAGACAAAGAAGCAACTTCTGGATCTGATGAGTCACTCTAGGCAGGCCATAGGTGATTTCATCTTTTTTTTAGTGTGTTTGATATATGATTGTATTTGTATTTAAATTAAGTTTTTTTTAGTCTGAAGCCTAACAACATTCTGCTGGTAGGGCTTTGACCTAAATGCTCGACTAACTGAATATGGGTTCCATCGTTTGATGACAAATACATAAAGAAAAAAAAAGGAGCTGCTATACCTCTGGACTTGGTGCTCTCAGAACTCTCACCCAACTGCCCACGTCTGGAACAATTAATGCAAGTTGTCCAGTGATACAGGGTCCAGGTTGGTCTCGCTGGCTGACTTGCTTTGCCTCTTCTCAGCACTATTAAATAATGCTAAAATAAAGTCAGTGACAAATTGCAAACTATTGACTGCAGGGGCTACCAAGAAGTTGGAGATAATATAACCAAATGAGTGCTTGATCGGCATGAAGCTATTGATGTATGTTGTCTATCCTTGCTTTTCATTTCTAAAAGTCTTTTGTAGCATTAAAAGTAGTCAGGCCAGAGTTCATGTAATTTAACATGTTGTTGGCCGGGGAGATGCTCTGCTAGGTATGAATATATGCCTCTTCAGCATAATTAGTACCATCTATTACCTTGTTTTGCCTTATCTTGATCATTGACTATGCCAATAAAATTAGCAAAAATCTTTATCTTATTTTAATGTGTCACTCTATCTATAAACAAATTTGGCATGACGCTTGGAACTGCATGTTGTGATAATTTTACTCTTCTTTTTATTTTTTTTTATTTTTTTTCCAACTAATCAGTGTTACAAAGAAATGACACCATGAAGGTATGGAGATATTGGTAAACCAATGGAAGGATTTAACGTATGGTATGGTGTAATAACGGCTTTATTTTATGAGAAATTATCATTTCTCTATTTCTTTTCTTATGTTGTGGGATTTTGTCCTAGCTGTGGTCCCGTGGATGATATATACTTTAACACATACCATGCCATTGGTTTTGAGTAGCTCTTGTTAATTGTAATCATGTTTCCAAGTTTGAATTTAGTTAGTTATCTCTGTCTATGGTCCTTGTCAAAGTTAGAATGTAAGTTATAGTTATAGAATTACATTCTAGATTGATCTGTTCTTGAATGCTTCTTTCATTTTGTATTGATATGTACGTGAGTAGTTTGATCTCTGAATGAAATTTTGATAAAGATCATAATTTTTCATTCATTTAATTTTCTCTTTCATTAACCACATGTTGGGAAGGGGATGATTAGAGTTTAGGAAACCTAGCTAGATGAACCTACCCAATTGCTTTATGTTGTGGTAACTGGCAACTAATATCAGGGCAGCATATTGCAAAAGATTGCCATCTCAAGTGAATCAGAAGCAACGTGGATTGATTAGGAGCTTGGTATTTGTTATATAAGGATGATGATTCATTTCCATGTAGGCTTATTTATATGCCTTTTTTTCTAATTCATACAACTGCAATTATAGGTTACATGTGAAGACACCTCATTGAAGCAATCAAAAAACAGCAACTGGACCAACGGAGGAGAGCCTATGCTTCATAGAAGTGATAGTGCAAAATGACGATAGGAGCAAAGAGTTATTCCAATGGGGATCAAGCTTATCTTTGAGTAAGAATGCTCTTGTTGTTTATATGTTTGTTTTGTTGCATATATCTTAACATTTTTTATTGTTCGTGTGTATTATAGTTCTTAAACCACCTTCATTAGCATTTTTTTTTCTAGAAATAAATGAGATCTTATTGGATTATATTTGTTTAGAGTTCTGAATTCTGCATCTCCTCTTGGTGTGATCTTTTTACTTTACAAACACAGTGAGCAACTAACTACTAGGAAAAAGCTTATAGAGAATACTAATTTGATATCCCTTGCTGCTTATTATGTCCGAGGCTCATGATACTTCTTTTTAAGACCTGGTTTATGTCAATGAAGAAATAAATTGATCGATTCTTCTAGATGGACAAGAAGGATTTACAAAAATCCAATATTTTCTATTTTTACCATGTCTAGAAATCCAGTAAATGCCTTCCTCACTACACTTATTACTGGATTTGGCCTTCCTTTGTTGTCATGTGTTCTTCCTTGGTCTATGGACGTTAAGTGTAGTCATCCTTCTCAAGGGTTTTAATCATTTCGTTTCCCCCGCATCACCAGTTTGCTCATGGTCTGTTTGTTTTTGCATTTTGTAGTGACAAGTGCTTTTATTTATTCCTTTGAGGTTTATATGTCATATGTTTATTTGTTGTACATCACCAATTTGCTCATGATCTGTTTGTACATGTTTTTATGTTTTTTATCATTCAATAATAGCATGTTGTATGACCTCTCTTATCATTATCCAATATGGGGACCCAACCAGTTTGTTTCCTTTTAATTGATTGAAACTACTTTATATAAATTGCCTTAGTTAAAGTCATGTCTATTGCTCTCAATATTCCTTACGTTTTCTATGCTTTTCTATTATATATAGACAACAAGTGTGCAACTCAAGGAATCTATAGGAGATGGAGTTATTCTCGTATCTCCCAAGAAATCAGGAGACATGTCGACAGAAGAAGATGATGATATTTTTTCTGACGAAGTTGGAAGAGATTCTCCACAAGTTGCTCGTTGAGATGGCAATATTTTAGCACCAAAAGAACAAGTATGATTTTGTTTGGCTCCATGAGTGTATGTACACTCACACCTTTTGTCGGAATGCTAAAACTCCGGACTTTGGAGCATATTTTTGTTATATACTTAAATCACTAGTATGTAGGTGTCTTTCGAATGTTAATTCGTATATTAAATCTATATATGTTATATGGCATATTCTATTATGGTTGCAACATATTTGAGATTTGGTTATTGTTGATTAGCAAAATGTATGTGATTAGAATTAAAACAGGGAGGATCGATCCGAACAGGTGAAACAGGGAAAATGCTTCACCATTGGCCACGGCTCTTGCCGTCGCAAACGGAATAAATAAATTAAGATATTGGCTACGCTTAGCAACGGCAGCTTGCCGTCGCTAACAAGGGGAAAACCGCCAAAATTTTAGCGGGAAAACTTTATAGCCACGGCAGCTTCCCGTCGCAGCTGTTTTGGCCTAATTCGCTTCGGAATCGTTTGTAGCGACGGTTATACCGTGGCCCTTTAATCTAGCGACGGCAAATCCCGTCGTCAGACTCTTTTGCCACCGAAGGTTTCGCCACGGCTGGCTTCCCGTGGCTATAGCCGTTGCTACCACCCTTTTGCCACGGCAAATGAGCTTTTCGCCACGGCATGTAGCCGTTTCTAAACTGTTTTTTTTTGTAGTGGTGATAGGGGTTATTTTCTTCGCAAATTGGAAGACACTAAGAAATGTGAAACGCCAAAATCAAACAAGTGACACGTTAAATCCATCACCTCATCCTCGACTTCCTCCCCCTCCACCGACACCCTCATACTCGCGTCCTCCTTGACACCGTACAACTCCAAATCATCTCAGTCTTCTTTGAGCTTCACTACAAAACCCCCGTTCTCATCCGGGAGCTTAAGTGACAGTGATTTTGAATTGGGTGACAAGTGAAATTAGGTGACAGGGGTTTCGAATTGAGTGACAGTGGTTTCGAATTGGGTGACAGGGGTGTCGATTTATGTTTTTATGCTATTGGCCTTGTGATGATGGTTTATGGCAATGGCGAGGGTGGTTTTGGGGATTGGGGTTGTGTGGCTGATCGATTGAAATATAAAGGGGATGGGGACATGGGTGTGAGTGAGGCAAGGCCGGACCAAGTTTTGGAGAATGTGATGAGACCAGAGAAGCATGGGAAGATAAAGTGATGAAGACACTTGAATTGATGTTGGAGAGGTTGAGAACTATGTCAACATGGATGCGTAGCATGGATGACAAGGTAATTGTTTCACCTAAATTTTTTTGTCCCAATTATGAACACAATTGATGACAGAAGGAAATAAACTAGCGACACGGTATATTTAATAAGTGGCACGGGTAAATTTTCCCCAAATTACGAATAACATTGGCGAACCACCCCTCATTTATGTATTGTGTGGTTCAGATGAAGGTCATGGAAGGTGTTGTGAATGGGATGCGAGATGCCCATTGGAATGAAGGAGGTGTGCAGACACCAATGAGAGATGTTCATCGAGAGGATGAGGGGAAACTTTGTTGTTATTGTAGTAGGTTATTATGAACTTCGTTGTTATTGTCGTAGGTTGTTATGAACGTTGTTGCTCCAAACATATAGTTGTCAACGGTAGTTGACTAGGTTGTTATTGTAGTACGTTGCTATGAACTTTGTTGCTTTCTATATAATGTTCGTTGGTCATAAGTTGTAGAATGTTATGATATTTTTATAATATTTGTTGGTCGGTAGTTGACTATGTTGTTATGCTCGAAACTTTGGTTATCGACGTACCATCAGATTCAAATAAGTGACACGATAAATAACTTAGGTGACACGGGATTCCAAACAAGTGACAATGGTGATTTCCTTATCGAAGTAGGAGAAATGCTCATAAATGTAATCATCAACTTCACACAAGTGCTAAGGGTGATTTCCTTATGCGACGTCCTCATCCTCCTCCTGGCTGCTTGTGGATATGACATCCAACCCCTGATACATGTCACCTTGGCAGTTTACCGTGTCATCTGAGGAGTAGTCTGTGTCACCCAATTGGATCACATCCAAACCCTTACCCTTGTCCCCTTTATACATATGCTTGTCACCAGTTTCAAAACCGTACATTTGTTAGTAATGTCTACTGCACCCAACTCCTTACTCTTCCCTATGGCCTCCATCACCTCACCCGAGTGGATTACCTCCGAACCCTTACCCTAGTCACCTACATACATATGCATGTCACCAATACCAACGACCGTTAAAGACGAGAGTGACGCATACTTTAGCGTTTTCCCCTGAAAATGAAAAGTGTGATCAACACTATGGTTCATAGGTATCTACTTTTCACAAAACATGAGAAGAAACAAGAGAGACACTTATCCATTGCAACTGAGAATTAGGGTTTCTCATAATCCAAAGTGACACGGAAGTTTCTGAACACTGACACGAACAAGGAATGAGGCCGACAAGTGCTCTGCAACCAGACCTTGAGGCCGACATATTTTCTTCAATGGTGGCCTTCTTCTCCAACACTTTTGTCCATGGGAGGAAGAAATTGAGTGTTCTCTCTCCTCCTCTCTTTTTATACTTTGCAAATGGAGGAAAAGCCCCTTTCCCATCACCTTTTCCCATAGGCCATCATTACACTCCTCCCTCTCCAATTTTTGGCGCAAATTTTCCTACCAAAACATCCCCCCTCTCTCTTAGTCATTCCTCTCTCTCTCTCTCTCTCTCTCTCTCTCTCTCTCTCTCTCTCTCTCTCTCCCTCTCTCTCATGGTCACTCATCTCTCTCCCTTGTGATGACCTGCAACCGGATTTACCCTTCCCCATTTTTATTTGCACAACTAGCATACATGTTAGTTTTGCAAATTCCACAAAAAATGGCATTTTTGCAAAGTAAAAAAAAAGTGTATAGTTATGCAAATTGCCCTTGAATTAAGCGTCTAATAATGCTAAATTTGCAGCTTTCTTGTGTCTCGGATGATCGAGTGATGATTCCATTTGGTAGTGCTGGGCTGAATTTGTGCTTAATTGATTGAATCATTGTTCGCTTTGCTTGCCTGATTATTGCAGTTTGTGTTGTTGTTTTTTCCGATCAATGTTGCTTCATGAATACTGATTTGGCTTGATTGGAATGGATTGGAAAGGCTGTAGCCTGAAATTGCTTTGATTCTTGCAGTTTGTGTTGTTAACTTCTAAGCTTTGCTGATGTTGTTTTAAGTGTTGTTGTGTATCTTGTTGCTGTGAGTTCGTACAACTCCCTGATTTTGTCATTTAGCTTGTTCAGAAACTTGCTTGTTTCCTCGTATCCGGAAACACAAAATGCAGTGCTAGTTACAACTCCTCCATTGCTCATTTGCACATGGTAGAGTTGTTGATTGCACTTTCAAGTTTCTTGGGTGACTTATGAGCTTGCTTTATTTCATTGCAATTCTGTCTTACTCTTGCCATTCAGACCCTGTTGTACTGCAATGGCCAAATATGTTTAGGATCTTCCTGCACTTTTTCGGATACTATGAAAGCAATAGCTTGCTTTATTTTGGTGTAATTGGGAGATTGGGATGTAAACCTATTGCATTGCAAGTGATATGATCAGGAGGAAGATGTATCCTTATGATCACATACTTGGAACCTAGGCATTACAAAATTCCTACTAAAATGAGAGTTAAACCATAAAAGAGCTATTACAAGCCTCAAAAATTATATTCAACTAGCCGAAATCATATCTTTCATGCATCTTAGTCAAGGCTTGGAGTTGGTCTTGAAGCCTGCACAAAAGTTCACATATTTGAATAGAGGGAAACAATTCCATGACAAGCTTATTAGACGTTTGAACAGTACTAACCCATATCTATTAGATGTTTGAATAGCCCAAATTTTTAGCCTTGAACAACAGTGCAACAAACCAGAGCTTGGACTGAGAAGATGGTGGGGAAGAAATAGAATAAGCTTGGCTGCTATGGTGTTGGCAGTTAGTTCATCACCGTTCTTGTTGATACAGTTTCATGATGCCTTCTCAATTGCAACAGACGCCGCTGTAAGTGACTCCCGATTTTCCGTTGTAGTAGATAATGTTTTATGTAAACATAAAATTGAACAGAAGTTCCATTTTATCAAAATGTTGAAAAAGCTTTTTCCTTGGCACTGAGCATTTTCACTTTCAATGTATGATACCCAATTTAAAGTTGATCCATCACTGTTTTCAAATATGGTGTGCATGTGTGCAATTCTGAAACAAAGTAAGATACATACCCACTTCAATGTTGCAACATAAAGCTTGTTTCTTTCAGCTTTAGGGTATATTGAATAGAACTAGTTTCATAAAAAGGATTCAGAATTGAGCCTAATTTTGGAATGGAAGCTGAACATGATACCCACTTCAATGTTCCATTCAATTGAGAACTAAATTTAAGTATACATGCTTAGAAGAGATAAGTTGGTGGATTGGGAGAAAAGATAATAATTTGGACCAGTGGGCCAGTGAAGATTAAAAAATTGATGCAAGCCATAACAGTAAACTAGCATTTGAAATATAATCCATCTAATTGAACCCCCTTTCGACACTAGGCTTCTTGATATCCTGTGTCATTGTGTCAGATGGTTCTACCAATTCAAAGTGTTAGATGGTTCTACTACTTTCTTGGGTCCATGGTTGTCATATAGCCTTGATGAAATTTTGTAGATACTCAAATGATTTTTCGAGTGTAGAGGTGTGCATTTTTTACCTAGCATAGTTCTACTGGCTGATTTAGATTGTTCACTCATCATATAATTTGTATTATTATACGGATTTTCAGTTTTTTCTGAACTTCTTTTGTCTTTTCGGTTTGTGTTTTGGATCCTGTGTCTTTTGCATTATTCTAAATCCTAATGGCCATTTCTGGTATAGATAGAGTCATTACGCAATTGTGCACGGACAATAGCATTTCTTACACTTACCATTAGTGGAACTAAAACCTGGATATTTGGTTAGATTTTATATTGTACATTTTTACCACAAAATTAATCATGCATTATGAGTTCCTTTTTCAATGGTTTAAAGCCTATTGTCTTCATTCATTAATAAGATTACAAAGTGCAAGAATAAAAGGATAAAGTGCATAAATAAGATGATAAAGTGGAAGAATAAAAAAATGAAGTGTATGAATAATAATATGAAGTGCATTAATAAGATTATGAAGTACAGAATTAAGATTGTAAAGTGTAAAAATAAAATGATAAAGTGCAAGAATAAAACGATGAAGTATATACATAATAATATGAAGTGCGTGAATAAAATTCTGAAGTGCACAATTAAGATTATAAAGTGCAAAATAAAAATGATAAAGTGAAAGGATAAAATGATGAAGTGCATAATATGAAGTGCATGAATAAGATTATGAAGTGCACAATTAAGATTATAAAGTGCATAAATAAAATGATAAAGCGCAAGAATAAAATGATGAAGGAAAAAAAATCAGATTTTAGCTCAAGAAAACATTAAACACAACAACTGAGAGAAAATACAAGATTTAAGGAAAAAAATCAGATTTTATATTATGTCCCAATTATTTTACTAAATTCAAAACTAGCAAAAAATGAATGTGTAAAACATAACTTTTTCTTGCAGTTCTTCCAAAATTAAGCCACATCCCAAGGAGCATGATCACAACATATACTCAAAGCACACAAAACTGCAAGGAATGTGTACAACATATTCACAACATATGACACTCAAAGCACACAAAACTGTGAAAATATGCATTACTGACAGTACATTCACATCATAGTGCTTAGCTAAACAGAATCAGTTTAGGAGAAAGAATGTAATGGAATTTTTTTGATCCCATTAGGCAATGTTTGGTCATGTATACATGGCACAAAAAAGTTTCATCGGGTAGGATCAGATCATCTATAGCACTCTATAGATGACAAAATTAGTACCTCTGAATGAGATCAATTGAAAAAAGTTTCATCGGGTAGGATCAGATCATCATGTCCTTCTTTTTGCTTGAAAGTTTTGCAGCCATCTCATTCAGAGCTACTAATTTCTAGGAACTTTCCCTACTCTTTTTGCTTGAAAAAGATAAATTGAAAAATGAAGTGCATCATGATCCTCCAAAAAAAATACACAACCCATTATCCTCAAAAAAATAGCAAATGCCTGGTGCTGCAAATTATTCGAATCCATTCCTCTCTAAACCACCTATGTCTCTCACATTCTCAAACTTCTATTAAAGACTTGATGTTTTAGTTCACAACTCCTTCATATAGTTGACCATAAAATGCCCAAAGCATAGCAAGCACAGTGAACACTGAACTATACAACAACCATCTTTGAAAAAGGATCACTGCTAAAGAAACCAGAGTATTCAATGCTTGATTCATGAACCTACACTACCACTTATCAGAAATAACATCTAGAGAGTACAATCAAATAATAGAACTTTCAAATTGCATATTTATGCATCTTGTTACTCCATTTCCAAATTTATTGTACATACATGAAACAACCGAATTTATGCATCTAGATAGTACAATCAAATGACAGATGATTTCTAGCTTTCTTATACTTGATCTAAAAGTATGCAATTGACCTAATTAATTTGGATCCAGTACATTGGACTCCACATACATGAAACAACCGAATCAATAATTGCCCTATCATATGCTTATCTCGATTAGCCCTAGCAGAAAAATAGATAAAATTGGCCAGATCCTGTCCAAATATTCTAAAATTGAAAGCAAAAATTTCACTTACTTCCTTGGAATCAAAGCTCCGGGCAATCAACAAGAGGCATGAAGAAGCAGTGACGAAGATACAACCGAGGAACAAAACAAAGAGGAGGAAGATGCAACCAACTAACTCGATATCGACCTCATTTCCATACCCGTCGGCACTCGGCGCTGAGTTGGATCTCCAGGGCATGGTACCACATATTAGTCATGTACTCCGCCATCGATTGGACAGAAAAGTATTTGGTGCGCGCGAGCCCGAAATCCCAGATCTTCATATCCATTTTCAAGTTCATAAGAAGGGTTTGGGGCTTCAAATCTCTATGAATACGCGTGCTAAATGGACGTATTTAAGTCCATTGAGGATCTGGAACCATGGCAGAAGGTATAAGGAGAAGAGAAAGAGTAACGACGGAGCCATGACAGAAGGTTGAAGAAGAAGAGAGAGGACGGGTAGGGAGAGTCTGGAGAAGATGGATGCATAGTAGCCTTTTTTTGGGCCGGTCCAGCACCGGTTCGTATTATTTTCTTAAGTCCGCGACAACTTATTCATTAATTGACCCCATTTTCACTTTAAGAGACATTTTCACTTTAAGCACCATTTTCATTTTTACCTCTCTCTCTCTCTCTCTTTATATATATATATATATATATATATATATATATATATATATATATATATATATAGAATTGTAGTAAAATACTAGATATATTGATTATATAATTTATACTTGTACATCTATTAATACTTTATTAATACTAAATGACTAATAGTATTCAAATCACATATAAATTAAGGAATACAATATTATTAAATAAATTAATTTCAAGATTTTCTCATTCAAACGAACCTACACTAAAGATTTAGGGTTTGATTTCAGAGTTGTGTAACTTGTGTACCTTTGTTTTGTATAAAATTTCAGTTTTTTTAGGATACTTAGCACATGTGTTATAAAGTATGGAATCAAATGCAAAAATAAAAAACTATTTCACTAACTTTTATTGGGCGGCCCGGTTAGGTGTACTTGGACAAAGTAGTTGGCCTAAAAACCGGACCTGACCCAAGCCTGACCCGCTATAATGGACCAAGATTTTGACACAGGCAACCATGCTCAAGTCTAGTTTTGACTACTTGATTTTTTTGATACTTTGGATTTCAATTAATGGAGCCGATTCAAATCAGACTACAATGTGCCTATCAACATCTTCTTTTTTTGGATTCTTAATTGCAATCACTTGCGGCTCATCACTCTCTGATCCATCATAAACTAATCCTAACCTTAACCCTAAGAAATAAATAGGAAGCACTTAATTGTGCAATTTGGTAGAATTCATCTTATCAATAACTGTTTCAACATCTTGTCGATAACCTGTATTCAAGAGTAATTCACGTGGTATACGAAAGTTTGACATATTTCATCAAATGCCCCTAAGATTTTAATTTTTTTCTCCAAATACCCTTAGGGAGATTTGGTGAAAAAATGAAAACCATAGGGGCATTTTGCAAAAAAATATAAAAATCTCATGGTCTATAATACAACCATTATTGACAAGTGCATCTGGCGGTGGACGAACGTCGTTGGCACTTTCGTCCCTCGTCAAATAGTAATAATATCCAAACTCAAACACAAAACCAATAGATTAGGCAATCATTCACTTGATAATCCAAATAACTACTAGTATAGCGATGAAGTCCGGTGTCGAACCCACATGGAGAAACGATTTCCTATTTAATAAATCTAAGAAAAGACTCTTATGACAAATCAATGATTTGTAGCAAGTAACAAAGATGTAAAATAAATCAGATTTATGATTGCAAAGTAAATTGATATCAAAGTAGAAAGAACATTTCGCCTGCAATTATCTGATAATGGTTGAAATTCATGGTCCTCAGATTGATCTATTAATTATTCATATTCATAGGTCTACTTGACTAAAGTTGAGAGATCCGCAGAAATTCACTCATCTTATTCAATATCACTAAAGAATAACATTAAGGACTCAAGTAATCAAGACCAATTGGCACATTGACTCAACGCAATTAAGACTAATAGGCGCATACCGAACTCAACCCTAATCGAATATCCTCAACATAGATCAATTGAAATCATCCACTACAAAGACAAAGAGACATCACTATCTCAATACCTTTGTTTGTTATCGAGAAAACAACAACGAATTCATAGCTAAAAATGCAATTCCTAACATGGTGATCAAGCATAGAAAGGAACACAAATATAATAATTAAGCACAAGATGATAAATAAGAATAGGAATAACTAAATAGAATCAAATCCTCACAATCCAAATAAACATGTATTCGAATCACATGTGAAACTATGAGTTTAGCAACTCATAGGCCAATTCTCTCCCTCTCTAATTGTGTTCATAGTCTCACAATAATCAACCACCAACATGTCGAATAGAACTGAAATAACCTTAAAAAAGCCTCTTAACGAGTCGGCTAATACCCTAGTGGGAATAGAATATAATAATATGAAATAATAGTTTCGGGTCCAAAATCGCAATTGCTGAAAACCGGCCCACGGCGGGCGCCGTGCAAATAGTGGCGGGCACTGCCTATGCAGTGTTCGATTTTCCTTAATTGTCTTCAATAAACTCCAATGTCGTGCTTCCTTGCTCCTCTTTAGGCTTCCTCCTTTGCCTCCATATGCTCCAAAGTATATCTCTTAAGCCCTTCCAAAGTCCATTCAAGTGTCAGAATGTAATTCTGCAAAATAAACACTAAAAAGGCGTAGATTCTGAACTCGAATACTTCGCAAGCAATATATGAAACTAGACTCAAACAGTAGCAAAACCACTACCTAATTGCAATAAGAAATACCTATAATGCATATATGAAATATGCATTATCAGCATCTCTAGGTGGCCCAATATACCGGATCTTTTGTTGGTGTTTGATTGTTTGAAGGACATGAAACACATGCCATTTGGGTCGGGACAGTTAGTAAAATCTTACTTCTAATATTTACTGCATTTTCATATATTAAATTTCCACAATGAAAACGCTTACAATTTTTAGCATTGCATATCGATAGGTGTTGGGACCCATGAAACTACATTGCCTTATATCACAACTTTGCAAGTGTGTGTTGGATGACGGTAGTCCATGGTATGATGTTGTGCACAATAGTGGGTTGTCCCATCTCCAAAGGTGCATGTACACTAGGCACAATGGATGTCTTGTGAACGCATTTGTCGAGCGTTGACATCCTGAAAAGAATCTCTTTTATATAACGTTTGGCGATATGAGAATCACATTACATGAAGTCTACTTTCTATTGGGGATCAACATTACTGCAGACATGGCTTTCACGCTCTCTCTCTCTCTCTCTCTCTCTCTCTCTCTCTCTCTCTCCATCTCTCGCTCACTCCTCCCTTGCACTCCAAATCCGAGTTGATATAGACCCGAACCCAGCAACCTGAACTCAACCTCTTCTCCGACTTCGGCTTAGATCTAATTGACCTAAAAATTGGAAGAGCAGTCCGTCCCACTGCAGAGGACGGTGATCAGAGCTTGATGGGGAACGGAAATGATCGGTTAAGGAATAGTCGAATGGAAGGGAGCTGAGGGAGGGCGAGGTTTAAGGAGAAGAAAAGGGCAGTAGAGAAGGTGTGATTGCTGATCTTCTTTGGCTCAGGGGCTGGAGACGTGGATAACAAAGGTGACAGATCAATAGACCTAAAATTCTGGTCATTTGGGAAGATTCGACTGGTTCGAAATGGGAATTTTTCTAGGGTTTGCTTTGAATTGGGAGCTGAAAGAAGCCGGAGGAGAAACCAAATTTAGGGTTTATTGGAAATGGAAATTCTGGTGCTTCTGATGAATCAAAGACGACGGAAAAGGCAGAGGTGGAATCGGATTGAAATCGGAAGAGATGCCACTACTATCTTTTCCGATATGAACTTGAATTTCTTCTATTGCATTTACATCTGGAAACAAATGTAACACCCCCTTTTTAAATCCCAATGGAGTGTTGCAGCGCCAGCGAATCCGTAAACTTTAATGTCTTTACATTCACCTGAGGCTTCTAGGGACATGCAACCATGCGGAAGTCAATTAAATATTAGTTGAATAAAAAAATGCGGAAGTTGAATAAAATAATTCGTAGACTTTAATGTCTTCCCATAAACAAGACAATACTTCAAGCAGCTGAATAAAATAATTCGGAAGTCAATTAAATATCATAGTTTAAAATAACCAATCTCAACAACATAGCTGAAAATCCCAAAAACTATAAATTGTTCATAAACTCGAAAGTGGCTAAATACCAGCATAGCGTTGCGGAACTTTAAAGGTTTGAAATTGCAGTTTAAAAATCCAATGATGATAGTCCTCTCTTCAACTCTCTCCTGCTCCGCTGCTTGCACTAGACATGTGGAATATGGTCTGGTGTTCCGTGAGAACGAAGGATACCAACCATCCAATAAATATGATGGTTAGTACAATTAAGACTGGCAAATGATAGGGAAAATGTTCATACTTTAACCTTACAGTGACCATAAAACGGTATGTCATAGGTTAAGGGAAAGACACGAATATTTAAAGTGGAAACTGGATAAGAAGGTAAAAATTCACACATGACTCGGATGATCATAATGATCGATTACCAGATAAGAAAAAGAATTATACCTCGAATAAGAGTGAAGTATAATATAACGGAATTGATCACCTATCAATAATCTCGATAATAAAAATAATGTATAAATGTAAATAACACAATATAAAACGTAGTGACACGGGTCTAGACTCAACTAGGACTGCGACCTGAGACTTTAAAGTCTAATAGGGACACGAGTCCAGACTCAACTAGGACTGCGACCTGAGACTTTGAAGTCAAATAGGGACACGGGTCCATACTCAACTAGGCCTGCGACATGAGACTGTTTAAAGTCTAGTAGGGACACGAGTCCAGACTCAACTAGGCCTGCGACTTGAGACTGTTTAAAGTCTAGATATTCCATGGAACCTTTTAGATTGGGCTTTACACTATTCCCAACCTGCGAGTTAACCCTCGCAACTGACTTTATGTCAATCTGCACCACGTGAGATGCACATATTAATTATAACAGCTTTAATATTTAATACTAGGTGATCATACTAATAACATTAAATCAACAAGTACGTACAATCACAGATATTTCAAAGGATCTTAATATCACATGCTATTAATTTGTATGAAGGAAACAAACGGAATTTCTTGCAATTCGAAAGATGAAAATGGGCAATTTTTATTTATCTCGAGTTATAAAACAAATGACACATTTAATACACATATCACATTAAATTAATAATTTCCCATTAATTTATACTCATGTCAATTTATGAATAAGGAGACAAATTACATCAAGCAGACGGATATGCAATTTATCAAAACTGGCAAGGAAATTTGGCCACAGGGCCGCATTCGACACAAAAGAATAAAAAAGGCATGCCAAAAGAATCACGAAACACACAAAGGGCGTTTGAACGAAATCACTTGCCTTAGCCTTCGACGATCGGGGTTGAGGACAACAAGATGAGATTTTAGCACCTATTGAATCCAATGGAAAAAAGAATATTTAAAATTGATATTTCATACAATTAACTTTACTTAACTCAATTTGGAATTCAATTAATTCTATAAAGTTAAGAATCTATACCAATATGAATTCCTCGAGGAGCGGAATCCGGCGTGGGTGCTTCCCGATTTCTTGGTGTCGCTGAAACGAGCAAGAATTGAATAGTTTAGAAACATTGGCTGCCTAACTTAAAAAATAATTAACTTAGGGCTAAAACGAGAATAGACTAAATAACAGGGAAGTTTCTGTAATTTCCATAAAAGAAATAAAAAACTCCCAACTTTAGAAAAGGCGTCGATGGAGTCTGTTGTACATGCAGAGAAGGAGGAACAGGGTAGCGGCGCAGCTCTCCTCGGCGTCGGTGACCAGCGACTGGGGCGGCAGATCGGCGGCAACCGGAGACGGCTCGAACAGTGACGGGCGCGGCAATGGGGTGCACTGGCTCGACTGCAGAGGTTTTGCACTGCGGCGGCGATGGATTCTTCGGCGGCAACAGGGCGATTCGAACGGTTCTGGGCGGGGCGGAGGCACAGCGGACGGCACGGTAGTGGTCGCGTTTCTGGCAGTCGTGGGCTGCAGTGGGTGCGGTGGCAACAATCGAAGGCAGCGCGAAGGGCGATGGCGGTGATCAGAGCCGATCCTACTGTTATATAGGCCCGGGGCAAATAAAATTTTTGGGCCCTAATAATTTAAAATTGAATTAATTATATATAAAAAAAAGCCACAATCTAAACAAAAATATATTTCAATCACTAAAAATCCACTTATTTTGTACAATACAATACTAATTTTCATCCATTGACAAAAATATGTCATTTACGAGTCACACATGTCCAAAGACATTATAATCTTTATGTAGTTAATAAGAAAAGGTGTAAGGAAATAAAAAATAAAAATGAAATATATCCGGTTTAATTTTGGAATAATTTTTAAATAGTTTCATTAAATGTTACGGAGTATAAATTATATGAACCCAACCCGAACCTGTTGTTTCTATACATTTGAAGCTCTTAATTTCTTACGTTGTCCATTGTTTTTATCAGGAGGGCTACAGCCCTTTAGTTATTATTAAGGGAGATTGGGTTCAAATGCCCCATCAGGTAAAGTAGAGTATTCAACAAAAGTTGGGGCCATCGTTGAGTTCGAGAGCTGTTGCAGCCATTTAGTAAAGTAATAATGTTAATATACCACTTCTAATTATTTATGGGCCTATTCTGAATTTTTTTCTTTAAAAGAGTTATGGGCTTAAAAAAAATTTCAGCTTATTCTCTAGAAGAGAAATGGACTAAAGGATATTTGGGCCTAAAAATGATGGGTTAAAGGTAATATACATATTCAGATTTTTTTTATTATTGGGCCCCAAATTTATTTGGGCGCCATCGCCCAGCCTGTTCTTGCCTCTGGGCCGGGCTTGGCGGTGATGGGCGCGGCAATGGCAGACGAACAGGCAGGGCGGTGCCAAATATTTTGGAGGCCGGTTCGAAATTAAAAATGTTCATATTAATTAATTATTATATTTTTTTACTAAATTTATAATTATTTATATTTCATTAATATACTACTCTATTTATAAAATTTTATATTTATAAAATTTTAGATTAAATTTATCAATTTTTAAAGAATAAGATGGTCATTAATTGTTTTTAAAACACTTTTTTTTACCTAAAGATGATTTGGTGGTTCTTAAAACTAACTGTGTATATATATAGTTTTGTGCATTTTTCTTTACGTTGCTTTTTACATTTTAAAAATTCAATCAATTTCATTAAGTATTGTAAGTTTAAAAAATTATAATTGCTTGGGGCAAATAACGCCGAATTTATTTAGAGAATTATCTGTCTTCCTGAGAAAAATATATTTACAACCAGTTTTAAAATTTAAAGACAACTAGTTTGTTTGAATTCCAAATCAATTATGTTTGAAATAAAACACTTTGTAACATCTGTTATTTAATTATATTAAACTTTAAATATGTAATTATAAACTTCACATAATAGTCCAAATGAGATTAACATAAACTTATATGGTTTTTAATTTAAAATTCAAGTTATTTTAAAAATGTTAAATAAATACTTTCGAAGATGTAAAAAGCTACAAAATTGCCAAATAAAGAGTAAAATTAGGGTGTTGCTAGATACACCACAAATCACAAGGTTAAAATTGCACGATCTTAAGAACGTGCAAGCCTTGTGTCTAATTAATATTTTTTAAAAAAATTACCCTCTTTTAATCATGCACGTACTTAAGGACGTGCAAGATTTGGGGTGTATATAGTCAAACCTAAAAATTAATAAGCGGGTGTAAAAAGTAAGAGGCTCCAGTGGGCCCCTTGGTTTGTATAAAAAATAAAGATAAAAGAAGAAGATAAAAAAAAAAAAAAAAATCAACTTTGCGGGTCTGTAGGGATTCAAACTTGGGTTAAAAGGCGCACGCGTGTACTTAGAACCACTGAGCTATTGCCAATATTCAGTACTATCGAAGATAGAAATTTTTTTATAACTGAATACCAGGCAAATTGTGAATTATTGAGCCTAAGAATTTTGGGGCTCTGTTCCATTGATCCACCTGAATATGCTTAGGCGCGGGCCTGCGAACAGGGGCGGCTCGGTTCCAGTGGCTTAGGTCACCGGGGGTCTGGGGCGATGACTCACCGATGAGGTAGGTCACGGCTCACGGGACGCGGGATGCCGGCGGTGATCGTCAGTGGGGCCTGCTCTCGGGCGTATGGGAGAATCGTGAGAGGAAGATGAGAGGGGGTGAGGCTTGTGACGTTGGATTGCTTTGTGAACCATAGGATTAGACTTATATCTATACGATTGAAGTCGGTTAGATCAAATATAGATTTTTGATCATTTGGGATTAAGAATAAATTAAGATAGAGATAAAGGGTAGAAGATAGGTTTTAAAGAAAATAAATAAAATGAGCGGATAAAGACAGAGATGACATATTTCTCCACTTTAGCGGGATGAATATTATTTAATTTAATTTCATAAATTAAATAATAAGGGTATTTAGAAGATTTATGTAAATAAATTCATCATATATTATTTCTCTTTAGAATAATTTAATTATTCTAAGGGGCAATTTACAAAATGGCCACGAAATGTGACCTAATTTGCGAAATAGTCGCGTCTTGGGACAAATTAGTGAAATGGCCGCAATATAAACCTTCTGCCCTTTGTTTCACGCTCTCTCCTACGCGCTCTCCCTCCCTCTGCGCCGTCTCTCTCCTGCGCGCTCCCTCTGCCGCTCTTCTCTCCGATTCGTCTAGTACTGCCACAGAGGAGCACCGAGCGAGGCGGAGCGAGCGAGGTCGAGCGATTTCTGATCTTCCATGGCTATATGAATCACCGACGATTTCAAGGAGCAGCGAGGGATGGACAAGGCAGTTGAGCAGACTCCGATCCCAAGCAGACTCCGGCCTCTCTCCCCAGCAACAACGAGCGTCCGAACCTCCGGAGTGTCGAGCAGCCAGCGGTGGTTTGGACAACCTCCTTCCCAGCCAAGCACATAGAGCCCAACCTCCGACTAGACCACCGACGCCACTATCCGATCATCCTCTCCTCCTCCATGGAATCCACAAGGTAAGTTTCTAAATAAACCCCAATTTTGTAGGTTTTGCTAAATTGAATAAATTTGTAGAATCTTAGGAGTGAATGAGTGAAGTGAAATCGATCTTTGCCTCCGACGGTTTTCCTTATCAATCGATCGAAGATCGATTGATAAGGAACTCGATTTTTGCTTCCGACGGTTTTACTTATCAATCGATCTTTGCTTCCGACTGTTTTCCTTATCAATCGATTTCGATCGATTGATGTTGTTGGTCTGCTGATTTGCTGCATTCGTGTTGCTGTTGGTTTGTTGCATTCATGCTTCATCAAATATAGTCGAATATGTGACTGTTTTTGCTATATCTGAATCAAATATAGTCGAAACCAATGATTACAACAATGGAATGACAGAAAATTTGCGCCAAAGGCGCAAATTTTGTTTGATTTTTGATGTATCAATTACTGTTTATACTCATTTTGCTATATCTGTTTGATTTTGAAGTCTCCATTCGAATCTGTGCCTGCAACAGCCTAGGTCCTGCAGCGGGAGCCTTGGTTTCTTTTTCATCAATATTTGAATACTTACAGCTGTGGAGCTTGTGTGATTATTTAGGTTCGGTGTTAGGTTTGGATTTTTTATGCTTTTTATCCTAATTGAGAATTCTATGGCTAATCCTATGTTTGAATTTTGAGCTTTGTGGACTGTCTAGCTTGTCTAATTTAATGAACTTAAGCACTCGAATAGGGGGGGAAAGATCTCTGATGTTTGAGATCTATCTGAACCTGGGACGAGCTTGTGTAACTGAACTTGGGACGAGCTTCTTTTCTTGCATTTCAACTCACAAAAATCTGAAATTTTCACGTAGACTTAAAAAATCGAATCACTGGAGCTTCGATAAATATAAGAAGCTCCATAAAAGTCACTGTTGGCCTGAAGTATGTCTCTTTATGTTTCAAGTCATCACATATCTTGTACTTGTGTGCGCCCTTTGCATTGCAGGAAGTAAAGTACTGTAAAAATCTAGTAGTACAGGAGTGTCAAATATTATGTGTTTTTCTCTTAGCCCAAGTTAAATATTTAATCTTCTGGGTTTGTACTTTGTACTGCTTGTGGCAGCACTGGCAGGGTTTGTATTTTTTGCTGAAATTTGAAATTTCATTTTGCCTTGATGCTGAATCTCATAATCTTGAATGATGTTACTGTTAGTTTTGCTGCAACTGAGAAATTTCCATGTCCCTACATTGTTCACACCCACCAGTTGTGGCTTTCACATGAAGGTTGAAAAAGATTAGTGAAGAAACTTGGAAAGCTGAGTTCCATTGGTATTTCAAGATCACATAGGCATGTGAAAACACTATGTTTCTTCTGTGCTGTTGTTCAATCTTTGTGACACACTTAATTTGTGTTAGTGCAAGTGTATGTTGCCTCTTATATATAGATTAATCCAGAATGTCTTTTTTATCTTTTTAATTTTTGGAAAATTGTATTCTATTCAGTTCATGCTTTGATAGATGATCATCAACAAGCATACTACGATTCTAATAGCACTTTGTTGTTTACAGGAAAAGGAAACGATAAAGAAGGAGATAGAGGATCTAAGGATAAGGCTTACATTTTACTGGCGCTGCTGATCTCTCTTTGGAGCTTGATTTCGGTATTTGCATACAATTTCTTCTGAATCGCATACTACTTCCTCCCATTTATATCGAAATTTTTGCCTCTTTGATTTCGAAATATCAGTTTACATGGATTTCACAGAACAGTAAAGTGAATCGCATCAAATCCGTCTAGCACGCAGCTGATGTTTTCTTTGTTTTGCACTTTCTGTTTTAGTTATTGCAACAAATAGATGTTGAAATTTGATCATTGAATTCGGTTATCTTGAAATAATTAGCTTTGGATTGGCATTTTCCAGATTTCATGTTGAAGCTTTTGTATTTTCTTTGGTATTCTCAGTTAATTAGATCGATTGATAAGGAAAAAATGATGCATATGGTGCATATGGTGGGGATTTTTTTCTTCCTATTCTCTTTATCTTGGATAATTCCTATGTGTACTTGCATTTGTAGAAAGCTAAGTATCTAAATTACATGCCCTGTGGATTCTATGGTTAATCCTTGCTTAGAGTTGCACAACTCGAGCCTAGAGTTGCACAACTCGAGCCTAGAGTTGCACAATAAGTTAAATCCTAAATTGTGGCCGCTTATCTTCTTGTGATGATGATAAGGATGTTAATTTACATTGCTAACTTCTTCTGATGATGATAAGGATGGCAGATCTAAATAGGAGGTTGAAGAATCTAATTGTCTCTCCATTTAACTAGTTAACAATATAATGTTTGATTTCAATTCAATTGATTGCAATTTGGATCTCCGGTGTCAACGACACATTTCCTCTTGCTCAGCGTTAACCTGGAACGAAAAAAGTGCTCACTTGAATCAAACATAATCAGATACAAAATCTGGTTTTCTTCTTCTTCCTTCTTCACGTTTACTTGCTCTAGTTTTTGTGTTATGAGATTCCTAGCTTCTCTTGCTGCTATTTTGAACTATTGAATCCCTGATCATGTAGATCAAGAATGTTGTTGTGTGATTGCTGATTCTTGACATGGTATCAAACCTATCGATGGAAATAATTTAAACACAGTTTCTTCTGATCTCTTTGATTGGTCATCTTGCTCTGGATTCTTGATGAGGAGCTTATACTTGCTGATTTTATGCTTTAGACCTTGCTGATTTTGGATTCTTGCTTGTTTAAGCGTTGTTTAGAAATTGAGAATTACTGGAATTTTCCTTTCAAATCTATTTACTTGTGCTTCCCATCGAATCTGAGATTCCTTGTGCTGACAACATAATTCTTGTTAGCATATTTCATGGTTTTCAATTTCTCATTGTTGGATGCACATTCGTTAATATATCAGTTTACTAGTTATGTACTCTGGTATTGCAATTTTGGCATAGCCTTCTGTCCCAGGTGTTAACAGAAGCTGTCAAGAGTGTGCTTGTTCCCTTTGAGATCTTGTTCCCAGGTGTTATCATGCAGCAACTGGGTTAAAGCATATCTATCTTTACTTGAGTTGTATGGTTGTATTGATATTGCAGTGTGGACTGATGCTATGTGAATGTGACTGATTTTTATTTTTTTTATAGTTCATTATGTAAAAAGAGATGCTATGGTTCCTGATTTGCAGGCTTAGCTTGGGCCATATGTGAGCACATTGTCGAAGTGATTAAAGCACCTACTTTGTTTGAATTGAACATTACCGGTTCAACTTCTAATTGCACTAGACTGATGACCGTGATAAAAGAATCCTTGTTGCTCTTATATCGTTTAACAATGTTAGGTTTTGCACTCCAAGACAAGATACCTTTCTGTGTTGTATTTTTCGTCTTTTTACCTTTTTGTCATGTATATCCAACTCTATTAGTTTAGATCTTAATTATGCTCTTTTTTTTAATATTAAGTATGAATGTATTAATGCCATTTTCTTATTGCCCTGTAGGTTGGCGTGAACGTTTTAATGGCACAAGTGGGTTCCTTTATTCCTTGTGACAAGGCCAGCATTTCTGTTCGTGACTCCATTTTTGCTCGTGTTGGTGCAGGTGATTGCCAAGTGAGTCACAGTCCTATCCAGGACCTCTTAGATAAATCGATGCTGCAAGAAATATATTATGTAGTTTACATGCTTCGTTGTTTATGTCCACCTGATTTGTTTGTGACAAGCCAGCCAGATATATCTCTATAATCAACATAAGCTATTGTGTATTTTGATCTGCTGAATTCTTTAGGAACAAGTTGATATATTCTGTTCAATTCAATGCATGTATGGTATTATGACAGCTATACTGGTGTCTGGATTGAGGAAATCTGTTCATCTCAGCTGGATAATCTGATTGAAAGCAAATTGCTGATTGCATGCCATGCTTTCATAACTGTTATTTGCACTCCATGCTCTTAACTATGTGTCATTTTCTTCTTTCAAGTAGCTGCGAGGAGTCTCTACTTTCATGCACGAAATGCTTGAGACGGCATCAATATTGAAAGGGGCCTCCAATAAGCCTCTGATAATTATTGATGAACTCGGCCGTGGAACATCAACTTATGATGGATTTGGTTGGTTTCTTTCTTTTCTCTTGTAGTTTTGCCTGCAGGGTTCAGTTTATCAGGATATTTCCATCTGACCTTTGAAATGCATGTAGATCTGTATTCTTTATGCCAAAAGGTGGCTGAGCTAGGACTAAAAGTTGTACAGCTATGTAACTTTCGCTCAGTGAGGCTTCCACAGAAGTTCTGCAAATCAACTAAACTATTTTGCCTAGATAATATTCCAAGGAGATTTTTCGGTTTTGGTACATTCTTTCACTGAATAAAGTCCTACAGGAGAATATGTCATGAGATGAACTTCAGCTGACCTGTGTTTTTATATGCATCTGAAGTGTAGGTAGTGAGGATTTTTTGTCCTTGTAGTGTTAATATTTAATTAAAGTAATATCGTGTGGAGCCTTGCATCGGTCAGAAAATGTATGTTTTCTATGATTGGACTGTCTTGAGATTGTTGATATAGCTATATAGGTCAACAGACTCAAAACTGCTGATGGTCTAATGGACGAAATAGAAGTTCAAGTCTTTTCATATGCTATCAATTTTGTACTGTGTAATTCTGATTCTAGATTTAGGTATCTTTACTAATCTGGATTCTGAAAGGTATTTAAACTAGCTATAAGGTTTTTTTGTGCCTTTAAGTGTCACTACATAGCCATTTTTTGAAGCAAAGATTATATATTTGGAACTTCATGGATATCCTAAATCTCCATGAGCCTTTGCCTCAACTTATCATTCAGCAACTGGGTTAAAGCATATCTATCTTTACTTGGGTTGTATGGTTGTATTGAGATTGTAGTGTGGACTGATGCTATGCAAATGTGATTGATTTTTGTTTTTTATACTTCATTTTGTCAGAAGAGATGCTATGGTTCCTGATATGCAGGTTTAGCTTGGGCCATATGTGAGCACATTGTCGAAGTGATTAAAGCACCTACTTTGTTTGCCACCCACTTTCATGAACTGACTGCATTGGCTCGTAAAAATTGTGGGGATCAACCTTCAGAAAAGCAGATTATTTGTTTGCCACCCACTTTCATGACCTGACTACAAAGTTATTACTTAGGAAGATGACTCGATTGTAACTAATATCAGTGTCAGCACTAATTGTAACTAATATCAGTATCAGCACTAATTTTCACCACTAGTTGTGCAAAAATAAAGTATTGATGAGCAAAAATAAGAGCATGTTGTTCAATAATTTATTGAGAAAGTATGAAATTATATTAAGAGAAAATAAAATAATGTTAAGAACAAATTCACAAGTCTTGATTATTGTGAAAAAATAACCTTTTGTTGAGCAAAAATAAGATGATGTTGTGCAATAATTTATTGAGAAAGCATGAAATTATATTGAGAGAAAATAAAATCATGTTGAAAACAATTTCACAAGTCTCGATTGTTGTGCAAAAATAACCTATTGTTGAGCAAAAATAAGATGATGCCGAGCAAAATTTCACCAATCCCCCATGTTGTGCAATTATTGTCTATTGATGAGCAAAAAAAAGACCATGTTGTGCAATAATCTAATAAAAAAGTATAAAATTATATTTACAAAAAGTAAGATCATGTTGAGACACAATTTCACAAGTCTCAAATGTTGTGCAAAAATAAAGTATTGATGAGCAAAAATAAGAGCATATTGTGCAATAATTTATCGAGAAAGTATGAAATTATATTGAGAGAAAATAAAATCATGTTGAGAACAAATTCACAAGTCTTGATTATTGTGCAAAAATAACCTATTGTTGAGCAAAAATAAGATAATGATGTGCAATAATTTATTGAGAAAGTATGAAATTATATTGAAAGAAAATAAAATTATGTTGAGAACAATTTCACAAGTCTCGATTGTTGTGCAAAAATAACCTATTGTTGAGCAAAAATAAGATGATGCCGAGCAAAATTTCACCAATCCCCCATGTTGTGCAATTATTGTCTATTGATGAGCAAAAATAAGACCGTGATGTGTAATAATCTATTAAAAAAGTATAAAATTATATTTACAAAAAATAAGATTATGTGGAGACACAATTTCACAAGTCTCGAATGTTGTGCAAAAATAAAGTATCGATGAGCAAAAATAAGAGCATGTTGTGCAATAATTTACAGTTGTGCAATTTTAATTGTTGACATTGTTTTTTGTTTAGGGAGAACCAAATTATAAAGTGTAAAGGCACAGACTGCTGAACTGAAATTTTGCAAGCCATAAAACTGAACACAACAACTAAGCGTGGAAACTGGAAACAGATTCACAAACGTTGAATCTGAAATCCCCAACCAGCAGAAATTGCAAATCGAAATCCCTAAAAAAACCAAATACTAAAGTCAATAAACTCAAAAAGACAACTCAATTCAAGTTTAAAATCAAATAGCATCATCAATTCCATGCCTAAAACTCAATGATCCTCAAATTTGCAATTTTCACAATTAAGCACAATCATCCCAAATCGAAGTAAAAAAAACTCTCAATCAATCTAATTCAAACACAAAATTTAGACTCTCAGTCAAGCCCGAGCTCATTCATTTCCTAAACGAGCCGAGTATAAACACATTTTTAAGCTTTAGTAAAAATTTAGACTCGGTTCGAGCTCGTTCATATCCTAAATGAATGGAATATGAAGAAGCAATACTCGGCTCGTTCGGCTCGCATACAATCCCTCTTGGTCTAAACACATAAGTGTAAATCAGCCCATGGATAAGAAACAATACAATATGTAAAGAAAGGAGGATTCAAATGATTATGCCATGTATTGTACAGGAGCACCCTTGTTCATCTGTGCTTTGATATGGACACCAGATAAATTCAAGAAGTGCATATATTTTACAATTGGAAACCATTTGTTTTCCTATAAGATGTCAATGGAATACTTGGAAATTAATATTGGTAAGCATCAAATATGATACACAACACAACCCATACCATTCCGAAGCTCCGGTTGCAGACCTAGAGCGCCGCTCAGTACCTCACTGCCTTCTTCTGCTTGTACTTGAGAGCGAAGACAATGTAGACGAGCAGGTTCAGAAAGCTCAGCCCTCCGAGGAGCCAAACGAAATAGTCAAGGTGGCCCTCATTTAAGTTGTTCGGTATTCACACCAGCCCCATCGTGGGCGGTCGTGAGGATAGCCACGATGTCAATATGAAGGCGCTAAGGTAGTTGCCCAGGCAGTTGGTGAGAAGCGAGAGCGCGCTGCAGAGACTGCGCATTGCGTCGGGAGATTGGTCTTAGAAGAACTCTAGCTGTCTGAGGAAGGTGAAGACCTTGGCAGCCCCTATGACGAAGTACTGCGGGTTTTGCCACAGGATGCTGAGTGGCACGGCTGTGTCTTCGCTCACCAAGCCGAGTTCGTTCGCGAGCTGGAAGCGCTTGGTCTCGACGAGAGCAGCGACAGCCATGGCGAATATTGAGATGAAGAGGCCAATGCTTGTCTAAAAGCAATTCATATCTGCAATGCTTTGCTCTATGTCTAAGGACTTTGAGCAACTTCAGCAGTGAGTGATATCTGAACAAAAACATCAAAATATAAAAAGTTTAGCCCGAGGTATTTAAACATCATTTGTTGTTAGTAGCAAATAAAGGACTAAATGACATCTAAACATGCAAGTTTAATAAGTAATTCAGTAAACAAGCAATAAGACTCATGAAAATGAAATCCTTTACTGTGACAAAATGAAAATAGATTGGCTCCGAAGATTGGCATTTGGCAATGTAAAAATCATAAGATAGTAGGCACCTCAAATCCAAATTTCATTTTCGTATGATATCTATATTCAAGGATAGATTTATGCTTAACATTAGAGAGCATAGAACTCCAAGTGCAAATAAGAACATGTAACTTAGCAAATAAAATGAACAGGAGACATGAAAACTTAGCAAATAAAATGAGCAGGAGACATGAAATACAAAGAATTTACGGATGTATACAACAACATTTTAACCACAAGGACTTCCCATCAGCATGTCAGATAGATTTGTTTCAAGGGCAAAGAGTCAAGACATTGTGTTATCTTGAACAAAATCAGCCTTTGATATCTAAACTCAAAAGAAATTAACAGGATCTACTTAACTCAGAAATAAATTTATAAAACTGGATTTGACAAGTGGAAAAGGTCATCAATTTCACCAAAGAAAAAGCTAACCAACAAAATGCATTCTTCTACTCACCAAGACACAGTTACTTCACAAAAATCAGCAGACAATAAACACAAAAAGCTTACAAAGGCAGTGCTGATATAAAAGAGAAATTCAATGTTCATATCATTTCCGTTGAAGGTAACTCCTATTGAAAGGGACAATAGTTGCAATTCTACAGTTTCTAAATCATGAATGCATGATCATCAAGCATAATTGATCGACTCTACAGTTTCTAAATCATGAATGAATTTGGAATGAGTGGTTAACAGAAAATAAATAAATCCAGAGCAAGAGAAAAGGAGAGAATACATGTGGAGTTGGAGAACTCGAGCAGATATCGATCGAAGAAAGCCGAACTGGAGCAGATCTCGATGTATGGACGATTTTATCATCCCGCCTCGCCCTACCTCGGCCTTCAATTCCGGCGATTGAAGATGCTCCATCCCGCCTTGCCACGGATCTGATGGAAATCTGGAAAACGAGAGCGAGGGAGCAACCATGGAAATCTGGAAACGGAGATCCCATCCGAACTCTTCTCCAACCCCATCCTCATAGGCGCCTACTCCACCGACTTCAGATTCGCCTCCCTGTCGAACCAGAGAGCAACCATCAAAGGATGAACAATGAGAGGGCGAACTACAGGGAGAAGGCCAAATCGATCGCCATTCGAGAGAGATCTGAGACATGGTGAATGGCGGCGGCGGCGAACCGGAGGAGAGGAGGAAGATGGAGGTCCGACGAAAAGGAGGAGACTCGCCGCCATCGGAGCCGGATCCGGCGTCGAGAGAGAGAACGGATCGAGAGGGCGAGAGGAGAAAGGTCCAACTTTTTGTTGCTAGGAAAAAAATGTCCGTGCAATCCGAGAATAAGTATATATATGGGCCATTTTGCTAATTTGTCCAAAAACGTAGCTATTTTGTAAATTCGTCCAAAAAAAGTGCCGGTTTTGCAAATTTTTTCTTATTCTAATTCATACCATATATCTTAGGTGAATTTATTAAATGACAAAATTCAGAAGATACATACAATAGTTTGATATAATATAGACTTATTTAATTAAATAAAAATAAGAAATAGCCCAAAAATAATTTGGGGTATTTCAACAAATCCCCCAAATTGAGAAAGAAAGAAATAAAAAACCTTTCTCGATTTCTTTCTTTATTTGCTTCGCTAACCCTAAATTCTTCCCTATAAACTGATCGATTAATTGGTGGGAAATAAGAGAGGTGTCATGTGTAACGTAAGAAATAAGGTTCATCCCAAAAGGGAAACATTTGGAGTCCTTTGATTTTAACTCTTTATATCATTCTTGACACTGACCTTAAGATAACAACTGGTAGAAGAGATACACCTTAATGGTAGGATAGTTTCACAGTAATGGTAGGATAAATATACGGTATTGATAAGATGATAATATAACCACCGAAATTCCTAAGTGTAGAACTAAGTCAGAAAGTACTAGGGAACTGACACTTATGGTAGGATAGATGCAAAAAAAAAATGGTATAACAGATGAAAACTAATACTACCTCCGTCTCAAAATACTTGTCACTTTACTTTTTGGCACGTTTTTTAAGAAGCTAAAAACTCTATAAAATATTAATTTTTTTAATATTTTTTTTTGATAATTTTATAGACAATTGTATTAAGTAGTATTAAATTATTTTTTTAAATTAATAAAATTATAAATATTTTATATAGTTTTTACTGTTCTTAAAAAACGTGTAAAAACTAAAGTGACAAGTATTTTGAGACGGAGGGAGTAATAGGATAAAGCAACGATATTGGTAGGATCAGAATGGAAACTCAGTAATTTTTATATAACTTGACACTGATGGTAGGATAATTATACACTACTGATAGGATGATAATGGAAACCCAATAATTCCTTCATTAATGCTCTCCCTTCCCCAAGGCTTTTGGCTTTTTGGCGCCAAATAAGCCCCTAAAATTCTCCCAACTTGCTGCTACAATGACCAATTTCCACCCGCCACTTCCCCAGCCGGTTACCCCCACAAATTTGTAAAAGTAACCCATATGCTACATTTCCAAATTTCACACCATGTGATCTAGTTTTGCCAAGTTGAATTGCCAAAAAAATGGAAATGGTCTACTTTTACAAATTGACCGTTTTTCATATACATACGCCTTCTTTTTGAATAAAAAGATACATAAGTGAATGTATAGTTTCACAAGTGTAGGCCAAGTTGTTCATATCTTTGCACAAACTCACGATTGAAACAAATAGTGTTCTCGTGAATCTCTATATATAAAAACTGGGGTTTACCTTATGAACAATACTTTTATTATTATTTTAGCTTTCCTCGTGTTCTTTCCTCCTCGATTCCTCTTCCTTCCGACTCTTTTATAATGAGAGGTCCCATATTAATTTGGGCATTGGTATTAAAGCCCGGATTCTATGTGTGACAATCATTAAAGCCCGTTATTTACGTTTCGGCTATATACACCGCAAATCCCCACGTTCTTAAGGACGTACGTGCAAGTGGAGTGAGAGCCACCCGAAGCCGGACGTGCAAAACTGGATCCTGCGCGTCCTTAAGGACGTGCAAGCCCGTCTTCTAAAAGGCGAAGAGGACGTCCTCTTCGTCTTCATTCTGTCTTCGCTTTAGTCCAGAGAGAAATCGAGAGCGAGAGAGAGATTGCCGGAGAGAGAAATCGAGAGAGAGAGGTCACCGAAGAGAGAGAAATCGAGAGAGAGAGAGGTCGCCGGAGAGAGAGAAAGAGAAAGAGATCGAGACAGAGAGATGGAGCCGGAGAGAGAGGAGGTGGTGGAACCGACGGCGCTGGTGGCTGAGGAGGTTGGTGGTGGGGGTGGAGCCCTGGGGGAGGGGGTGGCGGTGGAGCAGGTGATCGGGGTGGTGGTGACGGTGGAGACGCAGAGCCGGCAGCGTCCGGTGGTGGTGGTGGTGATGGTGGCGGAGTGGCGGAGGCGGAACCGCCGCGGAAGCGGTGGACTATTGAGGTTTCGCCGGTCCCGACCCCACCGGTATGTTCTTTGATTTATTTATTTTGTTTGATTTTTTTTTTAGTTTTATATTATAGTTTAGATTTTAATATATAATATAATTTGATAGATTATAATTAGTTTAGTATATAGTTTGATAGATACTATATAATTTGATAGATTATATAGTTTTAGTATATAGTTTGAAAGATACTATATAGTTTATATATTTTGATAGTTTTAATGGAAAAACAAAAAAAAAACGATTAATATATATTACAAGATATTAAAACATATTACAATATATTAAAAGACATTAAAATAAATTAAAATAAAAATATTAAAATTTAATAAAATAAATTAAAATAAATTCTAATTGAAAGACAATAAAAACACTAAAATATAATAAAATATAATAAAATACATAGAAATAAATTTAAATTTAAAGAAAATAAAAACATTAAAATATAATAAATTATAATAAAACACATAGAAATAAATTTAAATTGAAAGAAAATAAAAACATTAAAATATAATAAAATATATTAAATTATAATATAATAAATTATAATAAAATACATTTCATAATAACAGGCAGTGAGGATCATGAGAGGGGGACGGTACCCTAAACCCTAAACGCAAAACCCTAACTAGGGCTTACACGTCCTTAACAACGTGCAAGACAATGCTTGCACGTTGTTAAGGACGTGCAAGACTTTTTTAGCGGACGTGCACCGTCCCAAACTTGCACGTCTTTAAGGACGTGCAAATCCTTAATCCGGATTTGCGGTGTACATAGCGACACCCGTTCCGTTATTTATTTTGAACTAACGAATGAAAGGTAAAATAATTGCTGGGAACATGAATAACATCTATGGAGGTGCAGGTGTGCTTGCATTCCAATGCATTGAAAAGATTCGAACCTAGTGCCTCGCAAAGAGAGCACTCTTATATACCACCACATGATCCAATTCGTCAACTTGTTATTCACTTCAACCAAAACAATTATAAAGCATACCACTCTAACCGGAAACGATATCTCCACCGCTAATTTTTACTATTTCTACCGCTAATCACCGCATAGGTATGCGGTGGGTTTAATGACACTCAACGATCCCACCGCATACCTATGCGGTGGGTCGAAAAGTATACAAGTCTAAAACTGTCGCCACAATAGTCCAAAGCCATCGCCATAACCCACCGCAGAGGTATACAGTGTGTTTGAACCGTCGCCATAACAGTCAAAACCGTCGCCATAACGGTCCAAAATCATCGCTATAACCCACCGTATACCTATGCGGTGGTTTATGGCGACAGTTTTGGACCATTAGCGGTGAAGATATCATCACCCCACTCTAACATATAGAGAATATGTAATATATGTAGTTTGTTATATTATATTGTGCAAGGTGCAAGTTAGTTAGAACAATAGTAGGTTTGCTATAGTGCTCTTAGTTAGACAAGTTTACAGTAGTATAAATACTTGTATCTGGGATCTTTTTACAAACACAGAAAGACAACAGAAAATTTCCCAAATAGTTTTCTTCCTCCCAAATGTTTACATGGTATCAGAGCATACAAGTTAGAGATCTGAGCGAATTTCTCGTTTTTTTTCAATCGACGTGTTGATTCTCTGATCGGCTGGTTGCGTGTTGTTCGGTCTAGTTCAGATCTAGGATTTTGTTTACTTTCCGCTTGCTTGTGATGTGTTTCTCTTGCTAGACTGTATTGATTCGGTTTGAAAAATGGACGATATTGATATTTCTGTTGGAGATGCGATTGGGAGAAAGCTTAAGGAGATACCTGGAGATCGTGATTCGTGTGCGAACAACTTCAATTCGTTGTTCCTCGGTAATTCCGATCATCCAGGGATAGTACTTGTGGCAACTCCGTTTACTAGATACACCTTTCTTAGCTGGAGTAGGAGCATTAGGATGGCTCTTGGGGCTAAGATGAAATTAGGCTTCGTGAATGGTGGCTGTAAAAGACCTGATGATGAAGATTCAGAAGAGTTCCAAAGATGGTTTCGTTGTGACTATATGGTCACAAGTTGGATCTTAAACTCCATGAAGAGTGAAATTGCTGAAGCTTTTATGCATGTGCAATCGGCACAGGAATTGTGGAACGAGATCAGAGAGCAGTTCATGGAATCTAACGCGCCTCTGATCTACCAATTTCACAGGGAATTGAGTGGAATCAGATAGGAGAATCTGTTAGTTGCTGTGTAATACGGGAAGCTTAAGAAAGTGTGGGACGAACTGCAGGTGCTCGAAGGATATCCAATTTGCAGGTGTGGAGTAATGTCTAAGTGCAGCTATGCAATCCTCAAGAGGTGGCTTGAAAGGGAGGTTGTGGCTCATCTGATGCAATTTTTGATGGGGCTTTCAGATGGCTATGACACGGTGCGAAGCAACATCTTGTCTATGGATCCACTCCCTTCGGTGAATAAGGCATACCACATGGTTATGCAAATTGAGCGCCAAAAGGAAATTACATGAGCAAGTAGCTCTAGTAGCTCCATGAATCATGATGTGCTTGCTGCTGGGAAGAACTTCAGTGGGGGTGGTACTGGACAGAGTAAAGGAGGAGACTCCAAGAGGGAGTCTAAAAAGGCAAAATTCGATAAGAAATGTGATCATTGTCATGAGAAAGGCCATGTGAAGAAGAATTGCTTCAAGATAATCGGTTATCCCGACTAGTTCAAAGGACCACGAACCAAAACTGACGGTGATGGCAGCAAGGTTGCTAGTCATACTCGAGAGATTGAGCAGTTCTTCGACACTCCTTTTGACTTTGAGATGGTGCACAGTAAGGGTGAGTCAGACAAGGCTGATGCTCAACCAGATTCCATACTAGTCAATGCCGTGTTTAAGGAAGTTGTTCAGATGATGAAAGGTAAAATGAAAGTTGATGAAGGACCCTCAACAGGAGGTTCAAGCATCAATTTCGCAGGTAATCTGATTCAGTCCTCTCCAAATGATAGTTTTATAAATCAATCAGTTGTGTGGATCATTGATACGGGCGCTACGGACCACATTGCATTTGATAAGAATTCTTTTGTGGATCTTAGAAGGCTCAATAAACCGATCTTGATAGGGATGCCTTATGGATACACACAAGTTGTGACTCACGCTGGAACAGTGGTTCTTAGCGACAAGTTAAAGCTGACAGATGTGTTGTATCTATCATCCTTCAAGCACAATTTGATGTCGGTTCCAAAGATGGTTGATGAAGATTCTCTCATGTTCATATTCTTTGCAAAATTTTGTGTTCTCCAGGACATTTTAACTAAGACTGTAGTATCTGTTGGGAAAAGAAATGGTGGATTGTACATGTTCACCAGTTTCAAGTGCTTGAAGGATGCTGATGCTGGTGGTTACAGATCTCCTGTTCGGCTTGAAGATGGTAGTAAGATTCCTTTCCTTTCCAATAATGTGCAGACGGCTCATGATCTGCCCTTGTTACATTCTCGACTCAGACATGTCTCTATTTCCAAACTCCAACGTTTACCTGGTTGTATGTAAGGACGTGATTCCAATTTTGCTTGTGATACTTGTGCACTTGCAAAATCGGACAAGCTTCCATTTTCCACTAGTTTTGCTCAAGCTTCTGAATTGTTTGGTCTTGTGCATATGGATTTGTGGGGGCCTTACCGGACCCATTCCATTTGCGGCGCTCGGTTCTTCCTCAAGGTTGTTGACGATCACAGCCGAGCCACTTGGACCTTTTTGCTTTGCCAAAAGGACCAAGTGTTCAGGGTTATCCAAGGGTTCTTGGCTTTTGTTGATAATCAATTTGGAACCACTGTAAAGGTGTTGCGGTCAAACAATGGGACATAATTTGTGAATCATCGTGTTAATGATCTGCTGCACGCTAAAGGGATTATCCATCAGTGATCGGTTGCTGAAGTCCCTCAATAGAACGGTAGAGTCGAGAGAAAGCATTGCCACTTAGTGGAGACTGCTCGAGCATTACGTTTGTATGCCAATTTACCTGTCCGAATATGGGGAGATTGCATCTTAACTGCTACCTACCTCATCAATATTCTTCCCTTTTCGGTGCTTCAATGGAAGACACTTGCCCACAAAGCACACGAGGTCTCTACGCCTATAATTAACCCACGAGGTGCACCCACTGTCCACCTTTAAATAGTCCCACAAGGTGCGCTAGGTTCCAGATCAAACACAAAAATTTGCTTATAAATAAAGGGCATGATCAAATGAAATGAAGGACGGTTTATTTTTAAACTCGGATTGGCTTCGGTTGATCTCGATAGCATTTCAGTCTTTCTTGGAGAAAAATTTATATCAATTAGCGTGAATCGAAATATGTAAAATTGGTGCTTAATTGAGGGTGGATTATCCAGAAAATCGAAAATCTTCACCAATGGGTCAATCCGACAAGTCAAAAAATAGTTGTTACTCCAATAGCTAGTTGAGGCTAGTGAGTACTGATTAGCTCGGTTTGGGGGTTATAAATACCCCCAAACCCCTCCACAAAATCCATATCCTCGTATTCTCAATATCTTCTATCCTAATCTCCCAATTATCTAAACACTCTTAATTGATATCTAATTACTTCATAAACTCTAACGTCAGAAGTGTTTGAAGAGTCAAAATTGCAAAAATTATGCGCTTTTCATCTCTCTCCATCTCTCTCTCTCTCTCTGACTAATCTTAATTATTTCTTTCTTTATCTCTATTTCGTCTTATTTTTTTGTGTTATTTATTTTATTTCTAATTAATTTGTATTGATCATGTTTAGCCGAGGCTAAAAGAGTCTTAGCGAACCCTCCGAAATCGGATCGATGGATGTCGAGCTATGTTGGAGAAGTGTGTGCATCGAAAGCAGATTCTATCGATGTTGGGATATGGAAGAGGATGATCCAATCCCCAAGGGAAATCTTTTCCCCATCCCAACCAAGAGTCTTGTGCGGCTGCCGAGGAGGTCACCGATGAGGATGCAATGGTCCCCAAAGCACATTTGCGGATCGTGGTCTTTTAGTTTTGGTTTACGAAGATTCCTAAAGAAAATGAAGACAGTTGTCGAGCAAAATACGAATTTTGTAAAACAGTTTATTAGCATCCGCAAAGAGGGTGATACGAAAACTACAAGAATCATATTAGAACGAAGCATCCAAAGAAGCTTGGCATGCCTCCAGACTAGACACAACTATCGAGGTACATAACTTCTCCCTCTCATCATACCAATTTATTTAGTTGTGATCATTATGTTAGTTGTAGTGATAACTTTGCTGAAATGATAGCATCAGAAGGTTTAGCTTATAGTTTTTTACAAGCGCTATTATTAACGAATAGATGACTGAAAATTCAACCCGCTTGGCAATCCATTAGTCAAAACACTGTTAAAAGGAAAATATTGAAATGGTACGATACCCGTAAACAACAATTAATGGAGTATTTTAAAAAATAATGATTTACATGTTTTGATTGGGAGTGAATATAGGTTGATCATTGGAAACAACACTCTTACACTGGATCGAGCAAAAGTTTGTTTTAGACAAAAGAGTTTTGACATTTCAATTTTTTGACGAAGGACACATGACTCATAAAATAGTTCAGGGGACTTTAATTGTTTGAATAAACTACAAATTGGTTCAAATAGTCTTTTCAATCAGTTTTGACAATGCCTCCGCAAATACTACCTCTGTTGAAAAATTAATATTCAATATTGTTGACCTCATATAAGAGGTAATTTTTTTCACATATAGTGTGCCCCCCTTATATTTTAAACTTATGTATTCAATATTTTTTACAATAATTATAAGAGATGGTCAATCCGATTGAATACGTTTTAAGGCATTTTGGAGAAGTAAACAACTTCTTTTACAATGACACACGTTTTGGCGTGAACACCAGGTTTGAGCAAGGACTTTCCTAAGGGATGTTTGCACCCAGTGGAACTCGACTTTTAAAATAGTTCATGAATCTTATTTATATAGAGAATATCTTTTCGCTTTTATCGCCCGATACATGAAGACTCAGACGTTTTTGGTGATGTTTGGGTGACAACTAGAGATGTAATTGATGTTTTAAAAGGTGTTTTTATGATACTACCCAAACTTTTAGTCATGCTTACATTCCTAATTAAAAACTTATTGTGTTTTATCGCTACGAATTTCATAGGCGATTAACAATAGGTTGAAGGTACCCATAACTAATGTCGTGGTTGCGAAGTGTTGGAAGTGGTTTCAATATTCCAAAATTATTCCAGACATTTTTCTCGTAGCCTTTTGTTTTGACCCTATATATAAATGAACTAGTGTTCAACTTTTTTTAGAAAAATACTTTTCAATGTTACAAATTGAAGATAATTCTACCTGCAATGTCGGGTCCATACTCACTAGAGTTAAGAGTTTAATACAAGATTTATATGATCATTATTATGGAGATGTTAAATCTTCTCAACCGCCTCCTCCCGCTCCTTCGATTTTGACCTCTTTGCACGCTAGCATTACATACTGCTCGAACTAGGGCTCTTTCCAGACCTATATTGAGCACAAAGAGAGCAATGGCCTCGTCGAGCTCCAACTCAGAGGTCGACATGTTTTTCTACTAACATTGAATTATAGAGTGGTGGAGACGTTTGAAGAGTTTACGATTTCCTACTCTATAGGCGATCGCTTATCAAATACTAGAAGCCCCTTGCTCTATAATTGCAGTGGAGCAACTTTTTAGCCAAGGTGGTCAAATCCTAATCAATGTTCCAAAAAGCGGCATGGGCGGCCGCCTAGGCCCCGCCTAGACACTGGGCGGCCCGTGACCTATGAGTTAAGGTGCTTGGCGGGCTTGGCTTTGTAGAGAGTTATCTTGGCAGTTTTGGGTGGGTTTGGACGGGTCTAGGCGGTCTGGGTTGTTTAGTTAACAAAAATAAATTAAAAGGTTTTAACCCAAATGAAGTCATATAAGTCTAAAAAATTAATGTTCTACCATGATTATATTCCAAAATTTAAGTTTTATTATATAATTTCTAGGTTGTTTTAGGCTTATATTAGGTTTTATATTATTGATTTGTGCCAGTTGAACATGGAGCAATATGGTTTATGTGTATTTGCTTTGGAAAAAGTTTAATAATATGGAACTATGAAGATTATGAAAGTTTATTAATTTATATAGCCTTTATTAGGTCTTTGACATGGCTTACAAGTAAAAATACATGTTAAAATAAAAAGTCCACCTAGACCCTTGACCCCTGATGTAGAGGGAAATCAAGTATGAAAACAAATCGAAATATAAAATCAAACAAACTTCCTGTCCCAACAAATAAAATACAAGAAACCCGGCCTTCTGCTGCAGTAGTAGGGTATTCAGGATTTTAACCACGAGGAAGCTTGTCAGTGCTCACCTTTTCAGTCCCAGAATGCTCTCGTAATCGACCAGAAGGTTACTCGATCTCGAGTAATGTACTCGATCTCGACTACACCTGTCGACAGAAACTGCAAAATAGAACAATAGAAGCGAAAAAGAAGCAAAGTCAAGTACATGAGTCCTCGACGTCCACCAAACTCCTCGACGTCGAGTAGACTCGTCTTAATCGAGGAACCTTCTGGTCGATTACGAGAGAATTCTAGGACTGAAAAGGCGAGCGCTGACAAGCTTCCTCGTGCATAAGATCCTGAATACCCTACTACTGCAGCAGGAGGGTTTCTTCTATTTTATTTGCTAGGAAGAGGAGTTCGTTTGATTTTATATTTCGATTTATTTTCATACCTGATTTCCCTCCGCATTAAATTTTGGCGTCGTTGCCATGGAAGCAATCAATCGCGACCTTTTTAGTTTCTTTTTACTCTCTTTTTCTTTTTTATTTGTTTTCCAGGTGCATGCGAAGAACTGATCGCAGACCTATCGACCCAATTCTCGAACCAGAACGCTTCTTCCACCTTCGACAAAGGTTAAGAAGGATGTCGCAAACTAGCAATACCAATGAGAACGAGGTCCAGCTCACACCGGCACAGGAGCTTGAGCAACTCCGACTACAAATTAAGGAGTTCACCACCAGAGAAGCGGAATACGCCCGATGAGAGACAGAATATACACATAACCAACAAAGATGGGAAGCAATGGTAGATCGCGAGGTCAACACCAGAAGGGAACTTGAGGAGCATATTGGACACTTCCCAGCCAATGCAAAGGAGTATCTGCATCCTACTTTGGAAGTTCAAGAATCACCGATCGTTCTTCCCCCCGTTAATTATGAAATTCTTCCTTCTTTTATAACTGAAATTAGAAGGAGTCAATTTAGGGGGAGACCCAATAAATTCCCTTTAGAGCACATTGGAACATTTATAGATTTATGTGAAGCTATTGCAGATAATGACAATCTAGAATATTTAAAACTAAAGGCTTTTCCTTGGTCCCTTGCAGGATTAGCATCGTAGTGTCTTTAGGGTTTGCCTGCATGATCTATTCGCACATGGAATGAACTGCAAGACGTTTTTCTTAACAAGGTCTTTCCTCCTTCCAAAATAGTTGCACTCAGACAACATATCATGGCTTTTAGACAAAAGCCAGGGGAAACATTAGCACAAGTCTGGTAGCGCTACAAAAGGCTTCTAAAATCCTGTTCTACACATGGACAATAACCCTACGTGATCTATGAAATCATCTTCAACTACCTGGATGCACCAACTAAGGATAGGATCAACAATTACACCGCTTATAGGTACCTCGAGTACACCACACGACGTGCTTAGGAAACCTTTGAGACATTGTCAAATTACGACAATTCTTATGGGACGTTTGCGGCCTCTGGCGACGAAAGGTATGAAAGGCCTGCCCCATCTATGCCTCTATATGTGCCACCGAAATAGATTGATCCGGACGTCAGGGACCAGTTTCATAACGATCATGTACATCATCTTACCAAACAAGTCAAATTCCTTTCTATAGATAAACCTTGTTAGGAATGTAAGGCACAACACCACTGCATGCCCACACGCCGATCAAATATTAGTAGCTGAAACCCACGAAGAGGCGCGTTATGCGGGGGGGGGGGGGGAACTACTCAGGGCAACATCAGCAGCAAAACTGGAGCAACTATTGCCAGCCCCAGTATCCAAGAGACCCCCCACTCTACAGAGCTCCTGGTAACACTGACAGGGAAGGTACGAAGGATGACATGCAGGTTATTCTTGAGGAGATACGGAGGAATCATTCAGACATCAAGCAATCCATCAATTCCATCCACACTCAGCTTCATGGCATCAACTCTAGACTTGGGAAGATTGATATCTGGCGGAAATCAATGGAAACCCAAATGGGTCAATTAGCTCAATCAATCCCGAAGCAATCAGGTACGCTTCCTGGATCCTCTAAACCTAATCCTAAAAATAAATCTACAGGACAGGTAGCCACTATGAATTTAAGGAGTGGGCGTCAGATGCAAACGCCCGAGAAAAACACGGAGGAAGATACTGTTGTGGAGTACTCGACATCGACTAAACCACTCGACGTCGACCAAGAACTACTCGACATCGACCAATCTGTAGTCGATATTGACCAGAACACGAAGACCACCCCGAAGTTGACTACTGTAGTCGATGTCGACCACCCTCTAGTCGATGTCGACCATTCTTTTGAGAACGTCGACAAGACTCCATCACCTCCGAAGAAGAAAACACTACCATTCCCAACAAAATCTTTGAAGGACCCAGCGAAAAAGAAGATTCAATGGTTCATGAAGATGCTCAAAAGGATAAATGTCACCATTCCTTTCACAGAAGCTCTTCATGAGATGTCATCATATGTAAAGTTCCTCAAAGAAATTCTAAGCAATAAGCGGTCGATGTCTGAAATCGTAGAGGAATGCAGCAAAATGGACGTTTCAGAGAAAAGGCCAAATCCAAGTAAGTTTGCTATAACTATTGGATTTGATCAATATAAATTTAATGCTTTATGCCTCTATCAATCTGGTCCAAAGTCAAGATAGGAGCTCTAGAGCCTGTGGATGCAAAGTTATACATGGAAAACAATACAATTGTCATCCCAACGGGCATGGTGGATGATGTGCCGGTACAAGTAGGTAAGTTCTTTGTCCCTGCTGATTTTATAGTTATTGATATGGCAGAGGACCCTGCATGTCCAATTATATTAGGAAGGCTCTTCTTAGCGATGGAAGATGCCAACATAAGCGTAAGGAAGGGAGTGCTCACTTTCAATATTAGCGATGTGGTAATTGAGTACTCTTTCAATAAAATTGAAAGGCATACAAGCCCCATGGAAAAGGTCAAGTCAATCTCAACAAGGTACATCACTTGCGGGGAGCCCAAAGTAAGAAATATGACCCCCGAAGAGTTAGAGAAGAGGGATATGGAAGCACGGGTGGAGAAGATCATGGCTATTCTGAACGAGGATTCCACAAAACTACTCGACATCGACCAAGGTAAGTCGACGTTGACTACTTTTTATTCAGAATCTTTGCCAGGGTTCAAGTATGGGGTCGAAGTCAACCAGAAGTACTCGACATCGAGTACTCTAGTCGACATCGACCATGTTCAGAGCTCCCCATCGAGTACACCCTCATCGAGCAACCCACCCAAGCCAGAGAAGTATTCGATCTCTTCCCCTTCGACGAGCAAACCACCAGACGACGAACAATACACAATGTCGAGTACTGTTACTCGATGTCTAGTAGATCCCGGGGTCCCGAATTCAAATTCTGCGAAGGTAAACCAAGGTACTGACATCTCTTCTCCTATTTCAATTAAATATTTATCTATACATGGGAGAGGTTTGCCTTGGTATGTGCGCTTATGCAGGGTTTCCAATGACGAGCCTAAGGAGTATGAAGTTGAAGACAAAGTCTATGTTTCCAAGTCTACGAATCATTGGTTCCCTAATAAATTCAATCACAAGAAGATGGGACCATTCATGGTGCACAAGATCCATTCTGGAGGATTACAACTTATGAACAAGAATGGAGTCCTGTTTGAGTCCCAGTCTACATGGGCGCTGCAAATGCCACACTGAGCTCAAACAGAAGAAGTTGGCCTAGCGACTATAAAGTCTAGAGCTTGTAACAAAACATTTAGTTTTTTTTAGACGTGTTTGCTTTGGTTTATGGTTTTATAACACTGTTTTAGGGTTTTTCTATCATGTATTTTATCTGACGAAGCTTGCAGGTACAAAACGAAGGTGCAAAAGTACTCGGCGTCGAGTACACTACTCGACGTCGATCACCATTCTCGAGCAAAAGAGCCTGTGGTCGAAGAGAGAATCACCCTAAGGCTTCCTGAGTACTCGAGATCGAGTAACCTACTTGATGTCAACTACTCTCCTAGTAGGTTGACCACTTCTACAACATAAAGAACACTCAATTCCGACGTTTTCCACATTTTTCTAGTGAGTTTCTTTCTTTGCCCTTATTTTTATACAGTGAGGACACTGTAATGTTTAAGTATGCGGTGGGGGAAGGGTTTACTTCATGCATATTTGACTTTATTTGACATTATAATATGCATATTTTAAGTTTATTTCTCGAATTGCTTATACATGGCTATCTTTGGAATTATTATTTATCTATATGTTTACAAGTGTTTTCCAAAGTTCATTAAAATCACCCCCATCAAAAATTTTGATTAGTGTCATGGAAGATTTTATAGAACTCGAGGATGCAAAATTGGATTCATTAGAGATATAGTATGAAATTTCCTAGTAAAGGGAAGTCACAATGAAGTGCATTATTTTTCTTAAAAACCATGAAAGGAGGTAAAATTTGATATTGCTTTTGACATGTTGCATGATAAGAAGATGGAGGACTTTATATTTTCCATATAATGCTCACATCTTGATATTCCTAGCCATACCTATGATTATGCATCACAAAAGCCATATTATGTTGTATTTCATATATGCTCCGCATGATCTAAATAATGCCCATTTTCTACCCTTTTTTTCCTTATCTGGGGATTATGTTGAGAATAATGTCACATTATGGAGATTATTATATGGGTGTTTGTGTTGTTATTATCATTATTGAAGTTTGGCAGGAAAGTTATAAAGTTTATGGAAAATTTAATGAGTGAAAGAAAATCCGGTCACCTCAGGAGATAAAGATAGATCGACCCTGCCTACGTTGAGATAATAGTTCCGCAGGATGGGACACCAAGGTGAGAAGTCCTAAGCACTAAGTATCCAGGGCCATTCATGACACCAATATTTGCGACTTGTGAAAAGGCATTGATGAGGTTAGAGAGGTAAAAGCAATATAAATGAAAAAAAAAGCAAAGACTGATTCATGAGAGGATGAGTGATGTGGAAATATTATGATGGGAGAAAGTGCATCAAAGCAAAGAAAGCGAGGTTGAAGAATTTTCCCCGGATTTAACACCACATTGCCCAAATATAGGCTATATTTAAGTCCTCTTGATTATTATTGTTTTGTCACGAATAATTGTTTTTGCATAACCCTCCTTTTGTGTGTGAAGTTGCTTTTATTCACATGCATGAAATTGTGACATTAGTACCTTTTTGAGGATGGTAATTAATTGCAGGGACATATGGCAATGAATCTATGTTGTTGAGAGTTTAATTTCTTCCCTTGTATGACCATTAAAAGTATTGCTTGAGGACAAGCAAGATGAAGTATGAGGTGTTTGACGTGAGCCTATTGTGCCATGTTTTACGCTTATTTTTATATCGATTTCTGCATGCATTTCATATAATTGGGTTAGAATAGTAAAGAATCTGTGTAGTTTATGCTTATTTGCCAAATTATGGAGTCTACACTAATTTTTGTTTAATTTCGCAAAAATCGAAGCATTTTACAGCAATTCGGGGAAGGAAGGAAAAGCAGGGAAAAGCTCAAGGTTCAATACAGAAAGTCTAAAGTCAAGAAGTAGCTGAACCAGAAAAAATCAAGCAGAAATCAAGAAGGGAAGCACTCGATAAAACTAGTCGATATCAACCAGACTAGTCGATATCGAGTAACATGGTCAAATATCACCTTGTCGAGCAAGAAGACGAGAAGCAATCCACTCGAGCAGCACAAAGTACTCGATGTCGGGGACTCTTGTCGACGTCAAGTACTCATGTCGAGTCCAGAAGGTAACCGATCTCGAGTGCAATCCGAGGAGAAGAAGAACCACTTGACGTCGAGTACTATTACTCGATGTCGAGTACTCACCTGGGCCAGTCCGAGTCGAGAACGAGTGGATATCCGAGCATGTGGATTACTTGCAAGCAAAGTCACGTGATGTTCTATCAAGAGACATGAAGATCTATTAAGAGAAGGAATACTTATCCACTTTAGTCTTACTTTTCTTTAAGGATTTATTTGTTTTATTTCCAAATTTAATCATTAAGCTTTTAGATAAATAGTTTTAGATAGAGATAGAGTAATCTTTCCTTGGATAGCGGGGATTGACTACTATAAATAAGGCTTTAGGGGCTGATTTTAGGGATCATCCAAGCCACAAGCAATTGTGTTTCATAGAGTTAGAGGAAGCTTGGAGCCGATTTGGATTGGAGAAAGCGAGAGCGGATTTGGCTTCGATCGGTTGTAAGCTCTGTCTTATTTCATTAATGCAAGTTAGTTTCCTTTTATTATTGATGTGTTTCTTTATGATGAAGAGCGAGTAGTCACCCAACTTCTAGGGTCGGGGTGAGCCCGATGGTAGCCATGTAAGGTAATGTGACAAATGTACAATCTTTTAATGTGATTTACATGATTCTTTTGCGAAAGTCAGAGGTGATCCTTGTTTGTGTTATTGAAGCGAAAGTGATCTTAATGCAACTTGGATTAATTATGTGAAAAAGGTTAGTAGCAATTAGGGTTTATGCGAAAGCCTCTATATTCCTACTTGTTAATAACAAAAGTTATTCGATGAAAAGCATGATCTTTTATACCTTTTGCATGATTCTTACATGGTTATCGTTGTGGCGTGGTAACCCCGATTCTAGAAGTCTTTTATATTATTGAATTTCCCCAAAATTTCGTGTTGCTTTCGTTTTATTTTTTGTCTTTCGTTTATTCGAAAAGTGGCATTTTTCTTCTCTGCGAAAGTACTCGATTTTGACGAGTCTACTCGACGTCGAGGAGTTTGGTGGACATCGAGGACTCCTGTACTCGACTTTGGTTCGTTTTTGCTTCTATTGTTCTGTTTTGCAGTTTCTGTCGACAAGTGTAGTCAAGATCGAGTACTTTACTTGAGATTGAGTAACCTTCTGGTCGATTACGAGAGAATTCTAGGACTGAAAAAGATGAGTGCTAACAAGCTTCCTCATGGATACAATCCTAAATACCCTACTACTAAAGCATGAGGGTTTCTTGTATTTTATTTGCTGGGACATGGAGTTAATTTGATTTTATATTTTGATTTATTTTCATACTTGATTTCCCTCCGCATCAAACGCCTTTTTTTAGTCCCAAAATTCTCTCGTAATCGACCAGAAGATTACTCGATCTCGAGTAAAGTACTCGATCTTGACTACACATATCGACAGAAACTGCAAAACATAACAATAGAAGCAAAAACGAAGCAAAGTCGAGTACCGGAGTCCTTCACGTCGACCAAAATCCTCGACGTCGAATAGACTCATCGAAATCGAGTACTTTCGTAGAGAACAAAAACGTAACTTTTCGCAGAAACGAAAGAAAGAAAATAAAACGAAAGCAACAGGAAATTTTGGGGAAATTCAATAATATAAAAGACTTCCAGAATCGGGGTTACCACGCCACAACGATAACCATGTAAGAATCATGCAAAATGTATAAAAAAATCATGCTTTTCATCGAATAAGTTTCGTTATTAACAAGTATGAATATTGAGGCTTTCGCATAAACCCTATATGTTACTAACCCTTATCACATAATTAATCCAAGTTGCATTAAGATTACTTTCTCTTCAATAACACAAACAAGGATGACCTCCGACTTTCGCAAAAGAATCATGTAAATAGGGATAGAAGACGAAATCGCATTAAAAGATTGTACCTTTGTCACATTACCTTACATGGCTACCGTCGGGCTCACCCTGACCCTAGAAGTTGGGTGACTACTCGCTCTTCATCACAAAAAAAACACATCAATAATAAAAGAAAACTAACTTGCATTAATGAATTAAGACAGAGCTTACAACTGATCAAAGCCAAATCCGCTCTCGCTTTCTCTAACCCAAATTGGTTCCAAGCTTCCTCTAACTCTATGAAACACAATTTCTTATGGCTTGGATGATCCCTGAAATCAGCCCCTAAAGCCTTATTTATAGTAGTCAATCCCCGCTCTTCAAGGAAAGATTACTCTATCTCTATCTAAAACTATCTATCTAAAAGCTTAATGATTAAATTTGGAAATAAAAACAAATAAATCCCCAATGGAAAGTAAGACTAAAGTGGATAAATTTTTCTTCTCTTGATAGATCTTCAGGTCTCTTGATAGAATATCATGTGACTTTGCTTACAAGTAATCCACATGCTCGGATATCCACTGGTTCTCGACTCAGACTGGCCTAGGTGAGTACTCGACATTGAGTAAAAGTACTCGACATTGAGTGGTTCTTCTTCTCCTCAGATTGCACTCAAGCTCGGCTACCTTCTAGACTCGACATGAGTACTCGACGTCGACAAGAGTCCTCGACATCGAGTACTTTATGTTGCTCGATGGATTTCTTCTCGTCATCTTGCTCGAATGGGTGATTTTCGACCATGTTATTCGATATCGACTAGTTTTGTCGAGTGCCTCCTTTCTTGATTTCTGCTCCATTTGTTCTGGTTCAGCTGCTGCTTGACAAAGAAGAACCTTCCCCGAATTGGTGTAAAATGTCTCGATTTCTGCAAAATTAAATAGAAACTAGTGTAGACTCTATAATTTGGCAAATAAGCATAAACTACATAGATTATGTACTATTCTAACCCAATTATATGAAATGCATGCAGAAATAAACATAAAAGTAAGCGTAAAACATGGAAAATAGGCTCACGTTAACCCCACATCTCCTTTGAGCATCCGCCAAGCGTTTTTTTGGAACATTGATCCAAACAGAGAAGAGATAAGGTTGCTTATGCATTGCTAACCCCGATCCTTCGCATGTGGAGCTTGTACCCCAACTACGTTGAGGGGTGCCCAATCTTTGCTTTTGCTCTTGTTTTTTTTTTTTATTGTTGAAGGCTAATATACCAAAGGTCATCAATGGACTAATTGTGGATCAACAATTATTGAAGCTTACAATGGGTCAATATTCCCAATTCATCAAATCGACTTGAAATGATGCTAGATCGACTTGTCTCCCAAATTGCATGGAAATCACTTGACAATGCCCAGAGGATTTGAAAGGGCGCTCAATGCTGCTTGTGGATGGCCCTCACTGCTTGGGTCTGTACTTGTAGGGTGCTCGGGCACCTCGGACGCGCGCATAGGCGCTTCTCGGACTCCTCGAAACAGGTTCTCGGACACCTTGGAGCTCTCAAGGGTACCGTGCTTAGGCACACAACTTGTTCTTGGGCGCCTAGGTTCTTCTTTGTCGAAGATTTTGTTCTTAGGGTTTGTGTTTGGGTGTTTGTTTTAAGTTATTGTGGGATGAGTATAGTTTTTTTTAATGGAACAATATGAGAGAGCTGGGGTTTGGGGTTGGGATTGAAGAACACTTAGTCAAGTGTTCCTCAATTAAATTCAAATTGTAGCTTTTTTTCATTCAGTGACATAACTGCTTAAATAGAACACAAGAAACCCTAATTTGCATGAGTTGGTTGTCCCATATACTTTGCAAAGGATATTCTTTGGCTCATCTCAAATATAATATCATAACTAATTAAAATCCTACCTTTAAGATATGATAGGAAGATAACAACTTGATGATCAATGAACTCTTATAGATAGACATTCCTAACCACCTTATTCATCTTAACTAACAAACACTAAAATAAGTAATTCCATAATTAGACTCCAACTAATATAGGCGTTACTAAAAAATGGGAATTAATGAAAATAACAAAAATAAAGTGTAGTCGAGTTCTCTTCAATATGGACTTACAATGTGGATCCTTCTTGTCAGCCTTGAGGAATACATCCACATCCTCAAGTAGTCATCGAACTACGCCAACTTCTTCGCATAGGACAAGGTCATTATTTGACCTACAAAAGACCATCCTTGACTACATCAGCTACTACTTGAGGGTTTTGAAGCCCAAGTTTGCCTCGCTATTGAAAAAGACAGAGAAGAAAATTCAGAAAGCATTCTCTCTACTGAGTCGGAGCCTTACGATGGATTCGATGACGAAGCTACATCGGTAGGGACCTTGGTGGATGGGGAAGAAACCCACTTCCTCATCTGACCAATCTGACGGTATGTGCCCTTAGGCAAGTGAGATTTAGAACTAAAATAAAAGGGGGTTGTTAAATACACTAGTAGTTTTTACTTGATACACCGCTGATCTGCGCTACTTGATGTAGAATTAAGCATGCATGAGGTTGCGAAATACATTGGTCGATGTTCTAAAAAACGTAATTTAGAGAAGAAGTTTGCATCCGGTTGCGGACTTCATTGGCCGATGTGCCAAACAACCTACAGTGGGAATCTATCATAGATCCGCAACATGTTGCAAATCATCTCTATGCTACTTGTCGTGGAGAAGGTGGTGGAACATCTTAAGGAAATTGGAATTATGTAAGAATGTGATATGCCAAATAGCCTGTTGTGGGATTCTGTTATATATTCGCAACATGTAGCGGATCATCTCTGCGCTACTTGTCATGGAAAAGGTGGAACAATTTAAGAAAAAAGGCAAGTAATTAGGTAAGAACATGATGAAGAATAATAAGAGAAATCAAAATGCTATAGAAATGAAAAGAAAACGTCGGAAATTTACAGTAAAGCGTAGTTTCATCACAAATTAACCATATGAAAGTACATAAAATCCTTGTAATAAGTGTTTGGAAGTATAAGTTTCGTACATATGAGTGATTATCATGAAATAAACATAGGAAAATCAAAAGTAGAAGGGGGGGGGGGGGGGTCATCTCGAAGACGATAAGAATGGTATTGGTCGATTTATCTCGTCAAGGGCTGATCCCATCCAAAGATGCTTTATTGTCGGAACTGGTATTACTCAGGGTAAATAGGTGGGAGTAAGGATTCATCATGCAACCATGCTTTTGGAAAGAGTAAATTGTAGTAGTGAGTATGTATGCGTGTGAAGGAGGGGAAAAACGTGCAATGTAATTTGGAGCTAACCGCCACCCAATGGGTTTTGTTGTTGATAAGTCAGACTGCCAAATTTGCCTTATGTGGGGGAGTAGTAGAGTCGAGTGCAGTGAGAGGGAGTAAAATCATAGGATAGTTCTCGGGGAGTACCACCAACGACACCTGGAACCTGTTGGCGAAGACAAATCCGATCATAGAAAATTCCATCCAGTACCGGCGCTCAGCTAATGGACGGAGAAAGGTGCAGTTGAATATGTAGTCGTCCAATCGTTCTACGTGCTCATAAACTTGTCGATGCTCTATCATCTCCTGGGTGAGGGCGAGGCGGACATCTTTCCATTGGTCCTCCGACATACAGAGGAGTTCAGCAAATGCTCGATATCCACAATGGCCTTCCGCACTAACGTTCTTCACACTGGAGATGAAAATTGTCATAAATGGGTCGATGTCATCGTCTGTCCAGGGGAAATGCGTTCGTGCAACTAGTACGGTATGAGGGGTATCCGCGTGGGCCATATTGGAAGTCGACTCATCGTCACGCACAACATATAGCGTAACGGCCCAAGTTATAGAACCCGGGTTACGTTTCGAATGAATAAATACATTCGTTCGGATTTTGCAATTCAAGTACAGTTTGAATTTTAAATCGATGTGTTAAGTTTGAAAGAAGGGGTTTCGAACCCTAAATCCACGATAGGTCCATTGGGGATCATGTGCTTACATACCGAACCTGTCCTATTTTCTAAGTTCGAGCAAAACAATTTAAGTTCTAAAATGAGAAAGCAATCAGAAAATCATATACAAGGTTGTCACGGCAGGGCCGGGTCAAAATAGAAATATGAATGCAAAATTCATAACTAAAACATAAAGTCTGAAGTCAAGAGTCAGTCTCTCCAATGCCAAGGGAAACCACCGTCAAATCATCACACATCAAACAAGTCAAAAGGATGCATGAGTGCCGAAAAAAAGAACGGGGAAAGGAATCAAGTCGAGCCCCGCATGTGTGTCCTGAAGACATCGTTGAGGCCACATAATATGTGCTATACCTAAATAAAGATGCTCTAATGAAATGCGGAAATTAAACACACATATCATACTTGACAGATAAATATAATATCCAAAAAAATGTAAAGGCGCCCAAAGAATGCCAAGTGACATGTCTCTCTCCTACCCGTGCACCCATTCTCGTTAGTGTAGGCACTGGCTGTGTTTGATGTTATATAGCATGTCTCATCATATTTCATGTATCATTTCATGTCTCATGTCTCATCTCATATTTTATGCTTTTCTTTCTCATGGTATAATCATAATGACTCGATTAGGAACAAACCCGATGAGACTGAGTCATCCTATGAGCCTAGAAAATGAATCTAGGACTCAGAATTTCACGACCGTTCTACCATACGTAGAAGAGAAGGCAAATGCTTGATCAGTTGTGCAAGGTCTAAGCATGCTACTATATGATATGCAGGATATGCATGATGCAACACCTACCATACTACATGACAACATGCATGAGAGCCCAAGTTGAGTAAGTTTCTAGGAACTTATCTAGAGGTGCGCATAATCCAAGCAATACAACAAGCAAGCCATATCCAACCAGATCACAGACCGCCTAACAAATAATACATAATATGCATGTCTATGTCTAAGTCACACAAGGTGCATTTAACTATCATACACACTTCATGCAATTCATAGACCTTATGATCATGATCATCCTCATATCCGCTCATCTCATATCATATCATATCATATCATATCATCTCAACATATAATATCTCATCCATCATCTCATCACAACATATATCACATTATGCCTCATAATCATTCTCATACTTAACTCAACATTTCAAAATATCAATCATGTTTGCATTTCATATTCATATCATAACATAATTCATACAGTTTCTCAAGTGGGATTCATCAAGCAATTCAACAGGTTGAATCCAACTAAGTCAATTCTCAAGTTTCCCCAAACTCTTAAATCTCAATTTAAGTCATCTCAACATTCAAAACAATATCTCAAAATCATTCTTGGCCAAATCCATACATAAAACATAAATCTTTAAACCAACTCATCAACTTATTTTATTAAAATAATCCGACATGGTTCGAATGTTCCATAACCTTCTTTTAAATAGCTAAATCAACTTTCGGCCTTTTGAAAATGTTTTCCAAATTACACTTTTTAATCTCAAGTTCAAATAAGACAACTAACACATCTTGAAATCTTACCAACTCAAATGTTGTAAATCTCAAATAATCATATAAGTAACATGTATAACATTTAAACGTACACCAAGTATCATGTAATCATTAAGTAAAATATAACAAAAAGCCACTTCAATGCTGGACCTGCAAGAGACAAACGAAAAGCTTTCATTCTCACACATTCAAGAGTAGCACCTTCAGCTATAGTGTGGCACATATCAGCAAAAGTAGTAATATGAGTTAAAGAGAATTCATTAAATCGTCCTTCAAAAATATTATTTTTAATAATCCGACATGGTTCGACATTGCGAATTTCAAAATCATTAAGAGGGACTAGAATAGCTGATTCAGGCACGACAAGGGTCGGATGCATGTAGTCCTTTGCGGTGGTTGGATATAGGGCAAGCTCAGCCTCTGCCTCCCTTCTTTGTTCAGCTTCCCGCTCAGCACGTGCTCTCTCAATGGCGAGAGCAGCATTGTTGGCTGTTAGTTCCCTCTGAAGCCTCTCGATCAACTGGGTTTGTGTTTCTATTTCCGCCATGATCCTTTTCAATCTAGAGTGTATGTGTATAAGACGTTCTGGGTCGTCTAAGGCGTCAAACTTAGGTGGTTGACAAGAACGACGCATACACTTGCAAAATAAAACTCAAGGAAAACGTGAGATCTAACTACCTAAGGCGTGAATGATTGCTTCCTCGGCAACGACGCCAATTTGTTGTAGAAGGAAATCGAGTTCAAAATATAAGAATATAAATCAAACCAGATCTTGCCCACACAAATAATTACAAGACTTCCTCCAGATGTAGCAACAGGAAGTCAGGATCGATCCTCGAGGAAGCTGGTAAGCGAATCTCAGGTAGCAGGCGATCTCACGAATGGTGATCGACCATAGGAGTACTCGACCTCGACTAAGTGTAGTCGACATGGGTCAGGCACAACCGAATTCGAGCAAGCAAAGGGCACTGTTGTGGTCGACGTCAACTAGGTGTCCTCGACGTCGAGTAGAAGTCGTCGATGTCGAGTAAGGCTGGTTGAAGTCGAGGACCTGCAGGGACAAAAACGAGCAGCGATCTCGAGCAGAAACCCTAGATCGAATATCAGTAGTCGACGTCGACTAGATCTGGTCGACGTCGAGGAGAAAACAGTAATGAAAATAAATTGCAAATTTCGATTTAAATAATGTAAAAGGAAACTTCCAAGACCGAGGTTTGTAACAACGATAACCAAACATGCATAAGGCAAGAATAAGAGGGATAATCATGCAATTACATCAAAGGAACAAGCTTTCTCCTTTTCCAACAATTAGATAACTCTCTCAAGAAACCCTAATTGTATCTACCAATTTTATGTTTATAATCCAAGTGGTTAACCTGAATATCTATTAAATAGGTAATAAACATACAAAAGGCAGTGGATGATCAAAACACAATAAATGTCGAATATTTACCTCAAACATTCATGGCTATCACTGAGCTCACCCCAACCCTAGAAGTGGGTGGACTACTCGCTCTTCATCATAGAAAAAGACATCAATAATAAAAGTGAAATAACTACTTTCATTAAAATAAATCAAAGCTTACAACAGATCGAAGCCAAATTGCTCTCGCTCCTCTACTCTCTCTCTCTCTCTCTCTCTCTCTCTCTCTCTCTCTCTCTCTCTCTCTCTCTCTCTCTCGCTCTCTACTTGTGTTCTCTCTAACTTTGAAATAATAAAAACTAGCCCCATGGGCTTTATTTATAGGCTTTAATCCTAGCTATCCAAGGCAAGCAAATTCTATCTAACCCTAAAGATATAAATTTAGATAAATAAATATTAATCTAAAAGGAAAATATATAAATCTTCATGTAGTGCATAAATCCCTCCTTCCATGGATAGATCTTGATAGAATTGGATGGATCCGGCCTTGCTTCGTGCCCAAGTAATCATCACATGCTCGGATTGGCCCAACGGACTCGCGGCCCAAAAATCATCTGGTCGACATCGAGTAAAGTCATCGATCTCGGGTAGGTTTTCTGTCTGGTCGACGTCGAGGAGATTTGGTCGACGTCCAGTAGATGTGTCAGCTCTCAGCATTCTGCTCTGTTCTTGAAACACACTTTCCCGAGTCCTCTTTCATCGGATTAACGCATATGAGTATGCGTTGGAAAGCTCTTTTCGAGGGATAAACTCTCATGAAGACATCAACTATTGATTCAGAATGATGGATGTCGAAGTATTGCCTTTTCTCTAGCTGCACCATCCTTACCTTCTTCCTGAGTTTTCTTTAAGCTCCAAAGTGCGTCCGATTTCTGTGAATTTAAACAGAAACTAGTGTAGACTCCATAATTTGGCAAATAAGAATAAACTACATAGATTCTGTACTATTCTAACCCGGAATATATAAAATGATAGAATAAGAAACTGAAATAGATGTAAAAATATGGCATAAAACATAGACATCAACTCACCTTTTCAACGTTATCTTGAGAATGAAGAAGATGCCAGAGGATTGGAGACGGAGCAAGTTGATCCCTCTGTTCAAGAACAAGGGTGATGTTCAACGGTGTGGCAGTTACATAGGTATTAAACTGTTGAGTCACACTATGAAAATTTGGGAACGAGTTATTGAAGGTCAACTGACGAGGCTAGTTAATGTTTTTGTAAATCAGTTTGGCTTCATGCCAAAGAGATCGACTATGGAGGCCATTCATTTGATGAGACGCTTAGTTGAGAAATACAGAGATTATATGAGGAATCTACATATGGTATTCATTGACTTAGAAAAGGCCTATGATAGAGTGTCGAGGGGGCTTTTTTGGAAGTGTTTGAGGGACAAGGGGGTGTCTGATACTTATGTAAGGATTGTGCAAGACATGTATGACAAGTCCTAGACTTGTATCTCCACACCAGGTGGGGATTCCGAGTATTTTGAGGTTAGGGTCGGGTTGCACCAGGGTTCAGCTTTGAGCCCATTCCTCTATACAGTTGTGATGGATGTAGTGTTGGGGAGTATTGATGATCGGTTTTTAGTCGCGTAAACCGTATCAAAATAAAACTCAAACCTACAAACTAGTATATCAAGTAAGTAAGAGGTTGATCACACAGAGAATCAAGTATTTCTCAGCAATGTGTATTTACCAATTAGTAGAAAGGGGGTTTTGATTGATTGAAATAGAAAAAACATAAAATAAACTATAAACAGATTGATGCAAAACAATTCAGAGAAGATCACTCTACCTACAACTATCCACTTTATTTGGTTGAATTGATATTTTAACTTCCTCTTGTTATTTTATGATTCCTATTGATGTCCTTGTCCCAACCTAATATAGTTACTAGTCCAATCAGTTCTAGAAACCCTTATCAATTGAATAGTCCCTAAAGAAGTGATAACTCCACTCCCTTGATGAAAATCGAAATAAGTTTCAAAGGCTTTGACATTCAGTTTGTGTCAAAGGTCTTGAAGCTTCAACTGTGGTGATGAAACACAAAACCTGTTCTCTATGATATTATGCTCTAATATTATTATATATATTATTATATGCTTCTAGATATTTTATACTAACTTTTCAGGAAGCTTTTCAAATATTATCTCCTTCCAAAGACGAAAAGATTAGAAGATCAAATCGGAAAGGTTGTGGATTTAGAGTTTCCCAACTTAGAAGATCTCAAAGATCCACCCACAAGCCACAATCCAAACTAGCCATTGGAGAAGATTCCTTCCTCAAGTGGCGCCGATGATCTTCACTATATAAAGGAGATAAAGAAGAGAAGGAAGACAAAGAACTCTTACAACATCAACGCTCTACATCGCACTCAGTCTTCAAGCCTACTTCTCTCTTCTTTGTGTGCTCTCTTCTTGTTCTTAAGAGTCTGTTATTTTGTTTCAAAGCATTTGAGGGTTACACACTGAGATTATAGGATATATTTTGAGTGAGTGTTATACTCAATAGTTTGTAACTCAGGAAGTGGACACTAGGCGATTGATTCACTAAGTGTAAGAGGATTTTACTAGATAACTGAGAGAGGTGGGGCTCTTCTAGATTGGTCTAGGACTCCAAGGGAACGTGAGTTGACTAGATTGCAATTGTATAGGAGAGAGGCTTCTCGGTGAGCTATTAGGATCCTAATTCTTGTGAATCAATAAAAGCCGGTTGAATCCTAGGGTTGTGGAAGAACCCTAGGCGGGGACGTAGGCCAAGTTCGTGTCGAACCTCGTAAACAACTCATTGCGTCCTTTACTTACTGCTTTACCTTATTTCCGCACTTGGTTTGAATTGTTTAACTTTGTGATTCAGGTTTTCCAGAAGAAGTATTTCATCTAATCTCAAAGGGTTTTGCTATAGCTTCAAAAGTCTTGAGATTATCTGCGAAAAACCGGCATACTCTATTCAACCCCCCTTCTAGAGTATTTCTATATTACTTTGTTTAACTTTATCGAACCTTCAATTGGTATCAGAGCTTTACTCGCTGCTTTCGATCTAACAATCTTGTGAGTTTTTTTATCATGTCTAGTGAAGCAAACAGAGGATTTGCATAGGGAAGGTCTACCAGTAGACCGCCACTCTTTGTTGGAAACAACTTTGTCCACTAGAGGTCTTTAATGAAGATGTTCATTATAGATCAAGATCTAGAAATTTGGAACATTATAGAGAATGGTCCGAAGGTTCCATATAAAGACGGACCAAATAGAACTAAAATTGCGAAGAAGGAGTCTAAATACATCCAAACGGATCTTGAACTCGTCTCCAAAAACTACAGGGCTATTAACTTACTTTATTGTGGTCTTAGCACTGATGATTTTAACCGTATTTCATCTTGTAGGTCAGCTAAAGAGATTTGGGACAAGTTACCTACGAAGGAACTAGCCAAGTGAAGGACACCAATATCAGTATCTTCCTTCGAAAGTATGAGCTTTTCAAAATGAAGCCTGATGAGTCTATCAAAGCCATGTTCACACGATTCATGGAAATCACCAACAACCTTGACTCTCTCGGCAAGAGCTTTACGAACGTTGAGAAAGTGAGGAAGATATTGAGGTGCCTCCCAAAAGAAAAATGGGGTCCTAAAGTAACAGCCATAGAGGAAGCCCAAGATCTCACCACTCTGCCCCTTGATGACTTACTTGGGAAGATGATCACACATGAGATGATTCTCAACGAAGACGATGGAGAACTTCCAGCAAGCACCAAGAACTTGGCGCTCAAGTCTAAGAAGGATGAGCCCAAAGACGTGTCTAATTCTGAAGATGAGGATGATGATGAGGATGATCCTTTTGCTCTTATCACAAGAGGCCTCTCTCGAATCCTCAAAATGAAGAAGCAATTCAACAACAAGGATGGATCAGAGTCTTCAAAATTTCGAGGTAAGTCTCAATACAACAAATATGACAAGAAGACTAAACCGTTGTCTTGTTTTGAATGTGGTAAAACAGATCATCTTGTGAAAGACTGCCCTCAAAAGACAAAGAGCCAGTCCAAAAAAGGTGATAGATGGAAAAAGAAAGCCATGGTACGTGGCAACTTGGAGCAATTCTGACTCTGATTCCGATGATGAGAAGGCCAATGTCTGTCTTATGGCCCCAGGAGATGAATCCCACGATGAGAAGCTTGAGGTAACTGTAAGAGAACTTATGGCAAGTCCAAAAGAGGTATTATCGGAATTCCTTTCTAATATGATTGCCAATGAAGAGAAACTTATTGCCCAGACTAACACTCTTATTAAGAAAACTGTGGACCAAGAGAGAACTATTGAGGATCTGTCTATGAGGGTCAAAAGTCTTGAAGCTTCTTATTCAGGTCTTGACATTAAAGTCAAGACTCTTGATTCAGAGAAATCTGAACTCAAGCAAGATCTCTCCTCTCTAAGAAGTGAACATCATGACTTAGAGAACGAGAAGATCTCCCTGAATAATAAGATTCAAGACCAACAGACAACCCTCATAAGTTTTATCAAATCCAAAGGCACTCTTGATAGGATGTTGTTTGAGCAACAAAGTTCTCTAAACAAAAGTGGTATTGGTTACAATCCAAAGTTTTTAAAGAAGCAGCACATTACCACTTTTGTAAAGGCAAAAGGAAGCAGAACCTCTCCTATATGTCACCACTGTGCGAGAAAGGGACATGTAAAAGAGACCTGCCCCTATAGGAGAAAGGATCCACATATCATTCGCAATACATTCCCTGTTCATTTGAGAAAAGAACGGATAACTCAAGTTTGGGTCCCCAAAGGCACTATTTTACCAAATACGGTTTATCCCAATAATGGATCTAAATTTGCTTATTGGTCTAGCCACAAAGGTTGATGTTTGTTTTGCAGGAGATCACCAAGGTGAATGAGCAAAAATGGATTATTGATAGTGGATGCTCGAGGCATATGAGTGGAAGGAGTTCTCTCTTTCATGATCTAAAGAAGCAATCCACTGGAACAATCCCTCTTGGTGACAAAGGAAAGTGTGACATCGTTGGTATTGGTAGTGTCGGGAGTGATTCCAACCATAGTATTAAAAATGTTTATCTTGTGAATGGTTTGAAGTATAATTTGCTTAGTGCCTCTCAATTATGTGATAGTGGCAATGATGTCAGATTTAACCAGAAAAGATGTCTAGTGTGCAGAGAAGATACATGTGATGTTGTTCTGACTGCATATCGTTACAACAATATATATGCTGTAAATGCTGAGCAAGTGGCACAGGGAAGCTTAACCTGTCTAAAGGCTTTGACGGACGATCCAAATCTCTGGCATAGGAGACTCGGTCATGTGATTCCACATACACTACAAAAGCGTGTGTCCAAAGGGCTTGTAAGAGGGCTACCTGAGATGGACTTCAAATGTATTGATATGTGCAAAGCATGCACACGAGGTAAACAAACACGTAGCTCTTTCAAACCCAAAAAGGTTGTAAGTTCCTCTAGACCCCTTGAACTTTTACATATGGATTTATGTGGTCTTATGCGAGTCAAATCTCCCAATGGTAAAAAGTACATGCTTGTTGTTGTTGATGATTTTTCTAGATATACTTGGGTTTCATTTTTAAAAGAAAAATCAGAGGCCTTATTTGAGTTTTCAAAACTTTGTAAGGAGTTGCAAACTTTAAGAAACGAGCCCATAGTGTCAATTGGAACTGATCATGGTAGGGAGTTTGATCAACTTCAGTTTGATTTGTTTTGTGCTAAATATGGCATCTCCCATAATTTTTCTGCTCCTAGGACACCTCAACAAAACAGGGTTGTGGAACGAAAGAACCGCACCCTAGAGGACATGGCCAGGACTATGCTTTTAGAAAATGTATTAACTAAAACCTATTGGGCTGAAGTTGTTAACACAGCTAACTATATTTTGAATCGTTGTCTTATACGTTCCATCTTAAAGAAAACTCCTTATGAACTTTTCAAAGACCGCAAACCACTTATATCTTACTTTAAACCCTTTGGCTGTACTTATTTTGTTCATAACAATGGAAAAGATAAACTTGGGAAATTTGATGCGCGTAGTGATGAAGGTATATTTCTTAGCTAATCTACACGTAGCAAAGCTTATAGAATCTTCAATAAAAGGACCAAGTTAGTTGAGGAAAGTATACATGTTATATTTGATGAATGCAATGACGGTTCTTTGAGTAAAAGTGTTGCAAATATAGATCTTAACATCCATGCAGAGAACGAGGATGGTGATGATACTGCCACCAAGAACACAGAGAAAAGGAACATGCAGGAACATATTCTCAACACTGAAGAATTGGCCCAAGGTGTGGAAGCTCAGTCCAAAGCCCTTGGCGACCAATCCAAAAGTGTTGAGACTTCAGAAACTGTTATAACTGAGCCTGACATATCCATGGAGTCATATCTACCACAAATCAATCATGTTGATGTTACGAACCAAGGAGCTGAGACTAGCAAGAGAAAGTTCAAATACTCCTCATCTCACTCATTAAAGGATATCATCTCTGACCCTACAGTTTCTGCCCTTGGTGTCCAATCCAACAGTGTTGAAACGTCAGAAACTGCTGTAACTGAACCTAACAGGTCCACGGAGCCAGATGTATCACAAATCAATCCTGCTGGTGTGACGAATCAAGGAGCTGAGACTAGCAAAAGAAAATTCAAATGCTCCTCATCACACTCATTAAATGATATCATTTCTGACCCTACATCTAGTGTTCAAACTCGTTCTAAACTTAAAGATCTTTGTGCTTTTCACGCGTTTGTTTCTCTTATAGAACCAAAGAAGGTAGATGAGGCCCTTCAAGAGCCAGACTGAATCATTGCTATGCAAAGTGAGCTTAATGAATTTGAAAGGAAAAAAGTCTGGACCTTGAAGCCTAGGCCAAAACATCAATCAGTCATTGGCACATGATGGGTATTTCGAAACAAGCTTGATGAGAATGGTAAGATCGTGAGGAACAAAGCAAGGCTTGTTGCTCAAGGCTACAATCAAGAGGAAGGTATTGACTACGAGGAGACCTTTGCTCCCGTAGCCAGGCTTGAAGCCATTCGCATTTTATTAGCATTTGCATCTTTTATGAGCATAAAGTTATATCAAATGGATGTCAAGTGTGCTTTTCTTAATGGCTTCTTAGAGGAAGAAGTCTATGTGGCTCAACCCCCCGGTTTTGAAAGTTCAGAATTTCCTAATCATGTTGACAAACTAGACAAAGCGCTTTATGGTTTGAAGCAAGCCCCAAGAGCTTGGTACGAGCGCTTGTCAAAATATCTTTTAGAAAATGATTTTAAAAGGGGATTGATCGACAAGACTCTTTTTATGAAGACCAAAGGAAAGGAAATTTTGGTTATTCAAATATTTGTTGATGATATATTGTTTGGTGCTACTAACACATCTTTGTGCAAGGAATTTTCTGACATCATGTGCAGTGAATTTGAGATGAGCTTGATGGGTGAACTCAACTTCTTTTTGGGATTACAAGTTCATCAATTCAAGAAAGGGATCTTTGTCAACCAAAGCAGGTACACTAAGGATCTCTTGAAGAAGTTCAAGATGGATCAATCCAAAGCAGCCAAGACACCCATGAGCTCAACATTATCTCTAGATCAAGACAAGACTGGGAAAAGTGTCAATCAAAAAGAGTATCGAGGGATGATTGGATATTTATTATATCTTACAGCTACTAGACCTGACATCATGTTTAGTGTTTGCATGTGTGCTAGGTTTCAAGCTGTTCTTAAAGAATCTCACCTCGTAGCTGTGAAGAGGATCTTTCGATATCTCAATGGCACTAAGGAGCTTGGCTTATGGTACCCAAAGCAAAAAGATTTTACATTAATCAGGTATTCTGATTCAGATTTTGCTGGTTATAAGGTGGATAGGAAGAGCACGTCAGGATGTTGCCAATTCTTAGGAGCATCCTTGATTAGTTGGCATTCAAAGAAACAAAACTCAGTTACTCTATCCACTGCCGGAGCCAAATACATAACAGCGGGAGCATGCTGCTCTCAAATCCTTTGGATAGCTCAACAAATGAGAGATCTTGGCATCAACCTCAAAGGATAGTGCATTGCTCTTGTCCAATCTAAATATCTCCTACCCAAAGCATCCAACAGCACCTCAAAACAGCTTACTCACTCATCCCTTACCCTAAAGACAAATATTATTTTCAATATCATTGTGCGTTGCCTCTTACCCCGTATAAACTCTGGCTCTCTCCTTACCGATAATGCCATGGTCCTTTTATACTACATCTTGAACGACCTTGATCTTGATATGGCCAATACTATTCTAGGATCCATGGCTCACACTCGAAAAGCCAGAAAAGGAACTCCCCTCCCTTTTGCCACCCTTTTGACCCATATCTTCAAAGCTTCTGGAATTGATTTCAAAAATGAAGAACAACAGCGTCATATGGGTAAGTTTGACTCCAAGAGCTTTGAAAAGATAGGCATCACTCGGTCCCCCCAAGGGACTTGGAGTCTTGCCTCTCCCTCAAAAGCTCTTCCCACTGCCTCTGCCATTGATGAGAGCATGGACAACCTGAAGTTGGGCTTGGAGGAAGTTCGCTTGGATAAAAAGGAGCTACAGAAGGAGTTTATGACGGAGATGAGCAGGGTGTCCAAGCTGTTGCAAGGTCTGAGGTCACTGCTCACGGATGATGCTCCGGACGATGAAGCTTAACCCTATCCTACCCTACCCTAACCCTGAATCTGAAACATTGCTGGTTTTTGGAAACTGTTTCAAAACTTGTGGTGGATGTTTTACCTCCTCCCTTTGTTGAAAGACAAAAATGGGGAGATGATCTGGTGTTGGTGTTAGACTTTTTTAAACTGTTGTGATTCAAAGGTCTTGGAAGACATTGCTTGTTTTTATTGGATATTTCATGTTTTAAAATTATGATCCAACATTCGTCTAACCCATGCAGGTACTTAGTCCGATTTTGCTTATATTATATATGTTTGACTAAGTTAAAGGGATGCACAAGTTTTTTCTTTCATCAAGGGGGAGATTCATAACTCCACTCCCTTGATGAAAATCGAAATAAGTTTAAAAGGCTTTGACAGTCAGTTTGTGTCAAAGGTCTTGAAGCTACAACTGTGATGATGAAACACAAAACCTGTTCTCTATGATATTATGCTCGAATATTATTATATATTATTATATGCTCCCAGATATTTTATACTAACTTTTCAGGAAGCTTTTCAAATAGTATCTCCTTCCAAAGACGAAAAGATTAGAAGATCCAATCGGAAAGGTTGTGGCTTCAGAGTTTCCCAATTTAGAAGATCTCAAAGATCCACCCACAAGCCACAATCCAAGCTAGTCGTTGGAGAAGATTCTTTCCTCAAGTGGCGCCAATGATCTATACTATATAAAGGAGATGAAGAAGAGAAGGAAGACAGAGAATTCTTACAACATCAACGCTCTACATCGCACTCAGTCTTCAAGCCTACTTCTCTCTTCTTCGTGTGCTCTCTACTTGTTCTTAAGAGTCTGTTATTTTATTTCAAAGCATTTGAGAGTTACACAGTGAGCTTATAGGATATATTTTGAGTGAGTGTTATACTCAAGAGTTTGTAACTCAGGAAGTGGACACTAGGCGATTGATTCACTAAGTGTAAGAGGATTTTACTAGATAACTGAGAGAGGTGGGGCTCTTCTAGATTGGTCTAGGACTCCAAGGGAACGTGAGTTGACTAGACTGCAATTGTATAGGAGAGAGGCTTCTCGGTGAGCTATTAGGATCCTAAGTCTTGTGAATCAATAAAAGCGGGTTGAATCCTAGGGTTGTGGAAGAACCCTAGGCGGGGACGTAGGCCAAGTTCGTGTCGAACCTCGTAAACAACTCATTGCGTCCTTTACTTACTGCTTTACCTTATTTCCGCACTTGGTTCGAATTGTTTAACTTTGTGATTCAGGTTTGCCAGAGGAAGTATTACATCTAATCTCAAAGGGTTTTGTTATAGCATCAAAAGTCTTGAGATTATCTGCGAAAAACCGGCATACTCTATTCAACCCTCCTTCTAGAGTATTTCTATATTACTTTGTTTTACTTTATCGAACCTTCAAGAAGGATTTAACCCAATTGATAGCTTTAAGTTCAGAGATTAACCAAGGTATTTGCAGTACCTAAAGAGGGATTTAACAACACATCCAACTTCCTACCCATCCAATTAGTTCAATCAGCCCTAAAGGGATAAGTTTGCCACTAGCTTGGGTTAAGGTTCACAATCAGGAATATACAAAACCCTAGCAATTGAATTGATTCTAACTAGTTGTGCGGGCTAGATAGAATAAAACAATCAAACATTCAAGCACAAAGAAGTTGAAACATTCAATATAGGAAATAAGGAACAAGATTCAGAAACTCACAACGCAATCCAAACAAAGCTTCAAATTGCAAGTAGAATGAAGTGAGTTTAGCCGCCCATGGCGAACATCGCTTTCAATCTCCCACTAAAATCGTCTTGAATCCTAACCTAATGAATGAATGGAAGCATAGGGCTAAACCCTCTCTAAAATCGTCCCCTTCGTGTCCAAGTCGGCCTCCCAAAGACAAAGATAGGTAAATAGGGTTTAGATAGATAAAACTGTCACCGGACGCAAAACACATCGCTCTGGGCAAATGCGTCGGTCGCGACAAATGTTGCGGCCGCGTCACATTGTTGCGCCCGCAACATATGGCGACGCCCTCTGCAATGGTCTTTTACGAACAATATACTTTGAATCAGCTCTCGGCGTCAACAGAAAAGTTGTAGCTCTCTGAAAGAGCTTTACAACGCATGGTCATAATAGTCGATTGGACAACAGAGGTTTCTAGAAAGTGCACAACAAGTTCAGCATGTCTAGCGACAACTTCTGCAGGCTTGTTCTTCGTTTAGGCTCGCGTCTTCTTCTCATGACCTCTTTAGATCTTCATTTAAGCTTCTTCAATCAACTAGACTTCCTCATCTAATTCATCATCAACCCATTTCTCCTTCTCGTATCCACAATTACTTGAAATAATCAATAAAAACGTGTAGATTCCGACTCCACAAACATAGAGAGCAAATATGCAAATTCTACTTAAATCATGCATGATATGAATCTTAACTAAGCTAAATGCAGCCTATTATGCCTACCTAAATGCACGCTATCAAGTATTCAGGGTGAGGTCCCGTGGTGCATGCTGTTTTCGGATGATGTTGTATTGGTGGACGAGACGAGGGAAGAAGTCAGTGGAAAGTTAGAACTATAGAGGGCCAAGCTTGAGGAGCACGGTTTCAGATTGAGCAGGACAAAGACGGAATATGTGGAATTCAGTCTAGGTACAAAGGGGGAGGGGGGCGAGGATGTGTTGCTGGGAAGGGACATCATTACGAAGAGCGAAAGTTTCAAGTATTTAGGGTCAGTGATGCAGAGCGGCGGAGGGGTGGACTTGGATGGCAAGCATCGAATTCAAGCTGGTTGGCAGAAATTGAGGGCTGCGTCAGGGGTTCTTTGTGACAAGAATGTGCCACTCAAACTAAAGGGTAAGTTTTACAGATTGGTTGTTAGACCGGATATGTTGTATGGGGCGGAATGTTGGGCGACAAAAAAGGCACTTGTTCAGAAACTAATGGTGGCTGAGATGAGGATGCTTAGGTGGATGTGCGGATTTACCTTACGTGACAAAATTAAAAACGAGTACATCAGAGATAGAGTGGGGGTGTGAAGTATTCATGAGAAGTTTCGAGAATCGAGACTCGGATGGTTTGGCCATGTGCAGAGGAGGGATCCAATTTCGAGAATCTTGACTAGGTAGTAGTTTTGCTATTGTTTGAGTCTACTTCCGTTTATTGCTTGTGGAGTATTCGAGTTCGGAATCTATGCATTTTTAGTGTTTAATCTGCGGAATTACATTCCGACCTTGGATGGACTTTGGGAAGACCTTAAGAAGCATATTTTGGAGCATATTGAGGCTGTAGAAAAGCTAAGGAGGAGCAATGAGGCACGACATTGGAATCCGTTGAACGAATTTGAGGAACGTCGAGCACTGCAGAGACGGCGCCCGCCGCCCCTTGCACAGCACCCGCCGTTGGCCCAGATCCCGGAAACGCGGTTTTGGATCTGAAGACTGTTATTTTATATTCTTTTCTAATATTTCCATTAGGGTTTTGCCGACCCTTATTAGAATTATTTAGGTTGTTTTTTTTGAATTGGCCTATGAACACAATTAGAGAGAGAGTGGTTATTGTGAGACTATGAACACAATTAGAGAGAGAGAATTGGCCTATGAGTTGCTAAACTCATAGTTTCGCCTATGATTCGAAGACATGGTTGTTTGGACTGTGAGGATTTGATTCTATTTGATTATTCATGTTCTTAGTTATCATCTTATGCTTAATTTATATTTGTGTTCCTTTCTATACCTGATCAACATGTTAGGAATTGCATCTCTAGCTATGAATTCGTTGTTGTTTTCTCGATAGCAAACAAAGGTATTGATGATAGTGATGTCTCTTTCTATTTGTAGTGGATGATTTCAATTGATCTATGCTGAGGATATTCGATTAGGATTAAGTTCGGTATGCGCCTATTAGTCTTGATTTAATAGAGTCAATGTGCCAGTTGGTCTTGATTATTTGAGTTCTTAATGCTATTCTTTAGTAATATTGAATAAGATGAGTGAATCTCTGTGGATCTCTTAACTTTAGTAAAGTAGACCTAGGAATATGAATAATTGATAGATCAATTCGAGGACAATGAATTCCAACCATTGTCAGCGAATTATAGGTGCAATGTTCTTTCTACTTTGATAACAATTTCTTTGTGATCTTAAATCTGGTTACTTTTATGTATTTGCTACTTGTCAAGAATCATTGCTTTGCTATAAAAGTTCTTGTTTAGAGTTATTGAATAGGAGATCGCTTCTCCCTGTGGGTTCGACACCGGACTTCATCGTTATACTTTTAGTTATTTGGTTTATCAAGTGATTGGTTGCCTAATCTATTGGTTGTATCTATAAGTTTGGATATTATTACTATTTGGTAAAGGGTGAAAGTGCCAACGATATTTGTCCCGCATCACAGGTCAAGGAGCATCACCTAGAGTGGAAGTGCCACCTAAAGAATGTTCCTCCTCATGTTACTGATCTATTTTTTGATCAAAATCTCTCTTCTACTAGGGAGAGGCATGGTAGGAATAACGTGTTTGTTGGTGCGTAGGGATGACGAGGTCGCGGGCATAAAAAAAAGTTATAACCCTCTAAGACACCTTCGGCCGTACATATCATACTTGGCGATGGACCTATGACTCGAGCTCGTGCTAAGAAGCTTTAGCGAGAATTATTCATGTTCATGAGCCACATCCTATTCTCAAGCGCGGTTCAACTTCAAGATGAGCCACTGAAGACCTACCTTTGTTCTACCTTGAGTATTGTGGCCGATTCCTCTTAGTTTCACCCAGGCAAAATTTACTAAGTGTTGAAAGACTTCTTTATGCTATTTTTATTAAGCTCCTTGGTGAGCAAGTTTATTTTAGGTATTTTAGGGATTTATTTAAAATACTCTTTTATTTATTATTTTCTCCTAAAATCAGCCCTAGGGTTATATAAGAAACGGTTGATCCTTTGTAGAAGACACGTTATTTTGGTTGAATCAACCCTCCTTTGTGTAAAACACATTGAGTGCAAGTCGATCGATTGGAGCTTTGCTCATCGATTGCAAATTGGAATCGTTTCGGCTTGGTTTGCGTTGTGTTTGTCAATCTTGCGAAGCTTGGTGATCCCTGGTATCCACGAGCCCATTCCTTGTGTCTCTAATTTGTCTGCTTGGTTGTGTAAGGTTGTAGAGTCGGGTTATATAGTCATTGTTATTGGTTCTTGGCCTTTACGTCAAAGGCCCTTAGCTTGTTCTACATAGATCGCCTCACCCCTCGATCGTGTCTTTCAATTTTGTGTCTTGCATCCTTGTTATTTTCAAGTCTTTTGGTGAGTATTGCAACCGCATCTCATAACCTTTGCATCCTCAATTTTGCACCTTTGTTGAGTCTTACATTGATCTTGTCTTTTTTAAGGGTAAGTATATTAAATAAAAAATTAAATACAACGGATCAGAAATAGGTGGAGAGGGGAAGGTCGCCCCTAGAGAAGTCGAAAGACTTTACTAGGGAACCATTACTATATGTCCTACTCGAGGGGTGCAACCCCCAAGTATGGACACAACCACTATGTCGAGGCATAGGCGCTCAACAAAAGTCCATAATCATCGACCCTAGATGTATGCATGCAACCACTCGTGGATACTTACCAAAATCAAAGTCCAAGAAAGCTTACATCAAAGGTAACCCATAAGCCTAAATAAATTATCTGCCATTCAAAACAAAAACTCAGTGCTACAGGAAGATCATAAACAACACTTCTTTCTTAAGGGGTAGTTGTTGTCATGTGTGGGAGCTTACAATGCGACCTGACGGGGAGCCAAGGTATAAAATTAGACTCCCCGTCAAGTGTAGGACACATGGGGCCGGTCAGTAAGTGGAGCCAACAGCAGATCCTCAAGGCAGGCACAAGTGTGCACCATTGGGCTCACAACCTAGGAATCCGAAGTGGGTTAATTACGTACCCGGCCTAGCCCGAGCTGAAACCCAAATCAAGATGCAGCGTTGTCGGAGAGGCTACAAGTTGTTGGGGGCTCATCAACTATCAAACCCCGTATCATCTTGTAAATAAATTAGACTCGCTAAGGTGTTCCTTTCAATTACCTGTAGGAGGAGCGGACAACTGTCCATCCCTTTTGCGTGCATTCAGGACGTCTTGCCCAGACCTCCGTATAAGTATGCCAACACATCAATCGCCCATTCATATTTCCCCGTTCTGCCATCGTCCCCGACTAGGTAGATCAAGGGAACATGTATCCTATCCTTCTACTTGTCCAATATCAAAGTCGGGGAGATAAAGTACGCCAACCATAAGGTCGCGACCCTATGCCAACCGACCCCACCCTCAAGGAGGCCCTAGTCAATGTACTGAAACATCTTCGTCCTGAGCATCGTCTGTGGGATCCCACCCTCCTTCCTCCACTCCTCAACCTCTGCCACCTCCCAACCAAAACTCTCCACCAACCACTGGACGGCCCCTTCCAAGTCTACATCAATTACCACCTTCGCACCATCTATCGGGAGTCCTAACAAAAGCTGTACATAGTGGAGACTAATCGTCATCTCACCCCACTTGAAGTGAAAAGAGCTTGTCTTCAGGTGCCACCGCTCCACACATACTTGCAACAACGAATGGTCAACGCAGTTCCAATTGAAATCGAGCAAACGGATTAGCCTGCTCTGCTTGGCTAAGGGAACCCTAGTATCACGTCCATTCTCCATGACCGTCTTCACCCACAAAATCATAGTACCTCGTCTATGGGCGTCGAACGATACAGGTGGGGCATCCAGATCTGCCTAAATCTTCCGCGCCACGTGCTCCCGATAGCTCAATAGTAACGACGTCACTGGGGCCCTCCGCCAAACCCTATAAAGGTCGATATTATTTTAAATATTATTTTAATTAAAATATAATATTCTCTATCCAAATTATTAAGCTTTGGAGAAACTAGTCCTCTGGCAATTTTTCGATTTAAAAATCCTTATAAATAATTCCGGCATCGTTTTAATTTTATCAGATTTTGACGGATTCTATTTCCGCTTTCGGGGTTCGAATTGAGTAATATAATTTAATTTCGATCGTTGAAAATAATTTGTAAAAATTTGATTTGTTTCTTTAGATTCGGGATTAGGGGGTTTCGAGTTTTAGATTTCGGGATTCAAAATATCTTATGGGGGACAATTTTCTTATTTAATTTTTTTTCCTTTTTCTTCTTCTTCTTCCTCTCTCTCTCTCACACACACACAGGAATCTGTTACTCCCCTGCACCCATATTCCAGCTTGCCCCTTTTTGTCATTTTGCTGATACTCCTCCTCGGCTCCTCCTATATGAGCCTCCTTGCCCTCATTCCCCTTCTCCAATTCCCCTCCTCACTTCCAGAAGACTACCAAGAAACCCACAAAAACCACCGCCTCTTCCTTCCTCCTCCTCGTTGTCAACAGAAAACCACCCAAAGGCCTTCCCTGTTTTCGAAATTCCAAGGCCGAGAACACACAAGTCTCCACTCCCCTTTCCTTCCCGGCAAACTGCAGCAGCACCCCACCTTCCTCTTTCATTGAGCAGCCGTCCCCGAAGATCCTCCTCCGACGTCCAGAAAACACCAGGACCACTTCGGAGCAGCCCAGCCACTGCCTTCATCCTCCATCTCCTCTGTTTCTTTTGTCTTTAGTAAGGACCCATTTCCTTTTCTTTCAACCCAAATCGATGTAAAGGTCTGCTTTTATGACATATTCTTTCGTCCCAGACCAAGCACACCTTGAATTCGTCTCCGTCGAGCCAAATCGAGTCTTCGGCGAAGATCTTCCAGCGAGAATTTGAATCCTTGGTAATCTCTCTCTTTCTTCATCCTCTTTGCTCGCGTTTGAGTCTCGCCGGGTCGAGGGTGGTCATAATCGGTCTTCGGTAGGGGAGTGTGAATCCCATGGCTGAAAGTCGTCGGTGGCCGGAGAGATCTTCTTTCTCCTCTTTGTTTTCCGTCGAGTGTCGCAGTGCCCTGTTCTGAGATTAGGAGAGATGAGTATAACAGGTTCTTAAGCCTAGTTTTTCCGGGTTCTGGGGTCATATCCGGATCTTGTTTCCCTTTCAGTCTCAGGTGCAAATTTTGGCGGGTTAGAAGTTGCTGCTACAACTAATGTAGATTGTTCTAAGAATTTGTGCTTGGATTGCCCTACTAGATGGAATTCTACATATAAAATGCTTGAGAGAGCGCTTATATATCGTATCCCTCTATCAAGGAGATCTGATAGAGATTATCTTGATATTCCAAGTGAAGAGGGACGGTGCAGAATAGAAACGATCTGTGCACTTCTGAAGCCATTTGATGAATTGACAACTCTGATATCAGGAAAGAAGTATCCAACATCCAATCTCTATTTGAAAACAGTGTGGAGAATTGAGCTTCTATTACTTGAGTATGCATCTTCTGGAGAATCGATCTTGAAAGACATGGCAGTGCTGATGAAAGAGAAGTTTGACAAATATTGGGAATCTTACAGAGTTGTTTTCTCCTTTTCTGCGATATTGGATCCTCGTTACAAGTTTCAGCTTGTGCTATATTGTTTCCAAGAACTAGATAAAGTGTTGAATACAGAAACTACTGCAATGAAGGCATAACATGTGAAGGAACAATTTTTCAAGTTGTTTAAGGAGTATGCAAACCATGATGATGACCAAGCGACTCGAGGAAGCATGAACACAAACCAAGATCACAACGGCGATTATATGGCGGTAAATTCATCTAAATTACTATTTTGAATTTCCTAATACATACATTTTATTTTATTCATAACATCTTGAGTCTTTACTATTGTTTATTACTTATATAGGTCATTAAAATATTAGTTATTCACTTATTTCCTTATTATGCTTAATTGAATATTATTTTGGATATTTTCAACTTGTTCTTTCCATTTACTAATGTACATGTTTGAATGTTTGATGTTCTCTTGTTAGGCATTTGCTCATTTTGATAGTTTTTCTGAAGAACAAACTGAGATATAAACATATCTAGAGGCGGTGAGGTTAAATCATAACTCTGATCTAGATGTACTCGTGTGGTGGAAGGAAAATTCTACCAAATATCCCACACTTGCTCGTATGGCACGAGATATCTTAGCAATTCCCATAACTACCGTGGCATCAGAGTCCTCGTTTAGTATGGGAGCCCGAGTTCTCACGAAATGGAGATCCTCCCTACATCCATATACTGCAGATGCACTTCTGAGTACTCGCACTTGGCTATTCGGATTTCATGTGGAAGAAGGTAAGCTTACTTTGTGTGGCATTAAATTATTTGATACATTCAATTGTATAGTTGATTACAATTTTGATTAAATGTGTTTTACAATACAGAGCTAAATGAACATCAAGATTTGCAAGGGATTGAGTATCAGTTGTCACAGTTGAGGATCTGACTTGATTGGGTGTTCGACACTTGGGTTTTGTTGTTCATCTGTGTGGAGTGTGGACCTTTTGGTGATGTTTTTTTGTGCAATTTCTATTGGAATATGTATGAGAGTTTGACACTTGGGTTTTGTTGTTCATCGTAATTCTTTTTTTGGAACTATTTCTACGTTTAAATGTATGAACTTATTGCGATTTGGGAAGATAAGTTTACTTTCTTGTTAGATGTTATAATTGGATCTTATTGTTATTGTAACATGAATCCATTTCATATTTTCCAAGCAATAAATTTATTACATGTCAAAATATAGCATTTCATACTCTGTAAGTGGTTTATTATACTCATTGATAGGCAATATTATATTTTTAAATATTTTTATTTATCGCGCTTATTGCAAAATTTGATTGCAAAGAATAAAAATTGACCGACCCGAAATGACCCGAAACCCGGGTTCGATTCAACCCAAATATACCTGGGACCCGTTTTACCCAGAACCCGAAGTGACCCGACCCGAACCCGACTCAAATGACCCGCTTGACAGGTTTATTGTTACATGATTGTTGTTATTATTGTTATGTTGTTATATATGATATATTATCTGCTTGTTGTTAGTTATTATTATATTATTATTATATTGTTGGTTTGTGATAAATATATATTCTGAAATTATTAACTGTTTTTAAGTAGTATTAATTGATATATATTATTATGATATTATGTGGTGTTTTATTATATGTTTTTCGAGGTGATAAAGTAAATTAGTATTGTTGCTTAATAAATGTGGGTTATTAAATGGATTGATTTTTGGTGATGTATTATAATTAAATATTATTTGGAGTGTGTATTAGATGTTGTTTAAAAATGTGATTTTAGGAATTTTAAAGTGATTTGTCGGTTTTGTTTTATAATTGGGGTTATAAAGATGGATTTATTTTTCTATTTATTTAAGATAAATATTGTTTGTGAAATTATTTAAAAGGTTTTAGGTTTTACCAAAATGTTCTTCAAGGATTTGTCGTCTGGAAACTGAAATGTCAGAATTATCATTATAATATAAATTTGAGGAATTGGTTTGAAGGTTTAAATATTTAATGTCGAGATTTGGCTAAGTACAATTTTAAAAGAATTGTTTGATTGTCTAGTTGACTTCCGTGAGATTTAAAGGGATTTGACTAACTTTGGAACTGACTTAATTACACTTAACTTGGTAAATGGTTTGATGAGTCTTACTTGTGAATTTATGTGAATATGATATGAATATGAGTTGTAAGTATGATGAGATATTTGATTATAAGATTGAGATTATATGATGAGTATGATGAGATCATATATTAAAGCATGATGAGTTGATAACGAGATGATATGACATGAGATGAGATGAGATGAGATGAGATAATATGAGATGGTTGAGAAATGATGATGATGCTATGAATGAGTCCTTTCTGTTTATGTGAGTTGTGACCATTGTATGGATTAGAACATTGGCTTATGCATGTTGTATTATGCTTGTTAGGCGACCGGATTGGATCTGCTTGTGATATTGCTAAGTTGCTTTTGGATTCTGCGCTTCTCCAGGTAAGTTTCCTATGAGAGCTTACTCAGTAACCGGGACCTCATGCCTGATGTGCCATATAGTATGTAGGTTTTGCATATCGCATGTCATGTAGTATCATGCTTAGGACTTGCATTTACCAGTGAGCATCCGTATTCTTTATGCGTTTGGAACATAACGATCGTTATTTGTAAGTCATAGAGTCGTTGCTAGGGTCATAGGGCAACCCAGCTTCATCGGGTTTGTACCTATTGATTCTTGAATCATATTGCCCGAGCATGATTTTGAGACATTATATGTATTGATTCGTTGAGCATGATGTAATTCCACCCTAGGTAGGGGAGTGGAAGGATCCACCCTAAGTAGGGGAGTGGATGCATCTCCAATCTAGGTATGAAAGTGGACAAGTTTCCACCCTAGGTATGGGCGTGGTTTTTTAGTAGGATATGTTGCTTGGCATTGTTTGGGACATTTATTGTTTTCCGCATTTATATAACTGTCAGCATTAGGGCTGGGCAACCGATCTGCACCGGACCGGACATTCCGGTCCCGGTCCGATCCGATGAACTGGAATTTTCGGAAACTTGGACCGCGGATCGGACCGGGACCGATAAATATGGTCCCGGGTATTCCGGTCCGCGGACCGTAAAGACCGTTTGGACCGGATAATCCCTACAACCCCATTTTTTAAAAAAAAATTGGGTTACATTGTCACTGTTACAACCCATCAACAATACATTGAATAAAAAACAAATCATGCACATCAGCAATTTTATAACAATACATCAGCAGTCAATCCCTAATTCCCAAATTTGTAGTCTATACACAACAATACGAATTATACAATTGTTTTCTCAAAAATACTATTTCCAAATCAGCGATACAATTACATCAAAATCAACCCCCAATTCCCAAATCAGCAAATACAATTACATTAAAATTTGATTAGCCCCAGATTTCTCAAACCCTAAATCTGAAGAAAATCTCAAATCTTAGTCTGGGATGTTTATACTTTCTCCAAATCTAGACTAAAATCGACATTAATTTATGAAAATAAGCAAAATATACCAAAAAAAAACCTAGATCTAAAAGGGAAAAGATAGGGAAAAAGAAGAAGAACACTTACTGGCTGCAAACAGAGAGGGAAGAAGAAGAATGGGGGGAGGAGGGTCAACCCCGACTGAGTCACTAAGGAGCGGCTACGTCGCTGCGAGCGAACAACCGAACACGAATAGAGAGGCTTCCGGGCAGAGAGGGAAGGAGGAGGAGGGAGAGAGGAGGACTGATTGAAGCAGAGCGCCTTCGGGACGGATGGAGGAGGGCCGACACCGACTGGGCCACTGAGGATCGGCCGCAAACGAACAGTCGAACACGGAGGGAGAGAGAGAGAGAGAGAGAGAGAGAGAGAGAGAGAGCATCGGTTTGAACACGAGGCACGCGTGTTTCTTCTCCTTCCCTTCTTCATTCTTAAAAAAAAAAAACAGAAACCGGTCCAATTCCGGTCTAGTCCAGAGTTTAAACTGGAACCCGGAATAAAGAATTTCTTGGACCGTGGACCAGACCGTAATTTTCCGGTCCGATCCAAAGACCGTAATTTCCGGTCTGGTCCCGGTCCGATTCCAGTCCGATCCAACTATTGTCCAGCCTTAGTCAGCATGCTTATGTGTTTAAAAATTTCAGTATTACATTAGAGCATCCTTTTTTCTAGGTATAGACGCATTATATGTCCTCAGCGAGGTCTTTAAGGCTCACATACGTCTCTTGGCCTGACTTCGTAGTTAGTTTCAGGTATTTGATCTTTGCTTGTTCCGTGCTTCCATGACGAGGGTTTCCTTTGGGACGTCCAGCTGGCCGAGAGACTCCACTTATCTTTTAAGACTTGGTATTTTGCTACTATTGTTTTGGTTTTGACGCGGCTCCGTCGTTGCAATTTGTATCCGCTCTTAGTTTTACGTAACTTTGCCTTTGAAATGATTTTGAGCAACTTAGTATATAGGACAGCTTATGGGTTCCCAACGGCCCTCCGCTGTCTTTGGGGTTTGAAATCCCCGCTTTCAACATTAATCGTTGAGGTTTGAAATCTCGACTCGTACTTGGATTGCAAGATCCAAACAAAGGTATCCAACATTTGAAACATAACCTGGATATTTATATGCGGGCCATTACAAACCTGTCATGCGAGTTGTCCTCATCATAGATCCATCCCAAAATTAATCCGAGAATTTCTTCATTTCTAGCTTGGGAAACATATCTCTTTCTTCTTAGTATGATCTGAGCTATTACGAGCAAGTGCTCCCTTCAAACCCTTAAAATTTTACCCCGGGCACGACTAGAAGTGCAAATGCTCAACTATCGTAGACGATCCCAACATATAACACCCAACCAAGTGATGCTGAGGTCCCAACAGATGGTAGTGAAGGCTCTCATGGTCGGGGTCGTTCTCGTGGTCGAGGTCGTGTTGGAGCTCGTGGAGAAGCAACGTAAGGTGGTAATGAAGTTCATCTAGGTCGTGCCTAATGGAGTGTTGAAGACGATAAACTCCTTGTTAGCTCCTGGATCAATATTTCCACATACGCGATCGTGAACACTGATCAAGATTCACACATATTTTAGGGCAGAATTGCAACATTCTATGAGTAGTATAGGAAACCACACCAAGTGGAAAGAGATTCTTGGAAATGTAAGGAAAGGTGTTAAAAAATTAACTTCAATGTTTCGTAGTTTGTTGGTCATTTTCATGAAGCAAGTCGTATGAGAGTATCCAGTGAAGCAGAGAAGGATGTTATCATGAGGGCACATGAACTTTATGCTTCAAAGAGTGATGGGAAACGCTTCAAAGAAAAGCATGGATGGGTTGCATTGCGTGATGAGTCCAAGTGGAGTGTTGATTACTTAGACAAAATCAGACGCTACAATGTAAGCACCGGTAGCTCCAAAAGATCTTGATCAACCGCTTGAGGGGATATTCTAGGTTCAGATACTCCTACGAGTGTCTTTAGTGTGAACCCCATAGAGCGTCCTATGGGCATCAAGAATTCTAAAAGAAAGGGGGATGAGGTAATGTCGTCATATCAGGTGGGTTTTGAGATGCTATGAATGCAATTGATAAAGTGAGAAAAATGAGAATGAGATCCTATGATGATTTGGCTGAAAGAGAAGAATAAACTAGCTTGACATAACAATTATTACATTTTCACATGCACTGATTCTTCGCTAGCATCCTAATTTGAGATGCTTCACCCCTCTTTAATTTTTTTTTTTTTTAGCATCGATCCTTAATATTGTACAGGTAGTAAAAACACTTGAACATAATACTTCATACTTGAAGCAAAGAGTATGATGAGATTAGGAAAATTACGTGGGACTCTGCTTGACCGATTCGATAAGGCCATTTTAGGGTATTTATGTCCTAAGGACATATGATAAGATACTAAATTGAAAAAAAATTTAAAAAAATAACCGACTCTAATAATCTAATTAAAAAAAATCTAAACTAATTAAAATTTGGAAAATATTTTCAAATTAGTAATTTTATCCTATGTCAGGGATAGAACCCCGATTTTTTTATTCAATAAATTTTTTATATTCTTTTCAAAAGTCGAAAATTAGTAGAAAAATTAGAGATAATTTTCCAAATCTATAATATTTTTCAAAACACAAATACTTCTCGAATCTTCAAATTCAAAAGTTGTTGTAGTTAGAGTAAAAATATTATTAAAACTTGGCTTTAATTTCTTTATTTTAGAAATTTTGTTAAAGATTTAGATCAAAAAGAAATTTTGTTAAAGATTTGGAGTACTTACAAATTTACAATTACCCTATCCTTCGTACTTTTTCTCTGTTCTTTTGAACATAAGCCTGATCCCTGATGGTAAAAAAAATCTACAGTATATAGATCAATTGATAGTTCCTGGGTAGGGTTTCTCCCGTTTGCCCACAAAAAAAAATCAATTGATAGTTGACTAGAAAAGCAAACGCAAAAATCGTTGTCCACAATGGATACTCTCATACTCATCATGATAGCCGATAGGTAGAAAATAATGTGTTGGCGCTGCCACTTATTATCCAATTTTCATTCAAGGTTAAGATTACATATTACACAAATCGTGATGCCACCAAATCGTCAAGGGCAGTGGCGGCCGCAGAACTTCCCGAAAGGTGGGGCGGAATTCCAAGCTAAAGTGTTGCATCGTCAATTAGTTAACAAAGAATACTTAGCAAAGAAAGAATCAATTGCACTCTTCAAAGAATCGGCTTTGGTGTCAACAACATGAACAACACCTAAGAAACGCTCCATCACTTCACCATGGTTGTTTACATATCTAACCACAATAGCCATTTGCTCTTTAATCGAATTATCACGAGCCTCATCAACTAATAGAGAGAAGAATTTGACTCCAATATCAGCAACAATTGCTCTTCTCGTCAATGCCCCACACGAGGCCACAAGATCATCTTGAGTACGATGACTAGTGAGTTTGAGATTCATAGGTGCATTCTCCATCGCTTTTGCAAGGTCTGGCATTCTTTGACGACACCAAGCATGCCACGATAAAAAATTGCCTCTATTTAGTGAGTCTTCCGACTCGTCATGCCCACGAAATGCCTGCCCTCGTACAAGGAGTTGTCTAGTAAGATCCAAAGAGAAAGACAAACGAGTGCGATAATGAACTTGTGCAGAATGTGATGCAACAGACATCCATCTTGCCACACATTGTTTCTGATTAATGAAATCAAAGTACAATATTCGAGCTTCGTTATGGACACCACCAGCTCCACCGACATGATCTCTAAACCTCTCAGGACCATGTCTCCAATTACGAAATCCTGATTTCACAAAAGCATCATTCAAGTTCTTACCTTTGGTCGCCCCTTTGAAAAGATAACACCAAAAACAAAAGGCGGCATCAGCAGATACACTGTACTCTAACCATATCCATTCCTTGAACCACTTTCCCAGAAAAGCTCTTTTTGACCTATCTCGAGGAAAGTTATGCGATAAAGGTTGGCAAGGACCTTTAGTCACATACTCTCTCCTTACAACATCCCTAATTGAAGGTTCATACTCCATTAAAGGCTTCCGCAATGCAGGATCACTAAGAATATTCAAATTATCAATTCTGATTTTTTTCTGAATTTGACTATCGGCATCATCTCTCACACTTGGTCGGCTTGGAGCCTCCTCACTACCATCAACAACATCATCTCCATTGTCAAACTCAACATCATCTCCATCAACAACCTCAACATCATCTCCATCAACAACCTCAACATTATCAATCAAAGGACTAGGAGTTGAATTATCCACATTTGCAACTACATTGCGAGGGGTGGATGATCCAACACTTGGTATTTTGTTGATTCGAGCAAAATATTTATCCATACCGGAATCCCTATTCAAAATTCATAAGCAATAACAATGAAAAAAAGCCCCAATTCAATCTTCACACTTCAAATCACTTACAAAACTCAATCCCTAAACAAAGAACAACAATTTCAATTCTCCAAATCTCTAATCTTAATTCATTCATAAACAATGACATAAACAATTTATAATAATCAAAATCTCCAATTTTCACACTTCAAATCTCAAACCCTAAAACCTAACAAAATTTCAATTCTCCAATTCTCCAAATCAATTCACATTTCAAACCTATCAATTGCAAAGAAATCAAATTCACCAACTCAATTCAAGAGGCAAGTAACTAAAATTAACAAAATAGGAGCAAAATTACCGATTTGGCGATTTCGAGTCGAAGACTAGTGCGAGAGTGCGAGACTGAGTCGAGACTCGACAGTCACAGGCTCACAGCAGTGCAGTGCAGGCGGCCGCGCCGGGCCGGTGGACGACTGGTGGTCACTGGTCGCCGGTCGGAATGGTCCAGGCGGCCGGGGCGGATGGTCAGGCAGCGGCAGCGCCCTTCGCTCGTTCGCCCTTCGCTCGTTCGCCCTTCCCTCTCAGCGTCTTTCCTCTCTGTCTCAAAAGCGCGTATCTGTTGAGAAAAATAAAACACTGGCCAAAACGACGTCGTTTTGACTTAAATTTTTTTTTTTTTTTTTTTTTTTTTTTTTTGTAAACCTAGGGTACCCGCGGCTCGAAAGGTGGGGCGGGCGCGTACGCCCGCACCACCCCAGGGCCGCCCCTGGTCAAGGGCAATCGAGTAACCGTCGAGGGGAAGGAATTGTGTCCTTTAATTGAATGTGCAATGACTAAATATGAGATAGGAAAATTGATAGAAATATTCAATCCGATTATTTTAGGAGTCGTAGTGCTTTGCTAGAAGCCAACTACGATTAATGGGGTTAAATGGTTTAAATCCATGACTATTATAAACGGGTCCTATGAGGTCACACGCATTGAGTTGACGGACTAGATCCACAGAATTGATGGTTGATTATTATTAATATATATTTGATATATTATTAATAAGTTATATTATTTATTTTGGAAATAAATAATTTAAAAGTTTAATTAGAGAGTTACAATTATATATTTAATTTGGGGTTACAACTTACAAGTTATGTACGGTTGTCTTTTGATATACCTCCTAGTGAATTGATATAATTAACTCTTAATTAAAGACACACTAAGTTACATATGTAGCCAATGCCAAAGGTTGCAACTTGCAAGTTCGCTCCATATATGTTGCAAAAGAGAGCAACGCAAAGATGAAGAAAAAAAAAAGCAAAAGGGGTTTTGCTAATTTTCTCTTCGTACCATACGGTGAAAGTAGCAAGTGGAGAGATAAATCAAAGTGTTGATTTGTTAACTACCATCATCATCCGAAGGAATTTGATTGCGCATCTTTCAATCTTCGTCCTAACAGTCGAAGGCAAAGAAGATCTAGATCGGACTCGTGTGGACCAACTATAGGAGCAACACGTGGGGCTCTCATCCTTTTCGTTCCTACCCGATTCGATCCGGTTCACGCATTAAGAGGTATTCTCTAAACAATGATTGATCTATCAATATGCATGAAGATCCTTACGATTAGATGTTTAGATATGATATGAAATTACGCTTAACGCATCTAATAATCCTTCACAAGGGTATTCCGTTGGAGAGTTTTAGAAAAATCAAGTTCCGCAATGTCCTATACTGATTTTTATTTTTTTTATTTTTTGGTATACATATAAGAATGAGAAATATCAAATAAATCATTGTTTGATAAATTGAGAGGGTTAAAGATTGTTAGATGAGCTAATTGTCAAGATACGATAAAAGAAATAAAAATCCAAACCACATGAAAACAACTTAAAGCCAAAGAACAAGACAACAACTAGGCAGTTTGAAATGAAGGAATTTTCTATTGGATGTGAACAGTGAGAATATGATATAATTGGGCTAATGCGACATGTCACTGTTGAAAAGCAAAAATCCAAAACTTGTAAGAGATGACTTCTGAGAAAGTGTTGATCACACGACATTCTTCACCACCTAGATGAAAGATCTTCAAATACTCCAAACATTGTCACGATCAACGTGGTCACGTGACTGCACCTCATTCGGAACTAATCACAGTCACACAAGTCAAAACCATAACGAGAACTTAATGGTTGCTTGCCAAAAGTCCAAATAACAGATCTATATATTCTGTTCGTTTATATATATATATATATATATATATAGAGAGAGAGAGAGAGAGAGAGAGAGAGAGAGAGAGATTGGGTAACTTGTGCACACCCCTTAGGGTGTACTTTGTGTACAATTGTGGATCGTTGATCTATATGAAATTGATGGTTGGGATGACGTTTAAAAAAAAAACTGAAAAACAAGCCCAAGCCCACCCCTTAGAATGTGAAGCGCGTGACAATAATTGTTTAAAACCCTACAAAGGTGACGGCGGCGGTGGGTGCGAAGGCGGCGGCGGATTCAGGAGACGAGGCTGCGGGTGTTGGGGTGTGGGTGACGGTGGGGTGCGAAGGCGGCGGCGGCTAGGGTAGATTCATCCCCTCTCGCACAGGTCCGGGCCTCCTCTCCTCTCGCTCAGATCTGGGGGGTTCCGGGCTATGCAGGTGGTCGGGCTTAGATCTGGGCGGTTGTGGAGGGGTTTGGGGGGCGAGGGTGGTCTGGGCTGGGTGGTTGTGTGGATGGTGAGGGGTGGTGGGTGGTGGCGGCGGCGCAGTTGGGTGAGGAGGAGATCGACGGGGGTGCGGGCTTGGCGGCGGCTGAACGCCAAGGAGATGGCGGCGGCGCAGATGGCTCCTCCTCTTCTATGGCTCAAATCCGGCGGTGCTAGGGGCGGCTCCTCCTCTTCTATGGCTCAGATCCGGCGGTGCTAGGGGCGGCTCCTCCTCTTCTATGGCTCGGATCCGGTGGTGCTAGGGGTGGCTCCTCCTCTTTTATGGCTCAGATCCGGGCGGTGCTGGATCTGTGCGGTTCCAGGCCGGCTATGGCCGGTGGTCGGGGGTGTCCAGGGGTGGGTGGTTTAGGGGTGGAGGGGGTGGTGGGCGTGATTTAATTTGGACCTCTGCATCAACATTATTCGTTAGTTATTCAGAAAAATGAGTTGAATTTTGGTTGTTAGTGTTAATGAGTTGTTAATTATTCGGTGAAATTTGGATTATTATTCGTCGGTATAGGGAGCTTTCGGTTTGACAAACAACATCAAAACCTCCTGTATACGACCTAATAATCATTCCTAATGTTGTTTCTATTTCCCAAAAAATATAAATATTCTACCGAATAATATTTCAAAACTGAATGCGTAAAAATTAACTCAGGAGTTAAAACTAAAATTGATTGACAAAAAACAAACATTATTCGGTAGTATGTGACAGATTATTCAGTATAATTGGTAAAATTTAATTTGAAATGGATGGAAAAACGAAATATAACATTATTCGGTAGTATATGAAATATTATTCGGTGGAATGGGCAAGTTTTTCAAAACAGCGAAATGAGATCCGGAAAAAAAAGAAGCGCGTCAGACTTTTTAGGTGGGTTCCACCATTTTTTCTATTTAAAAAAAATGAAACACTCATTTAATCCTGGCCTTCCATTTCTTTTAATCAAAGGCCAAGATTCGTGCACAAGGTACACCCTAAGGGGTGTGCACTCTGGAACCACTCCCTATAGAGAGAGAGAGAGAATTTGCTCAACATGCACTTTTTTGGCCTAATTGGTGAATTGTTCAACTTTTCGGATAAATTGCAAAACTGTCCATATTAAATATCCATAACCCACGCGCTATCTCTCACGCGGCCTTCACTCTCTTCCCATCGCTCCATGCCTCCATCCCAGACTCTATCACTCTTGACCAGAAGACGCCGATTCCGATTCGATAATTCCAATTCCGATTGTGTTTAATTGGCCGTTCAGAGAACATAAAGGATGTCGATTCTGATGATTTTGTGTTCAATCGGTGCGATGGAGGATCTGTAACTCCCTCTCCTGCGAGATCGAGCGAGCGACGGGAGCGAGCAGGTCGAATCTCTTTTGCTTTCTTGCTTCTGCTCCGTCGCTTGAGGTCTTTGGCTTTCTTGCAATTGAGATCTTTTCCTCAATCGAGATCTGCTACCTCTTCGGCTTTCTGGCAAATCGACGGTCATTGAAAGGGCTTCGATGTTCTGGAGTGGCGGAAGTTACAAATCTCGACCATTGAGAGGGCTTCGATCGATGTTCTGGAGTGGAACGGTTCTGGAGTGGCGGAAGTTATAGATCCCGGCCATGGGAGGGCTTTGATGTTCTAGAGTGACGGAAGTTACAGATCCTGGCCTCGAAGCCGGCGCCTCGTGGAACGCCCCCTCCCCTTTCGGTTTCTCCAGTATTGGTGACTTCGCCATGAATCCCGGCCATTGAGAGGGCTTCGATGTCCCAAAGAGCAACCAAATCGACGGTCATTGAAAGGACTTGATGCTTGTACAATTGAATATTATTCCTACTTGATTTACATCAGATTGAATAATTTGGTGTTGATTTGTTGTTTAACTAATAAGTAGGCATGTGTAAATGTGTAATTTTGTATATACTAGCATCTGAATCAAACAATTCACAGTTTTGAGAATAAGCAGGTGTTGATTTGTTATTTAACTAATGAGCAAGTATGTCTAATTATGAATATGTGAAGCCAAGGCATATGCTCTAAATCTGTTGATGTGGTTCCTCTTTGCATTGTGGAGATGAGCTACATGTTACATGTTTAATTTATTTTTGAAGACCTTCTTTACTTCCCAAGCTTTCATGTCTTTATGGTTGTGCTGCTTGTTATTTGGTTGGTTGTTTTGTCTGTGAAGTTTGGTAATTTTTGTCTGTGTTGTCTATACTTTACTGTAAATGTTGCTCTTTGGGACGGACTGTTCATGCTCAACTCAGTACGCAGTCCTTATTTGGCCTTGTTGGGCAAGTTCTCCTTTTTAAGGACACAGTGTTTTTGGAATCCAAACCGCAAATCCTATATGTTTTATGCTACCAAGAATCTGTAGTACGTGTGTGTTGAGTGACCTGTATATCTGTAAGGTAAAGAATGAATCTGTAATTTGTTCCCAAACTTTCACTACTAGAAATTTGTTATTTAACATCGGGCAATAGCCGATGCCTTTTAAAAAAAAATCGATGTCTATGTGGGGGATGTAAAAAGTCAAAAGTTTTTCACATCGGTCAGAACCCGATGTCTTTGTATGTTATAGCATCGTTTATATTTTTAAAGCCGATGTCTTGGTTGTCCTATAACATCGATTATAAAATATAACCGATGTTATAACATACAAAGACATCGGCTACTACCCGATGTTAAAAAGTTTTTACTTTTTACATCCCCCACATAGACATCGATTTTTTTTTTGAAAGACATCAGCTATTACCCGATGTGAAATGACATATTTGCAGTTTTTTTTTATTACCGTAGCCTCTGCGGGATTTGAACCCGCATCTTTGTGTTTGAACACAATGCTCTACCATTTGAGCTAATAGACTTTAAATTAGATAGAATGTTCTTACATAATAGCAAAAAGAGCATGTTAAACTTAAGAATGACATTTTTTAAACCTTTCGAGTATAGTCAAATATCATTTTTCCTTATCTGCAGACAAGAAAGTCATTCTCTATAACAAGTACTGAAAACAACAGTTAAAAAAAAAGGCATACATTTATTCTGGACAAACTTCAGGTTGCCATCTTCTGTAACAGCGGCACTATGATGCTCACTGCCAGTTGCAACCATTTTGGTAGATATTCCCTAGTAGATATTCCCTAACAAAGAAGAGTTGTATGTAAAGCTCAAAAGGATGGTACAATTTGTACAATTTATTTCAGACTAAACTGGAGGAGAAAAATAGATTAATTAAACACTAAAGAAAGGACTGAGATATTCCCTAGTAGATATTCCAGCTTCATGCCCTCATAGGTCATACTAATCCAAACCGCTAAGCACAAAATCAAAACTGCGTTACCGATGGATCACCAATAATCTCCACAAATACCAGACATAAAAAGGATTCAGAAACAACTACTACATGTATACAGCCCATAGTACATTCCTTGAGAGAAACCTGAGCCAGAGAGATGAAACCCCCTGGTGGTTACTCTCTAAATAACATCAGAAACCCTTAGTGGTCCTTAGACTACGCCTTTTACAAAGATAGATGATGGATGATCTAATCAGTTTGTTCCGTCTTCATTTATAAAAGAGTGTTTTTCTAAGATCACTCATCTGTAGCTCTAACAGATTAATTTCCAGAAATCCATAATAAGCCTGATATGTAACAATATCATCCCATATGATCAAGCCTTGTCCAAAGGGATAGAATAAATGGAGAATCATCTCCCATCCATTGTCAATGACCACTTATGAAATGAATATAATGATACATCAGGAAACTAAGAGGCAAATACCTCTTCCTTCTTAATCAACTCCCTCAATATTCTAAATTTTGAAAAGAAAAAAGGGAGAGATGAAGAAGATATTATAATTGTCAAATCAATACTAAAATATAAGTATTTTCTAATTTGGATATCTTCCATCTCTAATGCAAAACAACTGAGAGATTTTCTATCACTATACATTAGGGAGAAGATGTTGAGATGACATACTCTTTGCCTCTTTTCTATCATTGAACAATAGTGAGGCCTCCATCACCAGCACGTATATCGGCTTCAGCAAGTCTTCCAACGATTCCAGCAGCCACACTCATTCCAGCATCAACTGAGAAATGCACATTGCCATCAATGTCCTCACTACGTCCGTTGCTCTCAACACAATTATGAAGTCTGTAAACTCCACTCCTGCCTGTCCATATATTGAACATATCAAGAAAATCATATATGACTTCCTAATCAATAGGATTGACAGCAAACCATGTTTATCACATGAATATAATATCAACAACAAAACAATAAAATCAGCTCAAGATTCTTATTTCTAGATGACAAGAGAGGGAAATAGATAATTCTCTAGAATTGGGTTTACGTATCATATAGGTGGTAAGAATTAGTCATATACGCTGACTTGTCATAACAATTTCTCAATATACAAAGACTCACAGTATTGCTTCTTGGTCAGGACTAAAGGAACTAGGCATCTTTCTTGCCTCCAAAGTATATTGGAACAGGAGCTTGACCAAATTCAAGAAGAAAAACAGCCTTGGAATTTAGAAAGCAGGTGTACATCCTTAACCCCATGAACTTCAATTGATTATTTCATATTAACACGGAATTCATTTCTCACCTGAGCCCCCCATCCAAATCCGGAGGAAGAAATGGCGGATGATGCTGACCAAGTTCCATCTTTAAGACGAGAAACGAACAGCCTAGTTCCTAATTTGTAGGTCATAATGGTGCCAACATTTACAACAGTAAAAATTGGAAGGCCTTTGGCTTGCTTCATAATAGCTTCTGGAATAGCCTTCCCAGGGGGTAGATGACCAACCTTAAAGGGAAAGTAATCAACATAAAGACAAAAGCGCATGTCATTTCTGATACGAAAATATGACATATTGAATTAGTGCTTAGGAGAACTCATCTATTAATTCTCTTTTTGCTGTTCAATTTAAGGTTATAGCTAGTTTTTAAAAATTTTAAACAGATCGAATATGGAGAATACAAAGGCTAAACCATTCCAGCCATAAAATGTAGTCTATTAACTTATTAAGAATTACCATTAAATTAGAAGTTGTTAAAGATGATGCAAATCTCCTTTTTTCCATCCCAATGCCCTGTAATGAGAACAAGTCTGCTGTAATATCAAAGAAGGGTCGAGTTTATATATGCCTCTCAAATTTGGAGTTATTCACAAATAAAACTCAAATTCCTCTCAAATTTGGAGTTATTCACAAATAAAACTCAAATTCCTCTAGAGTTATTCACATTTCACAAATAAAACTCAAACATCTTAACCAAATATCTGAAACTGAAACACCACACTGAAACATCAATTACACCATCCAATTACTCACGAATTTGGAGTTATTCACAAATAAACACACAATTTCAACCTAGTGCTTTGAAAGGCTGAATTTTTTTTTACTTGTTGATGTCGATGGAGATTGAGTCGGGTCGAGCACAGTGCGCAGTGTACAAGGAACGACCAACAGGCTACAATATCACAATAATAGTGTACATTAGCACAACAAATCACCAACTTCAGAAATTGAATGATGATAATGAAAATTTTAAAATTCCTTCTAAGTTTTCAGATCCGGTAAAGAAGTTTAAGAAAATAGACAATCATAAAGTGAGTAACGCTAACAGATCTAGTTACGATTGCTAATAGTAAATTCAGATCCAAACTAATCCATTCCAAATTCAAACAAGTCAGATCTAACACAAAGAAGACGAAATTACCTTGCAGAGAGAGAGGGATGTTCGCGAGCCACCCAATCCAGTTGTGGGAGTTTAAACTCAAAAAGAGGGGAAAGTTCAAATAAGGGGGGGTTAGGGTTCCTGAATGTTTCTGAAATTGAAAAGAGGGAGATGGGAAGGGACTTACAAGAAGAAATTCGGCAACGGAGATATGCGGCTGAATTCCGATTAGGTCATCAAGCGAAACCCTAGATCTGTGAAAGGTAACGGGTAAGCACGAGTTAGGAGAGAAAAACAAAGGCAGAACTTGGAATGGGAGAGGGAGATGGCAACGACAGAGCCCTGTGGTGGTAGCGTGGAACAACAAGGCGATGGTTGTGGGCCTTGTGGCTCCTCCCACTGTGGTGCTACCGCTGACAGTGCTCCTCCCACCGAGCAAATGAAGAATAGAGAAAGAAGAAAGAAGCACCTCTAAAATAGTTCACATATTCGTTTGAGCGGGTGTTTAAATAAATTGAGGTTTGGTTTAGTTCCGCGCTTTCGATTTTTTTTTTAAAACACATATTTAACATCTGTCAAATAAATGGGACGATTTCTATATTTTTATTTACATCGCATTTTTAGAAATCGATGTTAAAAAACTTTTTAACATAGGAGGTTTTTCTGACTGATGTTAATGAACCGATGTTAAATAACAAAATTCTAGTAGTGTTTATACAAAGGGTCAAAGCACATTTTTAAGATTGCATAAAAAAACTGCTAAATATTTATATTAGTGCAAGCAACTTTAATCCCGCACATGTATTTATTTGTTTAAAAAAAATAGTTCAATATTCACCTTGATGTGCATATAGCGTGGAAGAAACTATCTCCACGTCCAATTTTTCCACATATCCACCTACTACATCTACTTACTGTTCACTGTGGTATCTATCAATTAGCTAAATGTTATCCTTGCTAAATGTTATCCTTTGTAGTATCTGATGAATATCAGTCAAGCCTTAATTCATGTCTTGTATGACACTGCTGACAACGAGTGTCAGCAGTGTTCGCAGTTTTAGTGCTCAGAGAGTTATAAAGAAATCAAATTGTATAAACTATTATTTATACAACATAAACTTATATTTGCACAACACAATATTATATTTGCACAACATAAACTTATATTTGCACACCAATATAAAATTTCAAAAAGTGCTGACACGGGAAAAAAATTTCAACATGATCTTATTTTTGCTCAACAATAGATTATATTTGCACAACAATTGAGACTTGTGAAATTGTGCTCAACATGATCTTATTTTTTCTCAATATTATTTTACACTTGCTCAATAGATTATTGCACAACATAATCTTATTTTTGCACATTAATAGACTATGATTGCACAACATGGGGGATTTGTGGAAATTTGTTCAACATGATCTTATTTTTGCTTAACAATAGATTATATTTGCACAACAATTGAGACTTGTGAAATTGTGCTCAAGATGATCTTATTTTTTCTCATTATTATTTTATACTTACTCAATAGATTATTACACAATATGGTCTTATTTTTGCTTATCAATAGACTATAATTGCACAACATCGGGGATTGATGGAAATTTGCTCAACAATATATTATATTTGCACAACAATTGAGACTTGTGAAATTGTGCTCAACGTGATCTTATTTTTTCTCAATATTATTTTATACTTCCTCAATAGATTATTGCACAACATGGTCTTATTTTTGCTAATCAATAGACTATAATTGCACAACATGATCTTAAACAAAGGACACATTCCATATTCAAATGTTAAAAGGTGTGTTCAACAACACTGGAAACAAAGAACACATTTCATTTCCGGTTACTGGTCCAAACCCGGGATCAGACCGGAATTGGTCAGGTAACCTTTTTTTGTAAAAAAAAAAGGGAGAAAAGGAGGAGACATATTGCGCTGCACATGCTCCCCCCCCCCCAGTACCTCCCTTTGCAATTTGCATTTCATCTCTCTCGGATTCAATACCTCTCTCCTCTCGCTCTCGCATATCTCTGGCTCGCAGCCGCCTCTCGCTCTCACATATCATTCGCTCCCTCCTTCTCTTCGTGCCCGTGGTCGCCGGCGCCGACGCTAGCAGCCTCACCGTTCAATTCGCCCAATGACTCAGTTAGTATTACATATTTATATCCCTCTCTCTCATTCACTGTAAAGTTTCGGTCCAACCGGTCTTTATGGTACGCAGATCGAAAAGACCGGGACCATAAGTTCTGGTCCCGATTTGATCCACGGTCCAAAGTCTTGGAGATTACGGTCCACCGGTATTGGACTGGACCGGAATCTCCGATCCGGTCCAGACTGAAAGTCTAACACTAGAAAGGGGTCGAAAATCAGAAATTGAACCCCTAGATCTGAAATTCAAATGGGTATGGTTTGAACTTGTCATGGAGAATGATGATTTTGAAAAAATGGACTAAAAAGTTTATCAAAGCCCCATCCTTGATCACTTTGGGTGTTTTCATCAAATTTCGGTCACTGATTTGCTGTTGTACAATCCCCTTCTAATTTCTTCAAACCACTAAACCCTCCCCTCCACCGCTTCTACAACTTCCTCCGCTCCAAGCACCTGCCCCATCTCTGCCTTCAAATCCCCGTCTTTAGCTTCCTCTGTCGCCGCCCCTAACCCCCTACGACGGCGTCTAAAAGTGCCTCATCACCAACGACCGCAAATCATTAGTGGAAGGAGATATTGCTTCAAAATCTAAAGCTTAGCCTTATAATCATTAATTTCAAATCTGTAATCAAATTCAACCGAAAAGAACAGTAGAGTGGATTAACCAACAACTAATTCTGAGAAGCCATCCAGTAAGAGTTTATAGGTTCAGGACTTACAAGTACATGGTAAAATGCACATAAAATATATCAAAATAAGAAAGGAGAAACCAGAAAGAGTTCATACTTCTTTCAACATTGAGTTTTTTTCCTAAAAATATTAAAAATTTATGTGTTGTGTCCAAAAAAGTTTAAAATAAACAATTTTGTCGAGGGTTACCTCACGGAATATGGCCCCTATATATACCTAATTTCGCTTCTGTACGGGCATCTTTCCCAATTGTGCCCAAATCCTCTGTATGTTGTTCATCATCGATGATTCTCCTCGCTCGTCTCTTTTGCTCTCTTCTGTCTCGATCTCTCCGATCTCTCTTTCTCTCCATCTCGATCTCTCTTGCTCTGTTGCTCTCCTGTTCTGATCTCTCTTGCTCTCTCGATCTCGTATCTCTTGCTTGCTCAGTCTCTCGACGCCGGATCTGGAATTTTGCAAATCGACGCCGGATCCGGAGATCCTCATCCACCGCCGCCGCTGCAAACGATGAAGATGTCGACGTTTTGCTCTCGGTGCTTGGTCGATGTGCGAATTTGACCGATTTCCTTTCAATTGAAGATTCTCCGATCGTCTTCCTCGAGGTTTTATCCAAATCGAGAGCGAAAAAAGGAATTCTCCGGTCCAGATCTGAAGTGGCTCGAACGAGCGAGTCCAGATCTGAAGTCGAATTCCGCCGTCGCTTCTCCTCTGGTCCAGATCTGTAGTGGAGCGTCCGAGCGAGGCCGAGAGAGCGAGGCGGCGGAGCGAGCGAGGCGGCGGTGCAAGCGAGGTCGGGCGAGGCGGCGGTGCAAGCGAGGTCGAGCGAGGCGGCGGCGCGAGCGAGCGAGCAATCCAGCCGGAGCGAGGTCGAGGGAGCGGCCGGAGCTAGGCGACGCTGCCGCTGCGAGGCGACGCTGTGTGCCTGTGTTCATCGGCTTTCACAAGGTTGAAGATGAATTTTTGAAGAAATTACAAAATTGACCCCAAAAAAATGGGAATTACAAAACATATCTATATATTATTAAAAAAATCACCCTATAAATACGAGAAATTAAAAAAACTATCTATATTTTATTATGTGATCCATAATCTTTATTTTTATTTTTGTTTTTGCACAACAAAATGTTATATTTGCACAACTTACGGTTATATTGGCACATCGTACTTTTATGTTTGCACGACAAAATGTAAAAAAAAAGTCTTGGGTCATTTTTGCACATCTTGCGGTTATAATTGCACATGATACTCTTATATTTGCACGACAAAATGAAGAAAAAAAAACCTAGACTTGGGTCACTTTTGCACAACTTACGGTTAAATTTGAACACCGTACTCTTATATTTGTACGAGAAAATGTAAAACTAAATTTTAAATTAAATATCTTGTAAATTATGTCAATTAAACATACATTATTGTGTAAAATTTTAAAATTACATTATAACCATAATGTGATTGATTAACATACATTTTAAAATTAGATTTTAGTTTGTATGAATAAAACTATAAATTTCATGAATAACACAATGAAATTTTAGAGTTGCACGACTCTGTTGTAAGAGTTGCACGACTCTGTTTTAAGAGTTGCACGACTCTGTTATAAGAGTTGCACGACTCTGTTCTAAGAGTTGTACGACTCTGTTGTAAGAGTTGCACAACTCTATTTTAAGAGTTGCACGCCTCTGTTGGAAGAGTTGCACGACTCTCTTTGAAGAGTTGCACGCCTCTTATTATTGCACAACATGCTCTTATTTTTGCTCAACAATTCTTTATTTTTGCACAACATTTGAGACTTGTGAAATTGTGTCTCAACATGATCTTACTTTTTGTAAATATAATTTTATACTTTTTTAATAGATCATTGCACAACATGATCTTATTTTTGCTCATAAATAGACAATAATTGCACAACATGGGGGATTGGTAAAATTTTGTTCAACATCATCTTATTTTTGCTCAACAATAGGTTATTTTTGCACAAAAATCGAGACTTGTGAAATTGTGCTCAACATGATTTTGTTTTCTCTCAATATAATTTCATAATTTCTCAATAAATTATTGCACAACATGCTTTTATTTTTGCTCATCAATACTTTATTTTTGCACAACATTTGAGACTTGTGAAATTGTGTCTCAACATGATGTTACTTTTTATAAATATAATTTTATACTTTTTTAATAGATCATTGCACAACATGATCTTATTTTTGCTCATAAATAGACAATAATTGCACAACATGGGGGATTGGTGAAATTTTGCTTAACATCATCTTATTTTTGCTTAACAATAGGTTATTTTTGCACAACAATCAAGACTTGTGAAATTGTGCTCAACATGATTTTATTTTCTCTCAATATAATTTCATACTTTCTCAATAAATTATTGCACAACATCATCTTATTTTTGCTCATTAATACTTTATTTTTGCACAACATTTGAGACTTGTGAAATTGTGTCTCAACATGATCTTACTTTTTGTAAATATAATTTTATACTTTTTTAATAGATTATTGCACAATATGATCTTATTTTTGCCCATCAATATACAAGAATTGCACAACATAGGGGATTGGTTAAATTTTGCTCAACGTCATCTTATTTTTGCTCAACTATAGGTTATTTTTGCACAACAATCGAGACTTGTAAATTTGTTCTCAACATGATCTTAATTTCTCTCAATATAATTTCTTACTTTCTGAATAAATTATTGCATAACATGCTTCTATTTTTGCTCATCAATACTTTATTTTTGCACAACTAGTGGTGAAAATTAGTACTGACACTAATATTAGTTACAATTAGTGCTGACACTGATATTAGTTACAATTAGTGCTGACACTGATATTAGTTACATTTGAGACTTGTGAAATAGTGCTCAACATATATGATTGCTAAATCATTCTCCTTGGTCATATATCAGGAGATGGGCACGAAGCAAAATAATATGAAAGATCGAGGGTACCCCATATCGCCTGCAGATTAACACATACGGGACCCGTTATGGTTGGAGTGGGAGAGAGCTCAAACTCAAATTAGACACTCATTTCCATTCCAAAGTTGAAAGCAGTACGGAAACATGAACACAACAGCTAGTATACATACACATTTAGAAATCTGATCATATGGAGGAATACAAATCTTTCTAGTAGGCACAATTAGATAACACTGGAGATATTTATGATCACAACCAGATTACACGACAAGTCGGAAGCATGATAAAGGAAGTCACGCTGCTTATAAGGGTGAATTAAGACCAAAACTGTCGGTTTTTAGAGGGGAACCTTGCATTGTTCTTGGTGCTTCTTCCCTCATAGTGCATAAACCTATCATACTTCAGCAAATGTATTGGTGACAATATGTATGAAAGATGGAATTGGAAGTAAATGAACACTGGCCTTTACACTACTAATAACAGAATGTGAATCAAGAACAACAGATGCTGGTCCGAGGCTTTGATGTATGAATCACCTTCACTCTCCGGATGCTGATCATACAATCCTTTATTTTCATCTTTTTTTGTCCCTATCAAGACCTCTCTCGGTTACCTCCTTCTCTGGAATTTATGCGCGCATCAGCCAATCCAGGTGCTTAAAGGGTCGCTACAGCCGAGAAGTAGCAATAGCTTACTTTCTGCCTAGAAAAAGCCAGCTGGTCTAGCATGCTCTCCACAGGCCACCTGGTATATATGGTACACACGATTTGCTTTTGAATGCATCGAACCTAAAGAAGTAGAGATTAGAACCAAAAGGAGCACAAGTATTGTATACCGTTCAAGTTGCCTCAGCTCTTCACGGTGTATTGACTGGCAATAGTTGAAATCTTCTACTCCTAATCCCAACAGGACTTCATTTGAGAAGCTCTTGAAACTGATAAATAGTAATATATTTATAACATATATGTATGTGAGTGATGACTCGCTCTTATAGATCGAAACTGCACAACTCTTACCAATATGTTGTTTTAAGAAACATCGTATTGCCCAAGTTGTAATATATGCTCTATGTATTTTCTAGTTGTTACGCGCTCCAAGCTTGACGAGTAAGGACTTGCTAGTGCATCTTGCACCTAAGCACACATGAAACTCGTTTCAACATGAGACAATTTGAAGAAGAATATATGACAAAAAAAAACACGAAATATATATATATATATAGATTGAGCTTATAATACATACCTCTTGTGTGATGTTTTTATGAAATGAATCTGAATGGATCACAGACTGGTTAGACAACATCTGCCTAAGAAAACTTTGCTAAGATATGTGAATGTCTAAACATCTTAGTGTGAGTAAGTATGCTCCCAAAGGGAAATTTGTTTCATTTGGCATTGCTGTGAAACCTGCTTTACCACTGTCAATATATATGTTCATACTAGATTTTCTCATTCAAATTAAATTACATATTGGAAAAAGAGTACTGATATACATTTTGTCTTCAAAATAGAGAAGTAATAGCTCAGTTTTGAGATACATGGGCTCATAAACCAAAGGAAATCATAAATTTGATAACAATGAAGCTACCAAGGAAACATGAAATAAAAACCAAGAACAGCGGGAAGGGTACCTGTTATAGGCCAAAACTTGGAGGCTCGCAGCCAGGAAGCACTGCATTTTCATCTACTGCTCCATATGCCAGTAAATCTGAACTCATGTGCCCAAATTTAATAACGGTGACTGCATGTAAATTGGCAGGAAAGGAAGAGGTTAAGGAACTGCCCATAAGATCTCAGCATGCATATAACTTTGTACCATTAAACAAAAGTTCAGGCTCAAGCCTCAGGGCAAAAAAGAAAGAAACTGAAAGCATAGTAAAATTGTAAAAAATCAAGACTAACTGGGCAAGCAAAACGATCAAGTTACAATATTCAGCATCTCCAAAATGAAACATTTGTTTGCTCCGACAGCAGAAGGAATCTGTGATTATAAGCCATATTTCACCATACAAACCAAACCATAAGAGAAAAAGGCAGTTTAATGTGGCAACAGAATCTTGTTCGATAAAGCCAGTTCAGAAAACAGAAACTATCACAGAGAAAAGGCACAATAAATTAAAAGTTCACATATGGCATTATGAATTATCTGATTTTTATGGTAACATGAACTTTCTGGAACTGAAAAGAGAAACTCAAGAGTTTAGAGGATAACTCCATCCAGATTTAAACGTCAAGTACAATTACAATTTAGTATCACAGCACAGTAGTACCATTGCAGATGAAGGTCATAAGCTTTGCTGGTACTCCATTTTTCTTCTCAAGATGCTTGCAGCGTCGATCCAGTATTCTCTGTCAGATCAATAAATAGATAGCTGAACTGATCATCTCTTATAAATCAATGAAGAAGGCAGTTAAGCATACTGTAGAAGTATGCTCTAGCAGTAATCTATGTATATTATTGAATAAACATGATCAGGTGTGACAGAGAAACATGATCAGGCAATAGCAGATTGATGACAGTGCCATGCCATATAACCAATTCTCATTACAGAAGTCACAGAATGAGAGGTGTTGGATTTGTTACCTGTAAAAGGGTGTCCACCTGCAAGAATAAATTGAAACTAAGACAATGCTGCCAAAATAATAAGTAATAATTGAGTTGAAAGGGAAAAAGGTCATTGTATGGAGCGCTAAAAGTCGACATACCTAACATCACCTAATACTACACAGTCACCAGGGATTTGATTAATTCCACCTCCGGGGTCTGAAGATTTAGAAATCCAAAACATGAAATCATTTTAAGTATAGATACTTAGCAAAGAATAGAAATTGTCTGAGAAAGGGAAATGCTATTTTAAATGTCAGGAGATTCATGACTCACAACTCCATTGAATTGGTTTCATAGTTGATGGTGTTGCAAAGCCATACACTTCTTCCTGAGGATGTGGAGGGAAATCTCTATAAAACCGTACCTGGATCTCCTCCAGGGCTTCCATGGCCAGCTCTAGAGCATTTATGGCCTAAGAGATAAAGAGAATAAAGCTTGTCAAATCAAACCAAATATTCCCCAGTAACAATCTGACAAATCTAAATAATTCTCAAAACACAGACAAAAATCCAACAGGAGCCTAAAATTAAAATAGCATGCCCAAAATGTGCACTTACTTACAATTAATATGACAGCAAAATTCCAAAAGGCAAAGACATGTATTTGTTTGAATGAAAAAATAACTGAACTCATACTCTATTTCCAGGACTTGGTTCAATCATTACAGAATGCAAAGGTCCACATTAAGCACATAATTCACTCACTATTGCTCTTCATTTTGAAATTAGTGCCAAAAATGTAAAGGATCAAATTCCTAGAAGTAGACTAGATTCATCATTGATCATCCAGCAATCCACCACACACAATTCCACATTAATCACGCCTTAGTGTAGAGAACGAGCATATCAACTAACACCGTATAAAAGTGAATTTATGTGATCAATTTCCAAATCAACTTCAAATTATGGAATCAACACTAACCTGCTTGTTTGCAAAGATGAGAACAACATAACCTTTTAACTCTTCCTCCTGAAAAACAATCAAATCTGAACTAGCTATTCCAAATGATAAAAAGGAAAAGGAAGGTTTAACACATAGATAACGAATGCATTCCTCAATAATCAGATCAATGAGAACATATTCAGCAGATTAACAAAATTTGGACAATAATTAGGTCGTTTTTAAGCTCAATGGAGGCAACGCCATTAAGACGAATCTTGAGAGTTCTAAGACGGGAACCTGCGAGCTTGTACATGAGGGAAGCAATCTAAGGCCAGGAGGGAAGCAATCTATCAATCGATCTTCGATCGATTGAAGAAAATTTGCGCCGAAGGCGCAAATTTTAGAATTTTCTCAGAAACGTCAATGATTAATAGAATTCGACAAAGTCCGGTATATTCAGAAGCAAAGATGGAACAAGATATAAAACATAATCGACAATTACCTACAATACAATCGACAAAAACGAGCATAAATCGTCACAGATTTGAATGTATCCGATACATCAAAAATCAAGGCGCAAATTTTCTTAAATATATGCACTGATTATTAGATTCAATTGTCTAAAATCGAAGAATCGCTTGATAAGGGAGCAGGAAGCTGAATAATCTACGCAAATCAACTAAAGAACAAACCCTAGCTCCAATTAGGAGAAGAAAAGCAGTAATTGAAGATATATGCAAAGAAAGAAGAAGTAATTCAGCACAGTGGAGAAGAGAGAGTACCAGCGGAAGCTTGCAGGACATGAAGCCGCCGCCGGAGATCTGATGCCGAGGCCGTTGTCTTGTTCGCTCGATTAGGGCTTCGGATTGCCTAGTGTTGTCTTGTTGGCGCGAGAGAGGGAGAAGAGGGAGGCGGCAGTGTCAGAGCTGTCATCGGAGTTCCACAGTCGGGATTGAGTCGCTATGATCGGCGACGAATAGCTGAGCAGCAGAGAGAGCGTGCAGAGGGAGAGCCGGAGGAGAGAGAAAACGTGTGGGAAAAGGTTTTTATATAGGACATTTTGCAAAAATGTCCCAAAACGCAGATATTTCGCAAAATAAGCCCATTTTCGTGGCTATTTTGCAAAACCGCCCATATTTAAAATCCTTGTTTACCACACGATTTATGCTAAACATCAGGTTACTTCTCGAAATTTCTGTTTTTTTTATATTGTAAATTCACAATATTAGTAATAATTTTATTTAAGGGTCTCCACAGGAAAAATCAAATATGGACCAGGCTGTCCAGGCATAATCATTAAAAAAAAATAAAAAAAATATGTACTAAGATTAAGATAGAGGTGTCTCAAGAAATTGACGAGTCACATCTTACACGTTGCCACGTCGGCAAAAATAATTCCTGGTTTCATATTTTGAACAACCCCCGAATTCTCACATTTTCATATAAATCCACCGAACCTTCCTTTCCTCCCTCCACCTGAAAATTGCTTTACTCCACGCCCTGAATTCACCCAACAAATCAAAAAAAAAAAAAAAAAGATTTTTTCTTTTTTGCGTCAACGCTCAAGATTCAAGATCTTCCGTCTGTCACACCCCATCCCCAACCCCAACCCCAAACTCAGGGGAATTCCCATTTGATGTTCGTTTGAATTCAGGCGTTTCCCACTTTGCCTCCCCCTTTAGATGAATTCGCGTTTTCCTCCCCGTTGAAAATCTGTCTTCACCCGCTCCATATAAATTGCCGATTCGGTGTTTCATTTTGCATCACCAAGAAGAAGAAGAAGAAATGGCCAAGTACATTAATGGAAGTGGATCCGACGGTTGTGGTTCAGAGTTCGGTGGTGCTAAGGATGTCTACGGCGAGGATTCAGCCACCGAGGACCAGCTCATCACCCCTTGGACCGTCACTGTTGCCAGGTCGCTTTAATTAATTTGTTGCTTCACCTTCCTTTTCGATTTCCATCTTGAAATCGCTTTCCGTTGGTGGCTTTTTCTTAGCTACACTGGTTTGATTTTGGAACTGATCGCTCATCTGTTAGAAAGAAGTCGAAAATCTCCAAATTAGGGTTTTAGTTACAATTAATTCTCAAGTTAGGGAGATTAATTATGAGTTGGTTACGATTAAAATTCATTCAATTGCTTTCACATATACTCCCTCCTTTCGGCAAAACTTGTCATTTTAAGGTGTGATTTTTGTTCAAAAAAACTTGTCATCGTTGGTATTTTGCTTTTCACTTTACAAAAATACCCTTGGTGTGATTGATGGTTTGTTAGTTGTAGTTTTCGATAAAGTAAAAAAGGAGGGTAATAATTAAGGGTAAATTAGTACATTTGTTAATTGACTTAAAACTTGTGAAAGAAGCTAAAATGATAAGTTTTACCGAACGGATGGAGTAATAATTACTGGAGGTTGCACTGTGCCTCCTTACTTGTGTTTGAATGGGATTTGTCCGATTTGACATTAAGCTTTTTTAAGCATGGGATTTGTCCGATTAAAAAACCTAGGAGTATACTCCATCCGTCCTAAAATACATTGTCTTTTAGCATTTTGCACAAGTTTTAATAAAACACCTTACTTTTAAAAAAACATCATAATTGCACTAATTTTTTCATAAATTTTATTATTTTTTAACCCCCACTACACATTTTAACCAATCAAATTATTTTAAAAAGTCAACAACACACAAACCAATACAAATCATTACAACTTTTTACCTAGAAAACCTAAAAGCCCATCTATTGTTGGACAAAAATTTACATATAAAAATCCATGTATTGTTGGACGGAGGAAGTAACGTTTTGCGGTTTTTTATTTTATTTTTATTTTTACCAAACTACCACTATTAGAGGAAATTACAAAAATACACCCATAAATTTGTTTTTCTTTGAAAGAACACACACCTTTTTTATGTGTAAAAAGTTGTAAATTACCCCATCGCTTATCGTCTCATTTACCTTTATTTTTTAATGAACCTTTTAGACATTTTGGGTAATTGATGGCCGGTTCAATACTAATAGTATTAGACATCCTAAACCTTTACATTTGTGTTATTTGTGGGTTGGTAGTTTCAAGACTTCCAAGTTATGCCAAAGGGTGTTCGTCTTAGGCTAAACTTCTCAAGACAGGTGGATCAGTTTACGAGTTTCACGCGTCTTAAATCCGGATCATTTTGTTGTTTGGCTTATTTTGGTTGAGTTATTTCTCATCAAGATCATTTATGCTCTCAGATTGTATTGAGTTATGTATCAGAAGGTGTTGCACTATTAACCTTCAAACTCTATGGTCAGATGGTTTGGTCACATTAGAGAATGGACAAAGTTCATTTGGTTACTGTTCTGGTTTGTTCTTTATTCCTGCAGTGGATATTCCCTGTTGAGGAATCCCCGGCACAACAAGGGTCTCGCCTTCACTGAGAAGGAGAGAGATGATCACTACCTGCGTGGTCTTCTTCCTCCTACGGTCCTCTCCCAGGAACTGCAGGTTAGGCTCACAGCAATACAGCATTGCTTGGCTGCCTTGTTATATCGAAAACATCATTTTTGTTACTCATGTTTTTTTTTCTTAGGAGAAACGATTGATGCATAATATCCGGCAATATGAGGTTCCCTTGCAAAAATATACGGCTATGATGGATCTTCAGGTATATACATTCTTCAATAAAGTTCGCCTGGAGTGCTTACTGCATAATTGAAAGTAGAAATTTGAGTCCAAAAAATAGGTTTGATTTCCCCATTTGTCCCCAAAACCTCAATTTTCTAAGCACAGTTAAGTATGATCCCTGTGCAGCTTAATTTTCCCTCTCTCTGGATGCACATTATTTTTCAGTTCTTTCTTCCATATAAAGATGATCTTTATAGTAAATTTGAACGGAAAGATATGCTGATCCAGTATGTAAATCCCTTTCATTGGCAAATTATATATCGACATGTTAAACTGCACGGTGAAGACTGAAAAGTATTTGTTGTTTTTATGATGATTTATACTCCTGCTGTTATTTTTCAGGAGAGGAATGAAAGGCTGTTCTATAAGCTTCTCATTGACAATGTCGAAGAGCTTCTCCCCATTGTGTACACTCCCACTGTTGGTGAGGCTTGCCAGAAGTACGGAAGCATCTTCAGACGTCCCCAGGGCATCTATATCAGTCTTAAGGAGAAGTATGGCTACTATTCTTTCCTCCTGACAGCCAGATCCTCAATCCTATATATATTTTTTTATTTTGTAGTTTTTATTTAATGTTTGTTGAATGTGTTTCTGATGCCTACACTGGTTATCCAGGGGAAAGATTCTAGAGGTGTTGAAAAACTGGCCGGAGAGGAATATCCAAGTGATTGTGGTCACTGATGGCGAGCGTATACTGGGTCTTGGTGATCTCGGAGTCCAGGTAATTATAGTGAACTTGTGTCTTGAAGTTTTGAGATATGTTTCTTTGTTGTTTGACTTGGCTTGTGTTGATTGTTCAGGGAATGGGTATACCCGTTGGGAAACTTGCTCTGTACACCGCGCTTGGTGGTGTCCGTCCCTCAGCAGTAAGCTTCTTTTCGTATCATAAATTTGTCGTGTTTCAATTTTAAAAAATATTTGATAAAGATGTTTGCTAAGAAGTTCCTCTATTTTCCAGTGTCTGCCGATTACCCTGGACGTTGGGACGAATAACGAGAAACTCTTGAATGACGAATACTACATTGGACTAAGGCAGAAGAGAGCGACTGGGCAGGTTATATTTCAGGCCTTTTCCGGCATATTTGTAACGAAGCATTACGCACTTGATTTAATTAATTTATCATTGATGGTAAATGGTTTGTTGTTTATTTTGAATTTCAGGAATATAGTGATTTCCTCCAGGAATTTATGAGTGCTGTTAAGCGGAATTATGGGGAGAGAGTTCTCGTTCAGGTGAGTTTTGAGCATTGAACTTTATCTTGCATTGCTGCACTTTAGCCTTGATCTAAAATTTCACCCTTTTTCAACTTGTAGTTTGAAGACTTTGGAAATCACAATGCGTTTGAGCTGCTCACCAAGTACAGAACCAGTCACCTTGTCTTCAATGATGACATACAGGTCCGACATCAAAGAAATTTCTTGGGGAATATTTATTATCATCTCAGCATTTTTTTTTTTTTGTTTTCAGGAGTTCTAAGCCCTTCTGTGTTGCAGGGTACTGCGTCTGTTGTTCTAGCTGGGCTTATTGCTTCCTTGAAAGTACTCGGAGGAACCTTAGCTGACCATAGATTCCTATTCCTTGGTGCCGGAGAGGTATATGCTTGTCCGTAGGCGTGTGAATTTGATGGATTTGCTTTCCTATTTTTTACAATTAAAATTATAAATATAACACATGAAATATTAGACCTTTGGTGCGGACAAAGGACCGAATCTACATTCATTTTTCTTAAACTTCCTATGAATACAAATTGCTTTGTTCAAGTAATTAAGTGTGTTCTCATTTTTGTTCTTCTTCCATTCAAAGGCTGGCACCGGAATTGCAGAGCTTATAGCACTTGAAATCTCAAGAAAGGTATTTGTTCGGTGCGCACTAGCGTCTTTTTTTTTTCCATCATCAACATTTTGAAGTTGTAGTTCTGTAGTAATATCATATTGCAATTGCTGCAGGCTAAGTGTCCAGTTGAAGATACGAGGAAAAAGATATGGCTTGTGGACTCGAAGGTGCAACCATTGTGAAGATCAACTAAAGTTGTTGCAGAAACTTTTGTTGTTTCTGCTAATGATAATATCCGATAAATTTTTATTGCAGGGGCTTGTGGTCAGTTCTCGTAAGGCGTCACTCCAACACTTCAAACAGCCTTTTGCTCACGATCATGCGCCTGTTACAACCCTTTTGGATGCTGTCAAAGTATTGCTAACTAACCTTCTAAACCAATTATTGAAGAATTCGATCATATAATCCTTGAACATGCATATGAACTGACATGCCAAGGGCACGCGAATCTTAACTGCTTTGAACCTTTTCTATCAGGCAATCAAGCCAACAGTTTTGATAGGAACCTCAGGAGTAGGAAAGACATTTACAAAGGAGGTCGTTGAGGCTATGTCGTCCTTCAATGAGGTTGTTTCCTCTTCTTAATCATGTTTTCTTTAATTGTACGTTTGAATGACGTACTATATAGGTAGGTAGACTTGTTGTATTGCAAAATCTGATGTTAATATATTTGGCTTATTGCAGAAGCCTCTGATTTTAGCCCTCTCAAATCCTACCTCGCAATCTGAATGTACTGCCGAAGAAGCCTACACATGGAGCCAGGTGAAACCACGTACACCTTTTCGACTAATTAAAAACATACCTTGTCAACGCTCGATCATCAATCAATTTCACTGAATTTTGGGTTTAATAATTTGGTGATTAGTTTCATCTTCCATTATGTTTGTTTGGTTTACAGGGACGTGTAATATATGCAAGCGGAAGCCCATTTGACCCCGTTGAATACAAGGGGAAAGTATATGTACCTGGGCAGGTCCGAACAGCTAGAATATATTGTGTGCTCATCCAATCCATTCCAAGGAACTAACTAACTAAAATGATGGATGTGTTGGTTTGTGTACTGTATAGGCGAATAATGCTTACATATTCCCCGGTTTTGGATTGGGTCTCATCATGTGTGGTGCAATTCGAGTCCATGATGACATGCTTCTGGTAGCGTGTAAGTGATTCATTCGAAGCTTAAGCTAATTACGTTACGTACATATGAGAGGACTGAATGAATGAATATATATACATGTATGGACAGCTGAGGCATTGGCAGCGCAAGTGGAGGACGAGCACTACGACAAGGGACTGATCTACCCGCCATTCAAAAACATAAGAAAGATATCAGCCCACATCGCCGCCAAAGTGGCTGCAAAATGCTACGACCTGGGTCTTGCAAGTCGGCTTCCCCAGCCCAATAATCTCGTCAAGTATGCAGAGAGTTGCATGTACAGCCCAGTCTACAGGAACTACCGTTAGACACACAACCTACGGATCCATCAATCTGTCTGTGTGTGTTGTTCCTTTGGTTTTCTTCCATCATTTCCGTTTGAGAGTTTTCGAACCCATTATATTTGTCATGTTTTTTCCATCTACTCGATTCAAATGCTAGTTGAATTTGGACAAACCAATTAAGTGTTCCTTTTTTAGTGATTGGTTCAATCATCATTTGTCACGTTAATAATTAAGAATGGGTAAACCGATTCAATCGCTATTACTATTAACAATATCAAATTATATTAAATAACCGTACGACCCAATAATTTGAGTCACGTTAGAATAATCTTCAACATTTACACAAACACAAATGACATTTACACAAACACAAATGAATAGACTGACAATAACCATTACGTACTACACCCAAACTTATTCATTACAAATTCCCAAAACGGGTTTTTTGATTGGTAATCCGGTGGTGCATACACCTGGATGAAGGTTGTTGTTTGGTTGATGATGTGATCGTGATAATTTATATGGATTAATCTGTGGTGAACCGAGATAAGTGTAATTTCACCTTTAGACATCAACATGTCTTTCCACAACAGACAGATATCACCGGAGAAACCCAAGGCAGGATCGAAAGTTGTGTTGTTGAAGCTGCACTTTCTCCAAACATTTTCTGGCAGGGGCTTGTTTGTTTTAGTTTCAAGCAGCACCAGGACATTAATGTAGTTGCTTCTACAGAAGAGTTCTATATTAGTCCAGAAATTACGTCTTCGTAAACCATGACAATTCCAAGAGCATATATTCATATAAAATCAATTTTGATCCGTGATCGTATGAAAAGCGAGTCTTTAAACTGAGCGATATGCAATTGCTTATAAGTCCGTAGCTGGAAATGTATTTGACCTTTGAGAAGTCCCAATTTGATAGGAAGTTATATGTTGATAGATAAGGCCGCAACCACTTGCTATATTGAAACTGTATGTCATAATGTACGGCCATACCGTGATCAGTTAGGGATGTGTTCAAATGTGGGTAACTACACCAATCTTTCAAAAAAAAAAAAAGTAGGCATGTTTGTTAATCTAAGATAGGGAATAAGTATACAAAAAAAGAGAAATAACACAATCTGTAGAAAGCTTAAGATTGATATATGTGTAATTCTTCCTTTGGTGCTTGTCTTGTAGAGTAATAGTTGTGATGGCCTTGTGGGGCTTATGTGATCTCAAGAGATTAGTGTAGTAATTTTGGTGTGTTTGAGTGACCTTGTTGGGTGCCATCTTGGTAGAGTAACCATGATCCAACCGAAGCAGCGAGTACTCCATCTATCCCACGCAGCACCAGAAGCAGCAGGTAACCACACAAGAGAAGCAGCAGCCACGAAAGGTCAAGCAATAGCAGCAGCATGGCACCCCAATATCCGTGAGATAGAGAAGGTTCATGCACTAGAAACAAAGGGCAGAGCAATGCGAGTAGACCATCCAAAGTAAAGCAAGAGTGCAAGCAATTAAAAGACAAGTAATGAAGACGTAAAGCTGGTAGGATAATAAGATAGAGCAAACAGCTTGAACACTTAAAACTGCGGTGGGAATAGCTTCCCGGGATGCAGCAGCAAACCATACAACGTGGCGCTTGGCCGCCCAGCACACCCGAGTGGCCTTCGGGGGCTAAAAAGAGCACAGATAATTGCAAACAAGAAATTGAGTAGTAAGTATACCGTAAAAGGGACGATAAGTCAAAATGCACACGGTAAGTGTGATTAAATAGATTTTCTGCTGGTGAACAAATACTTTGTAGATTTTTGGTAAAGTGGAGAGAGAGGGACTTACAGAGGAGATTTGCATAGCATCGAGCGAAAAGCACTTTAGCAGACATGTTTGTACAGTTGTAGATACAATGGCCATGTAGGACAAAATTGATCTCAAACCATAATACAGTGGTAAGCACTGAAAGTACGCAAAGTGTGTATAAACAACTTTTAGAGTTTGTATACAAGAGTCATGATGTACAAATTTTGCCCGATAAGGTTTATAAGAGTATTGATACCGGAGATATAGTTTTTGTGAACCCAAGTAGATAAGAGTATATGTATTGCTATTGATGGCTTGGTAGCTTTCAGACAGTAGCAATTGATGTTGTCGTAGCATGGTACTAGCGCCAATTAGATAGGAGATCAGGAAATTAATACAAGAGTACATGGTGAATGTAAGTGGTAAGTGTAACTCATATTTTGGTAAGTGTAAACGAGAGCTTGTAGAGCCAAAGGGTGGGATACTACTGCCATGGTATAAGTAGGCGGCTAGCCCAGAAAAATAGGGATGCAATTGGGTGTACACTGGACAAGTAGTGTTACGAACCTGACACAAGGCCGAGGTAGAGCAGTAAGCTAGAGTTAGTCGCTTCGAACTCAACGGAGTGCGAACTTTGAAGATCCAACCGTACCACCGCCCGAACCAACGAACGAAATAAAGGTTGGCCACACCGCGCCCGCCCTGAGACCTCAGAAATCCCATCAATTTGGAGCCAGCCCGGGTGAAGTGACGAACCCACTCGGATTTCGAGTAGGAACACGCAAACAACTGGAGCACAAGTTGCAAAATTGGAGGGCTTTTCGCCCTTAATTGATCCGAAAGATTGTTAGGGGGCCAAGTGGAGAGAGCTACCTCCAAAGGGGCTAAGATCAAATGGTTAGGGTTGGTCGAGGGTTGTTCAGGGCTGGTCTGCAACTGAACGTGGGAGGAAGATGGGGTACTGAGGCGGCGGCCGGGGAAGGGAAAACCTAGCGCGTGAAGCAGAGCTGATACTGATAGCAATCAATCACGCAACAAATCAAGTGATTAACGAGCAAACCCAACACAAGGGCACCCACCGGCGCCGCAAAAAAAAAATTTTTCCCTGGTTCAAGTTTAACGATGATTTCGTGCCTATTGCTGTATATCCTTCGGGAGTCTAAACCTCCTTCGGGAGCCCAAATCTCCTTCGGGAGCCGTCGCCGCCTCCTCCAGGAGCACCACCTCGCCTCCTTGGCCCTTGTTACGACCGGTTGTCACCACCTTGTGCTGTTGTGCTTACCCGATGACTCCTGTCGGTGGAATCCCCTGATGGGTTTGGCGTACACGCGTTGCGACTGAGTGCTTGGTCCTCGGGACTCTTTGCGCTCGCTCCAACTGGAATTGAATCCGGGTTTGTGGAAATAGTCCCTTTAATTTCCTCGCCTCTCCCTATGGTTTCGTTGGTGGTAGTGCACCGGCTTCTTGTTGCCTCCGGCCGGTGGCTTGGTGCCGCTACCTCCAACTGTTTCCCCATCGTCGATCGTGTGCACATATCGACCCAGGGCGCCCCGCGCCTCTAAACCTCCTGATTTGCCCTCAACACGTCCGTCCTGTGCCTCCCAGTTCCGGGCCTTGGCGGTGTCGACCGATTGATGCTCGAATTCTGCCCTTGCGGTGACTCCGTCGCCGGTGGAGTTTTCCCCTGTGCGGCGCTGCTGCTTCCATAGCCATTGTTGCACAGATTTCCCTTGGGGCTTCTGGATTCCTTTGGGCCCAAGTTGGCCCGATTTCTGTCCTTGGGCCCAAATCAATCTCTTGGCCCGATGCTAACCCTCATAATTAAATCATTTAATTAATAAATTGTCAAAACACAATAATTCTATTCTACGTATATCTTTATAATATAATTAATCCACTTAAATAAAGTACATAATAAAAGAACTTGTGTAAATTAATTCCGGATTTTTCTTGCGCTCTTCGTCCTTTTGCGGTCGTGCTTCACTTTCTCGGGTTGGTTGGAGTTCTGTCTACTGGATTTGTGGTTCGTTTCGGTTGAGGAGCAGCTCTGCGGCCCTGGTTGATCGAAGTGATCGTGTAGGTGGTGTTCGTGGTCTCCGAAGATCCTTCATCTAGGTGGAGGGAACGTCGTGTGATCCACACTTCCCCAGGTGTCGTCTTTGCCCTACGTGGATTGCTGCTTTCCGTCTTTCCGGCGGTGAGACATCGTGTCAGCTTTGCTGTCCCATGCGCTCGCTATCCACTTTTTCTTGCCGGGTCTCCTTCTTCTCGCTACTGTGTCCGCTTTTGTGCTTAGGGTCTGGGGTTTTCCGGGTTTAGTTTATGTAGTTCTTTTGTTCTATTAGGTGTTTATATTCTGTTTCCATGTTGTATTTTCTTTTGCTATGATGTATGTTTAGACGGCTTGCCGTCTGCCGACTTTGTCGGCCTCTCGTGGTCCGGGCATGTCCGGCCTCGAATTATTTCCTAATCAAAAAAAAAAAAAAAATCTTTTCTACACACGGTTTTTTTTGGAACAAAGGTCCAAATTCAACACCGTTGATCAGCTGGGATAAAATCTGCTCGGACTCACTTTCCGGAGGTTTAGGCTTATACAAAGCATAGACAACCAAACTTGGCTCTTCAAATGAAATTGCTTTGAAAAATACATCAAAGGAATACCGGTCATGGATTATGTCAAAAAAAAAAAAGGAAATACTTCATGACAATGGTCGAGATTGACTTCCATTAGGCATTTGTTCAAACCTGGTCTTAGATGGTCTATTGGGGATGGCGGGTCGGTTAAGTTCTGGAGGAACAATTGGGCATTAAATACGCCTTTGCTATATTGTGCCCTACGTCAGTTTCACGTGGAAACGGCAGCGTGGACAGTTGATTGGTTCATCACTAGTGACAACAAATGAGATGTTTCGGCTCTGAACAGTGGATTGCAGGGTTTGTTAAGTCCAAACATCATTGGAAACATCACATACATTAGGCTAACGGAGAATAATTTCTCTAACATGCTTTATTGAGGTCCCAGTAGGAATGGATGGTTCTCTACAAGGTTAGCAACATCTATTATTCCACTTCATAACGGCGACCCGCACTATGATTGTCAATGGTTATGGAAACTGGACATCCGTCATAAGATTAGACACTTCCTTTGGAAAATTTCACGTGATGGGCTTCCTACTTCCGATCGGTTACAACGATCGCATGTTGCCGTTACCTCGGGCTGCAGTTTATGTGACTACCCTACGGAATTAACTTCCCACCTACTACTGAAATGCTCAATGACTCGTGCTCTTCTGGCTTATCTAAGTATCATCTTACCAAACCTCGCGACAATCGATGACAATTCTAAACTGAACACCATCCTTCATGACATTTTCACGTCTGTATGGAAATTAGCGATGCAAAATCTGGCGTTTGCATGGTGGTCAGTTTGGTTCTTCATAAACCAATTAGTTTTCCAGAGGCCATTAGGCCAACAGTACGTATGATTTTTATTTCTTATACGAGTATATTTTTAATGTTTTTATTATTATTTTAAAATTTAAAATTGGGTTTAAATAAATGTTAAGATATGATGTAAATATATTTTTATTAATTTTAAATAAATATATAAAATTATATATATGCAGGATGGGATGAGATTTGCGGGATTAAAACTCTCCGTCTTGCGTCCCGTCCCGCGTAATTTTTACAGGACGATATCAAGACGGGATTAAATATTTTTTTTTCTAAATCCCACATGATCAGGACGGGATATGCGAGATTTGTGCCCACTTCTAATTCCAACGTTGAGGTCCTATTAACTTACCAACACAAGTGGACTACAATGTCCAATTGGACTTTTTATTTGACCCACCCCAAACCGGCAAACCCACTATACAACGTCGAATAACTTTGGGTGCACCCGATCTGTCCTTCTCAACTTAGCGACATTAAAATTGTTCCATTGCAACATCCAATTCAACGCTGTGCGTGGATTAGCAGCTAATTACGCCACGGTTTAGCAATGCATATAAGGAGACCCTTGGAAGGAAACTAGGAGGCAAGGCTGGCAAGCAACAACAAGCAATGAAGAAAACCTACCCAAGCTTATGCTATCACTTCCAAAAGTCGGCAAGGGCCTCAAAATTTACACAATGTTGAGCAATGGAAGCACATTGTCGATGCAGCTTAACAAATAACAAGTAATAACTATCTCCTGCATTCAAAGGTTTCACAAATGTCTTTATGATAGAAGGGTAACGCTTGGAGGAGTTTTGAGAGCTACACAAATCGGTGACAAGGGACTACACAAGCCTAAGCCCATTGCAACGCCTTCGCCTAGGGATCATTTGCCACTGTCAACAAAATCCACTCAAAAGCATAAGAAAAATTCTGATATACAGGAAACAGTTGGTCGGGTAAATAGGAGCTAGTAATAATGAAAGAAATTATACGTACGTGTTCATCATGAGAGTAATATTGTCTCCTTTCAGAAGGATCCTCCCTGCAGAGTCATAGCCAAATATAGGTTATAAAAGAATTGAGTAAAGATGATGGCAATATTCAAACAATACCGCCCTTATGAGTTATGGCTTACCTAGTGTCTTCCTAGTCTTCTTCTTTACATTCACCTCTTCAGCGTCTTCGAGCACCAAATTCATGTACTCGTCAAAACCCTGAAGGACAAGTATCAGTAAGGTCAAAACCCCCCTATATTACATTCCAATCTCCATGAAAACAATCCCAACTTAGCAACCAACTATGGGGATTAGGGAGGTGAAGAAATTCACAAGTTCCAGATTCCAATGAAAAATGAAGCGAGTCATGCAGATACTTTAGAAAATGAAGCGAGTCATGCAAAGTTTCTGAGGCTAACACCTTTCTTTACTCTCTTAGTCTAATCTGCAGTTGATTTACCTTTTGATATTTTAGAAAATAAAAACTGAAGTCATCTGAAATCAAAATTAATCCCTCCTAGTTTCTTGTGAATCCTACATAGACTACGGTTTTTGGAACACAACATTAAGATGTTCCAACTTCCAATAATGCAACGTCGAAATGCCATTAGTAAAATCAAAGAGGTCTCTTGTGAAAACTCCCATCAAACAAGTATAAAAAACTAATCAGAAAAGCCTCCATTGATACAAATGATGCCACTGCAGTGTGCCTATACACACACAATAACCTCTACTCGCCTAGTATAACTCTGTGTTAGCTCGAAACTACTCGGGGAAATAGAAATTCCATCAAAACACCAATTATGGGGTTTCATTTTCAAATCACAACCACAACCTCCGGTACCGTTGAAAATGTAATGAAAAATCTTCAATTTCATTCAATCTCCCTAATCAGCTGCTGATCAGGGAAATTTTTACACGAACCACCTGCTAACATACCATAATTTACAAGGTCAGGCGAAGGGGAGCCACAGACTGAACTAAAGGAACACTTAATGCTTGTCCATACTAAATAGAAATAATGAATCCGAGAAGTATATGAACTCCAAAATCTTCCAGATTAACCTAAAAACATTTGCAGGATAAGACAACACAAAAGTGTTATTTTTGCTTGTATCCAATCAAATACAACCCAGAAACCCCAATATAGCTAGTTCCGTTCTTCTTCCAGCCCACTCGTATAAGATTATTGCACATCTCATAACATAAAATTCAGAAACAGAGTACAAGTGTACAAGCAAATCGAACATCTTTGTTAAAAAGAAAAAGAAAAATTACTTACGATAATGCGACCTTCAATCCTCAAATCCTTCTGCTCAAACAGCCATATCTGGATACGAGCCTTGCTTTGCAAAAATCGGAAGATGAGATTCTGATACAATTGGTTTGTTCCCGAGAAGAAATCGACAGGGAAAGTGCCAAACAGACGAGAAAATGAGAGTGGAAGTTAGAAGTTGCGGGAAAGAAGGTAAAAAGAGGAAAAGAAATTAGGAGAGGGAGATTACGATGGGCTGGGTCATGATCTTCTGAACTCTTTGGGTCGCCATGGTTGCGAAATCTGGGGCTCGGTTGCTTCCTCTCTCTTTGGGAATTGGGGGTGAGTTTCGCTGTGGCTGAAGTGAAGGCGGAGAAAGGAGTAAAACCCTAACCCCTTAATACGAAAGATAACGGTGTACACAACACAACCAGTGACCGACGGCCGACATGAACCTGCTTATTAATGCTAACGTCGCGTTTTATCAGTTGTAAGAGAAAAACGCTGAGTTGCTATCAAATAATTTTTTTCCCAGCAGGCGGGGACTCCTAACTCCTCCCCTTACTCCTTACCAATAAGCCACCCCGACTGGGCAATCTAATAGGATATCTAGATATTATGGTTAGTTGGTTTAGATATTTAATGGATCATACCCTTAATAATTATCTTTACCAATTATTTTACTTATCTTATTTAGTTTTAAACATTTTCCATTTCTATTTAATCCATTCCATACCATTGACAATCATTATACGTTTGCGGCGAGTCACCTTTCTATTTCTTAAAAAACTCTACTCTGATCATTTCATTGTCTTTCTATCAAATTCTAACCATATTTTGGTAATTTTCAAATTTTGTAGGTATATTCGAATCCATTGACAAATTAAATGTTACCGACGATTTGAATTTTAAACTTTTACATTTTTTTATTGCTTTATAATTGACTCTAACAATGCTTGTTTCTCATGTCGAAGATGAAGAACGAATTATCTTTATTGGATGACCTAAAGGCAAAAGGAAACTACAAAAATTCGAGTTTGTGTTATTCACATTTGAAAATGAAAAAGTTTGTAGAGTGGATATATACGAAGCCGAGTTCGTGTTTTTCCTAGTCCTGTGTTAACTTCCCTGCTAATTTCAGTTCTATGTGGTGTCATATTATTTCACCAATCCTTCATGTTAAATTGTGGTATTTTTGGAATTTGTTTTCTTTAAATAAATAAATATTACTCTGTAATATTTAAGTGGTATGTTCTGCAATCCTATCTGGTTGTTACAACACCATAATCAGGCACAAATTAAAATCCTTATCTTCAATTAACATCGGTTTAATATGTATTTATTTTATTGGATTGTTTTGAAATTTAAATAACAATATATTTCTTGGATTGTTTTACAATTTAAATAATACATTATTATTTTTTAAGTTAAGATTTTACCATTTAGAATAAGAACTAGTGTAGTGCCCGTCTCTTGAAGGCACGGGATTTTGATCCATTTCAATTTAAAAATCACTCTATATATCTATTTAATACTATATTAATATATATTTTTTTACAACAAAATATGTATAAAATATTTTTTTAATTTAGAAATTAGTTGCAAAGAGATACCATACAAATCTGAAAATAATTTAGTAAGGTAAAGTAGTAATAAAACTCAAACAAACCACTTAATATAACTTGAAATACATATATAATTATTGTCATTACGATAAAACTAAAAAAGAAAATATAAGTTGTCATATAACTGAAAAACTGAAAAAGTTACTTGCATCGAAATAAAACGATAATAATATAAAATGAAATTCAAAGAAAATAAATTAAAAAACTAATGTTGCACTCCTTGTCTCCACAACAACATCAATTCTTCAATCAGCGGTTGTAGAAAATATCAATCAACCTCTTCGGATTATTTGGGTCAGGTACAATCGTTGATAAGAACATGTATGGGGTTTTCAAGCACATTGAGGGTGGAAGATTATAATGGGTTATGATTAGACCTGTCAAACGGGTCATTCGGGTCGGGTGACCGGGTCACTTCGAGTTTCGGGTAAAATGGGTCTCGGGTAAAATGGGTTTCGGGTTTTTCGGGTTTACTCGAACTCGGGTTTGATCGGGTTTCGGGTCGGGTTCGGATCGATTTCGGGTTTGTCAATTTTTTCTTTTTTAAATTAAAAATGTCATTATTTGAGAATTTTGTGATAAATTTTAATTATATATATAAAAAATTAATTATATATAATTATAAGTCAACCGGGTCAATCGGGTCAAAATTACCGGGTCAATCGGGTCACCGGGTCGAAACCCAGATTACCCGAAAAATTTCGGGTTTTTCAGGTTCGGGTCGAAAAAAAATTTCGGGCCAAAATTTTCGGGTTCGGCTCGGAAATATTTCGGGTCGGGTCACCGGGTCGGGTTGTGTTTTGACAGGTCTAGTTATGATGATTAAAACTGAAAAGTTACTTACATCAAAATAAAAACGACAATAATATAGAACGAAATTAAAAGAACATAAATTAAAAACTAACGCTCAAAATAAAAATGTTGATATATAATGCATAATAATGAAATCAAATTAAAAGAATATGAAAAACTAACATGTTGTTTGAGTTGATTGGATAGATTCGATAAATAAATCTTTTTAATTTATAAAGGTTATCTACAATTAGAATAAAAGAACATAAATTAAAAACTTTAATCCATATTTCCTTCCTCAATCCAAAGGTAAACTGCCAAAAAAGGGGTGACAAAAGAAAAAAGTATAAACAAATATATTTAAAATAGGAAAGAATTATATTTAAAATTGGAAACGAATATTTTAAAATTTTAACAATAATATTGATCAATAAGAAAATATCAGTTGAATAAAAAATTCAACTTTAATTGTGGGGGTGACACGTCAACAAAATGCTAGCAGAATTAGTAATATTAATAGATTAAATCAAGAGGTAGACACATTTTCCAATTATATAAATAATTTATTTTACATGCTAATGATCAAGATTCTATCTCATTATCATCATAGAATGTATAAAATATAATGAGATAGTCCATTTTTAAAAAACCTATATTTGATTTGTCATATATTTTTCTTTAATACAATGGAATTGAAGGAAACTTCATACGGAGATCTCTACCATCGATCTAAGATCAAAAAGTCAAATAATTTCAAGAGTTTCATGCAGTGTCATTGCATCTCTAAAATGAAAAGGTTATGTGAAAATTAATGTATTATTGAGTATAAGGTTGTATATTACTCTAATAGAACAAGTTATCTTGTGAAAGCCGAAAGAAAATGTATTATTGAGTATAAGGTTGTATATTACTCTGCATACTATATATATACACTCAATAATACGTATTGTATACGTATATGATACTATTATATATATAGTATTGCAATATTATATATATAGTATTACAATATTATATATATAGTATTACAATATTATATATATAGTATTACAATATTATATATATATAGTATTACAATATTATATACATATGTGGGACGGGACGGGTCGTCTCCCATCTCGTTCCGTATATTTTTTGTGAGACGCGAGCAGAATTTGCGGGATTTATGTCCACCCCTACCTAGAGCAAATCAACTCCACTTTCGTAGCCTAAAGGGGAACTGACTTGAGCGTCGGAGGGTCCTCCGGGGAGACGAGCCCCGCCCCGACCTCGTTTGTTCTTGATTTGCATGCTAAGGTTCCAATGGAGTGGATCAACGAAATCAATCTCCTTCAACAACGATGATGAGGCAGAATTCATCCATTACACCTATGATTATTTGAGATGGGATTTTGTGAAATTTGCGCTTGAATGTCTTAAGTTCCTCGAACAACTTATTGCCATCATTATGGAATATGTAAGTACTACATACTTCTCTATTTTGATTAATGGTGCCCCTGAAGCTTACTTTAAAGGGAGACGGAGACTACGAGAGGGAGACCCTATGTCTTTGTATCTGTTTGTTGAATATCTGATGCAGATCAAGATGACCTTCTGTGGGTCCAACAATGATCTTGATCAGGGCGAGCTCTCAAGACCGATTTGAGGGCCACTGATGGCAAAGAGTCTCGTCCTCAAGAGGAAGAAGAAGGCGCCACCATGGAAGAAGATTCAAGATGCATGTCGAATGTGCATTGGCCCATGCCTAGTGCTTTTGAGGCCCATGTCGAGTAGCTTAGATGTGTGGGCCGGTTCACTTAATTAATTAGTTTGTTATTTTATACAATTTAGTTTAATAAGGTGGAATTAATTATATCTTCTCTACAGGTAATTCTTGTCCACTAAGTATTTAAATTCTATCTTAGTTATATTTATTTATCTTTAGGTTATTTTTATCTATCTTTATCAATCTAAATTCTATCTTGCACGATTAGAATTGGTTGTTGGTTTTCTATTTAAACAATGTAGTTCCCTTTGAATTAAATCAGATTGAATTAGAATTGAGAACCCCTTTGTGATTAAAGGGTTCTTGGTTATCAATCGCAAACACTATCGTTACTAGGGGTGGGCACAAATCCCGCAAATCCCGATCCCGTCCCGGTCCCGTCCCGATCCCGTCCCGATCCCGGTGGGATTTAGGACAAAATAGCGAATCCCGTCCCGCAAAAATTATGCGGGACGAAACGCGGGACGATCCCGGTGGGATCCCGCAAATCCCGTCCCGTCCCGCATATAATAATAATAATAATAATAATAATTTTTATAATAATAATAATATTATAATATTATAGACTAATAATAATATATTATTAGTATTATTATTTTGAGCAAATATTATAATTATAATTATAATCATAATCTTCCATTTATAATAATAATAATAATAATAATATTTGTTTATAATAATAATATTATTATTATTTGAGAAAATATTATTTATAACTATAATAATAATTTTCAATTAATAATAATAATAATAATAATAATAATAATATAATATAATTTAATAATAATATTATTTTATAATAAAATTATTATTATTATTATTATATTATATCATATTATATTTTTTTCTTGTAAAGTATAATTATTTTATAATAATAACAATAAAAATAAGTAATATTATTATTATTATTATTATTATTTTAATTATAACATGGGATTATTATTATTATTATTATTATTATTATTATTATTATTATTATTATTATTATTATTATACCCATTTAGAGCTACAAGAGGCAAATAGCTAAATACAATATTCTTCCCAACTATTAATCGATAATGAGACAATATATGGTGAATCTCGTCTCAATTCCTTTCCGTCCTGATCTAGTAAGATAATGTAGCCAAATATGTTGAACATTATAATTAATTATACAATCATTGTATGGATTAATAATAGTATTATAATATTCATATTAATAATAATATTATTACTATTATTATTATTGAATAATACAGTTGATAAGAATACCGTATTTAACATATTATACAAAATAATGAATTATGAAAGCATTTTTCACTTTGCAAATTTATATAATATTTTATTATTTTTATATGCGGGACAAGGCCCGTCCCGTCCCGATCCCGTCCCGTCCAGACACCATCCCGTCCCGAAAAAAAAGTCAATCCCGTCCCGTAAAAATTTCGCGGGACGAGTCCCGTCCCGGCTCAATCCCGTCCCGTCCCGTCCCGTGCCCACCCCTAATCGTTACTATTGTGTTCCGTCGGTCATCACCATCACCCTCTCGCTTACTGTCGGCAACAAAAACTCCAACATCACCTTCAACCTTGGAAGCCGTCGCAAGAAGGAAGGAACCCCATTGGAGGCCCCTCGCAGACTCGCGCCCAGGCGCGCGGCGCTGGCCCTCGCGAGCGCTCGGCCCTATCGCCTTCGCTCCTGCATCCGGCGTCTCGGCGATCTCGCGTCTTCGCTCTCCCGCTGTCGCGCCATCGCTATGTCTCGCTCTTGCCTCGATCGATCTCGCACGCTCGCTCGCGCCTCGATCGATCTCTCGTGCTCTCACCTGCTCTCGTCCTCGCAGTCTATCGACCCCGCGACCTGAGGAGCACTGCTCCTGCACTTCAGCGTCGCTCACTCCTGCGAAGTCGCGCCTCGCCACCAGCGATCGCAACCAGCAAGCCGCGTCCGCACCGGCGCGTCCGGAGCCTGTTCCGCGAGACCTCGCACCCTTCGCTTCTTTACTTTCCTTTGCTTTCTCTTTGATGTTACTTTAATTAAATTGAATCTAGTTGATCGATTTCCATCGCCATTAGTGTTGGAAGAAACTGTAGTTTTGTTAGCTTAGATTTAATTAGGTTTTCCGTCACTGTTAGTTGCTAGAGTTTCTATAAGTTTAATTAGTTTAGAAATAATTAATTTAGTCCATCGATAGCTTTTAGTTTATAAATTTCTTAAGTTAAGAATGATTGGTTTTAATTAGTTAATTCAATTGTTAATCGGGAGATATTGGAAGAGCATTGCAAGATCGGACAAATATACGACGTGGTTCTTGATCTTGAGCCCACAGGCGAAGGATCGGGTATCCCAAACGTATCACACACCTCTTTGTCTGAACCGTGTTGCAACCGTCAGATAATAGTTGACGGAGTGTGTGCACTTGATTGCCCTTGTGATTGCTATTGTCGATTGCTACATATTCATATATTTCGAGCATCACATTGTATATCTTATTCTAGACACATTAGCCGCTTGTTTATACTTGCTATCTTTGATATCCGACTTGTGGCTGATTTAATTTGCAATTTGATTTTGACTTGCTGTCTTCAATATTGCAAAATTCTGTGTCCAGGGGAATTGCTTGAATTTAGTGCCTTGTTTTTCTCGGCTCGTTGATTTCTAAAACTGAATCACTCTTAGGAATCAATAGGGCTTGCATTACTTGGTTTCTGATCTTTGCTCCGTTTACTTGTTTCTCTTCTCCTATTGTAGGAACATGTCGATCGCCAATAACACCAGAAATAAGGCTATAAAATTGGCAATGGATGAGAATTAACATATAGAAAAGTACTATATATATGTTGTTGGCAATGGATGAGCTAGTATTAACTAAACTGATAATACATCGACTGAGATTATGTGAGGTTGTATGGATGAATTCCTACATACAGCAGGGATGAGAATTAACATATAGAAAAGTACTATATATATGTTGTTGGAACCACCAGAAATAAGGCTATAAAATTGGCAATGTGATAGGGCTTTCAGCTCGGTTGCTTTCCAGTCATGTACTTGGGGACACAACTCCACTCGAGCCGTATTGTCATTCTTGAATATGAGAAGCTTCTGGCAAAGGTACGAAGATTAATTATTGGATGGTCTACCAGGACTATATCTTATGCGGGTAGAGTGCAACTGACGCGGGACGAACGTCGTTGGCACTTTCGCCCTTTGCCAAATATAATATAATCCAAAAAACTCAAACACAAAACTAATTGATTAGTCAATCAATCACTTGATAAACCAAACAACTACTAGTATAGCAATTGAGTCCGGAGTCGAACCCACAAGGAGAAGCGATTTCCTATTTAACAACTCTTAACAAGAACTCTTATGACCAAACAATGATTTATAGCAAATAACCAAGATGTAACAGTAACAAACTTTAATTTATGATTGCAAAGTATATTGATAATAAGGTAGAAGAAATATTTCACATGTAATTAGGGGGTTATGTGAACACGAGTAGCTCGAATTCGACTCGTACTCGCTCGATAAAAACTCGACTCGAGCTCGTTCATTTTCTAAACGAGCCGAGTATGAGCACATTTTTAAGCTCGGTCCAAAGCTCGGCTCGTTCGAATTAAACTCAAATAGCTCGAATTTTATGGAATTTCTAAAATTTCCTTTAAATTATTGTATAATAAGAAAGTAGAATTGCATAAAGTTCGAAAAAAGCTTGGCTCGAACTCGCTCATTTTGTAAACGAGCTGAATAGGAGCACATTTTTAAGCTCGAGACAAAATTTAGGCTCGTATCGAGCTCATTCATATTCTAAATGAACTGAATATGAACAAGCAATACTCGACTCATTCGGCTTGAATAACATCCCTAGCTACTTGTAATTCTCTGACAGTGGTTGAGATTTATGGTCCTAGGATTGATCTATCAATTATTCATAAACACATTTCTACTTGACTAAATTTGAGAGATCCACAGGGATACAATCACCTTATTCAATATGACTAAAGTTGAAAACCGACCCACGGCGGGCGCCGTGTAAATGGCGGTGGGCGTCGTCTTTACAGTGACGGGGTTTCCTCGTTTGTCTTCGATTGTCTTTAATGTCATGCTTCCTTGCTCCTCTCTAGCTCCTTTCTCAGCCTCCATATGCTCTAAAACATGTATCTTAAGCTTTTCCAAAGTCCCTTCAAGGTCGGAACGTAATTCTGCAGAATAAACACTAAAAAGGCATAGATTTCGAACTCGAATACTTCACAAACAATATATGAAACTAGACTCAAATATATGCAAAACCACTATCTAAATGCAATAAGAAATACCTATAATGACTATATGAAATATGCATTATCAGCAACTCATCAAGGCGGTCCTTAGGGGTCTTTTCGCTTTATGGGGCCAAAACCTAATCCTTCCGAAGGGTGTCATTCAACAACTAAATAGACTAAGTCGAAGCTAGGTTCCTATGGAATGGAAAGGATGCCCACACTGGAATGGAAAGGATCTCAAGTGATTTGAATAACCAAGAAATGGCAATATATATATATATATATATATATATATATATATATATATATATATATATATATATATATATATATATTGGCATTTCTTGGTTATTCAAATCACTTGAAAAACTCTTGGTTATCCAAGTGCTATGGAGCATCAGATCCAGTTTTAACCTCAAAGTGGGATATTCAGCTTTAACAGAAGACTCGGATCTAGCACCTTCAGGGTTCAATGCTGAATTTCTCGCATTTTGAGCACATGAGCATACCTTTTTGATCTAGGAGGAAATACGGCCCCAACACGCTGATCTAGTGCCCAAAACAAAACAATTTTGGAGGAACAAAACATAATTCAAAAGAAATTAATGTTTCCAACAGAAACAAAAATAAGGCGGCACAAGAAAAAGGCCTCCTCAACATCATCAGCCAAAAGCAAGGGTTTGACAGAGTACAGAAATCCTAAAGTATTTGTTTAGAACTCTAAGCGTACCAGCAGCTCCTAGTAAGCAGCAAAATACTAACCTCAAAGTGGGATATTCAGCTTCAACAGAAGACTCGGATCTAGCACCTTCAGGGTTCAATGCTGAATTTCTCGCATTTTGAGCACATGAGCATACCTTTTTGATCTAGGAGGAAATACAACCCCAACACGCTGATCTAGTGCCAAAAAAAAAAACAATTTTGGAGGAACAAAACATAATTCAAAAGAAATTAATGTTTCCAACAGAAACAAAAATAAGGCAGCACAAGAAAAAAGGCCTCCTCAACATCATCAGCCAAAAGCAAGGGTTTGACAGATTACAGAAATCCTAAAGTATTTGTTTAGAACTCTAAGCGTACCAGCAGCTCCTGGTAAGCAGCAAAATACTGAGGACATATGCCCTTGATCCTCCAAATGCTTCTTGCCATGTGCCAATAAGAATCAATATCTTCTACTTGACTTGATAATCACACTATATATAAAACAAAACATGCATTGTCTTAATCCCAAAATTCACTTTTACTTTTGTAAAAAAATGAGTATGAGATTGCCATTAATGTCCTAAAAGCTTGTAAAATCATAATGTTAATTCTTATACTACCCAGGATTACACAAAATTGGACTTTGTGATGTGAACATGCCTTTGCTTATGAGATTAGTGGCTAGCTTGAGTGATCTTGTTCAGCTGCTAACAAACAATTAGTGACAACAAGTGAGTAACATTCATAATCCCTTCATCCTGATGATTTTAATTTGAGGCATATTAAAACAACAGATGAAAATTGATGACCAGTTTGAAATTACAAATAAACTGAGACTTATAATTCAACTCAAATACCCACCTACCCTTCAAATGAAACAATATTTTTTTATTAAAAAAAATAGGAAGAAAAAAGGGGAAGCTGATGAAAGCCTGCAGATGCAGAGAGAAAGAAGTCATTAAAGAGGTCAATGCGGTGGAGCACGAGAAGGCCGAGGATGAATTCGACGATAGTAACTATTGGGCATTGGGCTTGAAGATACTATATGTGGGGGAGGTTGTTGGTTTTTCTATCAATCTTGCTCGCCGATAACAACATCTATTCTTCGGCGACGCCAACAAAAACTAGCGGTGGCTGGTGGGCTCCTTATGAGCGAATTGGTCAATTGCTGGGGTCAGATCCAGACTTCCTATGGTTTTTAGAGACCGTCATGGGATGAGAAGAAGGAGCTTTGATGGATGATCTATGACTCATGTGAAAGAAGCGCATGCCATTACAGGTGCGTTGGGGGATTGAAATGGGAGAAAGAGGCAAGGGTTTAGGAATATTACTCCTTTCCCCCCTTTTGCCGCTTTAATTTTTGGGCCAAATTTTAAAATGAAAAAATTGCCTCTGTTTCTATGACGTTTTAAAACGTTGTTAATTTTATGGCGTTTTAAAAACACCATAAAATTCACATCATAAATTTAGAATCAAATAGCATGGCGTTTTGCAAACGTCGTTACTTTTATGGCGTTTTTAAAACGCCATAAATAACCTATGTTGTGAAAATTCATGGCGTTTTAGTATTTAAACGCTATAAAAAATACTTTTAATGACATTTTATGATAAAACGCTATCTTCCTAATGTCATAAATTACCACATATGTAGTAGTGCCCTATAAGCCTAGCTTGGTGGCTTGTAATGAGGTTACTCGACCACTAGAGGAGGGTGGGCTAGGAATAAGAGAACTTGAAGCATGAAATAAAAACATGGTTTCTAAGCTTCTATTGGATATAGCCACAAGAAGGATTGTTTATAGACTTGGTGGGCTAGGAATAAGAGAACTTGAAGCATGGAATAAAAGCATCTTTTCTAAGCTTCTATTGGATATAACCACCAAGAAGAATTGTTTATGAACCCGGTGGGCGACCGACAATCACTTGAGGGATGTGGACACCTAGGAGAGTGAGGTTAAAACTTATGACACTTGGCTATGGAAGAATGTTTTGGTTGTGTGGGATGATTGTAGGCAGTTGACTGATGATCATTCTATGAGCACAAGGGATGGAAGCATTCCCACTGGTGGGTTATTATATGAAGCGTTCAAGATGAAGGCTCCCTAGATGGGTTGGGGTAGTGTAATATGGAAAGGGCCCCAGAGCCGGAAATGGGTATTTATTGTATGGGTAGCGATCCTAGGTAAGCTTTAAACAATGAAAAAGATTAAATATTGGAAGGGGATGAAGCCACTGCTAGGATTATACAATTAAACATCACATGTTTGGTTAATGCGTATTTTGTATAGGCATTCTAAGTAGCTTTAGAGTAATTTAGGTTCCATTATATATGCGTTTAGAGTTAAGTCGCATCTTTATACTTCTTCTATTCGAAGTTTGGAATCTACACTTTTATATGCTAATTATGCAGATTTATGAATCCGAGCTCAAATGGTGGAGAAATCATAGATCAATGGAAGCTAAGAAGAGTTATGAAAAGCCATGAAAGAGTCAATCTAGTTTGAGGAGAAAGGGAGCGAGGAACCAAGGTCTAAGAGCCGAAACGACAGTGAGTCGCAAAAGTTATCCGCGTGGTGAGATGAACTTAAAACGCGAAATCTTAGGGCCTCGAATGGTCGATCGAGAAATCAATCATGTTGCGATGAGCGGGTGAAACCATTCACATATTACTCTATCTCTATTTACAATTACTTGTTACTTACATAACATTTCCTTTATTTACTCTTTTATCCATTACTGTCTAAGTTGTTAGCAAGTTAAACATATTAATCACACGCTCTCTATTAGATTGACCCCTTACTTAACCACTATACTAGTATTTGAGTTTGGGTATTTTTTTTGGCAAGAATAACCTACCGTTTTAGGCTTGTCATGTTTTAAGTCTATCAAAAAAAACACTTGATGCTAAATTAGTCTGTTATACCAATTATTAAATTTGTTATGTTGAAAATATTTAGACAACTGTCAAATTTTTTGACAAATGTCAAATGGTTTGTTCTTAAAAAAAAATGTGCACGGGTTTGAATTATTTAAGTTGAAACGAGCGGGATTGTAATACTTAGAAAAAATACGAAGGGTTTCAAAATTTAGAGAAAAATTATAACACTTTCCTCGTTGAATTTTGGCGCTGTTACTGGGGAAGTGCTACTGCTTTAGTGGGTTTGAATTGTTAACTTTTGTCGGAGACTTGATGAAACCACAAATAAAAAATGGGGTCCCTCTCCACATCACCGTGAGGAGGGGGGTAATGAGCCATGCGTACGATCTGTAGTTGGTCAACGGTCTTACCTAAAGTGTCCCCTAGGTTTACCTTACATAGGGGATCACTTTAACCTTTGTCGCAGTGACCTTATTAATTTTAATGGTCTTACCTGAGTTTACCGTCCGCATATGGCGGAAAGGTTTTTACCAATATCGCGCAGTTTAGCGTTTAGCTTGTCCCGATTTCAAGGAGATGGCCTCATCAAGGCCCTTCAGAAAGGAAGAAGGCTATCCTGGATTTGGAAAAGAGTAAAACGGAATCTTGGTATAATCAAGGTCTCGGTACTTGTATTCACTCACTCAACCCTTGATGGTGGGTTAAGGTCGTTCGCGGATCTATTGGCTTGTCAGTCTTTGCTTAGGGTAAACTTGATTATCCCCCAAATTCACTCTCTCTTTCTCTAGGATTCTTTTCCCTTCTTCTCCAAAAAGCCCCTTCTTTAGAGAGGTTCCTGGATTTTATAGTCGAGGTCTGAATTGCCCTCGGGACACGTCGATTTGTTCATTTAGCCATTTGTTGTGATATGCTCGCCACGTGTCACTCAGGCAGAGACACGTGGGTGGGGGCATGTTGGATACCTTATCTCTTTTCTCATGATTTCTATCCACATATCATTTTGGCCACCTGGTCAGCGGTTCGTTCATAGTCTTCCTATTCTGGGTTTCTTCCTTTTTTCGATATTTCAGGGCATCATCACAACTCCTCAGTCCGTAGAGGGGGACGCATGGTCGCGTCACGGACTAACCCAATCCATGGGTATTGCTGCCCTTCCCCGTTAGGTTGAAAATGGAAAGAAAGAATGGGCCTTGAGTAGGCTTAGTTAGGCCTCGCTCTCCTGAGCTCACTTAGGTGATTGATGGGCGTCGAGGTCTGGACACGTGTATTGATGGCAAAGGAGGTGAAACGCTTGTTATGAAAGCCTATAAACGAGGCCTCTTTTCCCTTTTTTTCTTATTGTCTCTCATTTTTACTGCCTCTTCTTTTCGCCGATGCGGTCTCTCGTTCCTTCGATCTCGTTCAGGTAACCCCTCTTCTCCTCCGCTCTTTTGTCTTATTTGTCTGCTTTGGAGGCCTTCGTGGCTCTTTGGGTCTTCTCTTTTTGATTTTTATCCGCGGATTGGGGTAAAGTCTGAGCGTGCCCTTTTTTCTTTTTTGGTCTAGGTTTTATTTTAGCGGACTTAGGGTTTTCTCGAACTTAGCTCCCTATGTCGAATTCTGAAGAGAGTTCTGGTAATTCGCCTCCTCCCGAGAAATCAGAGGGTAAGCTTCTGATGGGAGGTATCGTAGTCCCGGAGGAGGTGACTATTCGTCAACAAAAAACTCTGGCGGATCCAACCTTTTATACTTCCCCTGCCCATACGCGTGGTGATCCGTGTTCTCCCGTGGGTTCTTCCTCTGTGGGGTTGGATGAGAAGACTTCGACTTCTGAGGCCGATTCAATCCTTGAGTCCCCAAAATCCCGGCATTTGTACAAAGACTGGGACGCGCGGACCGATTTGTCGTCGGGTGTGGTGCTGAAGCCGGCCGAACGTCGTTCCTCTTCGGTCTTGGGGGATTTCCGATCGGTTCTTTATGACAAGGCCGTTCTTCAGATGTGTTTTTTTAGGCAGGAATACAACCCTTCGCCAGCGAGTCCTATCATAGTCGTCTCGCCTGAAAGGGTGATACCTATTACCTCTTCAAATACTCAAGACCGCGGGGGATTAACCTTCATGACCTTGGAAGATTTGGGATTTATTGTGCGAGTTTTTCCCTGGCTGGATGGCATCACACTGTGCTTACACGTGCATGGAGGTGGGAGCCTGGACACTTACCAAGGCTGTTTGGTCGTTTATATTGAGAGTCTGGTTCAGGGTTTCAGATTTCCCCTTCCTGACCTGTTCAGGCGCTATCTGAAATAGTGCGGCCTTAGTCCTGCTCAAGTAATGCCCAACAACTGGCTTTTCTTTACTTCATTTGTTATGCGTTGTCTCGAAATTGGGGTCCAGTCTTCCTTGAACCTTCTTTCTAAGATTCTAATCATAGGTCATGAAGGAACCCACAAAAATTTCTTCCAAGCGAAGCTGATGCGTTGTTATTTCCAATCCTTCGCCTGTGGGCTCGGAATCAAGAACAATGACTTGAGTTTGTCTCGATCTTGGAATTATCCTTGATGTATTCTTGATGTTTACAATTAGTTACAATAAAGGGTTTGAACTATTGTGGCAGAAACAAGTAAGAATAACAAAGCAACACAAGAGAACAATGAACAGTGACAGAAAACACTTAAGTAAAATTCAGGAACTAAAGCAACAACAGCGAACAGAAGCAACAACGACAACGCTGGAATTGGTCGCGGGCGCGGCCAGGGCGCGGCCTGTGTTCTGCGACGGTTTTGTTCTCCCAGCAGCAACATAACCCTGGTTTCTGCGACAATTTTCATGGTTTCTGTCTTCTTCTTGTATTGGTTTATTTTTGGGAATCAGGATTTGGTATCGGATGATTGATCTAACAATAATATGAATGTCGAAAGGCAAAATCTTTTGGATGGAAGGGATTGAAGAACCTTTTCAGCCAAAAAGGTTTCTTCAATATAATTTTTCCATCTAATTTTATTGAATGTAGAAAAGTGTTTAAATAACAAAGCTTGTCAATCCTTCCATGCAAAGAATAGAATTTGACTTCCTAAAATAATAATTAAACTAGATAAGTCCTAGATAAAAGATAGGTATAAATCTAGCTTAGCAATTAAGGAAAATCCCCTTAAGATATTTTCTTTCTCCACTTTTATTTTACCCTAGTAAAAATAGGAAAGAAACTAATTAGAAATAATATCAGTTAATTAAAGAGTCGGCTACTATATATTATTCCTAAATAAATATAATGTGTAAAAATCGAAAATAATTAAATAAATATATAGAAATTCGTCCAAACAGTGACAACTGCAAAGATGATGAATTTCGGTCATTCTCGAGGTTGTTTCTGGAGAAACCTTAAACAGAAAAGTTGTAGATCTTTTCATCCTCGTTCTAAGGAGGTATGGAACGACCCAACTTGATAAATATGGACTCCGAACAACCCATTTTACTGAGACGTCAAAATGTTATCAACCCATTATAAATGAACAAAAAAGTGGGTATAATCTCACCTTGCTCCTTTGGACCTTCTTCCATGGTGGAGCCTTCTTCTTTCTTTCGAGGAGGACAAACTCTTCCTCCAATAGCCCTCGAATTGACCTTGATAGCTCACCTGGATCAATATCATTGTTTGAGCCACAGAAGCTCAATCTTGATTGCATCAGAAGCTCATCATCCCGATGGTTGATAATGCATATTTCATATAGGCATTATAGGTAGTGGTTTTTCTTATGTTTTGGTCTAGTTTCGTATATTGCTTGTGAAGTATTCAACTTCGGAATCTACGTCTTCTTAGTGTTTATTCTGCAGAATTACATTTCCGACCTTGAAGGGACTTTGGAAGAGCTTTAGAGACATGTTTTGGAGCATATGGAGGCTAAGGAGGAAGTTAGAGAGGAGCAAGGAAGCACAACATTGGAGTTCATTGAAGTCAATCGAGGGAAATCCGTCCCTGCATAGGCGGCGACCGTCATGGGCCGGTTTCCAACGTTTGCGATTTTGGATCCGAAGACATTATTTCCTAATATTTTATTCCTATTTCCACTAGGGTTTGGCCGATCTTAAAGAGGCTATATTAGGTTTATTTCGGTTTATTCGCCGTGTGTGGCTATTGTGTGAAACTATGAACGCCATTTGAGAGAGAGAGAGAGAGAGAGAGAGAGAGAGAGAGAGAGAGAGAGAGAGAGAGAGAGAGAGAGAGAGAGAGAGAGAGAGAGAGAGAGAGAGAGAGAGAGAGAATTGACCTATGAGTTGTTAAACTCCTAGTTTCGCTTGTGATTCAAAGACATGGTTGTTTGGATTGTGAGGTTTTGATTCTATTTAGTTATTCATATTCATAGTTATCATCTTGTGCTTATTGATTATATTTGTGTTCCATTCTATGATTGATCACCGTGTTAGGAATTGCATCTTAGCTATGAATTCCTTGTTGTTTTCTTGATAGCAAACAAAGGTATTGAGATAGTGATATTTGTTTGTCTTTGTAGTAGATGATTTCAAATGATCTATGTTGTGGATATTCGATTAGAGCTGAGTTCGGTTTGCGCCTATCTGTCTTAATTGCATTGAATCAATGTGTTAATTGGTCTAGTTACTTGAGTCCTTAATGCTATTCTTTAGTGATATTGAATAAGGCGAGCGTATCTCTGCGGATCTATCAACCTTAGTCAAGTAGACCTATGTTTATGAATAATTGATATATCAATCCTAGGACCATGATTTCCAACCATTGTCAAAGAATTACAGGTGAAATGTTCTTTGTACTTTGATATCAGTTTACTTTGCAATCATAAATCTGGTTACTTTTACATCTTGGTTACTTTGATATCTGTTTTGTCATAAGAGTCTTTTCTTAGAGTTATTGAATAGGAAATCGCTTCTCCCTGTGGGTTCGACACCGGACTTCATTGCTATACAGTAGTTGTTTGGTTCATCAAGTGATTGATTGCCTAATCTATTGGTTTATTGTTTGAGTTTGGATTATATTACTATTTGCTAAAGGGAAAAAGTGCCAACGACGTTCGTCCCCCATTAGTGGTGGACATAAATACCAACAAGCCAGAATGGAGGCTCAAGTGGTTCTTGGTTCGAGAGCCTTCTCGCCATATATTGAACTTCCACACTGAGTTGCGCTTCTATAAGCGTGTGGCAAAGATAGTCGTACGATCTAAAGAAGATTGAGAAAGATTTTGTTGTGTCGACGAAGGCCTTCTGGCGCGACATGATGTCCCATTTAAGGTTGGAGATGGCCGGCTTGAGTTTGCCTCATCCACATATAGGTTATGGAGGACTTAAGGAATTTTTATTTGTCCCTCGCCTTGTTCTGTACGCTTTATGCTAACGCTTCTGCTTTCTTTCAAACGCTTATTCTTTATTTGTCCCTCGCCTTGTTCTGTACGCTTTATGCTAACGCTTCTCGGAGTCTAGGCCAAAATGAAGGGGTAGAGGTCCCTTCCCTACTTGGGAAGGAGCATATTGGGACACCGCAGTCTTCCACCTAGATGCGCAGGAACGTCTGATCTGCAAGATGCCGGGTTTTGACAGCGAGGTGCTTCAGCGACTCGCCTTTTCTTCTGACCTTGGAGCGCCAGAGATGCAATTTCCCGATCATCTCACTGATGAACAGTTTGCATTGGAGCAAGATCGATGGTGCAACTGGGTAAGAGGATTTATTTTCTTATTGTTCTTCGCGTGTCGATCTGTCATGCAACTTTTTTTTAAGAAGGATTCCTTTTCCCTCGGGCAGGGGCGTGTCATTATGCTGAGCGGCTGGGGGAGACACATGTGTATGGCCCAGCGCAACATGAGTCTTCAAGGGAACCTCCGAAGGCTTAAATAGAGGCTAGTGGAAGTTGGTACTCCCCAAAAAGAAGTTGAGGGTCTTCACCTCCGATTGGAAGAAGTGGAGCGGAATCTTGCTGAGGAGAAAGTGAGGAGTGAAGCGTTGGCGAAGTATCTGGGAGCGGAATTTTGGGATGGTCGGCCGTCCTTTTGAAAACTTCTTATCTTTTGTTGCTTTTACATCATTGATAAAAGATTACAATAGCGAATTTATTGAGTGGATCTCCCGAGTTCTCGCCGCAGCCTGCTTTTAAGGGGAAATGCTATTGCCTTCTTCTTCTGGCGGCATGACGAGGACGTGAAAACGCGCACTTCCCAAATATGTAAAGACCATTCCGGTTCCGATCCGGACGTTGTGAACCCGCGTGAAGGTGTTCCATCCTTGCTCGAGCCAAAGCATGCCCTCGGCGTCGTGTTCCACCCGGACGTCGACGCTCCTCCAGTGCTCGTTGGTCAGGGTTATCCTTCCGATGGCTGCTAACTGTTGTGAGCCTAATTTGCCATGTTTTACACTTAATTTTATATCGATTTCTGCATAGATTGCATACATTTGGGTTAGAACAATACAGAATCTGTGTAGTTTACACTTATTTGCAATATATGGAGGTCTACACAAGTTTTGGTTATATTTCGCAGAAGTCGGACGCACTTTGAAGCTTAAAGGAAACTCATGGAGAAGCTAAGGATGTTGCAGCTGGAGAAAACGCCATTTTTCACCATTCTTCATTCTGAATCAAGCTTTGATGTCTTCATGATAGTTGTATCCCTCGGAAAGAGCTTTCCAACGCATGGTCATATGCGTCAATCCGACGAACGAGGACTCGGGAAAGTGCATTTCAAGAACAGAGCAGAAAGCTGAGAAAACTCTACTCGAGATCGACTAGACTCTACTCGATCTCGACGAGCCATGGTCGAGCAGACCTGGTCGAGCAGAGCTGATCGAGGACACTGAGCCAGAGACAACCCGACTCCCGGAACCCTACTCGATCTCGAGTAGACTTGGTCGAGATCGACGAGCCATGTCCGGAGTCGACGAGCTGTGCCGAGCCGAGAAGCCGAGGACGAAGACGCAGACCACCTCTACTCGATACAGAGTAGGGCTAGTCGAGATCGACCACGCCTAGGAGCCTTGTCGAGCACCACCTCTACCTGAGACAGACGAGGCCTACTCGAGACAGACGAGGGATACTCGAGACAGACGAGGGCTACTCGAGACAGAGGAGGGCTACTCGAGATCAACAAGACCCTGGTCGAGATCGAGTAGACCTCCAGAGCCGCGTTACTCGGTTGTGACGAATCCTACTCGACTTGGAGTTACTTGGGCATGAAGGAAGTCGAGATGGCCGAAGATCTATCCAAATTTGATCAAGTCTACCTATGGAAGGGAGATCTATCAACATGAAGAAGACTTACCTAGTTTAGAATTATCTTTTCCTTTTTGATTTAATTTCTTTATGACATTTATTTATCTTTTAGCAAAGTAGATATAGATAAAGATTTCTATCCTTGAATAGCAAGGAGTAAAAGGCTATAAATAAAGCCCTAGGGGGCTGATTTTCATTCAATTCAATTCAATTCAAGCAAAGCCGTCTTCGGGCGCAAGGGGAGAGAGAGAGAGAGAGAGAGAGAGAGAGAGAGAGAGAGGGAGAGAGGAGAGAGGAGAGAGGAGGAACGTTTGGAAGGTTTTGTAAGTTTTAGTTTATTTTATGTTAAAGTTAATTTCTTTCATCATGTTTGCTTTCTAATTTTCCTTCTTCTAGGGTTGGGGTGATCCCAACATAGATATGTTTGTTTGATTTATGAATTCATGATTTTGTATGTCTTTATTATCATCTACCTATGTGTTTAATCCTTTGCGACAGTCGAGGACAATTTCTTATTTGCAATTATGAAGCGAAAGTTAATTAATTATGAATTTGGATAGTAATTAGGGTTTGCTTGCGAAAGTTGGTTGATCCTAATTAAGAAAAGGGTAGTAACACTTAGGGTTTATGCGAAAGCCTCTATATTCCTATTTGTTAATAACGAAAGTTATTTGATATAAAGCATGCATCTTTATGTGATTTATGATCTGCGCATATGTTTATTGTTGTGGTGATCCCTAACCATGGAAGTTTGCATCTTTATTTATTTTATTTCATTATTTTTATCCTGCAAAGTTACCCGACACCGACCACCTCTTCTTCTATCATTCCCTCGACATCGACCAAGTCTTAGTCGACATCGACAACAACCTCCCCACCTTTTCTCGCTATCCCTGAACCCCAAAACACACTAAACCTAGAACCGCCGTCTTCTCTCCTAAGGACGAACCTGACTCCCCTATACTATAGCGGGGGTCTTGACTATAAATTTATTTGGTCGAGAAACCCTCTCGTCAAATTGGCGCTGTTGCCGGGGAGATATCAATCGCGCCTAGTTTAATTGTGTTTAAGGTTCAGAAAAGCCCATCCCTTTTTCTTACCCTATCACATACCCTACCACCACCTACCTTATCGGTACCAACTGGGTGCCAAGCTTTTGCTACTAATTTGTGTTCTTGATTGTGATTTCAAAGCTTAGGTACAAAGATGGAAGACTTTTGGGAAGGGGACTCCGAATGGGATAGATGGGTCCGAGATTTGAGACGGAGGAATAGGATCGCAGTGGAGGAGTCACAAATAAGGGAAATAGCCCGGCTGGAGGACTTAGTCCGAAGACTTGAGGCTTCCTATCGTTCTCAAGGATTAGAGCCTCCTTCTTATGAGGAAATTGAAGCTATGGAAAGTTATGAGGAAGAAGAAGATTGTAACGAACAATGGGTACTCCCACGGTACATGGGAGCAACAACGCCAATCAATGTCGACTACCCCATAGTCGACGTCGACCACATTACAGAAACCCAGGTATGCCCTTCCCTGATCTCGATTCCTACTTTGCTACCTATTGTTGATGAATCATATGAGGGATCCCAAGGCGAAATAGCACTAGAAGAGAAGAAGTTGGGCATTGTTGACCAGGGCATTCCAAGATCGCTTTTACCTTACAAGGTGAAGGCTATCCCCGATGATTTTGAGCAACCGATGTTCATATTCAAGTATGGGGTCCTGGCAAAGTGGCATGAAGCTCCACATGATGAGGTGGAAATATCTCTTCCCACTCCACCGTTTTGCTGTGGTGGAGACGCACAACCAAGTCAACCTATGAAGCGGAAGAGGTATGATGATGAGGTATGTATATTTTCTTTATATCTTCCTTTATGCGTGCCAGCTGGAGCCCAGGAAGATGAATGGGTGAAGCCATGGAGCGTTCACTCGGGGAGGTTTAAACTTCTTCACATGATGCCCCCGAATGACATCCCACGCTTCCCACCACCGGAGGAACCACCAGATCCTCCTATACCTCCGGAAAAAGATGAGCTAGGCTAATACTAAATGGAGAAAGTCGGCCTAGCGACTATAAAATCTAGAGCTTGTAAATAGACATTTATTTTTGGGACTTTTGGACATTGTTGCTTTTGTTTGTTTTTGGTTTGGAACTTTTAGTTTTTCTATTGTGGGTATATGTCTTCCATACTTTTCAGGTCCATGGATAGAACCAAGCTACCTTCATACTCGGCCCAGGAGGTGCTTCCATTCGATATTATGAGGCTCTGCATACATGTCTAGTGAGTTTCTTTCTTTACCCTTGTTTTTATACAGTGAGGACACTGTAATATTTAAGTATGGGGTGGGGGAAGGGCTTACTTTATGCATATTTGATTTTATTTGACATATATGTGCATTATTTCTTTGAATTGCTACATGGCTATTTTGGAATTCATTATTGACTTATGTGCTTATATGCATGTTTTCCAAAAATTTGAGAAAAATGACCCCCATTGAAATTTTTGAATAAATGTCATGGAAGCTTTAATTCAACTCGACGATGCAAAATTGGATGCATTAGAGATATAGCATGAAATTGCCTAGTAAAGGGAAGTCACAATGAAGTGCATATTTTGATGAAAACCATGAAAGAAGGTAAAATTTGAAATTGCTTTTGACATATTGCATGATAAGATGATGGAGGACTTTATATTTCCATATAATGCTCATGTTGTTTAAATCCTAGCCATACCTATGCTTATGCATCACAAAAGTCATAATATGCCTTATTTCATATATTGCTCCACATGATCTAAAAATTTGTCATTCTTTACCTTATCCGGGGATTATGTTGAGAATGATGTTACATTACGGAGATTGTTATATGGTTGTTTGTGTTGTTATCATAATTGGAGTTTGGAAGGAAATTGTTTGAAATATATGGAAAATTTAATGAGTGAAAGAAAATCCAATCACCTCAGGAGATAAAGGTAGATTGACCCTGCTCTTTGAGATAATAGTTTGGAGAGATGGGACACATTGTGAGGAGTCCAAAGCACTAAGTATCCGGGGCCATTCATGACACCCATGTTTGCGACTCGCGAGAAGGCAGTGCTGAGGTTAGAGAGGTAAAAGCATTATTATTCAGAAAAGCAATATGAAAGGTGATGAATCTTATCAGAAAGAATGTGGTATGAAATTCAATTTGGAAATACTCCATTTCCCCGGATCATTAGCACCACATTGCCAAAAATTGCCCACCTTTAGCCTTTTACCAATCTACTCCTTATTGAGCTTAATTAAAGTCCTCTTGATTATTAATGTTTTGTCACGAATGAATGTTTTGCATAATCCTCCTTTTGTGAGTAGATGTTGCTTTTATATAACTACGCATGCATGGATCTGTGACACTAGTACCTTTTCGAGGATGGTAATTGATTGCAGGGTTATATAAGAATGAATCTAAGATGTTGAGAGTTTGAATTCTTCCCCTGAATGACAAATAAAAGTATTGCTTGAGGACAAGCAGGCTTAAGTATGGGGTGTTTGTTGTGAGCCTAATTTGCCATTTTTTACACTTAATTTTATATCGATTTCTGCAGAGATTGCATACATTTGGGTTAGAACAATACAGAATCTGTGTAGTTTACACTTATTTGCAATATATGGAGGTCTACACAAGTTTTGGTTATATTTCGCAGAAGTTGGACGCACTTTGAAGCTTAAAGGAAACTCATGGAGAAGCTAAGGATGTTGCATCTGGAGAAAACGCCATTTTTCACCATTCTTCATTCTGAATCAAGCTTTGATGTCTTCATGATAGTTGTAGCCCTCGGAAAGAGCTTTCCAACGCATGGTCATATGCGTCAATCCGACGAACGAGGACTCGGGAAAGTGCGTTTCAAGAACAGAGCAGAAAGCTGAGAAAACTCTACTCGAGATCGACTAGACTCTACTCGATCTCGACGAGCCATGGTCGAGCAGAGCTGATCGAGGACACTGAGTCAGAGACAACCCGACTCCCGGAACCCTACTCGATCTCGAGTAGACTTGGTCGAGATCGACGAGCCATGTCCGGAGTCGACGAGCTGTGCCGAGCCGAGAAGCCGAGGACGAAGACGCAGACCACCTCTACTCGATACAGACTAGGGCTAGTCGAGATCGACCACGCCTAGGAGCCTTGTCGAGCACCACCTCTACCTGAGACAGACGAGGCCTACTCGAGACAGACGAGGGATACTCGAGACAGACGAGGGCTACTCGAGACAGAGGAGGGCTACTCGAGATCAACAAGACCCTGGTCGAGATCGAGTAGACCTCCAGAGCCGCGTTACTCGGTTGTGACGAATCCTACTCGACTTGGAGTTACTTGGGCATGAAGGAAGTCGAGATGGCCGAAGATCTATCCAAATTTGATCAAGTCTACCTATGGAAGGGAGATCTATCAACATGAAGAAGACTTACCTAGTTTAGAATTATCTTTTCCTTTTTGATTTAATTTCTTTATGACATTTATTTATCTTTTAGCAAAGTAGATATAGATAAAGATTTCTATCCTTGAATAGCAAGGAGTAAAAGGCTATAAATAAAGCCCTAGGGGGCTGATTTTCATTCAATTCAATTCAATTCAAGCAAAGCCGTCTTCGGGCGCAAGGGGAGAGAGAGAGAGAGAGAGAGAGAGAGAGAGAGAGAGAGGGAGAGAGGAGAGAGGAGAGAGGAGGAACGTTTGGAAGGTTTTGTAAGTTTTAGTTTATTTTATGTTAAAGTTAATTTCTTTCATCATGTTTGCTTTCTAATTTTCCTTCTTCTAGGGTTGGGGTGATCCCAACATAGATATGTTTGTTTGATTTATGAATTCATGATTTTGTATGTCTTTATTATCATCTACCTATGTGTTTAATCCTTTGCGACAGTCGAGGACAATTTCTTATTTGCAATTATGAAGCGAAAGTTAATTAATTATGAATTTGGATAGTAATTAGGGTTTGCTTGCGAAAGTTGGTTGATCCTAATTAAGAAAAGGGTAGTAACACTTAGGGTTTATGCGAAAGCCTCTATATTCCTATTTGTTAATAACGAAAGTTATTTGATATAAAGCATGCATCTTTATGTGATTTATGATCTGCGCATATGTTTATTGTTGTGGTGATCCCTAACCATGGAAGTTTGCATCTTTATTTATTTTATTTCATTATTTTTATCCTGCAAAGTTACCCGACACCGACCACCTCTTCTTCTATCATTCCCTCGACATCGACCAAGTCTTAGTCGACATCGACAACAACCTCCCCACCTTTTCTCGCTATCCCTGAACCCCAAAACACACTAAACCTAGAACCGCTGGCTTCTCTCCTGAGGACGAACCTGACTCCCCTATACTTTAGCGGGGGTCTTGACTATAAATTTATTTGGTCGAGAAACCCTCTCGTCACTAACCCAAATTCCTCTTCAAAGCCATCCGACAAAGGCTGCAATTACCAAGGTTTCCTTAGTGATTAGTGTGCACCGGAAATTGAACGTGAAAAAAGGAGACACTTACCATTCTTTATATTTGCGAAGCTTCTCCGACCAACCGAAAAAATGCTCTCGGCCTGCTTCCCGTCGCCTCATAAAAAGACCCTGGCCCATCTCCGGCTGCCATTTCTTTCTTGTTCCGGCAAGGTGTCTGGGTTTCAGCTTCTCAAGGTTCGAATTTATATTGGGAGTCCTCCCTTTTTTTCGTGAGAGGTTAATTCGAGGCTCGATCATTTTTCTGAGCAGGCCTATCGATGTTCAGGTCCACTTTTACTATCTTGGATTCCTAATTTCTTGGGAAGGATGAAGTTAGAGAGCATTTACCGATGCACTCCTTTGACTGTTGTTTTCCTCTTTGAGATTCTCGAAAGTCGTAACATTTTGTTAGGATTTTATTATCATTTGTTACATTGAGATTTAGAAAAGAAAAATATGCAAACATTCTTAGAGGCTTTTTAGAGCCTTTTTGGGTGACCCCTTACTGGCCCTATTCATTGTCACTTCTAGGAGGACCCATCCCTATGTGGTTGCTTTTTCCGTCGCAGTTGGGTTGGGGGTCTGGGTCCGACACGTACACCTTGAAGTGGGAATCCCCTTCGTAGACGTAAAGTAGTGCGGAGCCGATGCGGACCAGATTGCCGAGGGAAAATTCAGACCATCCTTCGGTGTACCAGTATGCTCCGTTAGCAACTCTTTCCACGTCCACTTCAAAGTCCTGGCATGTGGTGGACCATAGGTAGACGAGATCGTGTGTGCTTTCTTCCATCTGTTCATACGAATGATGGAGTCACAGGTTTTGCATTTGCTCCTCTTTAGTGATGAACTTGTAGAATGCTCACGGTGGACCGTCTGTGCTCATGGTCGTTTTGCTTAAAGCAGAGTGGTCGAAGTGATGCCCTCGGCGTTTATCTTTTATAGGGTCTTTGTCGAGAGGCCTTTTAGGCACGTGGGCTTTCATCAAATGTATTATGTTTACGTGGAGAGGTTTCTTCGTCCACATTTGCGAGGATTGCCTGATTTTACATCCTACTGGGTCGGTTCGTCTTGTTTCCTTGGCTCATGCCCCCGAGTAGGGGGCGGCCTCTCTTGTTTTGCATTAACAGGCTGATGAGAGATGTGTTATAAGTTTTGAGAAAACCGGAATTCTTTACTACTCAATAATCTAATTGTAAATCCAGATGATACACGCTTTTAAGGTACCCCCTTTTACAAGGTTATAACACCATCGCGGACGAACTTTGAGTGAGGGACTGGCTCTTCTAGCATGATGCCTTACTCGGCCCGTCTCGGGTTGGGATAGTCATGATCAGGATCGACCACGGAAACCTCTAACCATGATTCTCCTTTTTTTTTTTTGTAAAGGTCAAGATGGCCCCTACTCGTGCGCGGTTGGATGTAGCAAAGTCTGCCCATCCCTCCGTTAGCCAGTATACCATCCGGGTCTCGGTCAACCTTGACCTCATGTTCACGAAAGGATCACGAACGAAGAAGGATCACCCCTGGGCGTCATCTCCTAACAGCGCATACGTGAGAGGGAGCCGGAGTCGCTGAAGCTTCTCTTCCCAAATAATGACCCTATTGAATGCGGTTTGGGGCGTGCTGGGTTCTATGAGAGTAAAAGAGCTATTCTCTTGGGATGACTAGCTCACCTTTCGGGCTTCTTTTTGAAGTCGTTTGTAGTCACGGGTTACCGGTCATTTTTTACAGGTGGAGATTCGTGTCATGACCAGGTTGTCCTTGCGCTTCCCAAAAAATGCAGTCAGCGCATTGTCCAAAGCGGGGCACCACCGAACAGGTGTGTGTCATGCTGAGCCTAGAACAGTGCCTCTTTGTCTCTTCACATATGAAGGTTCGATAATATAAAACAATGTAATATAGAAATACTCTAGAAGGGGGGTTGAATAGAGTATGCCCGTTTTTCGCAGAAAGTCTCAAGACTTTTGGAGCTTGTACCAAAACCTTTGAGATTAAACCTGAATCACAAAGTTAGACAATCGAACCAAGTGTGGAAATAAGGTAAAGCAATAAGTGACGAACACGAGTAATTGTTTACGAGGTTCGGCACGAACTTGGCCTACGTCCCCGCCTAGGTTTCTTCCACAACCCTAGGATTCAAAAGGCTTTATTGATTCGCTTAGCTTAGGATCCTAATAGCTCACCGAGAAGCCTCTCTCCTATACAATTGCAATCTAGTCAACTCACGTTCCCTTGGAGTCCTAGACCACTCTAGAAGAGCCCCACCTCTCTCAGCTATCTAGTACAATCCTCTTACTCTCACAAATCAATAGCCTAGTGCAACTTCCCGAGTTATAAACTCTCGAGTAACACTATAAATGAATATATCCTATAAGCTCACAGTGACTCTCAAAGGCTTTGAAATAAACAACAAACTCTTGAGCGCTTAGCAGAGAGACACTTAGGAAGACAGATCTTGCTTGAATGAATGAAAGCTCGTGTAGCACTACTTGTTTCTGTCTTCTTCTTCTTTCCTTTATATAAGAGCATGGAGCGTGAGGGTCTTCAACACCAGATCTTTATCAACGGCTCTTTCGAATCATGGCTTGATCTTGAATCTTCTATTTATGGATACTCCGAAGCCATGATCTTATTTGATTTTGATCTCCTCTAAATGTACTAAAGGAAAGATATAATCTCGAAATACTTCACGAAAAGGTTAGTCAAACATATATATATAATATAAAGAAGGTATATAATAAGATTAAATAATAGACTGACTTATAAAACAGGTTTTGTATTTCATCAACTGTTAATGCTCCAAGGCCTTTGACACAAACATCCTGGTAGAGCCTTTGAAACATTTATTCTGATTTTCATCAAGGGAGGGAGTTATCAATCTCCCCCTTGATGAAAGACAAAACCTGTGCATCCCTGCAACATAGTCAAGCATAGATGATAAAATAGAAATCAGACTAAGTACCTGCAAGGGTTAGACAAATGTTGGATAAAAAATTTTAAAGCATGCAAAAACCATCCAACCAAAAACCATAAATCGAAAACCAAGGTCTTCCAAGACCTTTAAGCAGAGGTTTTCAAAGTCTAAGCAACACTGCAGATCATCTCCCCCTTTTTGTCTTTCAACAAAGGGAGGAGGTAAAACAGTCACACAAAAAAAAGTTACCAAATGTTTTGAAAACGTTTCCAAAAACCAGCAATGTATCAAGTGGGTGGGATAGGATTGGGTAGGGTTTAGGCTTAATCATTCGGAGCATCATCAGTGAGCCTCGTCCACAGTCCTTCCAGCATCTTGGAAATCCCGCTCATCTCCGTCATAATCTCCATCTGCAGCTCCTTGATATCCAGGCGAACTTCCTCCAAGCCCAACTCTAGGTTGTCCATGCGTTCATCGAAAGCTGGAGCAGTGGGAAAGGCTTTTGAAGGAGTGGCAAGACTCAAGGTCCCTTGGGGAGACCGAGTGATGCCAATCTTTTCAAGGCCCTTAGAGTCGAACTTACCCATATGACGCAACTGTTCTTCATTTTTGACATCAATTCCAAAAGCTTTGAAGATAGGGGTCAAAAGGGTAGCAAAAGGGAGGGGAGAGCCTTTTCTAGCTTTTCTGGCATGTGCCATGGTTCCAAGGATAGTATTGGCCAGATCAAGGTCAAGGCCATTTAAGATGCGGTAGAGCAGGACCATGGCATTGTCAGTAAGGAGTGAGCCAGAGTTAAGACGGGGTAAGAGGCATCGAACAATGATGTTGAAAATAATTTTTGCCTCAAGGGTTAGGGATGAGTGGGTGAGTTGCTTTGAGGTGCTGTTGTATGCTTCGGGTAGGAGGTACTTGGCACGGGCAATGATGATGCAATTCTCTTTTGAGGGGTGTATTTCAGAGGGTGGAACTGGGATAGGTAAGCCAAGGAAATCTGCAAAATCATTGAAGTTGAGAGAGATTCTAACCCCTTTGACAATAGACTCCAAAGACCAACCGTTGGTGTTGTTTTTGGCTTTTAGGTTAATGTAGAAAAGTGGGGTAAGCTGTGGGTAGTAGACATTTTCAAGGTTACGAAGGGTCCAGGCTTGGGATTTTTTGAGAAGATCAATGCATGGTAGCTTCAAAGCTTCGAAGAACTCAAAATCCAAAAAATCAGAACAGTTAATCTTACGAGTTCGAAACTCGTCTACCCACTTACTAGCAGTCTCAGCATCTTGAAACCAAGAGGAGGGCAAGGATTGATTTACCTGGATATAGGCCGGGGGGGTCTGCATTCTTTATGCGAGCAACTGTCGGAGCAGCTCTCTTGATAGGTGCTACAAGACTCTTGTAGTGCCCTTCCTGGTACGCTTGGAAGATGGAGGCCTGACAGCAGCAGGGGCTTTCCACTTCTTTGGAGACGGGGGAGGAGGAGGAGAAGGAGAGGGAGATTCTTCCTCCTCTTCCTCAGACCCCGAGTCCTCACAGGACCCCGCTACATCTCCTTCAGCTTCCTCGTCCTCTCCAGATTCCTCTTGCTCTTCTTCTTCTTCCTCAAGATCCTCCTCGGATGGAACCTCCTCGGCTTCGGCTTCCTTCCGAATCCTCTCAGCTTCTTCCTCGGCCAGTTTCTTTGCAAGCTCGGCCTCCTCATCTGCCTTTTTCTTCCTCAAGGCCTCCTCCTCGGCTTCCTTGTCAGCATCTCTTTCCAGGAGGGCGTCTAGGTCATCTTCCTCCTCTTCCTCGTCCACTTCCTCAGCCAAAATCTTCCTCTTTCCTTTCTGTTTAGCACTGATCGGCTTCTTAGCAGAGCGCTTTTGAGAGCCCTTGGGAACAATGGTCGTGCTCTCAGCGATGGTGCTCTGGACGACTGTTGGGACAATAGCGTGAGGAGCGGGTTCAGGTGTGGGAGAGGTAGCAGTGGCCTGACGTCCCTTGGGGGTGGCGCCAAGTCTTTTGGGTGTGACAGCTTTCTTGGTTTTGGCTGCCATGGAGGAAATCGCCTAGGGTTTTCTTAGAACAGATTGAGAGGTTGAAGAAGGAGAAGGTGAAGGGGTTTGGATTAGTTTTGAGTGTGTGTTGTAATCGGGTACAGGATTGAGTTTAAGTAGACGGAGTGATGGGACTGGTTTAGAGTTCCAAGGAAAGAAATCATCACATTGCCAATTTGAAAGGTTTCCAATTCAAAATTCAAATTTTCCATTAAAATCGGACTGAATAACCAAAATATCTAGCTCCAAAAATATCTTAACGGTTAATATTATAACATAAATATGCAATTTTTGAAATCTGATGAAAAATATAATTGATTGAATATCTAAAAAGATATTAACCAAAAATATATGATCCGATAAATGTAATCCACCATTTAGTTCACACACCTTGACATAGTTCTAAAGGGTCTTGACACTAAGTAGAATTTATCTTTCGTAAAGGGAAAGCTCCCCCTACGAAAGTGCATCCTTGTTAAGCATCCCAATCTCTTGTCTTATGAAGGTGAACCTATCCTCTTCCAAAGGCTTAGTAAAAATGTCAGCCCATTGATAATTAGTAGAAATAAAAGATATGGACACATCACCTTTTTCAATATGATCTCTAATGAAATGATGCCTTACATCAATATGTTTGGTCCTTGAATGCTGAACAGGATTCTTAGCTGCATCTGACTCCTGGGAAATTTTAGCGGGTTTCTCGGGTGAACTCTTTAAAAGGGGGGACTTTTTGCTCCTTCATCCATCGTGTTCTCCACTATTTCATAATGTCAAATCCTAGCCGAACTAATTAGGCGTTCTTGCAGGCCTTTGAATTCCCGGAGCAGATGCATTGTCTGGTTAACCCCCTAATCTTTGAGTTGTCGTTCTTTCTTTGAGCCTTAATTTCTTACTAAATCCCTCTTTGTTTGTGCATGGGCAGATGTTACCTTTGCGTTTCGAGGATGAGTATCGTTCAACTATCCCCGAGCGCGTTCTTCTGTCATCTCGCATCATTCAAAACTTTGCAGTGAACGTTACCCGTGGTGACTATGGCTTATACTATCTTAGCCATGGATGGAATGACTTTGCTTGCTTGCATAGCATCGACATAGGCTCCTTTATGAGTTTTCTTCACAAAGGGGGTCCCCGCTTTGTAGTTCGCATAATGGACTCGGGTGGTGACGAAGTCGACAATGAATGGACGGAGCCCCACCCTGATGGGCCTTTGCCTAACGACACTCGTTTATGTCCATATAGGACTCGATTGGTCCCAGACAGGTCTCGGCTGGGATGAGCCTTTCAGGCTTTTGAAGGCGCTCCATGTTTCCTTTTTGGTGACCTGTTTAGGGCCCTCTCGTTTGTAATGTTGGATCTTTATGTGGTCTTTTCATTCTCAATAACTTTTCTTAAAGAACCCTTGGTATTGGTTGCACTCTTCCATGAGAGTCTTTGAATAACTCTGAAAGCGTTTTCTTTTAGTGATCATTTGGATCGGTCGGTCCCCCTTGGGGACCCGATGTTTGGTGGTAAGCAGATCGATAGGATTCTTGGTCCGCAGGACCTCCTGACGATCATTTGCTCGATGCGGGAGGTCCATGCTATGATTGGATATGATGTCCGACGCGGAGCAAGCTCTAGCATCCTAGGACTTCATATTTTATTCGATCCGAAAGGCTCGTGCTACAACCGGATGTCTGACGCGGAGCAAGCTCCAGCGTCCTCGGACTTCATATTTTCTTCTATTCGGGAGGCTTGTAATATATGACCAGATGTCAAACGCGGAGCAAGCCCCAACGTCCTAGGACTTCATATTTTCTTCGATCCAGGAGGCTTGTGCTACGACTGGATGCCCAACGCGGAGCAAGCTCCACCGTCCTGGAACTTCATATTTTCTTCGATCCAGGAGGCTCGTGCTACGGCCGGATGCCCGAAACGGAGCAAACTCCAGCGTCCTGGGACTTCATATATTTTTTTCGATCCGAACGACCCAATGCCCGACGCGGAGAAAGCTTCAGCGTCCTGGGACTTCATATTTTCTTAGATCCGGGAGGCTCATGCTACGATCGGATGCCCGACGCGGAGCAAACTCTAGCATCCTGGGACTTCATATTTTCTTCGATCCGGGAGGCTGACACTACGACCGGATGCCCGACGCGAAGCAAGCTCCAGCGTCCTGGGACTTCATATTTTCTACGATCTGGGAGGCTTGTGCTACGACCGGATGCCCGACACTGAGCAAGCTCCAGCATCCTAGGACCTCCAGGGTTAACCGGTCGCGGTAAAAACTAGTACACATGATTATGGAAAGCATCATCTAACCGCTTTGATTTATTTACTTTAGCAGGGGTGACTTAAACGATCTATGTACAATAGTTAGTTACACATAATATTTCTTGAGGTGCTCTGCATTCCACGTCTTGTTGAGGATCACGCCTTCGGGAGTTTGGAGTTTGTATGCTCTTTTGTGGATGCACTCAAACACCACGTAGGGGCCCTCCCATTTCGCATCAAGTTTTCTGCCTATCAGGGCCAAACAGAGAACAAGGTCTCCCTTCTCGAAGCGTCGTGGGCTAAGACGCTGATCGCGATACTTCTTGGTTCTTCTTTTATACTCTGGTGCTTTAAGTGCGGCTAGCATCCTCTTTCTTTTTATAGGTGCATTTCTGCCTCCAAGACTTCGTTGTTGGCTTTAGATTCGTAAGCGATGAGTCGAGCTGAGGGGATCAGCCTTTCCACGGGGATAAATGCGTCCATCCCGAACACCAGTGCGAAGGGTGTTTCTCCGGTGGGTGTTTTTGCGACGTCCAATACAACTAGAGCAATAAGGGAAGCAACTCCGCCCAATGACCTTTGGCAGTTTCGCCCATCTTCTTTTTTTTATCTGTTCTAAGATTTGCCGGTCGGTGGCCTCCGCTTGCTCGTTGGTCTGAAGATGCGCTACCGACGAAAATTTCAAAGTGATGTCGAGGCCCGTGCAGAAATTACGGATACCCTCACAGTCGAACTGAGTCCCATGATCCATGATAATGGCTTTTCAAATACCCCAAAACGACACACCAAGTTCTTCCAAAGGAACTTCCTGACTTTCTTTGCTATGATCAAACACATGGCCTCCGCTTCGACCCACTTCGTGAAGTAGTCCACGGCCACGAGGACATACTTCAATTGTCCTAGAGTCGTGGGGAATGGCCCCAGTATGTCCATCTCCCATAAGTTGAAAGGGCAAGCTCTGTAAATACTCTGGAGTGGTTCGGCGGGCATAACCTTTGCATTCCCATGTCTTTGGCAGACGTCACAGCTCCGTACGTAGCTCTGTAGGTCGGTCCTCATCGTCGGCCAGTAATACACTAACCTCAGAATTTTTGTCGTCGGAGCCCTCCATCATTGGTGATGTGCACACACCCCCACGTGCAATTCTTTGACAATGAGTTTCCCCTCGTTCTCTATCACACACAGCAAGTCGGGAAAATCAAAACCCTTCTTGTACAATCTCCCTTCGCGGATGGTAAAACGGGTTGCATGGTTGATCAACTTCCTGGCTTCTGACTTAGTTGGTGGGAGTATTCCTTTCTCTAGATACTCGGCAATTGGGGTTCACCAGTCCCTAACTCCTTTATTCTGAACGGAGTAGACTTCTTGGTTGAGCCTCAGTTGTTCCCTTTTCTCAAACTTAAATTTCTCTCCAGCCTCGAATGGCATGGCTGCCCCGATTCGGGCCAGAAAATTTGCCTGCTCATTCATCTCTCGGGGAACAAACTCTAGGTTGGAATGCAAGAAAGCTCTCTATAGAGTCATGACCTTCCGTAGGTAATCTGGTAGCAGGTCGGTCCTAGCCTCATACTCTCCCTCAATTTTCTTCGCCATGACCTCGGAAAATGTGCAGACAGTTTTTGCTCGGACTCCACGGGACATGGGCAGCTCTAATCCTGCGATCATGGCTTCGTCTTCCGCCTCATTGTTTGTCCCTTAGAAGTCTAACTTGTGAGCAAAACATCATTGCTCTCCCTCCGGGGAAGTGAGAGTTATCCCAGCTCCACAACCTTCTCTGATCACAACTCCGTCTACTCTCATGGTCCATCTACTCTGGTCCTTTCCTCCATCATTTTCAAAATGAGTCTCGCAGATGAAATCCGTCAGGACCTAAGCAATGACCGCCCTACGAGGGACATATGTTATTTCAAACTCGTTCTATCGACCACTTTGTCATCTGCCCTGAAAGGCTGGGCGAGTGAAGAATTTGCCACAACGGAAGGTCCGTTAGTACCTCGATGACGTGATCCTAATAGTACGGTCGCTGACTCCTGGCCGTGAACACTAAACAAATAATCACTTTCTCTACCGGCTCATATCTGGTCTCTGCGTCTTGCAATACCCTACTCACATAATACAATGGGTATCTGCCTTCTTTGGTGTGAACTGTGCTTCTGGTGGTGCCCTTCGCGGCCAAATAGAGTTGCAAGTTTTCCTGTTTCTGGGGTTGATGCAAAGTGGGTAAATGCTGCATAAAGGCCTTCAATTCTTCAAAAGCATGCTGGAGTTCCGGTGACCACTGTACTGGCCCCTTCTTTACTAACAACGCAAAGAAAGGCAACGAATTGTCTACTAAGCATGAACAAAAACGGACTAAGTTGTTTCCCGCCTCATTCAATGATTACACCTCTTTGATGGTGCGCGGAGGCCGTACGTTTTGAACTATAGTGATTTTCATGGGGTTTACATCTATTCCCCGTTGACTGACCATGAAACCAAGGAACATTCCTGAATCCACCCTAAAAACACATTTTTCAACGTTCAGATTCAAACCTCCTCGCCTCAGACAATCAAAAGTTTCCTGTAGGTCAGCCGCGTGGTCTTCTGCTTTGCTCCTTTTGGCTACAATGTCGTCCCCATAGATTGATATGTTCCTCATCAGTTTTCCATGGAAGATTTTATCGACAACTCTCTGAAAAGTCGCCCCAACGTTTCTCGGGCCAAAAGGCATCACTCGATAGCAGAAAATCCCTTGATTGGTGATGAATGTGGTCACCTTCTTGTCTAGGGGATCCATGCGGATCAGGTTGTATCCTGAATAAGCGTCCAAGAAACTCATTACCTCATTCCTCACGGTCGCATCGACTAACTCATCAATTGAAGGCAATGCATAACTAAATTTCGGGCACGACTTGTTCAGATCTAAGAAATCAACACACATCCTCCATTTCCCGTTGGCCTTCTTGACGGGGACGACATTGGAAAGCCAATCAGAGTAGTCGACTTCCTCGATGAAACCTGCATCCAGCAACTTCTCTACTACTTCTTTTGCCGCTCGGGATTTTTTAGGTGTCATCTTCCTCTTTTTCTGAGCTATGGGTTGAGCAGTGTGGATTTCTATGGACACGGGGGCCCCCCATTAAATCTCTTGGTGACCGGACAAATATATCGCGTGATCGCCGGATTATCTATAGAACACGTTGTTTTTCCTCCGGACCTAGTGCTTGGCCCAAGTAAACCCTCTCCTCAGGGTTAGAGAAGGGTTGGTGACCGTTCTCTGATCGGCGATCGGAATTTTCCTCTCTGCTGATCTAACTTCTAGCTCTACTTCTAGAGCCCTTTCTAGCGAGCCACTCGATACTTCATTTTCGGCATGGAGCTCCTCCTTCGGATTTTCAGCTTTGCTTTGTGCTTCTTCTTTATACACATTACCTCTCTTTTTTTGCAAAGAGAGGTCATGTAGTAACTTCTGCTATCCGGTTATTGTCCACAAACTTATCTTGTCCCCCCTCCGGGCATTGAGAACTTCCCCTTAAAATGGTATTTGAAAACAATCATTTAAAACTTATAAAGGGATACCCTACCCAGGAGAGCGTTGTAAGTAGTTGGTATTCTGACTACGGTGAAGACGATGTTCTCCATTTGTCGGTTGGGTGTGGTCCCCAGGACCATGACGAGGTCTATCGTGCCAGACACTTGTCCTAAATCCCCGGAGAAGGTTATCAAAGTTCCATGATAGGGCTTCAAAGCCGTCGCGGAGACACCTAGCTGGGAGAAGGCTTCCCAGGACAAGATGTCTACCGACGATCCAGTGTCAATGAATACTCTCTTCATCGTCTTTGTGGAAATCTGGACGTGGATTACCAGTAGGTCCACATGGGATATACGGACATCCTCCGTGTCCACCGCGGTGAAAATTACTTCAGCATGTGGTTGCAAAGCAGTTCTCTGGCTTGCCGCTGATGGCGGCTTCTTCGCTTCCCTCTCGTAGTTCTTTTTGTCTTGCCTTCTGGTTCTGGAGATTGAAGGTCCCCCGGCCAGAGTGTCAATAAAATCTTCTAGTTTAGGAATCTGGTTGACTCTTGATCCCTCGCAATTGGCTTCATTTCGAGGGGCTTGATTGACCGATCTCTGAGTCGGTTGAGCTTTACCTTTTCGACTGCCTCTCCACTTGCGACCCTACCCCTTACCTCGGTAGGGGGGTGGGGGTAGTATTGCCGGTCGTATCTCTCTTCTGGACACTGAGGGTTATCACCCCTAGAAGCTTGTTGGCGACCCGACAGTCTGTTGCCATACCCTTCATTTCGCCGGTTTGGGGGCTCATGATGAGAATGCTCCTAATCGTGGCGCTCACCGCCCCTTCGGGGGGAGGCACAGTCTCCGTCGCCTCGCATTCCCTGGTCGTACTCCCTTTGGCCTGAAGCATGTTTCCCTCGTTCAGCATATCCCTCATTGATTGTCATTCGCCGACCCCCTTGTCTTTCCAGAATTTCTGAGCTATTTTTCTGAAGAAACGTTATTGATTGTCATTCGCCCTTGAACTGGAGGCCTCGACTTCCTCTACATCGATTTGTTTGGACACCATATCCCTCAAAGCGTCATAGTTCTTTGGCTTCTTTCGAAAAAGATAAGTCTTAAAATCCCCCTCAGCCGGGTTCCCCATAAGGATTATGACCGCGAACTTGTGGTTGAAACTCGGGATTTGTACCACTACATTGGTGAATCGTGCAAAGAACTGTCCCAACGTCTCATTCGGCCCTTGTCTGATAGAATTCAAATATAACATAGTCCTCTTGCGCGATCGTGAACTCTCGAAATGGGACTTGAAAACCTGGGAGAGCTGCAAGAAGCTTGCAATTGAGTTTTGGGGTAGGTTGGTTAACTAGGTCAGAGCTATCTTCGTCAGTGTTGAAGGGAAAGTGTGACACATCATTGCGTCGTTATACTCATTTATTCCCATAGTCATTACAAAATGGCACATGTGATCATCGGGATCAGTTGTGACGTCGTACTTCATGAGATTTACATCCCTCCAACGCTTGGGAACAGGTGCTCGACAGATCTCACTAGTGAAGACAGACGATATGAAATCTGACCCTTTTGCTCGCACATGAGGTGGATTAGTCCTGGTCGATGTGGAGACGTCGGAAGATCGTTCGTTGCGGTGATACTTGCTGGCATGTTGGTCATCATAGGGGGCGGCTGATTCGGGTGCTCAAAACTCCTAGGATGATGATAGTCGTAATGAATATTGTTGTACATGTTATGGGGGAAACCAGCATACGAGTTTCCCTACTAGTAGGCCTGGTACCCGTCATGCCCGTAAAAGAAAACATGCTCTTGGATTGGCTGATGGAAATGAGGGCCCTCGAACGCTGCCCCTTGCTGCCCTAGGTGTGGGGGTACATAAGGTGAAAACCAGTGGGCAGTTGGGGTCTCAGCCCAACTGCCCATTCACAATCTCTCTTGTGCAGAAATTCTAACCCTAATTCAGAGATTTCATAGCCAAAATCCAGATTTTTTATTTTGTTCTATTCTCTATCTTTGGAAAGATTTCAATGTTTCATTAATTGATCGTCGAGCTTTGATGAATTTCGAAGACAACCACAACACACATAAGGACCGACACCCGCCGAGGTTGGGATAATTATTGCTTTTAAAAAGCAAGATCGAGTCTATATGGTTTCGCAAGAACAAGACGAACATGCAAGATCAAAAGATAGAGGAAGAACGCGAGATTTTTACGAGGTTTGGATCTGCGATCCTACATCCCCGTGGCCTCAAGAGTCATCCCTAATCCACTATCAAATAAGGGAGAAAGTATAAATCAGGCAATCCAAATAGTACAAGCATAGATCTAAGTAGAAACCAAAACGATAGACACGAAAGCAAACAAGAAGAAGAAGAAGAACTTCTTCAACAATCTCATATCTGAGGATACAAACTCAGATCCGAGAGCTAGAACCCAACACCGAGATATTGCTGGTAGCCAAGGGACCTCTGAACACCAGGGGGTCGTCAAAGAAGAAGAGCTTCACCGATCGAAGGTGGGAAGAGCTTGAGTAGCAAACCCTAACCCTAGCTTCTCTACGCTCTCTCTCTCTCTCTCTCTCTCTCTCTCTCTCTCTCTCTCTCTTTGGAGAAAAGGAACAATGAAGTAGCTCGCGGATGACAGAGGAGAGCGCTTCCTTTTATAGGCAAACCCCAGACGCATCTGGGAGAGATCCACAAGGCTTCCAAGCAACCAGGCTCTAGGTGATGGGCCGTGTCATATGTCATGGGCTTTAGGCCCAAAGCTCGGCAACTCTCCAACGTTGGAGATCAAGCCATCTAGGCTCAATGCCATCCATCTAGGCTCGAGATAAGTCCCAAGAGCGTGGACCACATCCTTAGCCACGTTCAACTTAGCCTTCCATGTCATACATACATATATAATACAAACATTACATACATATTATAAGGTAAAACACTTAGGAAAATATACAAGTTCTCAACAATTGCCCCCTATATTTTTCTAAGTCCGCTCCCGGCAGACTATGCCTATGTGTGAATTAGGTAACTTGGTCCATCCTCAACCCTCCTACCTGTCAAAACCGTCAGCCTTCTTCACCTAAGTGAAGGAAATCCCTGCAAAACAAAAACTTGTCTCTAGGTACAATTTTAGTACCAAATTCAGTAGGGTTAAGGTCACCATCAAACTTTATAACATGTATCACATTATCATCAACCTTTTCACGTATAAAATGATACCTAACATCAATATGTTTAGGTCTCTAATGATACATGGGATCTCTACACAAATATAATGCAGATTGATTGTCTATATGCAACACAGAAGTATAAGTTTTTCCTTCAATCTCACGCAGTCTACCCTGCAACCAGATGGCTTCCTTGCAAGCCTCAGTTGCAGCAATATACTCAGCCTTAGTTGAAGAGAGAGCAACTATAGGTTGTTGCTGAGATTTTCAAGATATGCAATTGTCGGCCTAAGTATAGACATAATAAGTAACATATTTTCTATTGTCCTTATTACTAGCAAGGTTAGAATCCACATATCCAAAGAACTCATCAGAAGAGGTATGCTTAGAATAACATAATCTCAAATTAGCAGATCCAAGAAAATACCTTAACAAATACTTCATAGCAAGCTAGTGCTTCTCACTTGGATCTGACATGTATCTACTTAAAGCACTAATAGAGAAAGCAAGATCAGATCTGGTGCATATCATACAATACATCACAGAACCCACATCAGCATCATATGGAATATTTTTCATATTCTTAGCTTCATAAACAGATAAAGGAGCATGATTCCTAGATAAATCAAGATGAGAACCCAAAGGGATAGAATTTGGCTTCACGTTCTTAATATGAAATCTTTCCAATAGCTTTAGCACATAGTCTGTCTGATCAAGCCAAAGCTTACCTTTCTTTCTGTCTCTCTCAATCTTAATGCCAAGTATCTTCTTGGTAGGGCCAAGATCCTTCATGTCAAAATGCTTTGAGAGCTTCTTCTTTGTAGTGACAACATCAGTAAGTGACTTAGAAATCAAGAGAATATCATCAACATATAGGAGAACATAAAGCACAAAACTAGACTTGGGTTTCTTAAAATATAAGCCAGTATCAAATGTATTTATTTTAAAACCCAATTGTCTTCTCATACAGGTATTAAACTTAATATTCCACTGTCTGGAGATTATTTTAGACCATAAATGGACTTCTTAAGCAAACAAGGAAAGTCATACTTAGATTTATCAATAAAACCTTTTGGTCGCATCGTATATATAGTCTCATTTAAATCCCCATGTAAGAAGGTTGTTTTCACATCCATCTGCTCAAGTTCATAATCATAAATAGTAGACATGGCAAGTAATAATCTCAGAGCTTTATATTTTACCACAGCGGCCAAAATCTCATCATAATCATCACCTTCTCTTTGAGTGAAACCCTTAGCTACAAGCCTAGCCTTGTACCTTGGGGGATCACTCTTAGAGTTACCTTCTTTAAGTTTGAACGCCCACTTACTGTCAATGAACCTGGCAGTTTCAGGTTTCTTCACAAGAGTCTAGGTCTTGTTGGCCATCATGGACTCTATTTCTTCAGACATTGCTCTCTGCCAGTCAGCAGAGTGAGCCCGTTTCATAGCATGTTCATAAGTCTCAGGAATATAGTTGTTAAACGTAGTAGAAACAACACAAGCAAACTCAACAATGCTACTGATGAACCTTTTATTTGGAATTTTAGTTCTAGGGGATCTATCTCTGGTTAACTGCCAAGTGGTTAAGTATGTCATGCCTTTCATGAGATGAAATGCTAGAAGAGCCAACACCATGCACATCAGACAAAGACACATTAACAGGATCTAAAGACTCAGAATGGGGGGAGGGAGCATTAGAACTAGCAGAGATATAATCATCACCAACTTGATTCTCATCATCATCAGAAGGTTCATCTCGAGCTGCCTTACCCAATTGGTGAGGTTACACATCATCAACATCAATGTATGAGGAGTCCCCTGGAGTACCTTGGGCATCCTCATCAGGATCATTGCCATCCTCATCATCTTCACCATCAGGCACATAGAAGTGGGTTGCAGATGATCCTATGGGTACCTGCAAAGTTTTTTTAACAGAAGGAGTAGACACATTTTTGAAGTGAAATTCATCCTCAATAAAGACAACATCCTTGCTGACTATAGTTTTATAAGCTCCAGGTTGAATAATAAGAAGTTTATAACGTTTAACACCTTCAGGATATCCTAACAAGACACATTTTTTAGACTTAGGGTTGAGTTTACCATTACTCTTGTGAGCATAGGAAACACATCCAAAAGGTCTAAGATAGCTCAAGTCAGGTTTCTTATTATACCACATTTCATAAGGAGTTTTAAAACTAATAGCAGAGGATGGAGTTCTATTTATAAGGTGAGCAGCTGTCACAACAGCTTCTCCCCACAAAGAATGCCTCATGCCAGCAGAGATCAACATACACCTTGCCTTCTCTAGAAGATCATGTTCATCCTCTCAGTAGTGCCATTCTACTCAGGGGTGTCAGGAATGGTAAGGTGCCTCTTGATCCCTGCATCTTTGCAATAAAAGTCAAATATGGAATTATAAAATTCCAAACCATTATCTGTTTTTAAACATTTAACAGAGAGACCAGTCTCAACTTGGACACTTGTTACCCAATGTTTGAACACTTCAAAAGCCTCATCCTTTGTCTTCAGCAAGTAAACCCAAACTTTCCTGCTATAGTGGTCAATCAGGGACATGAAATACCTTCTGCCCCTAGAAGATTCAACCTGTGCAGGGCCCCAAAGATCTGAATGGACATACTCAATAGGTTTGTTAGAAGTATAAGAAGACTTGTTAAAGCTCTTCCTGGTTTGTTTGCCCATCAAGCAATTATCACACAGATCAATAGTATCAGGTTTGGAATTTAAAATGCCATGCTTATAGAGATAATGCAGACTCTTATTTCCTATATGTCCTAATCTATTATGCCATGTAACAGATTCAGGAAGGGACATACAAGCATTAGAAGCAATCAACATAGAGGACAAGTTCATCTCAGGGGTAGCTTGAACCTCATAGATGTAACGGCCCGGGATTATGATTCCCGAGTTACGTTTCGAGGGATTAAACCCCTCATTAGGACCTTGCGCCCCGAGTACAGGTTGAAGGTTTCAAAACCTACTTTAATGTTTTCAAAGGGGGATTTCATACCCAAAATCGAAGGGATTGTTGGAATCCCCGGGGAAGTCCCCTGTACCTCTCGTAAGTCTAAGCGTGGAAATCATAAATCATGCGACTAGCGAAAACAAGTGTAATACAAGAGGGTGCCACAACAGAGCCGGGTCAAAACGGAGTCTAAGTGTAAATCCAAAAATATAATCAAAGTCTGGTGAAGTCTATAACTCCTGCGCTCACTCTCCGCCGACAAAATGACCCGCGCAATAAGCAAACATCACCGATAGGATGAACATAAATAATACCTAAAAAAATTGATATGGGGCGGGATCAGATCGATGCCCACTTTAGCTTTGCATCCCAACCATAAGCACACATATACGCTATTCCTAATAAAGATGCTTCTAGATGCATGGCGGAATATTAACACACTAACATGCTCCTAAGATCAAGTGCATAATAATAATAAGGCCTTAATACAGAATACCAAGTGGTATATCCCTCTCCTACCTCCACCCCCTTCCGATAGGGCGGAGACTGGCCAGCTCGTGAATGCATTCATTCATAATCGGGCGGCACGCATGCCCAACCTGCTCCACAATAAAGCCCGCAGGCATCTCATAATATAAGGAAGTTCATGACTCGATTGACTCAGGACGGGACCCGATGAGACTAGGTCGTCCTATAACCCTAGCAATGACTCTAGTTACTTCACAGATAACGGCCATTCTGTTTACATACACATAAAGAAATAGAATGCTCAACGATCGATGCAACCTAGCATGGTACTACATGGCATGCTGATCATGAATGCAAGCACCTAGTATATCATGCACCTAAAGCAGAGAATAGCTCTATTCAATCTGAGTAAGCTCCGAAGAGACATACCTGGTATCGCAGAACAGCAAAAGGCAATCAACCAGGCAATATGAAATCCGACACGTCACAGATGATCACCTAACAAGTATAAGCACATCAATGAGTCTATCTCTAAGGCACACAAAGCATAGATTTATCACACACACGACTTCACAACTTAACATAATAACCGTCACATCATCATTTCCATAATATCAACCTTATCTCGTAATCTATCATCTCAACATCTCACAACCATACTCAATATAATTCTCCAATTCATCAACTTAAGATAAATCCAATTCATACTTAGCCAATTTGCATGCTATCATCTCAAAATCTTACTTAGCATATAATTGCACATTTTCAACATAATCATATAACATTTAACCACAATTAATAAATCACCACAATATTATATCTTAAATCTCAAAACAACATTTTATATTTTAATCCCAATAATTTCACATACTACTTTTAACATCATTTTATTTTAACATCTTTATAAAATATCTATAAAATCCCAACAATATTCATTTAATCAAAACACCCCTTTTTAAATTACCAATCCAAATTTACTTTATTTTAAATTACCAAAACCCACCCTCTTATTTTAGATTCCGACTCGCCGGAGTCGGAATCACGCAGCTCGGCCGGATTTTAGATCGGAGAAACAGGGAGGGGTGTTGGCGGCGTTGGCTGTCCGGGAGGCGGTGCTGCTGCTCCTGGGTGGCTCAAGGGGCGTCGAGGCTCCTCCTACTGCTGGGTCTAAGAGGGGAATGAAGGAGGAGGTGGGTGAGGGCTTGGGTTTCTCATCTCGGCAAAACAGGGTCGGGAAGAAGGGTTGTGGTGGTGGCGGTCAACGACGGTGGAGTGGGGTGGTGGCGGCGACGGCAGTGAAGAGGGAATGTGGTGGTGGAGCTCAAGGGCAGCCAAGTTTGGGTTGTGTGACAGAGGGTGCCGAGAGAGAATGAGAGGGGGGAATAGTAAGTGTGTTATGTGAGGTTGAAAAGAAGAATTTGATTTTTCAATGGTCAATTTCAAAAAGAGGTCTGATTTTTGAAGAGAAATTGTTGTTTGTTTTCCAAAATTAGGGAGTCAAAGAGTGGAGGGAGGAAAGGAGAGGATAAGATTTTCCCAAACTAGAATAGGGTGAGTTGGATGGATAAGAATTCGGAGTATGACGGAATTGAGATCTTGAGTCGGGAATTTAAATTTCCGCTGATTGGTCGTTCAAAACCCGAAATGAAAGACGGAATTGATATTTAAAACGAAAATTTGGGCCGGAATTTATTTTAAATTCATTTTGATTTTCTTTTTCCAAAAATTAAGATTTTAAAAATCCGAGCCTTTACATCATCCACCTCTAAAAACAAGTCTCGTCCCCGAGACTAAAATCATTCTAAAGTAGGGGATGAAGTTGAAATTGGTGAGTCCAAGGATCACGTCATCGATCCCGTAAGTACCTCATAAGTGCCCCCATGAGATGTCACAGTACCGTCGTCATGATCATAATACTCCCAATCGGTCGTAGTAAGGATGCGGTAGGGGCCCTTACCACATCCCCACTCCGACTCCTCGGGCATACCATAACTCAAAAACCATCATGACATCTCCGCTAAGTCTTAGCAAGCGATCTACAGGTGCCCCCATACATGCTTGTATCCACTTCGTGGGGCGTCATAATGAAAACTCGGGTTGGAATAGTTTTCTCAAAATCTATGTTCCTTTTTAATTCACCATTTGAAATTCTTTAAATTCGACATTAAACAAGGCATTCCCAACTTCCTAATCATTCTAACATCCACCTCTAAAGGCTAATCCCACATTCTCTTCCTAGGTTCCGAGTCAAATCATAATTTCATAACTCAATCTCTAGCATTCCTAATATTTGGCATCATGGATATAGGAGAATGATCATAATCTCAAGATAAACAGAAGATCATAGCACATCAAAGGCAGTCACATACCATAATATCTAGCACATCATCATATCATCGAGGCTCATCACATCATATCACCAAGGATCTGCACATAACTACCACGTATAAGCACACAAATCAAGGAGATACCACTAACCAATCCCAACCAACTAGCTAGGCATACTCACCGCACTCGAGAGGTCAAGGTAATGTCTACGCTCGGCTCAACATAGGACGCAAGTAGCTCATCTAGGACATCTCCATAGCTAGCCCGAATGCTCTCCTCGGTCTCCCAGGTGGCCTCCTCGGGGCTCCTCCTAGACCACTGAACCAGAAGCAAAGGAACCTCCCTGTTCCTAAGCTTCTTGACGCGACGGTCAAGGACCCTCACCGGACGCTCTACGAAGGTATGGTCAGGCTCGATGTGAAGTTCTGAGTGGTCAAGGACATGACTAGGGTCGGGAATATACTGACGGAGCTGAGAGATATGAAAGACGTCATGGACGCCGACTAAGGATGGAGGTAAGGCTAAACGGTAGGCTACCACACCGACTCTCTCTAGGATCTCAAATAGGCCAATGAACCTCGGACTCAACTTCCCTTTGATGCTGAACCGTCGAACTCCCCTGGTGGGCGAAACTCGAAGCCATACATGTGAGACTACCTCGAACTCAAGCTCGGTCCTCCGTCTGTCCGCATACTTCTTCTGTCGATCCTGGGCAACCCTCATATGCTCTCGGATGCGGCCAACCTTATCAACTGTCTCTCTGACCATCTCGGGCAACGACAGAACTGTATCTGCAGGCTCGTCCCAGCAAACCGGCGACTTGCATCGCCTCCCATACAAAGCCTCGTATGGGGCCATCTCGATCGACGCGTGGTAGCTGTTGTTGTAGGAAAACTCCACTAGCGGTAGGTGCTTGACCCAATGATCACCCCAGTCCAAGACGCACGATCGCAACATGTCCTCCAACGTCTGAATCGTCCTCTCGCTCTGGCCATCTGTCTGCGGGTGATAAGCCGTACTAAAATGCAATCTGGAGCCCAAACTCTCCTGGACCTGCTGCCAAAACCTCGAGGTGAAGCGTCCATCTCGATCAGATATGATCCTCTCTAGTACTCCATGAAGCCTCACAATCTGGCGAATGAACTCGTCCGCTAACTTCGAAGCTGGCCATCTCTCCTGAATATCTATGAAATGGGCCGACTTGGTCAACTTGTCGACCACGACCCAAATAGTGTCAAATCCTCTGACGTCTCGCCTGATCGATGCAACCTAGCATGGTACTACATGGCATGCTGATCATGAATGCAAGCACCTAGTATATCATGCACCTAAAGCAGAGAATAGCTCTATTCAATCTGAGTAAGCTCCGAAGAGACATACCTGGTATCGCAGAACAGCAAAAGGCAATCAACCAGGCAATATGAAATCCGACACGTCACAGATGATCACCTAACAAGTATAAGCACATCAATGAGTCTATCTCTAAGGCACACAAAGCATAGATTTATCACACACACGACTTCACAACTTAACATAATAACCGTCACATCATCATTTCCATAATATCAACCTTATCTCGTAATCTATCATCTCAACATCTCACAACCATACTCAATATAATTCTCCAATTCATCAACTTAAGATAATTCCAATTCATACTTAGCCAATTTGCATGCTATCATCTCAAAATCTTACTTAGCATATAATTGCACATTTTCAACATAATCATATAACATTTAACCACAATTAATAAATCACCACAATATTATATCTTAAATCTCAAAACAACATTTTATATTTTAATCCCAATAATTTCACATACTACTTTTAACATCATTTTATTTTAACATCTTTATAAAATATCTATAAAATCCCAACAATATTCATTTAATCAAAACACCCCTTTTTAAATTACCAATCCAAATTTACTTTATTTTAAATTACCAAAACCCACCCTCTTATTTTAGATTCCGACTCGCCGGAGTCGGAATCACGCAGCTCGGCCGGATTTTAGATCGGAGAAACAGGGAGGGGTGTTGGCGGCGTTGGCTGTCCGGGAGGCGGTGCTGCTGCTCCTGGGTGGCTCAAGGGGCGTCGAGGCTCCTCCTACTGCTGGGTCTAAGAGGGGAATGAAGGAGGAGGTGGGTGAGGGTTTGGGTTTCTCATCTCGGCAAAACAGGGTCGGGAAGAAGGGTTGTGGTGGTGGCGGTCAACGACGGTGGAGTGGGGTGGTGGCGGCGACGGCAGTGAAGAGGGAATGTGGTGGTGGAGCTCAAGGGCAGCCAAGTTTGGGTTGTGTGACAGAGGGTGCCGAGAGAGAATGAGAGGGGGGAATAGTAAGTGTGTTATGTGAGGTTGAAAAGAAGAATTTGATTTTTCAATGGTCAATTTCAAAAAGAGGTCTGATTTTTGAAGAGAAATTGTTGTTTGTTTTCCAAAATTAGGGAGTCAAAGAGTGGAGGGAGGAAAGGAGAGGATAAGATTTTCCCAAACTAGAATAGGGTGAGTTGGATGGATAAGAATTCGGAGTATGACGGAATTGAGATCTTGAGTCGGGAATTTAAATTTCCGCTGATTGGTCGTTCAAAACCCGAAATGAAAGACGGAATTGATATTTAAAACGAAAATTTGGGCCGGAATTTATTTTAAATTCATTTTGATTTTCTTTTTCCAAAAATTAAGATTTTAAAAATCCGAGCCTTTACATCATCCACCTCTAAAAACAAGTCTCGTCCCCGAGACTAAAATCATTCTAAAGTAGGGGATGAAGTTGAAATTGGTGAGTCCAAGGATCACGTCATCGATCCCGTAAGTACCTCATAAGTGCCCCCATGAGATGTCACAGTACCGTCGTCATGATCATAATACTCCCAATCGGTCGTAGTAAGGATGCGGTAGGGGCCCTTACCACATCCCCACTCCGACTCCTCGGGCATACCATAACTCAAAAACCATCATGACATCTCCGCTAGGTCTTAGCAAGCGATCTACAGGTGCCCCCATACATGCTTGTATCCACTTCGTGGGGCGTCATAATGAAAACTCGGGTTGGAATAGTTTTCTCAAAATCTATGTTCCTTTTTAATTCACCATTTGAAATTCTTTAAATTCGACATTAAACAAGGCATTCCCAACTTCCTAATCATTCTAACATCCACCTCTAAAGGCTAATCCCACATTCTCTTCCTAGGTTCCGAGTCAAATCATAATTTCATAACTCAATCTCTAGCATTCCTAATATTTGGCATCATGGATATAGGAGAATGATCATAATCTCAAGATAAACAGAAGATCATAGCACATCAAAGGCAGTCACATACCATAATATCTAGCACATCATCATATCATCGAGGCTCATCACATCATATCACCAAGGATCTGCACATAACTACCACGTATAAGCACACAAATCAAGGAGATACCACTAACCAATCCCAACCAACTAGCTAGGCATACTCACCGCACTCGAGAGGTCAAGGTAATGTCTACGCTCGGCTCAACATAGGACGCAAGTAGCTCATCTAGGACATCTCCATAGCTAGCCCGAATGCTCTCCTCGGTCTCCCAGGTGGCCTCCTCGGGGCTCCTCCTAGACCACTGAACCAGAAGCAAAGGAACCTCCCTGTTCCTAAGCTTCTTGACGCGACGGTCAAGGACCCTCACCGGACGCTCTACGAAGGTATGGTCAGGCTCGATGTGAAGTTCTGAGTGGTCAAGGACATGACTAGGGTCGGGAATATACTGACGGAGCTGAGAGATATGAAAGACGTCATGGACGCCGACTAAGGATGGAGGTAAGGCTAAACGGTAGGCTACCACACCGACTCTCTCTAGGATCTCAAATAGGCCAATGAACCTCGGACTCAACTTCCCTTTGATGCTGAACCGTCGAACTCCCCTGGTGGGCGAAACTCGAAGCCATACATGTGAGACTACCTCGAACTCAAGCTCGGTCCTCCGTCTGTCCGCATACTTCTTCTGTCGATCCTGGGCAACCCTCATATGCTCTCGGATGCGGCCAACCTTATCAACTGTCTCTCTGACCATCTCGGGCAACGACAGAACTGTATCTGCAGGCTCGTCCCAGCAAACCGGCGACTTGCATCGCCTCCCATACAAAGCCTCGTATGGGGCCATCTCGATCGACGCGTGGTAGCTGTTGTTGTAGGAAAACTCCACTAGCGGTAGGTGCTTGACCCAATGATCACCCCAGTCCAAGACGCACGATCGCAACATGTCCTCCAACGTCTGAATCGTCCTCTCGCTCTGGCCATCTGTCTGCGGGTGATAAGCCGTACTAAAATGCAATCTGGAGCCCAAACTCTCCTGGACCTGCTGCCAAAACCTCGAGGTGAAGCGTCCATCTCGATCAGATATGATCCTCTCTAGTACTCCATGAAGCCTCACAATCTGGCGAATGAACTCGTCCGCTAACTTCGAAGCTGGCCATCTCTCCTGAATATCTATGAAATGGGCCGACTTGGTCAACTTGTCGACCACGACCCAAATAGTGTCAAATCCTCTGACGTCTCGCCTCAGGCCAGTGACGAAATCCATGGAGATATCCGTCCACTTCCACTCTGGAGCTGGAAGGGACTGGACGGGTCCTCCCGGCCTCTGGTGATCAATCCGAACCTTCTGACAAACCTGACATCTGGCCACGAACTCTGTGATGTCTGCTCTCATCCTCTTCCACCAATAACTCCTCCTCATATCCTGATACATCTTATTCATCCCTGGATGGACAGAATAAGGGGTGGAGTGAGCCTCCTGCATGATCCTCTGCCTCAAATCTGACGTCGATGGAACTACAACTCTGCCCTGGAAGGTCAGCATCCCGTCTTCTCTCTCTGCAAGCTCTCTGAATCTGCCCTGAGCCATCCGCTCTCTCAGAACTGCAATCTCTGGACAATCTGTCTGACCCTGCCGAATCTCTGCTGACAACTCTGCCTGCACCTCCAAGAATGACAATTGCCCGCGATCTCGCTGAATCCACACCTCAAAGCAGCATCTCAACAGATCTCTCTGCAAATCTCGCTGAGCTGTAAGCCTCTCAACTACCACCTCATGATGAGTCTTCCTACTCAACGCATCTGCCACTACATTGGCCTTCCCTGGATGGTAGACTATGTCCAAGTCATAGTCCTTCAGAAGCTCTAACCATCGTCTCTGACGCATGTTGAGCTCCTTCTGTGTGAAAATGTACTTCAAGCTCTTGTGATCCGTCATCACCTTGCAAGAAGTACCATACAGATAATGCCTCCAGATCTTCAGAGCGTGAATCACGGCTGCCAACTCCAAATCATGGATGGGGTAAGACACCTCTGCAAGCTTCAACTGACGCGAAGCATAAGCGATGACCCAATCTCTCTGATGTAGAACACAACCCAAGCCGGAATGCGAAGCATCTGTGTAGATAACGAAGTCCTCTGTCCCATCTGGCAGAGCCAACACTAGAGCAGTCGTCAACTTCTGCTTCAGAAGCTCAAAGCTGGCCCGACAATCTGAACTCCACTCGAAGGGGGCGTTCTTCTTCAGTAGCTGCGTCATCGGTTTAGCAATACTCGAGAAACCCTGGACGAATCTCCTGTAATAACTAGCCAATCCCAGGAATGAGCGGATATCTCTGACGTTCTTGGGCACCTCCCAAGCAACGATGGCATCAATCTTTGCCGGATCCACGACAACTCCCTCGGCTGAAATAACGTGGCCCAAGAAAGCCACCTCTGTGAGCCAGAACTCACACTTGTTGTACTTCCCATACAGTTGATGTTTCCTCAGCGTCTCTAGCACAATCCTCAAGTGCTCCTCGTGCTCCTCTCTACTCCTCGAGTAGACTAAGATGTCATCGATGAAGACGACGACGAACTTGTCCAAGAAGTCGATGAACACTCGGTTCATGAGCTCCATGAACGCGGCTGGTGCATTGGTTAGCCCAAACGGCATGACCACGAACTCGTAGTGACCATAGCGGGTCCGAAAAGAGGTCTTCGGAACATCCTCTGGCTTCACCCTCAGTTGATGATAACCTGACCTCAAATCGATCTTCGAGAAGACCACGGCGCCCTGCAGCTGATCCATCAGATCGTCAATCCGGGGGAGAGGATAACAGTTCTTCACCGTCGCCCGGTTCAGCTCCCGATAATCGATGCACAATCTCAGCGACCCATCCTTCTTCTTGACGAATAGCACTGACGCTCCCCAAGGCGATGCACTAGGCCGAATGTAGCCCTTCTCAGCTAGCTCCTCTAGCTGAGCCTTCATCTCGGCCATCTCCGTCGGTTCCATGCGATAAGGAACTCGCGAGATAGGCCTGGTGCCTGGCTCCAACTCAATCGCAAAGTCGACCTCTCTCGGCGGGGGAAGTCCTGGCAGCTCCTCCGGAAACACATCTGCGAAGTCTCTGACAACGGGAGCATCTGATGTACTGGGGTGCGTGCGATCCACCTCTAAAGCATAACACCAATACCCGACGCAACCCTGGTCTAAAAGTCTGGGGGCTCTGACTACGCTGATGAGTGATCCATTCCTCTTGGGGTCGCTCCCCCAAACCTGGTGCTCGGTCCCGTCAGATGCCAAAATCGACACTGTCCTCGTCCGCAAGTTGATGATAACCCCGTAGTGGTCCATGAAGTCCATACCCAAGATGAGATCATCCATCCTCAATGGCATAACTATAAGGTCGGTAGGCCACTCTCTCTCACCTATCCAAATGGGGCACCCTAAAATCTCACGACTCGTCCTAACCTTGGCCCCATCCGCCAGACCAATAGTAAGGGGTGAACCACTCGTGCAGCTCAGGCTCAGCCTGGCCACGCACGCCTCTGCTATGAAGTAGCGAGTCGCACCAGTGTCAAACAAGATAGATAGGCACTCATCATGGAAGAATATCGTACCTGCGGAAGTCGGGGTTGAGCGGTCATCAGCATGCATCTGAAATACGCGGGGCGGTGGGGGTAATCCTGGTCCTCGACCTCCCGAACTCTGGCCACGATCATACCCTGACCCTGACGGTCCTACAGAAGATGATCCACGACCCTGACCTGACCCAGATGGTCCTCTACCTCCACGTCCAGAACCTCTACCTCCTCTACCTCCGCCTCGGCCTCTGCCGGAAGGGTCACCTCGTCCCTGGCCCTGGGGATATGTCAGCAGTGGTGGCTGAGGAGCCGCAAGAAGTCTCGGTGGCTGTGCAGTAGCTGGAGCTCCACGACTCTGAGGGCATGTAGCAGCTCGGTGCCCCATAGTACCACATGTATAGCAGACAGTCGAACGGTCTGGGCAAGAAGCAATGTAGTGGCCCCTCCCGAAACATCCATGGCAGGTCCTCACTCTGGCATCTCCTCCATAAGCACTCTGAACTGGGGGTGCTCTCTGTGCAGCTTCGTGATATCCTCCTCTAAACGCTCCTCTCCTAGATCTGTCATCTCCACGGGTGTCGGCTAGACGCGCCCTCTTCGCATCAGGGCGGACAGTAGAGTAGGAAGTCTCACACAGAATCCTCTGCTGATCGTACATAAGGATGACCTCCAGAAATCGGTCAAAGCTGACAGCTCCCAAGCTGGACGCATGCAGAAGTACAGGAGGTGGCAATCTCATAGACAGCAAACGGATCCGACTCTCGTCTGATGGACATAGGTGATCGCAGTATATCAGCTCACTCTTGAACTGGCGAACGATGGTAGCTACAGAAGCCGACCGGTCATAGGTGCCGCGCATAAAAGATACCTCCCTAGCCATCTGTATCCCTGGTGGACCGTACTCTCTCATCATCAGGGATCTGAAGTCGTCATAGGTCCACTCGCTCCGCTCCTTCTTGCAGACAAACCAGCTAGCATTGGCGTCCCCCCGTAGAAGTCATGCAGCAAGTCTCTGTCTCTCAGAGATAGGCACATCAACATGGTCAAATAACCCCTCCATATCACGCAGCCATCTCTCCACGTCATCTCCGATGCCTCCCGCGAAGGTCGGCGGACTACACTGAGCAAACCTCTTGACCCAATCGATGCGCTTCTCAGGGCACGCATCGGCCACAGGCTCGGCTGGCTGCTGAACTGGAACCTCTGGCGTCGGCGCCGTAGATCGAGCCCCTCCATGTAGCTCGCTCAGAATATCATGAAGCGCTGCCTCTAGCTGCCCAATCCTAGTCTCTGGGGAAGCTGGCACCCGGTCATCAGCTCGCGGTGGCGAAACTCGCTCCTCAGCGCTCTCAGCAGCAACTCGACGAGGGCGTTCCCTGTCGCGACGCGCCCTACCCCCACGCCCATCTAAGCCACGTCTCGTGTCGACCATACTTGCTACATAACAATAATTATATCACTCAGCACAGAAGCACTCAACGATTCAATATGACCCTCTTCAAGGAGGATCGCCCTCAGGCCCAATTGAATTGAAGACATACAAGCACAGAGACGATCTATGCCGCCCTTCGGAGGACGGCTAACCGGAGGGGCAAACACCTCACGGTCTCCTAACCCATTTTACTCCAACCCTCGAGTTCCTTGGAGTCTTCACAACCCATCTATAAAAGAAAGCTAGTGTTTGCCTACCTTCCCCGAATTCTACACCCATAAGGGATGCCTATCGCATAGTCTCTACCCCACGAGATTGCCATTCATAATTGATTAATTTATGCTTATGTCCAATTAAATTCATTTTGCCCCTCGAAAACAATTTGAAAACCACTTGAAAACAATTTGAAAACCTTGGGCCATTTTCAAAACCACTTCAACCTATCATACTCGGATTGCAAAACCTCAGCTCTGATACCCCTTTGTAACGGCCTGGGATTATGATTCCCGAGTTACGTTTCGAGGGATTAAACCCCTCGTTAGGACCTTGCGTCCCGAGTACAGGTTGAAGGTTTCAAAACCTACTTTAATGTTTTCAAAGGGGGATTTCATACCCAAAATCGAAGGGATCGTTGGAATCCCCGAGAAAGTCCCCTGTACCTGTCGTAAGTCTAAGCGTGGAAATCAGAAATCATGCGACTAGCGAAAACAAGTGTAATACAAGAGGGTGCCACGGCAGAGCCGGGTCAAAACGGAGTCTAAGTGTAAATCCAAAAATATAATCAGAGTCTGGTGAAGTCTATAACTCCTGCGCTCACTCTCCGCCGACAAAATGACCCGCGCAATAAGCAAACAGCACCGATAGGATGAACATAAATAATACCTAAAAAAATTGATATGGGGTGGGATCAGATCGATGCCCACTTTAGCTCTGCATCCCAACCATAAGCACACATATACGCTATTTCTAATAAAGATGCTTCTAGATGCATGGCGGAATATTAACACACTAACATGCTCTTAAGATCAAGTGCATAATAATAATAAGGCCTTAACACAGAATACCAAGTGGTATATCCCTCTCCTACCTCCACCCCATTCCGATAGGGCGGAGACTGGCCAGCTCGTGAATGCATTCATTCATAATCGGGCGGCACGCATGCCCAACCCGCTCCACAATAAAGCCCGCAGGCATCTCATAATATAAGGAAGTTCATGACTCGATTGACTCAGGACGGGACCCGATGAGACTAGGTCGTCCTATAACCCTAGCAATGACTCTAGTTACTTCACAGATAACGACCGTTCTGTTTACATACACATAAAGAAATAGAATCCTCAACGATCGATGCAACCTAGCATGGTACTACATGGCATGCTGATCATGAATGCAAGCACCTAGTATATCATGCACCTAAAGCAGGGAATAGCTCTATTCAATCTGAGTAAGCTCCGAAGAGACTTACCTGGTATCGCAGAACAGCAAAAGGCAATCAACCAGGCAATATGAAATCCGACACGTCACAGATGATCACCTAACAAGTATAAGCACATCAATGAGTCTATCTCTAAGGCACACAAAGCATAGATTTATCACACACACGACTTCACAACTTAACATAATAACCGTCACATCATCATTTCCATAATATCAACCTTATCTCGTAATCTATCATCTCAACATCTCACAACCATACTCAATATAATTCTCCAATTCATCAACTTAAGATAATTCCAATTCATACTTAGCCAATTTGCATGCTATCATCTCAAAATCTTACTTAGCATATAATTGCACATTTTCAACATAATCATATAACATTTAACCACAATTAATAAATCACCACAATATTATATCTTAAATCTCAAAACAACATTTTATATTTTAATCCCAATAATTTCACATACTACTTCTAACATCATTTTATTTTAACATCTTTATAAAATATCTATAAAATCCCAACAATATTCATTTAATCAAAACACCCCTTTTTAAATTACCAATCCAATTTTACTTTATTTTAAATTACCAAAACCCACCCTCTTATTTTATAAAACCCCAAATCCGGCCCTCTATGGGGCGGGGAGCTAGCCGGGGGCGGCGATTGCGTGCTCCGACCACCCTTTCCGACGCCAGGGACCACGAATCAAACGAGAAAAGGAAAGGAAAAGAAGGCGCTCACCGAGATGTTCGAAGCTTCGTCGGAGTTCGTCGGGGTCTCGATGGACTCGCCGGAGTCAGAATCACGCAGCTCGGGCGGATTTTAGATCGGAGAAACAGGGAGGGGTGTTGGCGGCGTTGGCTATCCGGGAGGCGGTGCTGCTGCTCCTGGGTGGCTCAAGGGGCGTCCAGGCTCCTCCTACTGCTGGGTCTAAGAGGGGAATGAAGGAGGAGGTGGGTGAGGGATTGGGTTTCTTAACTCGGCAAAACAGGGCCGGGAAGAAGGGTTGTGGCGGTGGCGGTCAACGACGGTGGAGTGGGGTGGTGGCGGCGACGGCGGTGAAGAGGGAATGTGGTGGTGGAGCTCAAGGGCAGCCAAGTTTGGGTTGTGTGACAGAGGGTGCCGAGAGAGAAGGAAAGGGGGGAATAGTAAGTGTGTTATGTGAGGTTGAAAAGAAGAATCTGATTTTTCAATGGTCAATTTCAAAAAGAGGTCTGATTTTTGAAGAGAAATTGTTGTTTGTTTTCCAAAATTAGGCAGTCAAAGAGTGGAGGGAGGAAAGAAGAGGATAAGATTTTCCCAAACTAGAATAGGGTGAGTTGGATGGATAAGAATTCGGAATATGACGGAATTGAGATCTTGAGTCAGGAATTTAAATTTCCGCTGATTGGTCGTTCAAAACCCGAAATGAAAGACGGAATTGATATTTAAAACAAAATTTTGGGCCGGAATTTATTTTAAATTCATTTTGATTTTCTTTTTCCAAAAATTAAGATTTTAAAAATCCGAGCCTTTACAATAGAGGCCATTTTTATTAGCACATTTGATAAGAACTTTGCAATCCCCTGAGACAGTTCGAATCCCATTGGTAATGTGGATATCATAGCCCAGGGATTCCAATGCACTTTCAGACATGAGATTTCTTCTATTCTAAGGAACCCATCTAACATTTTTAATGACCCTAATCACACCATCATGCATTTTCATAGTAATAGAACCAATACCTTTGATTTTCAAGACAGATTGATCACCAAGCATAAAATCACCACCATCAAGTAATCTCAACTCAGAAAACCAAGACTTATGATGGGTAGCATGCATAGTACATCCAGAGTCAAGAATCCAACAATCAGAGGCATCATTCACAAGTAATGCAAGCATTTCATGGGTATAGTCAGGGTGGGTTTCACACACAGCAGACACAACTGGTTGTTTAGCAGCCTTTTCCTAATCTCTTTTCTTCTTATAGGAATCCTTTTCAAAATGACCAGTTTTAGAACCATAATGACACTTCAAGTTAGACTTATCAATGCCATTAGTTTTATCAACACCATTTTCAGACTTAGGTTGCCCTTGTTTGTCCTTTTTCTTGTTGTTATTCCTTTTGTTACCCTTACCTTTAGACTTAGCCATAAGGACCTCATCCTTTGCTTCAGTCTTAGCCTCAGTTTTAACACCATTAGCAGTTTTAAAAACCTTCAGAGACTCATTCTTCTGTATCAGAGACCCAATGATATCCTTTTTAACCAAAGAGGTATTTCCATATTGAATAACATCCTTAAAAGTATCAAACTAACTAGGCAAGGAATTCAACATAAGCACACATAACTGAGTTTCATCCAATTTATCACCCCATCTTACCAAATCTTGAGTTATAGTCAAGAAACGATCAAGATTGTCAACTAGAGTGCAAACAGTGTTCATCTTGAAGCTAAAAAGCTTGTTAAAAAAATTCACACGAGATGGGAGAGACTTTGCCAAATACAAACCTTCTAGAGCATTCCATAACGTTTCAATAGTGGTATGCCCTAGTAACTGTCGTGACACTTCATCAGAGAGACGAAGCATGATCTCACTGTGAGCCTGAAGATGAGTCTCCACAATTTTTCCTTTGTCAGTTCCATCTGGAAACTTATTTGTTATAGCCACCCAACATTGCTCCTTGATGAGAATGCCTTTCATCTTCACCTGCCACATAGCAAAGTCAGCGGTTCCATTGAAGGGTTTCAAACAAATAGAATCAGACATATTTATAAAAATACCAGCAAGAACACAAAGAAAAAACCCTAAGGCAGACAAATTGTTATATCACAAATAACAAACACGGAAGTAGAGTTTTCAAGAACAAGTAGCAAATGAAAACAAGAACAGATCATGTTGCGCAGCGTAGGGGGGAATGGCACCAGGCGATACACCCTATTTAGGCCCACCCGCTTCCTACGTCAGTTCCTACTTTCTGAGATATATGAAGACTCATCTAGGTTGGGAAGAGGACACTCAAGTGCTAGCAACAGAACGCATGCTCTGATACCACATTGAAAAGCAAGATCGAGTCTATATGGTTTCACAAGAACAAGACGAACATGCAAGATCAAAAGATAGAGGAAGAACACCAGATTTTTACGAGGTTCGGATCCGCGGTCCTACATCCCCAGGGCCTCAAGAGTCAGCCCTAATCCACAATCAAATAAGGGAGAAAATACAGATCAAGCAATCCAAAGAGTACAAGTATAGATCTAAGCAGAAACCAAAATGATAGACACAAAAGCAAACAAGAAGAAGAAGAACTTCTTCAACAATCTAAGATCTTAGGATACAGACTCAGATCCGAGAGCTAGAACCCAACACCGAGCTATTGTCGGTAGCCAAGGGAGCTCTGAACACCAGGGAGTCGTCGGAGAAGAAGAGCTTTACCGGTTGGAGGTGGGAAGAGCTTTAGTAGCAAACCCTAACCCTAGCTTTTCTCTCTCTCTCTCTCTCTCTCTCTCTCTCTCTAGAGAAAAGGAACAGTGAAGTAGCTCACGGACGTCAGAGGAGAGCGCTTCCTTTTATAGGCAAACCCTAGACGCATTCGGGAGAGATCCACAAGGCTTCCAAGCAACCAAGCTCGAGGTGATGGGTTGTGTGACATGTCATGGGCTTTAGGCCCAAAGCTCGGTATCTCTCCCATGTTGGAGATCAAGCCATCTAGGCTCAATGCAATCCATCTAGGCTCGAGCTAACTCCCAAGAGTTTGGACCACATCCTTAGCCATGTTACACTTAGCCTTCCATGTCATACATACATATATAATACAAACATTGCATACATATTATAAGGTAAAACACTTAGGAAAATATACAAGTTCTCACCAACTTTGCTTAGAATGATTCTCTATTCATGTTGTTGTACACTTGAGAGCCAACTACAGAAGGTTTGAAAAGCTTTGGTCCAACTCTCATAGGTACTTTCTGATAGAAACTTTCATCGAACTCTCGCATATTATCTGCATTTTGTTCGTTTGTTTAGTACTAGTTTATGCTTACTCTTTGGAAGACTGATATTCCATAAATGGGGTCTTAACTGTTGAATGCTAAACCTTCTTCATGATTTTACATAGGTAAATGACATTGAGACTGAAATTCCAGTCAAGCCGAATCTTCCCCCAACTATCATAATTAATGTTTAACTTTGGCAGAATGTTCAAATTTGGCAGAATTTACTCCCTGCTCGTTGTTGGCACTTGAAATTGTAAGAAAAGTGCAATTTTGCTCAATAGTGATGTTTTGTATGTTTTTAGCAACTACTATACATTGTGTCAGCAACTAATTTCATAAATTAGTTTGTACCTTCAATAAATATATTTGGTTTTGGCATTTAATAGCTAATTACCTCCTTTCTTGTTGTTAATTTCATAAATTAATTTTCCAACATAAAAAAGTAGGTAATTTGCCATTTAAAAAAAGATGATCATATTTTATATGTACGTTAATATCCCAAATTTCAGAAATTAAGGATTTTGTCAGAATCTTTTCTATTAAGGATTGTGTCAACATCTTTTCTATTCGCGTTAACATTTTATATGTACGTTAATAGAAAAGATGTTAACAATAAAGCGTTTTTTTTTTACTGTTTTGCAAGTTATAAAACTAGGGAACGATATTTGAATTTGACTTTGTGTAATTCCATTGTAAATACCGACATATGTGAAATGAAAAAAAATGATATGTTTTACTGATAGGAATATCTATTTAATTAAAAAAAAATAGTTGTGTCCGTAAAAAATGTTAACGTTGGCGATATTTTGAGCGTTAGTGGGTGTCGACGTCAACTAGTATTAGTGGATGTCCGCAAATTTTTCCATTATGAAGCAAATTCTAATGTGTTATTTAAACTCATTTTGTGGCATCAGCGTCAGCAACGTCGACGTCAGCATCTTCGACAAAGAACGTTAGAAACGTCATTATCAATGGCATCAGCAACATCGACGTTAGCAATGTTGGCATTAGTGTCAGCAACTTCGGCGACCTTGAAGTTAGCACCAGCAACGTCAGTATCTCTGACGTCAGCGTCAGCACCCCCGACATCAGCGTCAACACCCCCGACATCAGAGTCAGCAACATCGGCGGCACTGCGTTGGCGTCAGCAGTGTCGACGTTCCTGGCATCGACATCAACACTGTCAGCGCCCCTGCTATTGGCGTCAACAGCGTTAATGTCCTCGACGTCAACGTCAGCAACATCGACATCAAAAACGTTTTTGGTATCGTTAAAATAAATAAAATTGTTGACGCAAGGAAAACAAAAAAAAAAAGTTCTAACGTGAAGAAAAAAAAAGATTCACGAGGGGGGCGCATGGGCCCACACAAGGGCAAAGGGGATGGATATTTTGCCAATTAAATCAAGTTGATGGACTAAATGCGAATTAGGTAAAAAAAAATATGAACATTTTACAAAATGCCCCCTTTTTTATTCCAATTCTAGCCCATTTTAATTATTTTTCATAAGGGTTTTAGGCAAGATGTCGGAATGGCTATTGACAAGATAATTTCACCTAAATTATCACAGGTCCTTTTCATTTTTTTCGAACACATTGCAAAAAGGGACAAAACTCTCTTTTCCCGAATCGAAACATAAAACTGTCGAACGAATTATTTTGATTGAAAACAGCCTAAAATCGATGAAATTAATCGAAAGATCAATCAATCAACACACGAATTGGTATATCGCTCGCTTTAGGTGATTATTGAATGACGATTTTTGGCCTTCGTTCGAAAAAACCGTCGAAGGAAGGAGCTCGACAGATAGAAACGAGCTGAATGAATAACCTCGGCGAACAAAAATGAGGTTAATACGTAACCTCGGCAAAAAAAAAAATAAGGTTATGATGGAGCCTCGTCTATGTTTTGTAAGGTTTATAAGGACCCATTTTGAAGATCTTATCTAAATCCTCATACATTTAAGTCGAGCTTAATAAATAACCTCGGCTTCTGTTGTTGAGGTTAAGGAGGGAGCTCGGCTTCTGTTGGCGAGGTTAGTAAGGGACCTCGGCTACTGTTGTTGAGGCTATAAAATAGCCTCATTGACACGTATTGCATAAATTCATTAAATTGTGTATATGTGTGATGGACATTTTTATAATGCAAACTAATATGCTTCTAATAATGAGACAGACTATAAGAATGAGACGGACTAAATGACTAAATTAGTTTAGAAAATGTTGTTTTCCCCACTTTTTATTGTAACTCTCAATTATTAAATCAATATCATAACTTTATCTAAATAGCAAATTAGTTGTTCTTAATCAGACATGAAACAGATTAATGAATATTTTAATGTTTTATCTTCTAGTAATTGTTTCAAGTGGCCACTTCCCACCTATCCTCAAAATTAGATTTGACATGTTAAGCTAATTAATTAATGAAGTAAAAAAATAACAGAATTACAAAAATAGAGAGAGAAGAACGGAGAACAAAATCACACTATTAAGCAATGATCTACGAAGAACTCAAGGATAAGTTGAGAATCTCCACATTGGTCATGAAGAATTCGTTCCATTGTATGTAAATTATTTCCAATGTAGCTTTAAACTCATTTTTTAATACATGTTGCAGTTACACAAAATACCTAATATGTAAATAAGAAAAATGTAATTACTTGGAGCTACATTACCTGTACTAATCTAAATAGCAAGCCATTGGTAGTGATTATTTTTATGCTATGGAAATCTAATGTATTAGCAATAGAAAAACAACTAGGAATTACATCCATGTTGCATTCACGATGGTTTCATGAACAAAAAATATTGATATATGTCAGTTCGACAAATAATCTTGAAATCTTAAATTACCTCTATTGATGTTACATTCATGACGCATACATCTATTCACTAGTGTTTTGGCTTGTGCTACGCACGGGTCTAAATTTTTTTATATATAAAATAATATTTTTATGTTATAATTATTAAAGATTTATCGCTAGGGAAAAATATTTTTGTATAAATATATTGAGATTATTTATGATGAACTTTAACCGCTAAATTGTTATCAAATGTATAGTTTTTCGTGCTTCATGCTAATATTTATATTTAACACCACAAACATTATACAACTAACCTTTTTCTTGCTTCTATTTATTCAAATTAATATGATATATTATGGTTTCTAATATTAATTTTAAAATGATGAAATTAAATAAATGAGTAATGTTAATCTCAAAAGGATATTTGTAACTAATGAGAAAGCATTTAGTGAATGAATTTATTGGGAAAAAAAATCTCTTTTATAAGTTCATTCTTACAATTTAATATATTGATTTTTTAATTAAAAATGATGTTTATGCCAATTTATATGATTATTATGATTTCTAATCAAAATAATACGATTATTATGATTTAAAATATTAATTTTAAAATGGTTAATCTAAATAGATATATTGTTATTATTTTTAATCTAAAAGTTTTCCTAATTGTTAAGGATATATTTCGTTAATTCATTTAATTTATTGGGCAAAACGAAATCCTCTTTTATAAGTTATATAGATTTATTCATTTATTTATATTATTATTTAGTTTTATTAGGTTAAATTCTAGACTTATCATTATGTAAAAAAAAAATCTTTCTAATTTTTCCTCTTAGATTTATTATTATTTATAAATAAAACTTTTTTTTTTTTTTTAACTTGTACTAATGGTTGGAGGTTTTAGTTGACTTCTTATTAGAGGGGTATATTTTAGTAGAGGTCATAGGTTTCGAACCTGTGACCTTTACCAAACCAATTCAGTAAGCCTCTGGACCTTTACCACCCAAGCTACCCATTCAACCTTGTTTCATTCTACAAGGTATTTGAATTAGTATCATTGACTACTTTGTATGTAGGTGTAACCCAAAATTATTTAGAGTACTATTAATTAATACAAAAAAATTAAAAATTATATTTATATTGTGCATGTCCAATAATATATATTGGCATATTTTTTCTTACAAAATGATATTTGTAATAAATATTATGATTATTATTCTAAAATAATGATTCTTTTAATATTTTTTAAAATTTTCATTTATATTAAAAAAAGTATAGATGTATATGTTATTTGATATTTACAATGTAAATATTTTTTTTAATTATTAAAAAATACCTTAAATAATTATATGTTACATCTAGGTTTGCATACTAGGGAGCAGATGATCCTAACTCAAGGTATATAGTTTAGTATTAGAAATAAAACACTGAAAACATTATATATATATATATATATATATATATATATATATATATATATATATATATATATATATACACATATATATATATATATATAGAGAGAGAGAGAGAGGTTAGGTCATGTGTAAACATCCCTTAATGTGTTTTGTGTTAACAAATATAAGTCGTTGATTGATTGCAAATAGAAGGACGAGATTAATTATCGAAATTAATTAATTTTAATATGAAAAGATAAAAACTACCCTTTTCTCCCAACACACGCGCGTGATATCCCAACCCAAATCCCCCTTTTTTTTGGACGATTAGAAAACAATCGTCTCTCACCCTCTTCATCGCATCTCATACTAGGGCAATTCCGGCGAAATTAGAGGGCGACTCCGGCGAATAGTGCTCATCCGAGAGTCGCGCATTTGGTTGTAACGCCTGTAAGTGAACCTAGTTGGCGGAGTCTGTAGGCGGCTTGAAGGGACACCACGATGACGCCATTGTAGCGCACCATCGAATTCGCCCCGGGTTAGGGATGAACGCGAATTTTCATTAGAGGGGAGTTGAAAGGGGATTAATTTGATGAATATTTATTGTCGTGATATGAATATTGTAGACATTTGAGTCACTAGTATGTAATAGGTCCTGTTTCATACTCGGGGGACGTGATATGAATATTGGTGAAATGATTCTTGACTTTGATGAATAATTGTGTTATTGTGATGAATATTTCTTAAATTTTGCTGAATATTGATGAATGTTTGGGAAATTGTGAATAATTGAGTGAATGTGATGAATATTTGAGTGATCGTGATGAATATTTGAGTGACTGTGATGAATATTTGATAAATTTTAACAAAAACTATGATGAATAATTGAGTAATTGTGATGAATATGTGAGTGACTGTGATGAATATTTGAGTGACTGTGATGAATATTTGAGTGACTGTGATGAATATTTGATAAATTTTAACAAAAACTTTGATGAATAATTCAGTGACTATGATGAATATTTGATAAAATTTGTCGAATATTGATGACTACTTGGAAAATTATGTAGTTAAAAAACTTTGATGAATCTTCCTCTTCTTCACCATTCGCTTGGATGAAACTGTCACGGATTTTCAAGGATTTTACATACTAGATTAATAGATCATGATCTTGATTTGAATGACCAAAAATCTTTTCAAAAAGGAAATTGGAGTAAATTGGCAAAAAATAATAATAATAAGCGTCTCCCATGATTTTCTCTTTGTAGAATTCGAGCAGTTACATGCCTGTGCATCACACGCACCTCCCTTGTCAGATTGGATTAGTTTTCCCCGTGGGTCCCACTTTTTTATTAAAAATAAATTACTTAAATTCAGGAATAATCACAACCTTTGATTTTGATTCGATCAACGGCCTATATTTGTTAACACAAAACACAATAAGACTTGTAAACATTTGATCCATCCTATATATATATATATAGGGTTTACTTCAAATGTAAAAACTCCTTAACGTGTAAAATTTGTTTATCGCGTAAAATTTGTTAATGGGCCTAATTTAATTACTAATGGGCCTAATTTCATTAGTAGAATGTCTGCCCCCCCCCCTTGCCCATCTGTGTGCCCCCCCCCCCCCCCGCCCCCCTTCTCGGACCAGTTTTTTTTTTTTTTTTTTTGTCCCAGAATTTTTTTTCCATGTTAACACTTTCTGATGTGCAAGTATAACTTGCTTTTGTGCAAATATAACATCTTATTGTGCAAATATAAGTTTATTTTGTGCAGACAAAATAATTCATTATGGGGTAAATAGGTAAATGTGCCTATTTCAATTATAAAAATTTATAATTGAAATATGTTTAATTTATGGGTAAATTGGTAAATATGTCTAACTTTATGGGTAAATGCACTTTTTCCCGTTTTCGATACCTTTTGTGCAACTGTGAAGTGCATTTGTGCAACTGTGAAGTGCATTTGTGCAACTGCAAATATAAGAACATAAAGTGTGAAAATAAAATTGTAATGTGCAAATTTAGAATACAAGTGTGCAAAAGTAGGATACAATTGTGCAAATTTAAACTACAATTGTGCAAAAGTAAGATATAATTGTGCAGATTAAGGATACAATTGTGCAAATGTAAGATCATAATGTGCATTAATAAGACAAAAGATGTGCTTTTGAAATCGTTGTTTTAATTTTGTTTTTTTTTTTACTTTTGAGAGTTTGGTTCATCTCTCGGATAATTTAGGTTGATAGATGTAAGTTTGAAATCGATTTTTTTATGTATAAGCTTTTAAAATTAAAGTGCATAAATAAGATTAAAATGTGCATAATTAAGGTTAAAAAGTGTACAACTTAGATTATAATGTGCATGATTAACAATTTGCGATTGTTGCGCTCTTGTCTATTATGTAACCTATGTGGGATTTGAACCCACATCTTTTGTGTAAATGCACATTGCTCTACCAATTGAGCTAATAGACTAAATTATGATTTTTATGCTAAAATAGAAGAACCTATTCGACCTAAAGCATATTGCAATAAAATTCTAAAATTCAATTAGCTCATGATTCACAAACAATTTGACAATGCTATAAACATGAAATTAGCTCCAAATCAACCCAACAACACAACCATATCATCAAATTCAGTCAATTTGGATGTTGGCAAAAAACCCCAAATTCTAAAGCATATCGCGATATAAAATTCCAAACTTCAATTAGATCATGATCCATAAACAATTTGACAATGCTATAAACATGAAATTAGCTCCAAATCAACCCAACAACACAACCATATCATCAATTTCAGTCAATTTTGCTTTTGGAAAAAAGCCACAAATTCTAAAACATATCGCAATCTAAAATTCTAAAATTCAATTAGCTCATGATCCATAAACAATTTGACAATGATATGAACATGAAATTAGCTCAAAATCAACCCAACAACACAACCATATCATCAATTTCAATCAATTTGGCTTTTGGAAAAAAGCCACAAATTCTAAAACATATCGCAATCTAAAATTCAATTAGCTCATGATCCATAAACAATTTGACAATGATATGAACATGAAATTAGCTCAAAATCAACCCAACAACACAACCATATCATCAATTTCAATCAATTTGGCTTTTGGAAAAAAGCCTCAAATTCTAAATCATATCGCAATCTAAAATTCTAAAATTCAATTATCTCATGATCCATAAACAATTTGACAATGATATGAACATGAAATTAGCTCAAAATCAACCCAACAACACAACCATATCATCAATTTCAATCAACTTGGCTTTTGGCAAAAAGCCCCAAATTCTAAAACATATCGCAATCTAAAATTCTAAAATTCAATTATCTCATGATCCATAAACAGTTTGACAATGATATCAACATGAAATTAGCTCAAAATCAACCCAACAACACAACCATGTCATCAATTTCAATCAATTTGGCTTTTGGCAAAAAGCCCCAATTTCCGCTCCTAAATCAAACTCTAGATTTTCAATCTCAACCTAAATCATTCAAACAATCTAAATAATTGTAATAAATAATTTTAGGGTTAGAAATCATACCAAATTCGAGTTGAAACAAAGAGAAAATCGGGTTTTCGAAGGTATATCGAGCCAAAAACGTCGAACAGGTCTGTCGGGAGAGATGGGCTCGGTGTGAGCTCGGCTGGGCTTGAACCATGGGGGTTCCGGGCTCGGGGGGTGTGCCTGAGGGAGGGGGTTCGAGCTGGTGGGGGCTGGTGGCCGGAGGTGGCTCGTGGGTGGCGTGGGAGGCCGACAAGCGAAGTTGCTGGTGGCTCGACGGTGCTGCGATGAGGTGGGCGCGTCGGGGCAGCAGGTGACTCAAACAGGGCCACGCCTGGGCTCGGGGATGCGCACAGCGGTGGGCTCGAGTGCGGCTAGGGGTTGGTGGCCGGAGGTGGCTCGAGGTGGGTGTGGGAGCCCGAGAGAGAAGGTCGGCCTGTGGTCTCCGTTTGAAATCTGATGGGTGAGCGCGCCTTTTGATTAAAAAAAATACTACCTCCGTCCAAAAATACATTGCCTTTACTATTCACGCACGCTTTTTTAAGAAGGTAAAAACTATATAAAATATTAACTTTTTTATTAATTTTTTTTAATAATTACAAACTTATTGATAATAAGTTTGTAATTATTAAAAAAAATTAGTAAAAAAGTTAATATTTTATATAGTTTTTAGCTCCTAAAAAAGCGTGCTTGAATAGTAAAAGTCCATGTATTTTTGGATGGAGGGAGTACATTTTACACGTTAAGCATATTTTACACGCTAAGGAGTTTTTACATTTAAAGCTTCCCTATATATATATATTTCTGGGGGTAACACCCTAGCTCATGTTTGATTGGACATATGCCAGTTTAACATTAGGCAGACCTATGACCCTCGTTATTAACCGCTTGGCTCGACGGACTCGCCATTAATCCTTAGGGTGAGGATAAGTGGGAAGTGGGCACTTGAAACAATTACTGTAAGATAAAACATTAAAATATGCATTAATTTGTTTCATGTTTGCTTAAGAAGAACTAATTTACTATTTAATTTGGATAAAGTTATGATATTTCTTTAGTCATTTAGAGTTGCAATCAAAAGTGGAGAAAACGACATTTTCTAAACTGATTTAGTCATTTAGTCTGGCTCATTATTATAAACATATGAGTTTGCATTATAATAATATCATTCACACATATACACAATTTAATGAATTTTTGCAATACGTGTCAGTGAGGCTATTTTATAGCCTCAACAACAGTAGCTGAGGTCCCTCACTAACCTCAACAACAGAAGTCGAGCTCCCTCCTTAACCTCAACAACAGAAGCCGAGGTTATTTATTAAGCTCGGCTTAAATGTATGAGGATTTAGATAAGATCTTCAAAAGGGGTCCTTATAAACCTCACAAAACGTATATGAGGCTCCATCATAACCTCATTTTTTTCGCCGAGGTTACGTATTAACCTCATTTTTGTTCGCCGAGGTTATTCATTCACCTCGTTTCTATCTGCCGAGCTCCTTCCTTCGACGGTTTTTTCGAACGAAGACCAAAAATCGCCATTCGATAATCACATAAAGCGAGCGATATACCAATTCGTGTGTTGATTGATTGATCTTTTGATTAATTTCATCGATTTTAGGCTGTTTTCAATCAAAACAATTCGTTCGCCAGATTTAGGTTTCGATTCGAGAAAACAGAGTTTTGTCCCTTTTTGCAATGTGTTCGGAAAAAATGAAAAGGACCTGTGATAATTTAGGTGAAATTATCTTGTCAATAGTCATTCCGACATATTGCCTCTAGCCTCACTCATTATTTTTTGGGGAAATTGCGTTAAAACCACTCCGAAATATGATGTTTTGCAAAAAAACCACCCGTTAAAATTAAAATTGCAGAAAACCACGATGTAAATAAATTCTGCTAACAATTCATCACCCCCTCTTCTTTTCCCGTTTAAAGCCCTGTTAATTGTGTAAAATACCTCTTTTACCCCCATGTTTTAAATACTCATGTATTTTAATTTAATATGACTCATCACTAAATGAAACTAATTAAATAAATGTAAAAAAAAAATCCAAAATGGAAGAAGTGAGGAAGTGTCTTCTTCTCCTCTTCGAACACCCCCTCTTTCTCCATTGTCTCTTCATATTCATCGACGACAACATCCTTGATTGAGGTCGTCTCATCCCCCAACCCCTAACTTATCTAAGTTAAAACAAGTCCGCAAATTTGTTTTGTGGAAATTGTGAAATTAAAACCCTAGGTTTTGGTTGTGGGCTTAATTGAGGATTTATGCGTGTGTTGAAATTATTGGTTAATTGGGGATTTGTGTATGTGGCATCCTCGGATGCGGTCGTCTCCTCCTCCTTCTCTCTTTCCGACCGATGTAAATTCAAACGGTTGTTGAAATAGCTTCAACCTTGTTTGCTCACTCTCACCGAGCTTCACACAACATTCACACCGAATTTATGCAAATTTAGCCCTCCACCCTCTTCATGTTGGTACAGTCGAATTACTTTTGGTTTAAATTTTAATTTTGACTTATCATATACCTTAATTAAGTTGAGTTTATATTGGATGAATCTGTTTCTGAAAATTAGAACTAGTGTTGCTTTTAGTTCATGGAGGACGAAAGAAGGGATATCGTTTGAAAGACAATCAAAAGAAAATTTAATCCAATAGTAGTAAAAAAAAGAAAATTTAATCCAATAGTCCCAAAAAAAAAATCCAATAATAAGGTTAGTTTGGTAATTTTATCCATTATCTATATCTATATATCTATATCTATATATACTCTTAATTTAGAAGAGTTTAGGATGATGTGTCAATCTTAGAGGCATTTTAGGAGTCTTAACCAATCTTTTGTTTTTGTCAATTTTCTTTGATTTTCTTTAATTCTCTTTTTTTATTCTTTTTCCTTTAATTTTCTTTTTTCTTTAATTTTACTAAGTATCTATATCTATATATATAAACTCTTAATTTAGAAGAGTTTAAGATGACGTGTCAATCTTAGAGGCATTTTAGGAGTCTTAACAAATCTTTTTTTTTCCATTTTTCTTTAATTCTCTTTTTTTTTATTCTTTTTCCTTTAATTTTATTTTTTCTTTAATTTTACTAAGTATTGGGCTTAATCCAAAACATTGAATTCAATCTAATATAACTATTGGGCTTAAATCTAATATAACTCAAATTTATTTGCTAACTATCTATATGAACACTTAATTTAGAAGATTTTAGGATGACGTGTCAATCTTAGAGGTATTTTAGGAGTCTTAACCAATCTTTTTTTTTCCATTTTTCTTTAATTCTCTTTTTTTATTCCTTTTCCTATAATTTTCTTTTTTCTTTAATTTTACTAAGTATCTATATCTATATATCTATATAAACTCTTAATTTAGAAGAGCTTAGGATGACATGTCAATCTTAGAGGCATTTTAGGAGTCTTAACCAATCTTTTTTTTTTTCATTTTTCTTTGATTTTCTTTAATTCTCTTTTTTATTCTTTTTCCTTTAATTTTCTTTTTTCTTTAATTTTACTAAGTATTGGCTTAATTTAAAACATTGAATTCAATCTAATATAACTATTGGGCTTAAATCTAATATAACTCAAATTTATTTGCTAACTATTTAGAAGAGTTTAGGATGACATGTCAGTCTTAGAGGCATTTTAGGAGTCTTAACCAATCTTTTTTTTTTTTTCATTTTTCTTTGATTTTCTTTAATTCTCTTTTTTATTCTTTTTCCTTTAATTTTCTTTTTTCTTTAATTTTACTAAGTATTGGCTTAATTTAAAACATTGAATTCAATCTAATATAACTATTGGGCTTAAATCTAATATAACTCAAATTTATTTGCTAACTATTGGGCTTAATTCAAAACATTGAATATAACTATTGATTATGACACATCACATTTAAACAATGTTATAAATATATTGATGTTATTATTACTGAGTAATTTAAAATATATATTTATGTATTATACTTTACATTAGATTTTTAAAATATAATTTCTTAGATAATGATAAGATACATTTGTTGTAAAGTTTTTTTTTATGATTTTTATCTTAACATTTTTATATATAGATATTTTAGTTTTAAAAAAACGCGTCATGGCACGGGAATCGTACTAGTTATCATTAAAACTAACGGATTTAGGGGGAGGGGTGGTATTTTGTTGACAGAAGAGATATAACAGGTGGTTTTTTACAATTTTGACTTCAAAGGGTGGTTTTGTACAAAGTGTTATATTTATAGGGTGGTTTTCTACAATCTATATAAACTCTTAATTTATAAGAGTTTAAGATGGTGTGTCAATCTTAGAGGCATTTTAGGAGTCTTGACTAGACCTTTCAAAATACAACCCCACCCGGTGACCCGACCCGAACCCGGAAATTTTAGCCCGGATTTTTTTTTCGACCCAAACCCGAAAAACCCAAAATTTTCCGGGTAATCTGGGTTTCAACCCGATTGACCCGGTAATTTTGACCCGATTTACCCGATTGACCTGGTGACTCGATTGACCCGGTTGATTTATAATTATATATAAATAATTTTTTTTATATATAATTAAAATTTATCATAAAATTATCAAATCATGATTTTTTTTTAATTTAAAAAAAGATAAAATTGACAAACCCGAAATCGACCCGAAATGACCCGAAACCCGGTCAAACCCGGGTTCGAGTCAACCCGAAAAACCCGGAACCCGTTTTACCCAAAACCCGAAGTGACCCGACCCGAATGACCCGTTTGACAGGTCTAGTCTTGACTAATCATATTTTTTTGCCATTTTTTTTAATTTATTTAATTCTCTTTTTGTCCCTTTAATTCTCTCTCTTTTTCTTTAGTTTTACTAACTATTGGGCTTAATTCAAAACATTGAATTCAATCTAATATAACTATTGAGCTTAACTCAAATTTATTTACTAATTATTGGGCTTAATTCAAAACATCTATATCTATATAAACTCTTAATTTAGAAGAGTTTAGGATGACATGTCAATCTTAGAGGCATTTTAGGAGTCTTAACCAATCTTTTTTTCTTTGATTTTCTTTAATTCTCTTTTTTATTCGTTTTCCTTTAATTTTCTTTTTTCTTTAATTTTACTAAGTATTGGCTTAATTTAAAACATTGAATTCAATCTAATATAACTATTGGGATTAAATCTAATATAACTCAAATTTATTTGCTAACTATTTGGCTTAATTCAAAACATTGAATATAACTATTGATTATGACACATCCCATTTAAACAATGTTATAAATATATTGATGTTATTATTACTGAGTAATTTAAAATATATATTTATGTATTATACTTTACATAAGATTTTTAAAATATAATTTCTTAGATAATGATAAGATACATTTGTTGTAAAGTTTTTTTTATGATTTTTATCTTAACATTTTTATATATAGATATTTTAGTTTTAAAAAAACGTGCCATGGCACGGGAATCGTACTAGTTATCATTAAAACTACCGGATTTAGGGGGAGGGGTGGTATTTTGTTGAAAGAAGAGATATAACGGGTGGTTTCTTACAATTTTGACTTGAATGGGTGGTTTTGTACAAAGTGTTATATTTATAGGGTGGTTTTCTACAATCTATATAAACTCTTAATTTAGAAGAGTTTAAGATGATGTGTCAATCTTAGAGGCATTTTAGGAGTCTTGACTAGACCTGTCAAAATACAACCCCACCCGGTGACCCGACCCGAACCCGGAAATTTTAGCCCGGATTTTTTTTTCGACCCAAACCTGAAAAACCCAAAATTTTCCGGGTAATCTGGGTTTCAACCCGGTGACCCGATTGACCCGGTAATTTTGACCCGATTTACCCGATTGACCTGGTGACTCGATTGACCCGGTTGATTTATAATTATATATAAATATTTTTTATATATATAATTAAAATTTATCATAAAATTATCAAATCATGATTTTTTTTAATTTAAAAAAGATAAAATTGACAAACCTGAAATCGACCCGAAATGACCCAAAACCCGGTCAAACCCGGGTTCGAGTCAACCCGAAAAACCCGGAACCCATTTTACCCAAAACCCGAAGTGACCCGACCCGAATGACCCGTTTGACAGGTCTAGTCTTGACTAATCATATTTTTTTGTCCCTTTAATTCTCTCTCTTTTTCTTTAGTTTTACTAACTATTGGGCTTAATTCAAAACATTGAATTCAATCTAATATAACTATTGAGCTTAACTCAAATTTATTTACTAATTATTGGGCTTAATTCAAAACATTGAATATAATTATTGATTATGACATATCACATTTAAACACTGTTATAGTGATATTGATATTATTATTACTAAGTAATTTAAATTATCTATATTTATGTATTATACTTTACATAAGATTTTAAAAAAAAAAATTTATGAGATAATTATAAGATATATTTGTTGTAAAGTTTTTTTTTAATGATTTTTATCTTAACATTTATTAATATTTTTATATATAATATTTTCGTTTTAAAATACGCGTCATGGCGTGGGAATCGTACTAGTATAACTTTAAGTTAGAAGATTTGGTTGAGGTGGCGATCAATCATTAAATTTAGGTAGTTGGGCCAATTGCATTTTATCTTCCTTCCCCCTTTCTATTTTTTTTTTTTTTTAGAAATTCCCTTCCTCATTTCATCCTCCAGATCATTGGCTGCTAGGGTACTCCTCCGCCTCAAGGGTTCCTTATTTCAGCATCTCCTTCACTGGTTCACAACTCCCCCTTCTCTCCTTCGCTTTGTTCCCCGCCTGGCCGCCTCTCCTCTTAATCCTAAATTCGTCGGGATTCATCTCTGGCCTTCTGCGCTTTCGTCCTCCACCTTCTCCCCGGACACTTCAATCTATTCCTTGATTGGATATCCGCGGTGGTCGTAGGTCGAAGCTATGGTTGCCGACGCCAGTAAGAAGAAAGCCACTCAGAAGATTGAAGGTCGCCCCTGTCACCGAGAGGGATGGCAAGGCTGCCGCCGTCGCTGCCTCCTCCAAGGCAGCCATTGGAGGTTCTTCAAAAACCTCCTATTGGCGCGCAAGATGAAGAAATTGGAGAAGAGAGTTGCCACCTTCTTGCAAGACCCATTGCAGGCTCACATATTAGCCGATGTTCATCACCTGAGATTCAACACGACTAAGATATTCGACTGGGAGATTCGACCTGGTTCGAGGGATCGGTGCGCCGGATCGAGCAGCGGCTTGGGGCTTTGAAGATTGGTATTGGGGCTGGGGATGCTATTGGCTAATTTGGGAATTATGGCTCTGCTTTGGAGGTTGGGGTGAAGAAGGTGAAGGAGGATGGTTGATGGAGTTGTGGGAATATGTGGGATTGGAGGCATCAACAAGGTCCCTTTAGGCTTTAGTTAAAGAGATTTGCAAGAATGCCTAATGGACAAGGACGTTAAAAGCTTAAGGGGACGTTTGGTATTGATATACGTATATCGGATATGGGTATCTGTATCACCCATACCCATATATATGTTTGGTAAATAGGTATATCAAAATATGGATATCAAAATTGATATCTCCATATACCTATTTCTTCTATTTTGGCCCTTTTCCATACCTCCCAAATTTGGGGTATATCAGATATCTTTTTTTTTCTTCTTTCAATGCTTCCTCCTTCCCCCTTCTCCGCCATCTGCTGCACTTCAGTTTCCCTCTGTCATTCCTTCTTTCATTTGCTGCACTTCGATTGCCCTATTTCATTCCTTACTTTTTGGGAGGTCTCCTTTTCTTCCTTGCTTCAGGATCTCTTCTTCACCATTCTCGTTGATTCACGTGCTTCAATTGAATGAGGGACACCCTCCGATGCAGTTCTGGACACTTGCCTTGCCCATGACCCAGAGAGCAAGTTTGCTTGCGAAACTTGCACCAAGACCAACATCCATGCCACCATCTGCAACGGAGACGACGCCAGTAGCCCACTGAACTAACCGGAAGGGTGGCTAGGGTTTGGGAGAGAGATGAGATTGGGCTAGTAGATGTAAAATTTGATATCCGTATGTGATATATATATATATACTGACTTACCAAACGGGATATTGGATATCAAATTTGATACCCATATCTTTGATATCGATATCTAATTTCCATACTTATATCTGATATACGTATATGGATACCAAACGATCCCTAAGACTCGATCGAAATTAGTCAGAAAATCTGCGTTGATTGTTTAGTCAGAAGCTACTTCTTGATGATCTTACAATTACTTGATTTGCTTATATGAATGCTTGATTTGTTTATGAATTAGGTTGCAATATTCTCAAAAAAATTTCCATTCATGGATTGGGAAGACACCTTGGAGGTGATTGGTTTAATGTTAAACCTTCTGTGACCATGTGATTGGTTTAATGTTAAACCTTCTGTGACCATGTAAAGACCAGATTGAAATTTGTTTTGCTGCATCTATTTCCTGGTCTAGCACGTACTGAATATGTTTTATCTCTTTGCTTTACTAATTTTTATATTGTTGATGACTAACCTGTGATTTTTTTTAGCTTAGGTCGGATTACACACGCACCTACCTTGAAGATTATTGAATTGAATTTTGCCTTTTCTAAATGTATCAAATTCCATTTTCATTGTTTTCTTTTCTTAATGTTTCTTCTACCCTCTTCAATTGTCAAATATCATAAAATCTGAATTTTCTTTTATTTCAAACTAATTTTTTGTGTCTCTTGACTTTTGAATTTTTGTATCATTGTAGATTGGGCCAGCAAAAGTTAACTATTGGAAGAGCACGTAAGTTCATATGCTTGATGAAATGTTTGTTGATGATATTATATTTTATAGTACCTTTGATTTTTAAAATAAAAGATTTGAAGTTAAGAGTTAGATATAATTAATATCCGTTCATATATTGTACACAAAAATCATAATCTCATGTTCTTTCCTAAAAGAATGTTACATTTTATCTTAGTTAGTTGCATCATAATTTTCTAAAAGACAATTATCTAAAATTTGAGATTCTCTTTATATCTATCATAACCCATATCTTGACTTCTTATTTCCTCTTATCCCAAATCCTATTTTTCTCCAAAGCAATTATCTAAAATATCTGATTGTTTTAAAATCTATCCTAACATAAGTAAGTTTGGATAACTTGGTGTCACCCACTCATAATCATTTTTTTTATCTTCATCATGTAAATTAACCTTACATTATTTCGTTTTAGGAACAATTTCATCTATTCATATAACCATTATTTTTTTCAGGAATCCTATAGACGAAGTCTAACACAACGATTTCATCCATTTATATATTTATTCATATATTTGTTAATATAATTTACTATGGGGGGTTTTGCAAAATATCCACGAAATTGGGCGAATTTTGCAAAATAGACGCATATTAGGACATTTTTGCAAAATAGCCGCAATAAAAGGCTTCACCCTCTCTCCCACAAACGATTTTCTCTCTCCTCCGTCTCTCCGTTTACGGACGCTCTGTTACTCTCTCCCGGCCTGATCGCTGGAAATTGGTAGGATTTGCGAGAGATTACCATTCCGACATCAATGAAGCTTTCGATTTTGGCGTGTAATCTAGAGAATCAGGTAAGTCAATTTACTAGATTTTAAAGTCGATTAGAATTTGCGTCAAGGACGCAAATTTGAGCAAAAGGCGCAAATTTTACGATAATTTTTGGATTACTTCTTTAGTGTTGAGATTGCTCCTTCAGTCTATGTTTATTTGTGCTTCGGTTTTGCGATTTCTGCTTAAATTTGCGCCGAAGGCGCAAATTTCCTAGAATTTTTTGGTTTGAGATTACTACTTGAGTTTCGTGATTACAGATTCATTCTGTGTTTATGTGTGCTTCAGTTTTGCAATTACAGCTTCAGTTGTGTGATTATTGCTTCAATTTGCGCCGAAGGCGCAAATTACTGGTTCGGTTTTGTGATTACGAATTGGAATCGTGTGATTACAAGTGTTGATTACGCCAAAATTTGCGCCTTTGGCGCAAATTTATGAACATTTGTTCCTGTATAAGTGTAATATTCAAGTTTCAAGTTTAATCTGTGTATGTTTATGGTTATTTATGCTTATTCATGTTTTACATTGCTCAGGTCATCTCTATGATTGCTTAGGATGTGATTTCAATATGATTGTTTGAACATAATCAGTAGACCTTAATCATAGAAGTTCACCACAAGAAGTGTATTGTATCCATTTTGTTATTCATGTCATCATTACACTTGAATCTGCACTCTATATTGAAGTATTGATTTCTTATTAGACATTGATTGCTAATGTCATCACTAGACTTCCTTATTCAATGTAGATTAAGCCATGTCATCACTGTAATGGAGTCATAATAAAATTGCACAGGGAATATCAGTGTCGAATATTTTATGCTTATATATGTTATAACAGTATGGAAATCTATGCTTGTACATTCAGTAGCATCAAAATTTGCGCCTTTGGCGCAAATTTTGATAAATTTTTTAAACATGAATTAATGTTTATGAGCATTTTTTTCTTTATAAATGTAATATTAAAGTTTCAAATCGAATCTGTGTATGTTTGTGGTTATTTATGCTTATTCATATTTTACATTGCTGAAGTCATCTCTATGATTGCTTAGGATGTGATTTAAATATGATTGTTTCAAATAATCAGTATACCTTAACCACAGAAGTTTCCCCCAAAAAGTGCAACATTTATATAATTCACTTCACAACAGGTCTGTTGTATTCATTTTGTTGTTCATGTCATCTTTACACTTGAATCTGCACTCTATATTGAAGTATTGTTTCCTTATTACACTTTCATTGCTAATGTCATCACTAGACTTCCTTTTTCAATGTTGATTAATCCATGTCATCACTGCAATGGAGTCATAAGAAAATTGCACAGGGTATATCAGTATAGAATACTTTATGCTTATATATGTTTATACATTCAGTAGCATCACTTGCAGATTTGCGCCTTTGGCGCAAATCTATGTTTATACATTCAGTATAGAATATTTTATGCTTATATATGTTATAACAGTATGGAAATCTATGTTTATACATTCAGTAGCATCAAAATTTGCGCCTTTGGCGCAAATTTTTCATAACAGGTTAATTCTAATCACTTTGGTTGGTCGTGTCATCGTTATTGAACATTGATTGAGCAATGTCAGCACTACAATTCAGTCATCGAAAAACTGCACAAGATGTGTAAATCTATTACTTAAATTTACTTATCCTCTTCAATTCATAATCTGCAGATTGCAATGGCAACCCACATTATTACAGTTGTGTGTGGTGGGAAATGGTTGGTTAATGATTCATGTCCAACCTTTGTTGGAGACACTACTTCAAAGGTGTTTATGATTGACGAGACAATAACATTGCAGGATTTAACTGAAAAAGTTCACACCAGATTCAATATAGATAGTGCATTGGAATTGAAATTCAATCATTTACACCCTTTCAAGTTGTTGAGAGCTCCGCTTCTTGTGGAATGTGATGCTGATTTGAAAGAGTTTTTAAAGTTGTCTGACCTAGAGAATGTTAAATATGCTGTGGAGTTGTGTGTCAGCATTAAATCAAATAGTGCAGACATTGAGGATCAACAGTCATCCTCAGCTGAGAGTTTACAGTTGGTTGCATGCAATCCAGCTATTACAGATAACGTTACAGAGGAAAATAACATGACATTGATTGGTGACACCAGGATGAAAGGTGTATTGTTGGAAGATGTTGGAGATGACATGAATTCTATAAACAGTGACACTGCAAGTGATGAAGATTCTGTAGATGAAATATGGAGAGCATTCTATTCTACAGCACACAGAAGAGAGACTACACTAGAAGATTGGGATGCTGATAGCTCTACTGTGTCTAGTGTGAATCTCAATTCACAAAAGTTGATTTGCGTAGGCAAAAGCTTTGCATCAAGGAAAGCAGTTAAGCATGCTTTAGAGATGTTGTCAATAACTGAGATATTTGGTTTTCGCGTTGTAAAAGCAGATACAAAGTATTATAGAGTGCATTGTGCAGATCCTGACTGCAAATGGAAAGTGCATGTCAAAACTTTTGGCCCAACTTGGCATGAGGTCATAGTGTATGTGGAAATGCACACCTGCACATGGGATTTCAGGACAAAACACTGCAAACAGCCTTCATCTTCTGTGATTGCAAGTATCATCGAATCAAGGTGAGCACTTTTTTCAAGAGATAGTATTTATATTTTAACTTGCTTTCTAATATATGATTTATTCTAATTTGACTATAATTACACAGTGTTGATGTTGGATACAAACCAGCACAGATAAAGGATAAAATGAGAACAGAACAAAAGATGCAAATTAGCTACTGGAGAGCATGGAAGTCATCAAAAATAGCTCATGAAATGGTTAATGGGACACCAGAATCAAATTATGCAGATTTGCCATCATTTTGCCAGATGCTCAGGGAGAGAAACAATGGGACTATAGCTTTAATTTCAAAAGACAAAGAAGATAGATTTCTGTACTTCTTTCTGTCATTTGGACAGTGCATCAGAGCATTCCCACTCTTAAAGAAGGTATGTCTTAAACAGTGTCAGCACAAATTCTGTTGTCATCGATTTCCTTAATTTTGATAACATAAGTAATTTTATTTGTTTATATATCAGGTGGTTGTTGTTGATGGAACATTCCTAACTGGCAAATATAGAGGGACGTTGCTTGGAGCAGTTGCACAAGATGCAAATAGATAACTCTTTCCACTTGCTTTTGGTATTGTTGACTCCGAAAACAACAGCTCTTGGGAATGGTTTATGTATCAGCTGCTGCAGGTTGTGCCTCCTTCAAATGACTTAGTGTTTGTCTCTGATAGACATGCTAGCATTTCAAGGGCTGTATCATTAGCTTATCCAACAGCTACACATTGCATATGTATGTGGCACCTGAAACAAAACATCAAAGGAACGTTCAAGAAAAAAGAGCTGGGGAAAATGTTCAAAAAAGCAGCAGAGAGTTACACTATCCAAGAGTTCAATAGCCACCTTGCACAAATCGAAGCAACCTGTCCAAAGCTATTAGAATATCTGGTGTCAGAAGGGTTTGATAAATGGGCAAGAGCACATTCAAGGTGTGATAGATACAACATGATGACATCCAACAATGCTGAGAGTTTGAACTCTGTTTTCGGAGGCAAAAAGAATTATCCCATTGTGGCACTTGTGGAGTTTGCTAGGGAAAAGCTCACATCATGGTTCCTGGACAGGAGAGAAAAAGCACTGGCAAATCAAGACAGACTAACTCCAGAGATCCTTAAATTGATAAGAGAATCACAAGCGCAGGTTGGGGTATGCAGAGTAGAGAAGATGAATGAATCACAATTTGAGATCAATGGTCAAGGAGCTGTAGGTATAGTTGATTTATCAGCAAGAACATGTACGTGTAGAGTATTTGATGTCGAGAAAATGCCTTGTGTACATGCTCTAGCAGCAATAACACACATAAAAGCAAATGTGTCTGATTTTGTTGCAAAATTTTACAGCAATGACGCTTGGCGTATGACATATGCAGAAACAATATATCCAGTGTTGGATGAAGATGAAGGAAACATCCCTGATGTGATCAAATCCATCAAATGTTATCCACCAGTAGTAAGAAAAAAAGCAGGAAGACCAACTACCAATAGAAAGCTTTCTTTGGGAGAGTACAAGAGGAGGATGAAGCATTCAAGATAAGGCTGTCAGCACAAATTCTGTCATCAGTATTATATAAGAGTAATGTTAGTGGATAATACAGTTTATAAATTTGTAAATGACATTTGTTTTTGCTTATTAACATTTATTCACTAATTCAAGATAAGTCTGTCAGCACAAATTCTGTCATCAGTATTTTACCATGCTAAGCAAGTTTTCCCAATTTATAATATGTTGTGCAATTTAATTCTATTGATAAGCAAAAATAAGATCATGTTGAGCAACAAACTCTTAAGCAACTATGAAGCCATAATTAGATAAAACTAACATTTCGTTCCAAACTAAGTGTTGTTGTGCAATATATGTACTAACGTTGTGTGAAAATACAATGATGTTGAGCAAGATTTCCCCCTTTGTACTTTGTTGTGCTGTTTTAATCTATTCATGAGCAGAAATAAGAGCATGTTGAGCAATAATTTAAAAAGAAACTTTGAAAACAAAATTAGATAAAAATTAGATGCCATTGCAAACAAAGTGTTGTTGTGCACTTTTATTCCATTGATGAGCAAAAATAAGACAATGTCGAGCAATAATCTATTAAACAACTATCAAAGCGTAAATAGATAGAAATTAAATGCCGTTGCAAACAAAGTGTTGTTGTGCAATATATATACTATGGTTGAGCAAAAATAAAGTGATGTCAAGCAAGATTTCCCCATGCATAATATGTTGTGCAGTTTTATTCCATTGATGAGCAAAAATAAGAAGATGTTGAGCAATAATGTATTAAACAACTATGAAATCGTAAATAAACAAAAATAAGATGTCGTTGCAAACAAAGTGTTGTTGTGCAATATATGTACTATCGTTGAGCAAAAATAAATTGATGTTGAGCAAGTTTTCCCCAGGCATAATATGTTGTGCAGTTTTATTCCATTGATGAGCAAAAATAAGACAATGTTGAGCAATAATGTATTAAACAACTATGAAATCGTAAATAAACAAAAATAAGATGTCGTTGCAAACAAAGTGTTGTTGTGCAATATATGTATTATCGTTGAGCAAAAATAAATTGATGTTGTGCAGTATATAAACAATCATTGAGCAAAAATAAGGTGATGCCGTTGCAAACAAAGTGTTGTTGTGCAATATATATACTATGGTTGAGCAAAAATAAAGTGATGTCAAGCAAGTTTTCCCCATGCATAATATGTTGTGCAGTTTTATTCCATTGATGAGCAAAAATAAGAAGATGTTGAGCAATAATGTATTAAACAACTATGAAATCGTAAATAAACAAAAATAAGATGTCGTTGCAAACAAAGTGTTGTTGTGCAATATATGTACTATCGTTGAGCAAAAATAAATTGATGTTGAGCAAGTTTTCCCCAGGCATAATATGTTGTGCAGTTTTATTCCATTGATGAACAAGAATAATACAATGTTGAGCAGTAAACTATTAAGCAAATATGAAAGCATTAATATATAAAAATAAGAAGTTGTTGGTACCAAAGTGGTGTTCTTGTGCAATACATATACTATCGTTGGGCAAAAATAAGGTGATGTTGAGCGAGTTCACAAGGATCAAGCGATGTGCAATTCTAAACTATTGTTGAGCAAGAATAATATGATGTTGAGCAAAACTAGGGTATGGAATTATATGAAAAATAATAACAAATAAATAAAGTCTCACAAAATTGCAGAATTATTAGCAAACAAAAAAAAAAGAAAATGGAAACGGTTTTCCTAAAAAAAAATATAAAACCCAACTAAGTGTGAATGCGCAAAACCCTTTTCAGGTTCGAGAAGTTTTCCATCACCTTGTTTTAGTTTCTTCCTCAAGCTAAATCTACTCTGTCCATTTCTCTGCGAGATTGCCTGAGGCTTGATTGTAGGCTTGTAAGAAGGAAATCTATCATATACATAGAGATGTCTTCAGATCCGAAAGGTTTGATTTCGTGTTTTCTGTGTATTAGTTTCCCACGAAAATTAGGAAAAATCGCACTTGTTCAAGCGAATTTAATGTTTATAATCAAGCAATTATTCAGCCTTACAAGATCTACCATTGCTATTTCAATCTCTTTGGCATAATAAATTGAAGTTAATGTGATTAATCTAGAGGTTGAATTTGCGAATTTGGGAATTTGTTCGGCATAACATACAGTCTTTCACAGTGTCATATTTCCAATTATATTTGTATAAATTGATTGTAAGTGTTCATTCTATAGGTAAACGTCCGCAGAGTGTAAGTGATTCACCTGTTCTAGACAGTCAAAATAGAAATTCGAAGAGATCAAAACGATCTGGGGTTAAACCTCTAGTAGTTGATTTATCTAGAGATTCACCTCCCTTCAAAGATGAACTGTCTGTTGATACTGAGACTGCAAAATCCTTGAAAGCAGGGGAGGGCTGTATATCACTTGAATCCAAAGATTCGCAACCACTTGTAAGAAAAAATAGAAAGAGAGAAGTGCACCCTGCAATTGATCTTCGTGTTAGCATTGTTGTTGTGGAGACCATTGAAATTGCAAGGCTGGAAACACATTCGCCTAATGAGACGGTTGTTGAACATGTAAACCCAACTGTGAATATCATAACATCTGATGAGCAAACAGATACCACAACAATACAACCTGTCGAAGAAAACAAGCAGCTGGTTGTGAGGAGTGAGAGAAACACTAGACAAAAAAATCTCCCATCATTGAAATCACGGTCAAGCCCACGCTTGCTGGTGTCGTCCTTGAAAAAATTGAATACCAAGCAAAGGAAAATGATTGAGGATATTGGCTTTGGATTTTTGTTCAACTTGGAGATTGTTACCCTACCACTACTTCTTTCGTATTGGTTAGTGGAGCAGTTTGACCCTAACAAGTGTTGCTTGGTGTTGGCTAATGGAGGCGAACTTGAAATTGCAGAAATAGACGTGCATATCACAATGGGATTCCCAATGGGGAAAGTTTTAGTTGGAAGAAAATCACCTAAAGAGAATTTCAATCTTGTGCAAGAGTGGAAAACCACATTTGATGTCCAGGACAATATAACAACAGCTATTGTTATGGAAAAATTGATAGCTGACACTGACTGCAGTGATCAATTCCTTCTGAACTTTATCGTTATACTGGACTCTGTCTTGGTTGATACACTAGGAAACGGCCATGCCAACCACAGTTTAATAAGAGTAGTTCCTGAATTGGGTGACCTGAAAGACCTAAATTGGTGTGCTATTGTGTTGGAAAGTTTGGTCGATGCAAAGAGAAGCTGGGAAAAGAACAAGAATGGCCATTTCAGAGGGCCTCTGTTATTCTTGGTTGTAAGTATTTTTTTCAAACCTTCGCTCTGACGTTAACTTAGTTTCTTTACCATATCAGTAGTCCAAATGTCAGCCCTCATACTTTTATCTACATGTCTACAGTATTCTTTATGTCAGCATTCACTCATCAATCGTTATACTGATATATGTTTATCCCCTTGGTGTGCCAGTTGTTTTACATGGATAGGGTGAAATTATTCACAAGCACATCTCTAAGAAGAATGACTCGTTCTTTCCCGGTTTTCGTTGGCATAAATTACAAAATCTTGCGCCAACGAGAAACTGATGATGTAAGTACTGGAGGCTTTGGCTGTGGCTTAGTCCAGCCTCGCCAAGTTGTGCCTCACCATCAAGACGTACAATCTACAGCTTGTCCACAACCTACTGCACAAAACGGTGAAGGCACCAGTCACCATGCTGATCCAGAGAAAGAGACACCCCCAGTTGAGGTTTGTATGAATTATTTCAACCAATTCAATGTAATATTATTACAGTACAGCAATGTTCTGGTATTTACTGATGACTTTTTATTCTTATTTTTTATGTGATGTTATCTTCTAGAGTTGGATAAAGTTATTTGCTCAAAAGACTTCTGCACTTGCATCTGCTGTTTCTGATTTTGCTGAGTGGTCTACGAAAGTCCCGATTGAACTACAAAATGATGACAAGGTGCAAAGGCTTCTAAATGGAGTAAACCAGCTTTTAGGGGTGGAAAATGTCATTTCTGAGGCACCTACGGCTATGGATGCTGCTGACATGTCAAATATGAATGACCCTGTAAGCCCATATTTTACCGAATCACAAGAGAAATTCTGGGCAGACCCTGTTTTTTTAGATTGCATCACTCAAATCGAAATGGCATATCTCAACAAGCAAAAAATGAAATCAAATATCAAAGTGGACGGAGAATTTTCCTTTGATATATTTCTAGATGACCCTGCTTTTAAGAAAGATGAAGGGACGTCATTGAACACATCGGCTGACGTGAAGAATGCTAATGAAGCAGCCCAGACTCCCCCAGACAGCAATGGGCAGTTTCCAATACAACAGCGTAGTGAAGCTACTCCTAAACCCCTACCCAGTCAAATTAAAGCTAATACTCCACCAGTGAACCCTTTGGGAGATACAATAGAATGCATTCCCCCTGCTGCCTTGCCACCAAGAAGGTCGCCGCGGATCAACATAGTTGATGGAAATGCTGCAGATCAACTTAATAACCTGAAGAGAGAAGAAGCTACAAGGAGAGCACATAAACCCTCTGCATCTTTGAGAAGCCCATATTACTCCCGTGTTGTTGACATTACAGATCCTATCTCTGAAATTGAGCGCACTGTTTCAGCCTATTTAGCAATGAAAACACCACACAGCACGTAAGTTCATTTTAAACTTAACCTTCTTAAAGTATGTTCAGTTAGAAGTAAAAGGTTATTTTCATATAATCCATCTTCAAAATGATTGACATTGCAGGGAAATTTTGTTTAAGCACAAGTCTGTTGAAATTGTTAGAACAGACATGGCTACGCTTGAGGATGAAACCCACTTGTCTAGTGTCGTTATTGGTGCATGGACAGCTATCCTCAACCACAAGGAACAGTATAAAAGTGCTCAATCACCTGCAAGACTTTTTGTCAATATCAACAAAACTGTAATATTCTTACAATTTTAACTTTCAATTACACTCCGTTGTTAGCCGTTATTACAATTCGGCTGTTTTTTTTACTAATTTCTATTCTTCAACCAGTTTAATGTAGCGAGTGTATCAGTACGAGCTTCTGATGAACAGTTCAAGAGGTTTAACCTCCACATGGATACTGTGTTGTCATCGTCACCACACCTTTCTTTGAAGGATATAGACATGGTACTACCTTGCAATTAAATAAATAAAGTTCAGAAGACCAATCACTAATGTTGATGGAAATGCTGCAGATTAACTTAATAACCTGAAGAGAGAAGAAGCTACAAGGAGAGCACATAAACCCTCTGCATCTTTGAGAAGCCCATATTACTCCCGTGTTGTTGACATTACAGATCCTATCTCTGAAATTGAGCGCACTGTTTCAGCCTATTTAGCAATGAAAACACCACACAGCACGTAAGTTCATTTTAAACTTAACCTTCTTAAAGTATGTTCAGTTAGAAGTAAAAGGTTATTTTCATATAATCCATCTTCAAAATGATTGACATTGCAGGGAAATTTTGTTTAAGCACAAGTCTGTTGAAATTGTTAGAACAGACATGGCTACGCTTGAGGATGAAACCCACTTGTCTAGTGTCGTTATTGGTGCATGGACAGCTATCCTCAACCACAAGGAACAGTATAAAAGTGCTCAATCACCTGCAAGACTTTTTGTCAATATCAACAAAACTGTAATATTCTTACAATTTTAACTTTCAATTACACTCCGTTGTTAGCCGTTATTACAATTCGGCTGTTTTTTTTACTAATTTCTATTCTTCAACCAGTTTAATGTAGCGAGTGTATCAGTACGAGCTTCTGATGAACAGTTCAAGAGGTTTAACCTCCACATGGATACTGTGTTGTCATCGTCACCACACCTTTCTTTGAAGGATATAGACATGGTACTACCTTGCAATTAAATAAATAAAGTTCAGAAGACCAATCACTAATGTTTATTTGTTTTTTATTATGTTGATTAGATTGTATTTAGGGTTGAACGAACAGTAGACTATGTCATGGTTGTCTTCAACTTTAAAAACAAAATGGTCCAAATTGTTGATGTCACACCACCTTCCGGTGATCCAATTAGACCCTTCACACCACCCTTTGAATGTTTGGTAAGTTTTACTACTGATATCTAATATTTCTTTCCTTCTCTTAATTTCATTTAAATATCAACTCATTTTATAATTACAATTACATGAATTCTAATTCAATCCATGCAGGGCGATATGCTGATTGCTTATCTAACAGAGAAGGGGCTCCCAGCAAAGGCAGAAATAGTGTCAGATGCAACACCATCAAAAGTCCCCATCACATGGGCTGGAGAGGAGAAAGTTCAATATTCTGGAGTATGCCTCATGCGCCACATGGAGACCTTCTTTGGGACAGAGAGAGGGTACAAGTGTGGATTGGAAAAGGGCAATTTCAAGAATATTTCAAAGCTGGGTGTGAAGTATCTGACAGATATAGTATGTTCAGAGTTAAATGAAGTAAACGCAGATGTTGTGAAGGCAGCAAAATCCCATGCAAGAATGACTTCAAAAGGAATTCAGGGGTAGAGACTGAATCTTGGTTGAACAACCATAACACAATTTCGTGTTTTATTTTCAAACTTTGGAATGAATTTTGGTGTAGACAGTTTTATATGCTACTTCTGAAAATTCTTCTCGTACCAATTAAGACAGTTGTTGTCACTGTGGTCAGGTTTCTCGTACCCGTTAAGACGTTTGTTGTCCATGTGGGTTTTTTATGGATAGTATTTGTCAAGATGCATACAACTATAACTGCTACTAAACAGTTGTGTTTGTTCTTCAATGTGTCAGCACAATTCTCTGCGCTTATAATCAAGTGGTCTATGTTATTCAAATAGTTGATTTTAATAATATCCATTCGTTTGTTGTGCAATTGTAAACTAGTGTTTAGCAAAACTAAGATGATGTTGAGCAAATTACGAGTAACATAAAAACTTAGTTAGACAGTGTCAGCACTACTTTTACCAAAACAATCCACAAACTAATCAAATGTGTCCGCCGTATACCAAGGGATAGACGTAAAACTTCAGTCCCAATTTATAATTTGAAATATGAGGAAGGAAATTACAAAATAATGATATGATTATTATGATATTAATATATTGCATCATATCATTATGATGAAACACATATAAACTAAAATAACAAAAAAATAAAAAATACATTCAACATATAAATAAGTACCAATGTTAATACGTATTAATATAGTAGAACTACAGCCCTAAGAAGGCATCAATCTTCTTCCTCCTTTCCATTTCTGCATCTAAAACCTCTTTAACACACCCCATTAGATTGTCCTTTGCATCTTCAAACAACTGTCTTTGATTGCCCAGTTCTCTTTCCATCTATATAAAAGATAAAAGACAAGACTCAATCACAGTATGGAAAAAAAATTTATGGATAAAACTTCAAATATCACCTTTGATAATGCTTCACCATCTTCATCTTTGGCCGCAATCCGAACGTGATGTTCAGTTGCTATTATGGATCTTTGGTATTCCTCGTATAATGTGTAATGAACGACAACAGCCTCCAAAAACTCGGCCCTGCGGGCCTCTTTGTTCGTCTCGCATGCTTCATCAACTAGATTCATGTGATAACCAGGGTAAACAACACTATCCAGCACATCCATCAATTGATGGAAACTCGTGCAAAACCCGACAGTGTTACCATAGTTCATCTTTTTAGAGAGGGATGTGTTTCTGTTAAAACCAGTTTTCAGGCGCCAATGGATACCAAAGAATGATGAATGGATATATATATAGGCAACAAGTAGACAATTTTCATGTTGTGACAGTTATTTGTGACAGTTCATTTCAGAGTAACTATAAAAAAAAACTGTCAAAACTGTAAAACTATTAACTGAAAACGGATTGCAGTTATTTGAGTTATAGTTATCATTGGAAGACATTACCTAACTCGTGTCAGCAATACTTTTAGCCTTATCCACCTAGTGTCATCACAAAAATATCAAAAATATAAAACAACCAAATATATAAGAATATTGTCACCAATAGATCCAACTACTCTAACCAACAATGTAACAAAAAGACTTTGAACACTTGCCAATTCGTGCAACATCATAAACTTGAAAATCACAAAAAGAATAGTACCTAAAATCAGTGTCAGCGCTACTTTGAGACTTACCCTAATAGTGTCACACACTTAAGTTTTAATATCAGCAAATGTCAAGACATAAACTTCAATAGCAGAAACCACCAATATGATCAACTTGGGTCACACAAAATGACATACTTAAATGTCAAATATTACCATAATTTGAATATAAACCAGAAACAAATGTGATCAAGGACAAACTTAATTCATAGAATGTATTTTAGGTTACATCAGTACTATACGAAATTACATACTACACTAATATCAACTAAAGCTATAATTCTGCCCGGCAAAGAGGACAATTGTTTTGAACTAAAAGCCAAGCTCGTAAACAATTTGGATGAAAGTGATGTTGGCATGGCGTTTGAAGAACAGGATCTGACTCCAACATTGGAAGCAAGCAAATTGGACATTCATCATCATCAAGCTCAAGATGATATATCTCCCTTAATCCGTCAACCTCCATAGGCTCTGGAGGTGCTGGGGGATCTGCTTGGTCAACCTCTATATGAATGTCATCGTTTATGTCGGACTCATGGCTTGCTTCAGACGAAGAGTCATCATAAAAATGTACATTGATGTTGATGTTAGGACAAAGACCATATTCAACAAGATCAGCATCGACGTCAAACCAACTTCTAGTGTAATCCATTAGAAGCCGATTGGCTACCTGGGTTCTAACCTCAACCGTTACTCCTGCATCCTGTAGCACTTCGTTGCAGCGAGCAAGACTCATAGGCAAACCATTCCAAGTAGACGTGTGATAGAATGTCAAGGGAATGCTGTCAGAGTGGATGGCCACAAGAAGTAGACTAGGTCCATACCAGTCTGACTCAGATCCTGATATTTCAACTTCATAAGTTCCAACGATGTAGTCGTAGTCTATTTCAGTATAGGTTGGGAATGCCATTGAAGAAGAGAAAACCTACACAGCCAAAATCAAAATATACTCATACATTAGACATTGAATTAAAAATAAAACATTACATCGATATTATAAAGAAATAAACATTTGAGAAAGACAACAGAGAAAAAATGCCTGAAAAACTGGAAAAACCCTAACTGATGACTTTTAATGACAATAAGAATCACATACACCCAAACGGAATACAATGCAATAGGAAATAAGCAAGACAAACACCAATATATGAACATTACTAGACTAAAAAGCAAGGGGGAGTTCAACGAAAACCAGAGAATACAACAATTAGATTTTTGCTGAAGCAGTACATCAAAATAACAGATAACGTTTTTTTTAAAGGAAGAAAACAGAAAGGAGTACATACCACAACAGGAATCGCACCTTGAAAGCAAGAAATCTGGATAAGAACGAGAGAGGATGAAGATGAACAAGAAGAAGAAGATGAAAAGACTTGCAAACAATCTGAAAAACGTTTTAGAGCAGTATAAATAAGCGGGAAATGGGCCGGCAATCTCTAAACGAAGCCCAACAGTTATGTTGATGGCAATATCAACGATTTAAACATTTGTGCAAAATTAATGTGTTGATAAGCAAAAATAAGATAATGGTTAGCAAATTTCCCCCAATAGCCGGTGTTGGGAAATTTACATCTGATGATGAGCAAAAATAATAACATGATGCAAAAAACAAAAATTTTGGAAAAATTTAATATTATATTGACAAAAATATAATCATTATGATAACATTTCAACTATAAACTATTGTTGTGCAACTATAAACTACTGTTGAGCAAAAATAAATTGATGTTGAGCAAAATTACACCAATCACACCCACACATTGTGCAGCTTTATTCTAAAATTGCGGCTATTTAAGCCCACGTTGTGTACTCTAGTAAGGAACTATATAATTAAATTGACAAGTAAAATTGAATTATCATGGACAAAATTTCACAAGTCTCAACCGTGGTGCAAAAATAATATATTGTTGAGCAAGTTTATCTTACACAACCTGCTATCACCACTAGGTGTAACTAATACACGTCTGGTGGCAATACTATGTGCATTAAACACCTCTGGCAAGCACGTACACTTTGAAGTAAATATATACAAGTATAGTGTTACCACTATTTGTAACTAGTATCAGTGTCAGCACTACTTTGGGTCTAAAACACCTAGTGTCACCGCAAGAAATTCAAATATCAAAAAACGATCAACCTGGTGAAACCACAAATTCAAACTAATATAACTCACAATTTCAACAATAATATGGACATTACACACCTCTTTCACCCCCATACACTGAAGAATAAAAAAATACAACACTCGTGTCATCACTACTTGTAATATAATATGAGTGACACCAATACTTTGCGTCTCAAACACATAGTGCCCATCGCATACATTATAAAATGAAAAAAATATAAATACATACACTTCAAAAATCATAGAATACAATACTTGAATATCAGGGTCATCACTAATTGTAACTGATATCACTGTCAGCACTAATTGGGACACCAAACACCTAGTGTCACCACACACACTGCAATATCAAAAAATGCAAGTATGGTGTCGGCATTACTTTAACCTAATCAGACAATAAATGTTAACAATACTTTGGGCATCAAAAACCTCTTTACAGAAGATACACTTCAACAAGAACAAAAACTAGGCCACTGTCACCAACGATAATATATAAGCGTATTCATCAAAGATCAGGTGGGCTTCTCTTCCTCAAATAAAACACAGTATCATACACAACCAAATTTAACAATGCATTAATTTAATTAATATTATACATTTCCAAAGACCAGTTAGAACAAATACTTACAAAAGCCAGTTGGTATGATTACAATGGAAATCATATACAAAAAGGTGCCAGATACCGACTTCCATTCATACCATACATTCCATTAGCTTAACTACCACAAAATAGGTGCACCTACAATGTCTTTTCCAAGCAAATATACATTACAAATATGCCTAAAAGGGTGATCGACATAGTGGACAAATGGGTTGATACGACACCCACTCCATAAGACACGCTGTGTGGAAGGTATGATCACACAGTGTCCGAAGGCTCGGCGTAGATGGCAGCATCGGCTCAAGGCATATAGAGCACATGTCCACCTCATCTGGAGAAGCTGGGGGATCCATATGCTCTTCAGAATCTATGCTCATCTCAGATTCAGAGCTTGGATCAGAGCTCATGTCATCTTCAGATTCTACAAGGAAACGTACATCGATAATGAGATCAGGGCAGAGCACGTATTCAACGAACTCAGCATCGTCTGAAAACCACATGTGCGTATAATCCGTTAGCATCAGGTTGGCTACTTGAGTTCGAACCACAACAGTGACCCCTGCTTCATGAAACAACTGATCACACTGTTCAAAAGACATTGGCAACCCATTCCACTCAGTGATATGTTCCACGAACACCTCAGGGATCCTCTCGGAATTGATAACCACGTGCAAGATACTAGGTCCATAAACAGGCGTCGGCCTTGGTGTGATTGACACTTCAAAATACCCAACAGTGGTATGGTAACCAATTTGAACTTCAATTGGAAGTGCCATCTAAGGATACAAAACATAAACAACAAAAAATAAATATACACTCATATAAAATGCTAAAATCAAAACCCTAACAGACTGAAAGATGATGAAAAACTCATCTAAAAATCACGAAAACACAAAATAAAACACATCTAAAAATGAGGAAAACAGAAAAAAGCCCTAACCGATTTTCTTGAAGTAAACACGAGATCGAAAGGTAGAGAAATAGATGAGAAAGGGCGCACCTTGGAAAGAAGACTCCGGAAAAAGGAAGAGCTTGTGGAGGACGAGCAAATGAGTTGGAGAGAGGGTAAGGATGAAGGGAGTGGAAAGGGTTTGAGTGACGTTGAACTGTTGAAGAAACGAGGAAGAACACCGCTTTAAATAAATTACCGACTTGGGCCAACTTCTTTCATCAGTTAATGGGCCACTGTCTCATGTCTTGAAGTTTAAAATAACCAAACCACCAATTTTGTCCAAATCCTATTGTTGTGCAAAATTTAACCTATTGTTCAGCAAAAATATTATAATGTTGAGCAAATTTCGACAAATCGACAATGGTGTGCAATTTAATTTTTATTATGGCCAAATAAAGGACAACACGATGAGATAAATATATTTCAAAATTCACAAATTATATTAAGTACAAAAAACATCATATTGGGAACACACTCACATAGATCAATTGTTATGCAACACTTAACCTAGTGATCACCAAAAATATGATCATGTTGAGCAAATTTGCACTAATCGACCATTGTATGCAATTTCATTCTAACGATGACCAAAAAAAAGGCAGCACCGTAAATAAATATAAATTTAAAGAGTCAAAAATTCTAGTAAGCAAAAATAAGATGTTATTGGGCACAAATTCACAAAGATTACTTGTTTTGCAAAATTTAACCTGTTGTTCAGCAGAAATATGATCATGTTGAGCAAATTTTCACCAATCAACCACGGTATGAAATTTAATTCGAACGATGACCAAAAACAAGACAGCAGCGTAAGAAAATATATATTTAAAAAGTAGAAAATTATATTAACGAAAAATAGGAACATAATGAGCAAAAAATCACAAAGATCAACAGTCTCAACGCTGCTTGAAAACGAACATCAGTGTCACCACTATTTTCGTACTTACGCAACTGTTGTCAGCACATAATGTTCTCTTATCTATCTTGAGCAATTAAGTTGTCAGATTACATCCAAACCTCCCCCATTTACAAAAGAACACCCTATCTAACTACTGGTTCTAAAATCTAAAACTCCAAGTTTCTTTGATCAGATCTGCACACATGAGTTCTTTAAAACGAAAGATCTTTTCGTTGTTGAAGGTTGTAACATCTCCCCCAAATACAGAAGCTTCAATCACTTTTAATGTAAACACACCGCATGAAGCCCTGTAGACAAGGAAAGAAACAATGTAATGTAAGGACATAAATAACAAGTACCTAAACGTAAGCAAAGAACATAACAAGATAACAAATACATACCCAGTTGAATCATGCATTAACCCAGGGACCATATATAACTGGAAAGGAGAGGAATCAAAGTTTTCAAATAGCCCATCCTTTGCTAAATGAATTGGAAGCCAAATAGCAAATGGTTGCAGTTGTTCTTCAAGAACACCTCCCCTAACAGCAGGAACATTGCAATCGAACACATTGATTACCCTATCCTCAATTTTTATCTCCAACGCCACCCAGTGCTTGTTTATAACATTGAAAATTGTGTAAATTTTCTTTACCGATGCCCATGGCTTCCCATACTCAGCAGGGCACGTACCGACAAAATAATCCTTAGTGCTGGATTTAAGATCTATGTCTATCCCATAACAAGAAACATAGTCGGGGAGGTACTTCAGATAAAATAGCCAATCAAGAACAAGAACATCTCGATACTTCACAGGGTCCTCATGAATGCGCTTCCTAATATGAATCAAACCTGCTTCTAGATGCTAAACAAAGTAATAAAAAAGTGGATTCAACAATCAAATAATACAATAAAAAGTAATCCACAAATATATATATATATATATATATAAAAATATATAATGTAGAAATATAACCAGTTATTACCTGACAATCAAACCACATATTCTTCAATAAAATACGCTGGAAAAACTTTCTATCAACCCTTGAGGTTGGACCAACAACAGAAAAATTCCTGCCAAGGAGTACACAAAGAAAAAAATAAAAAATAATATATATATATATATATAGCATAAGATGCTGTAACTAATACAATAACAACAACATTTCATATCAAATACTAAACATAAAATTAAACCATACCTTTGTTTTTTTACGAGTCCATAAATAAATTCATGATCTTCCGAGCTGATCAGTGATTTCTTAGGGGCATGCTTTGGCATCCTCACTTTCTTCACTTCCACAACTGGACCATACAAGAATGTACTGTTTGATGGGATAAGATTGGAAGCCTTTAGTTGGTCAACTTCAATTTGAATTGCAGAATCCTTGGCAAACGAATCCCAATCAACGCCTGCGCCCTTGTCATCATCATTGTCAGAAAGACAAATGTACTTTTCAAGGGTTGGGTCAACCGTAACTCCAACAACTTTACCACCAGCGCCTTCGCCTTCACAGTTTGTAGATTGAGGCCCTTTAGCTAAAGTTGCTGGAATCCCAACCTCATCTCCAAAAACCTTAAAATCAGTGTCAGCAACAACAGGTGGAGACTCCTTACCCACTACTAGAACCTCACTACTTAATGAAGGCAAAGACACGGGCACGCCTTCGCCAGAAACAGCGGATGATTTCAACATTAACTCCTCGTCAGGGAAAGACTGCTAAAGATCAGACACAACATCATTCAAAATTTTGTTCACATCTTCAACAACAGCCTTCACATGTGTGGCCTGGGGTTCACCACCACTGACACGTTCATCATCGCCTCCCACAAGAGGGCCGTCGGACTTGCCAGGAACGTGCTTATCATCAGACTTCACGGGTGTGTCCTGGGCCTTACCAGACCTCACATGTTCAACATCAACGATCGCAGGAGAGCTCACAGACTTACCAGCAATATGCTTAGCATCAGCCTTCGCAGGTGTGCCCTGGCCCTTACCACCACTGGTGCTTTCATCATGAAATACCACAGGAGAGCTCACAGTCTTACCAGCAATGTGCTTATCACAAGCCTTCACAGGTGTGTACTGATACTTAGCACCACTAACACTTTCGTCATCAACTTTTGCAAAAGTGTCCTTGACATCAGGCTTGACAGGGTTTGACTGCAACCTCTCAAACAAAGCTTCATAATTAGCAACCCTAACCTCAAGCTCATCGTACCTCTTCGCCATCTCACCAAACACTTGAAGGTTCCCATTCAGCTCAACAATCTTTGTTTCAATTGCATCTACCCTTGCAGACAACAGATGCATAATTTTTGGGATCTCTTCAAGCTTCACAATCTTCCTATAAATCTCCTTCACCCAGTCAGGATGAGATGGGAGAGAAGAAGCAAAAGCATCATCATGCGATTTGGGAGGCAACTCACAAGTTGGATTATCGTTAGCATCCATTTGAGGAGAAACATCTTCAATATCTTCCACTTTCTCTGATGACACTGCTATTTTCACAGCCTCATCACTTGAAATGCTAACATATTCATTTTCACAAGCAGTAGATGTTTGCCCCAGCACAGACTGCCCACCACCAAAATCATGTGCTTCAACACTCCCCAGGGGTGACTTCTGAGCAGAAGGGGTCGGCACATCACCCTCTCCATCACTGTCAGCAGAAGGTGTCTCAACTTCTTCAACGGTGTCACCGCAATCAATGCCATCTGCAAGGTCGGCCAAAACATATAGCCTCGCAGTTTGAGAAGCACACAATTTATCGGATTTAGGGGAATGGGTGTCAGAGTGCAAAACATCAACCTTGTCATCACAAACAGGAACTTCACCACAGGATTTGGAAGTATGGGTATCAGCAGTAAAATCTTCACCTTTGTCATCACCAACACTGACTTCGCACCCAGATGTAGAGACTGCAACATGAATATCTACATGCTTCACTACATGTGCATCCGCGGTACCAACAACAGGAACTGAAGGAATAATAAAAGACTTGACAACATTACTATCATATAATGGCCTACAACTACTTACACCACCGGTCTTCTTCATCTTAGACCTCCGTTGAAAGACAACATTCAACAGGGCATCATCTTCTAAAAGGTCACATGAATCAGTACTCAACCGACATCGCTTAGAAGGTGAAGCAACCACATCAACCTCGTTGTGCAAATCTGTGTCAGCAGTAAGTCTCTTACCCTCCTCAGATGGAATAACTCTAGCACTTGTCCTCACTGCTGAAGCCTTCTGTCGAGGCATCTTTACATCACTCTTGACAGATTTTTTACGGTCTAGAGCAATGTATGGATTGATTAGAACACGACTTGCAGAACGACCCCTCCTCAGGGGGACCCGTTGCTCAGAGCTATCGCTGGACTCAACCTTCTGTTTCTTTTTACCACCCATCACTCCAGCAGAAGATTTCCTCTTCTTTGAGGTCCTTGCATCTTCTTTATCAATCTCTGGGAAAACTTCAAACGCAGTTTCAAAGGACTTACCGTCCTGTTTCTTTCTAGCACCCTTGCCTCTCTTCACATGCGTCTTCTTCTTTGACGTCTCGCCTTCATCATGTTTCTGCAACACATTAGCTTCTTCCTCCTCAGACTGGGTGGCCCTATTTGAAAACTTAGCTTCATATGCCCTTCTACGAACACGACAACTCTCATACAAAGTCGCATCAACAGGTCCAGAAACTATTTCTTCAACTGACGCAACAACTACAGCATCAACTACAGCATCAGCTTTTTCACCAGCAAACGCCATTAATTCAGTGCGTGCAAACTCCCCATAAATAGGGAACAACGGGCTCTGGACAATGCACATGTATCAGAATAAAAACACAAAGATGCATCAAATAAAAATGTTATTCCAGAGAGAAAATATAAAAAAATTACCAAATCGCCATGAAAGAACTTCTCAGCTTCAGCATATACTTGGCTATAATCACATTGCCAGTGCAACAAGTATGGATCTAGTTCAGGCATCTTAAAATTACAGTCAAAATTAACTGAGATAGCTGGGAACGCTTCTAATATCCAAGCCTGTTACAAAAGAAAACTCGTTATGCCACTACAAAACAATATTTACATAATACTCACATAACCATTAAAGTTGTGCTGATGCAGACAAAAAAATGATGACATAAGACATGCAATAACTAAAGCACAATACCTGGAATGCAAGGCAATATCCATACATTTGATAAGAACCCCTAACCCCATTCCGATCTGCAACAGAAGAACTCTTCAATGACTTCAGCAAACGGGTGTATGACTCTCTACCCCAAGGATATAGTTCAAACTCCTTCTCATTGCACGCAAGAGATAAGAATTGTGCACTTACAACTTCTGACCTCCTATACACAATTAGCCTCTCAATCAGCAACAACTTTGCCATAATCAACTTCTTCTTAGACATCTTTTTCTCAGATATGAAACGATCAAGTAGCTCATCATGAGTCATTTTCTTCTGCCCAAAAAATTCCAATATTGACACTTTCTTTGGGATATTACAAACACGGTCTTCGCAAGGAAGGCCTGTAATAACATGAAACTCAGCGATTGAAAAACGTGCAAGATGTCCACTAACTTTAAACCACAATTCATGCTTTTTTTTGTTTGTACTTGACGGAGCACCATTTGATGCATAAGCTGGAAATTTATAACCATTTTGGTGCCTTGCGTCAGCACCCATCCAACGCAACGTTTTTGCAAAGTATTGTAGTGAGAAGGACACAAATGCTCCTTGATAAGATCACAGACAGAAGGGTGTGAATATATGTTGGATCTACATCGAAATCGCTCAGAAACAGGAATGCAATATTCCAACCCCTGATCAATAACAGATGATTAAGCAAAAAAAACAACCATCATATTAAGAAAAAACTACAACTTGCTCATCAAAATAAAAAATAACTTACATCAGAACCAGGATAAGAGGTGGATGAATCAGAAGATTGAGTTCCTGCAAGCAACAAAATAAAGAAAATGTAAAATAGACAATAACAGAATATTTGATGACATAAACAACAACAAACAATGACAATATAATGTTACACAGACATACTAAAATAAAATGAACATCACAAAACACACAAACAAAATACCAAATCCAAACACATACATTGTTGGAACTACAACAAACTAACAAAAAAAAACAGACAGTTTCAGCGCCATACACTTGAACATAGCAGCAGATAAGTACCGTATCATCGACAAAAAACAATCAAAAGCATGGAAAACAGGTCCGCATACACGAAGAACACTAAAAAAGCACTTACAAAGTGCAACACCGCAAATTTGACGATAATAAACAGTTCAAAAACCCGAATTTACATATGCAACTTCCAAAAACGATGAAAAGTACTAATAACCGCACATAAGAATGCACATAAAGCATCGATTTACCATAGATTGTTGAACAAACAATAAAATCAACATAAACGAACATATTCCAAAACCCTAGCACGACAAATTTTGCAAAAATCCACCAAATTTATACCTGAGCTACTGGATGACGACATTGAGATACACGATGCAAACTCTGAACTTTACCGAAGCAAGGACGAATAATCGAGCGAATCAAGCCAGAAAAGCACCAAGTCGGAAAACGAACCACAAACAAAGCCAGGGGTAGCAAGATGAAAAACTCCGAGCAAAGAGAGAGTTGGAAAAGAAGAGGAAATCGATTTTCTGAGAAACAAGGAAAAATGTCCGTACAACGCGAAATTAGGTATATATAGGGGCTATTTCGCAAATTTGTCTAAACCCGCGTCTATTTTGCAAATTCGTCCAATTAATGTGCCCATTTCGTAAATTTTTTCATTTACTATTTGTATTTCATCCTAGTAATAATAGATTTTTTTTCCTCGAGCACGCGTCATGGCGCGGGATTGTACTAGTTTTTCCTTATTTTTAAGGTATTGTTTTTTCAGACCCAAAGTGAAAAAAAAAAAAAAAAAAAACCGTTGTTGTGACTTGTGTGAGTAGCGTCGTTGATCCGGACTCGGCCATTTGCAGAATTACAGATCCTCTGGATCGATCGAGTGACAGAGCTCCAACAATGGCGCCACCGGCTATCCACAAACCCACTCCCCCACCTTCCTCCCCTCTCCAGAGGCTCTCCACCTTCAAAGACTCCATCGAAGACCCTCCCATTTCTACACCCCAAATCCCATCCCTCTCCTCCTCCTCAAACCCTATCCTCGACGACCCTCTCTCCTCCTTCTCCTCCGACCCCATCTTCTCCCTCTTCCTCTCCCCCGAATTTGACTCCCTCCGCTTCTCCTCCTCCGCCCTCTCCTCCGGCTCCGCCGCCTCCACTGCCGAGAAGCTCCAGGACGGCATCCGTCATCTCCAGAAGCTCCTCCGCTCCCAAGTTCTCTCCCGCCACTCCGACCTCCTCTCCCAACTCTCCTCCCTCCGTGACGCCGAATCCTCCCTCTCCGTCGTCCGCTCCTCCGTCTCCTCCCTCCAATCCTCCCTCCGCCGCATCCGCTCCGAGATCGCCGATCCCAACCGCCAGATCCGCATCAAGACTCATCAGCTCTCCAACATTCAACTCACCTCCGAGTTCCTCCAGCACACCATCCGCGTTCTTAGGTTATCTAAGAAGCTCCGGGAGTTGATCGCCGTGTCTGATTCCGATCCTGACAAATTGGACCTCCTCAAGGCCGCTCAACTGCACTGCGAGATTCTAGGGATCGCTAGCGACAACGGACTCTCCGGGATCGACGTGGTTGATGAGGAATTGAGGTGGATTTCGGAGGTTGGTGTTAGGTTGAGGTCTGAGGGGATGAAAGTGCTTGAGAGGGGATTGGAGGGTTTGAATCAGGCTGAGGTGGGGAGTGGGCTGCAAGTGTTTTACAATCTTGGGGAGCTCAGGGCCACCATTGATGGGCTGGTGAGCAAGTATAGGAGTGTTGGGGTGAAAGCTATCAGTGCTGCTCTTGATATGAAGGCTATTTCGGCTTCTTCCTCCTCTAATGGGGGTGGATTTGTTCCTGGTGGTGTCCAGAGAAGTGGTACCCCGCAATTGGGGTCTGGTTCAAAGGCGAAGGAGGCACTTTGGCAGCGGATGGCTGTTTGTATGGAGCAGCTTCATTCGATTGTTGTCGCCGTTTGGAATTTGCAGAGGGTTTTGTCGAAGAAGAGAGATCCCTTCACTCATGTTTTGCTTTTGGATGAGGTTATCAAGGTGTGGGGCTAATTTCTTCCAGTCTGCATTGCAAGCTTACAGCTTTATGTGTTTTAATTCTCTGGATTCCTGACTTTTTTTAGTAATAGAACTCTTTTTGTGAATGCCTTTGAAGTTTGGAAGGATTATTTTTAGACAAATTCTAGAAAGGAAAGGGACAAAAGAGATAGATCAGAGAACAGCAAGACTGACCTAGAAATTTTGGGAAAGTAGGATCTCTAGTTACTTGGATTTCTAATGTAGATCATGTACATACCTTGTTTTCTCGTATTGGTTCCAAAAAGTGTCTGCTATATCATAGCTGCATGAAGAAATACTGGCTTAGATTTGACTTCAGGTTTGTTATCTGGGGCGGTTATGCAATTAGTGAATATTTTTATTTATTTATCTGCTTGTGTCTGAAAAAGTTGAAGCTCTTTGTTGCAATTGAATTGGAAGATATATTGGCTGGTATTTGATGAATGTTCTCAGGTGATTTGCTAAATAGGCCATTTGTTAAGGTTGACATGCTTAGTTGGTGTATTTTTGTACTTGGCCTTAGTTACAATTCTCAATGCTTTCTGTATTTTCTGCGTGCTTATCTATATAAATTCATGTGTTAATTTTTAGGTTTATCATGGACATAGTTTAATGTAAGAGAAACATATGATTTGTGTAGGTTTATGAAGATTCTGTAATACAGACCGGGTCTTGACTAATTAGCACCTCTGAATTTGGGGATCCTTTTGCTAAGTTATGCTAGTCTCCAAATGTATTGGACTTCTAAATTTTGCAGGCAGTTATTTTTCTTGGATCAATTTTGGTTCATTTGCATTCACTTTATAAGAAAATTTCTCGTTTAAGATACTTAAATATTTTGCATATAACCATGGAAGTGAGGCACTTTACCAATATTACCCAGGATTCAAATGTTGCATGACAAGGAAACAACTTAATAAACTGCCAGGGGAAAGGTAGCATTCCTATGATTTAGTAGAGGGGATCTTCAAAAGTTCAAATTGTGCCACTATCTAAAAATTTACTAGTCTTATTTTTAATTAGTCATCTCATCTAGATTAGCTAGTGCTAAATCTTGCATCCCATTCAAAAGCTTCAATGTTCTTCATCCCTTGCTTATGCTCTCTTTTCTCTGATGCTTCTGATCAGTGCTGCTCTTTCAGTGAAGGTTCAGAAGTCATTTCTGTTTTGTTTTCCCCCCTTCCCCTAGCAAGTTAATCATACATAGTGACCTCTAGTCTTTTTATTGAACATAGCTTATTTGGAGAATGAACTTCATTAAAGAAAAGTGTTGCTTCTCAAAGTCATTCTTAGAGTGAGCGAGTACACTTTAATGATATCACTTTCTCTGTATAAAATCATGTTTTGTGTCCTTATGCTGTAAAAGTTGAATATGCTGAGAATTCGCAAATAAAAAATATCATCAGATTTGGTCCTGTAGAATATATCATCCCATCGTAACTATCTAGTATAGTGCTCCTCAGTTGTGGATAAACAGCTGATGGATTTTCTTTTCCTGGTGGAGGATGGGTATCCCCTAGAGCTTAAATCTTCAAGGTTCTTTTTGAACTTTTCTGTTTCTGCATCTGCATTGTATGTTGGATTTCCTCTTTAACATCCACATTCATTTGTTTATTTGTTAAAATCAGCACGTTGTCTTTTCTTCGAGACAAATAAGTGTGGATGTCTTTTGCTGCTGTAGTTACTTTTGCATGGTTGTTGGCTTTTACTTGTATCAAAGTATGAAACCGAAATCTATTTGAGCTTTCATTGCTTACATAATGCTAATAGCTCGCTTTCTCAGGATGGTGATTCAATGTTAACAGATAGAGTTTGGGAGGCATTTGTAAAGTCTTTTGCAAGTCAAATGAAATCTGCATTCACAGCATCCAGCTTTGTGAAGGAGATCTTTACAACAGGATACCCAAAACTTTATTCTATGATTGAGAACCTTTTGGAGAGAATTTCACGCGATACAGATGTCAAGGGGGTTCTTCCGGCTATAAGTTCGGCTGGAAAAGAGCAGATGTTTACTTCAATTGAAACCTTCCAAACAGCATTCTTGGCCCAATGTATTGGCCACCTATCAGATCTAATCAATTCTGTGTTCCCTATGTCTAGTCGTGGAAGCGTTCCTTCTAAAGAACAAATCTCAAAAATCATATTGCGAATCCAGGAAGAGATTGAAGCTGTCCAGTTTGATGCCCATTTGATGCTTCTTGTCTTGCATCAAATTGGAAAAGTTCTAATCCTATTAGCACAACGAGCTGAATATCAGGTAAAATGCTTGACTGCTTTTATCTAGTTGAGAAACTGACGATGCTCCACATTACTTTGAGTTAACAAGTTTTTGTATTTGAGCTAAGACATTGAAAGATTTATAGATATCACATCCCTTGTTTATACCCTCTTATTTGCCTCTTGCATATGACCTTTTTCCTTCCCTTAATAAGTCAATTGTATACACAAGGACCCTTGGTCCTTTTATTGAACATAGCCTCTCCAGAGTACTAGTTTCCACACAGAAAAAAAAAAATCTGTCAAAGCCCATCTTAGATTGATTAAGTTTTAATGTTATCACTCTCTCAATCATTGATCATGTGTGGTCTTGATGCTAGATATTCAGAATCTGCCAAATGATTTGTTTACAGTGAGAATTAATTCTTGAACAAAAACATCATCGGATTTATATCACATATAATATATCTGAGTAGATAAATGTATATGATAGTAATCAAGGTTATATTTTCTCGAGTTCAGTACATTTAACATGTTCAGAAATGTATTTGTAGAATATGATTGTATTTTGACCTTGGATTCTTTTAGTTGTGAATGATGGATGACTATTACTTAATTTACTTGCACAAAAAGTCATGGATGATGCTGATACCTGGTCGATGGTTTGAATGGCAGATATCTACGGGGCCTGAAGCACGCCAGATAAGTGCTGCTGCAACTCCATCACAGCTAAAGAATTTTGTGTTGTGCCAGCACCTTCAAGAAATTCACACGCGTATCTCAGCCCTGCTCACCGGACTGCTCCCTGAAGCGGCTGAAGTCTTGTCTCCATCTCTTGGTTCCATCTATGGGGTTGCATGTGATTCAGTTACATCCTTGTTTCAGGCCATGCTCGAGCGTCTAGAATCTTGCATCTTGCAAATTCATGACCAGAACTTTGGTGCAATGGGTATGGACGCTGCAATGGATAACAATGCATCCCCTTACATGGAAGAGCTACAAAAGTGTATCCTTCATTTCCGCAGCGAGTTCTTGGCCCGGCTGTTACCTTCCTTTTCAAATGCCACAGCCTCTGCTACGGATACCATATGTACGAAGCTCGTTAGGCATATGGCTTCACGGGTGCTCATGTTCTTCATCAGACATGCGTCTCTCGTAAGGCCTCTTTCCGAATCAGGGAAGTTGAGGATGGCCAGGGACATGGCCGAGTTGGAGTTAGCTGTGGGCCAAAATCTTTTCCCAGTTGAGCAGCTTGGTGCACCATATCGTGCTCTTCGAGCATTCAGACCTGTTATCTTCTTGGAGACATCTCAACTCGAAGCATCTCCAGTACTTCAAGATCTGAGGCCGAGCATCATCCTTCACCATCTTTATTCCCGAGGCCCTGAAGAACTGCAATCACCAATGCAAAGGAACAAGTCCACACCCCACCAGTATTCTCTATGGTTGGATTCACAAGGGGAGGATCAGATATGGAAGGGCATCAAAGCCACTCTCGACGATTATGCTGCGCTGGTCAGAACTCGAGGAGACAAGGAGTTCGGCCCGGTGTACCCTATTATGCTTCGGCTAGGCTCATCAATATCCGAAAATGCTTCGTCTGCACCATAAAATAATGGTAAGCTGTTGACTGTTCCTTGTTTATGGCACCCTTGAAGACCCAAAAAACAGTATAGAGTAAGATTTGTTCAGTGTCCCATAAAACTCTTGTTAACTGAATCTTGTAGATTTTTTCTCTTGTTTCTATACATCTTTCTCTCTTTCGAGCTACAATGAGATATTCGATAGATTTTTTTTTATTTTATTATATTTTTTTGATTCGATCATATATCACATACCTTGTTTGTGGTAGTAAAAGAACAGAATTATGTCTTGGTTTCCTTCTTGTTGCATAATTTTTTATCATCCCTTGTGGATTATGACTTGATGAATAGGGCTAAGTTCTCTGGATATTATCTATATTCCTAATACGGAACATTTTTTTTTCTTTTTAATAAAAAAAAAAAAAAGGAAACTACTTGTGAAACTAATCCAAGTATCCATTATCCAACTACTTGATATGGCACATTGTGGCGGTGGAGAAGGAAGACCCCTAGGCAGCAGGACTCCAGGGGGAGGTGGGCTGCGGAAATGGCCGCTGGGTGTCATAAAAGTAGTCTTGAGGCTGTGCATTCGCCATCATCATCGTCTGATCAGAGACTGAGAGTATGTTCATTTTTACTCACCCACTTTAACTTGTAGCTATTAGTTCAATTGGTGTGTAGAGTGTACAAGACAAGGCAGCCATAGACGGGCATGGTGTTGATGGTTGAGGTGAAGCAATCGCCCTTATCGGGTGCCATTGCCAATTTTCCATGGTCATCAACATCAGAGTACAATAGCGTAGCATCGCTGGCTTGTCGGTATCATTGGCTTGCTTTATAAGCTGGACTAACAGTAACGTTGTTGTCAGTTTAGTTCAATGATACATTTGGGAAACTTTACAGGCAAACATGCGCAAAAATCAGTTGGAGCTTGCGATTCCTTATGTTTTTACCGCTCACACCCTTGATGAGCTAAGGTTTCTCGATCTGAGTATGCACAATGTTACTCTGTGGTAAAACCGTAAAAGAGTGTTTATTCGGACAGTGCAGTCAGTCATCTATGAGACTTGGTTTGAAATTGCGTTTGATATTCAAATCGGAATTGCAAATAGCTTTTCAACCTTTTAGATATTCATCTTCTAACGCAGAAGTTTAAGTCATTATGCAGCTAGTGGCTTCACTGTACACTGTACATATGAGTCTCCTCATGAATATACTTTGTTGGTAGATTAAATGCCAATTGACAACTCGTACACCAGAATCTCGTTCATCGCGAGAAACGATAGCAAATTAGCAACTTAACGCGAGAAAGTAAACAATAAAAGCAAAAGCAAAACTTGGGCCTTATATTTCGTTGCAAAGCCACTACCAAAACTGCAACTGACATTCAATCCCCCCTTTGAATTTGATGTCATCTTTTAGTACTTCCAGGGGGCGACCAATTCGGAGAAGTCGGATTGCTATACACAGATTTTAACTGTTGGGTTATGAGCTTGCTATGAGTCGGAGAGGTTTCGAGCTCAAGATCGTCTGACCACCACTGTTGGAGCTTATGAGCCTCGGGAAACTTGTGGTTTTCGTTGGACAAGACGAACATCTTAGGAGAGACGCTCCCATTCGTGGTAGAAACGATCTCCTGGTGCTCGCTGTGCGGGAAAATGCTCGACTTGTCGCTATAGTGGCAGCAAATGTAGTCGCTGTCGTTTACGTACAAATGAGGCACCCATTTCTTAGGCTCCCGTGATCGACGGAAGGCGGATTTGAATTGCTTCCAGGCAAGAACAGCCTGCTGGCCAACGCCCTTGAGGCCCATGGGAATGGAGAAGGAAGGCGGATTGAACAAATGAGCCTCGACGTAGATCCCGCTCTTGGCCAACGTTCTTCCGACCTGTAAGGCAAACCCGGCTCCCAAAGAGTGGCCCGCAACGCAAAGGTTTTTGGTGCCATACTTGTCGACTGCAGACCTGAGGGCTCCTAGAGCAACGTCGAATCTCACAGAGCCTTTGAGGCTTTCCCATGTGAGGAACCTAAGATCATCCTGCAAGTCTCTACGGAAGGTGGGGCCTCTTAGCATGGTGCCTCTGAGGGCGAGGACAGCCTTGGGGGCGCCACGAGGTTTTGCGAGGATAAAGTCCGACAAGGCTGATGCTCGATCCCATTCGAAGATTGCACCGAAGATGGATCCATCCCTCTCGTCTATCAGGGTCTTCACCAGCTTGTACTTGAACGGCAGCCACCAATTTGGAGCCAATGCGGTGTATATTGTCCGGCTTTCTTGCCTGTCCAGCTCAAGCAGGTATACAGCTTGCACGAAACAAGCCATCACCGTCCTTCTGTAGTTCGTGTCCTTCCTGCACAATTCTGGAGCAAGTTAACAATTTTGAACCAACAACATTAACCATGTCATGTCAATAATTTCATCTTAATCTAAATCAGACCATTTGGATTTCAGGAAGTTTTTCCAATTGGGAAATGACACGTGTCGAGGCCCAGCCACTTGGAACGCCTCCGGATGAGCATACCCTCCCGACCCCGCGCCGGCGAAGCCAGACGCCATCGCCTCATCCATCACCTGTGCGCTCCGTTTCCCCATCTGATGCCAATCAACCTGTCGCCACTCACAACGCAAAAACCTCCGTCTTTCACCGCCCACCTTGCCCCTTTGCAACCGAGTAATGGCGCGGAAGATACCAAAAGCAAATTGCGTCAAATTCCAGTTTTTATCAACCTCTCGGGATTCAGGAACCGGAAGCAATTTGCCTTTTTTTTTTTTTTATAGTGTTTTCTGACTACCTTATTCGGCGGAATCGGGAATTAGGGTTACGGCGATAGAGCGAAATTCGAAACGATTGTTCTTGATCGGATAAAATTTCGATCGAAGACGAAGGCTTTTGCGATGTGGTTTGTGGTCTCTGGCTCGTTGTCAAGGGGGGTTGGTTATGTCAGTTACAGATCTGGAGCCGTGGACAAACGTGAAGCCCTAGCGAAGCTGATTCTTAAAAGGCGACGAGTCCCGCAATGAGAGACGATGATTGCGTTTCAATCAAAAAAAAAGAAGAAGAAGAAATTAGGCAATTTTAGGAACCATAGATGGCTGATTGGTTCCTATTGATCCCCGCCATGGATATACATCTGTCAATCTCCGGAACTCCCTATTTTTTAAGGCAATGCGGATAAGGGTTGAAATGGGTTGGATGATGGATGGATGGAACCATTTTTTAAAAGAAAAAAAATTCATCATAGGTCATACTTAGAAATCGATCATATTTGATATTTTCATAAACCACATCAACGTGGAAATCTTATTAATTGTATAAAAAGTTTATTCATACATTATATCATTATCCTCGTCTTACAAAGTTAGCATTAAAAGTTTAATATCAAATCAAATTAGATTAATTTTAGCCATTTGCTAAACTCGTAGTTAAAAAAAGGAAAAATAATTTGGCTAAATCATGTCTTAACACACTAAATGTTAAGTCGTTAAAATGAGTGAAATTGTTAACATTCTACTAGTGTATGCAAAACAAATAAAATAACTTTTTTTAAAAGATGTGATATGAGGTTAAATAAAAATAACTTTATATTCTTTTAGAATTTTTTTGCACAAAAACAATTAGAGAATAGAGAAGATAGAATTAGAAAAAAATGAAAAATATGTAGTTATGTTAGGCTATATTATTTTATAAAGTAAGATTTTTTTTTAAATAATCGGGTGGGTTAGCGGGTGGTTAAGCGGGTCAGGTAATGGGTCGGGTGATGGGTCGGGTAATGGGTGAAAAACATATCACCCATCACCCGACCCATCACCCATTTCATCCACCCATCACTCATCCATCACCCAGTTTTTTTTCGGGTTTTCACCCGTATAATCGGGTCGGGTAGATCGGGTGAATCGGTCACCCACGGGTGATTTCCAGCCCTAAATGTGGATTGTCTGCTTCAATACATGTATGTATCACTTCCCACTACATTTTTTTTACGGTTCCGCTATATACACCCCAAACCCTGCACGTCGGAATTGACGTTAAAGTGGGTTAATTAATTTTTGAAAAGTGCTAATTAGTGGGAAAGAGTTGCACGTTGAAAAGAACGTGCATTTCAGATGAAAGATTTGCGGTGTATCTAACAACACCCAGTATACATAAAAAGATGCAATACATAGATAGAAACGCATTGAAAAAACGACGAATCTAAACGAAGTTGAACATAACAAGTTGGGGACGTAAACTAAGAGCGAAGCTAAGATCCACTGCGAAATGGCACTACTGGCCAGCAATGCATCAGGAATTCATGTGGAGAGTGAAGAGAAACCGCCAAGGAAGCACCTTCTCGTACACGGAGTTGGCCGTACACATTACCAAGATCCCACCCAGTCCCGACTCCGAATGTTAGAACTCCAACAAAGAAGAAGATCGCATAGACACATCGAAGCGGAGCAAGCACAACACCCGAGCAAAAAACGCACTAAGACTAAAGAGACAGACCGGACACGGAATTTGATCAAGCTCTTCCAGGATTTAATTTGAGCCCTTTCAAGCGGGATTTCAAGCTCTTATATAATTTCTGTGTGTGTATATATGATGTCACAACAATTTTTTTTTTTAACATGTAATATTTCGGGAGGAATAATCTTACCCGAGAGCATCCTTACTGATGAGATCTTGAAGACCTGAATCAAAGTAAATGTCGAGGCCTGTGGCAGAGCGACAAAGGTATCAACCACGATGTCACAACAATCTTTTTTTTAAGGGGAGGGGTGACTTCTTTTTCATTTTTCTCTCTTTTTGTTTCTTCTCTTCTTTCCTTGCCTTGCAAGGAACATCTTTATATATATATGGGACTTTCCGGTGAGTACACCTCTTACCATGAAATGGGGGGACAAATCTAGGCCCTTGGATGAAAGAAAACCAATGGTCTGGATTAATTTTAAAAATTCTTGTTTAAGCGTGTAACTACCTAGTATTCATATTTAACGTTAAATATGAATACTAGGATGTTAACCGCTTAAAGCAGTTAACCAAAAACTATTATTCCCGGATTGTGTTAATATTCTTATTTTATTATGTAATTATTCATATATAATTTATTAAATATTCATATTTAGTGCTCAGTGGTTCCAAGTAAAATATTAGAGATTGAAATCTCCACGCTTAAACGTGTAACCAACTAGTATTCATATTTAACATTAAATATGAATACTAGGTAGTTTTACGGTTAAACGGATTGTTTTTCAAAGTTAATCCTAGCCCTTTATTTTTTTGATCCAAGAGTTGAGATTTGTCCCCCCGTTTCATTGTAAGGGGTGTACTCACTGGAAAGCTATTATATATATATATATATATATATATATATATATATATTTGTAATCCAAATTACCAATTGAGCGTTGAGCCAACGCTAATTGGCTTTGCCCGAGCAAACAATCGGAAGCGATCACGGAGAGAGCGACCTTGAAAGGGAAATCCATCATTGGCCTAGCGTCGATGATGGATGGACCTCGGAAGGACGACTATGTTTGTAACACCCCCTTTTATAACCCGAGGGAATGCCACAGCGCCAGTGATTACTCGGACTTTAATGTCTTCGTAACCACCTTAGGCTTATAGGGACATGCAACCATGCTCCCATAAACAAGATGATAATATTAAATACATAAATAAAATACAATTAAATAGCGGAAGACTTGAAATATAAAAATAATTCTTTATTAACACGTCCTCTCAAATTGAGGATTTAACTTTACAACTTGATAATATTACAGCGGAAGACTTTTAAATAAAATATTTAAACACCTATACAATATATCTATAAAAGTTAAACTTAAAATCCAAACATCAAAAGTAACTTAAATATCTTCTCAACTTCTCCTATCTTCTCTTCTGAGACTCGACCTAGACCTGCGAAAACTGGTCTGGCATCCGGAATGAAGGACACTAGCCATCCAAATATAGGACGGTTAGTTCGCAAGAACTAGCAAATGACGGCTCGAAAACTGGGACAACTTTGGATTCAAGTGACCATGAAACGGTAAGAATTAAATCCAAATGAGGCTTGAATATTTGAAATGGATTGGCTTATTTGTAACCCGGCCCTCCTATGACACGGATAACCCGTAAGGGTTGAACAAGAAAAGATGTATTAGGAATCATATCTCGATTACGGATGGAATATGACATAGCTTGAAACAAATTATGATTACTACCCATGACATTATTGATACGTTTTTATTATAATGTCTAAACTAAGTATTGGTTCAAAAGGTACTCGATGTGGCCCAAAATCGACCCAGAGGGCAGGACTCTTCCGGAGAGTTTTAAACCGCGGGCTGAGACAGTCGATTAAGGGTTGATCTTGTGTCCCCCAATACCTAGTTCAAACCATGTTTGTTACTTGTACATGTACATTATTCTTCACTCACTTACTCACATGATATGCATTTTACATCTTTTATCTTTTTTATCAAGTACTATCGGTCCCACTCTGTCTATAGTGGATAGCGACCTACAACCATTGGTTGTGTAACACCTCGCATGGAAGTGTAGTTTCATGAAACCTTAAGACCGAGGAGTAACGGCCCCGACCTACACTTTACAACATCACTTTCACTTTACTTCACACATTACTTTACCATTTCACATTGCTTTTCGTTGATTGATTGATTATACAATTCTTCACATTACTTTACAATTTTAAATTTTATGATTCACATTGCTTTTGATTGATTTGGATTCAATTTAGTTTCACTCGCAACAAACGATCCTCACATTATTACTACTTATTTACAACATTGATCACAACATAAACAGAATGGGTACATAAAAGAAACATATCCCTTTCTTAACCAATTAGCATGAAAGAACAAAAATAAATCATGCTTTAATAAAACTGTGGGTATCTATGTCATTATTATATATATACGTCGAATAATAACATTACCCAATTATACTTGCCAAATTCAAACTGAACGGTAAATAAATCACACAACCAGGTGAATTGTAATTTATTTTAATTAATTTGGCAAGCATTTCAAGGAACGAAAACAAAAAGACACGAAGGCACCGAAATGAGCGGAAAAGCTCGGAAAGTCACTTGCCTGAATTGAAATCGCAAGTGCATGTTTGAATACTTTTATCTCGAATCGAAATCTTCGTATGGCCGTATGGGTTGACGAGTCTCTGCGAGTTAACGGAATTGGAAAGCGATTTATGCCCACATAAAAGTATGGGTTATAATCTGAAAATTTTAAAAACTGAAAAGAGCATTGTTTGGAAAGAATAGAAAGTATGGGAGGCTTTACGTAATTATGTTTCTTCCTCCTCCCTCCCGTCACAAGTAGACAGCCCCTGTGCAGAAACGCTCGACAACGTCGGACCTTCGGCAGGCTCTCGGTGACAACCTAGGGATCGGCGGCGCAGGCTGACAGCGGCTACATGACCGTGGTGGCGTGGCGAGTCCGTCGGTGGTGACCACTGGCGGCTTTGGTGGTGGTAAGATGGCAGTCGACATCAAAGAAGCGGAGCCCCGGTGTGATGAATCGAAATGGGGTTTTTGAAATCGGGATGTTTTTGTGAAACTTTTGTGAAGGGGATTGTTGCTTAAGGTGTTTAGAACACGATGAACTAGTTTGAGAGCTCGGATATGGAGAGTAATGGTGGTGGTGTGCTTCGAAAGTGATCCCGAAATGGGTATTTATAGGAGGAGGATTTGGGGACGGATTTGATTAAAATAAATCCGAAAATCGATTAGATAATTACTCATAACGCTATCACAACCATCAATTTGATGGGATTCGTCCCGAATAGAGCGGATTTGGATGAACTTCGAATTTGGGGATAAGTTCGTTCAGTTGCGGTTCAATCCCGAATCTCACAATCAGTTGCATAAATCTCCTTAGAAACAGATAGGGAACGTTCTAGAATGAAAACGGTGAGATTCGGGTGAGATTTGTGGAGACAGAATTTCACCTTGGTTTACAGTGAATCGACGCATGCGGGAGGAAGAAGATGGGTCTGGTGAACCCGGTTCACAATTTTCTTTTTTGAATGGGTTTGGTTCACTTGAACCGAAAGAAATAAAAATAGAAACCATTGGTTCAACTCTATTTCTATTTATAAATATATGTATATGTAAATCCGAAATTTCATTTATTTAAATCTTGTACAATTTAAATAATAACATAATATTGAATTTAAATACATTTTATTTTGCATAGCACAATTTTCTAAAACGTTATAGTAAATACTTTTCGCAAATTATAATTACGAATTCTTCCTCATTTTTGAAGAAAGTATATCACTTTGTCTCAAAACAATATAACTTAAAAAACTTATTTATTTACTATATATGCACATAAGATGAAGTATCTTTACACTAGTTATAACACTTTATATATATTCAATTTTTTTAAAAAAATATTTCTAAGTTCACAATAGAATATGTACATTTTATTACCAAAATTTTATTTACTTAAAAAGAAATACCCAAAGGTAATTTGGGGTATTTCATATCTCCCCCCTTAAAAATAAGTTTCGTCCCGAAACTTAGAAAACAAAAAGAAGTAGGGAGAAAAGGAATGAGAATACGGTATTGAGATGTTTTAACATTGTTCACGTAAGATACTAAGATTAACGAGCGCTTAGAATTGAATGCGAATGAATCTCTATAGATAGAGAAGGAATGACATCATTAGCTCTCTTTGCACATTGTCTTCAACTACTGGAACTACCACAATCCACGGATATGAAGCTTAGGAACGATATATTTTGAGTGGTTTAGGGGGATCGAACTTTATATCTATGGAATTAGGAGTAATAACGTACACCGATATATATCTATCTCTTTGCTTAAGAGCAAAACAACTCAATTACATCTAACGTAATTAGTTGTCCACCGAACTCATCATTGCTAAAGTCCGAGAGTTATTTCTCTTACAATTACCTCTTACCTTAGGGTTAACCACACACGACGGAGTTGTTTTACACCCACATTTTTTTTCCTCTTTCTTCTTCTTTTCCTTTTTTTTTCTCTCTCTCCCTCTCTCTCTCTTTTTTTTTTTCCATGTACGACGATATGTTACACATTAGCGCAAGTTGTCAACTCTTATCACACAATGAACATGGTATGTCATACTACCATTGACTTTCTTCTCAACCCCACTTGGCTTCCTTTTCCAGGTTACCAAATGGTCCGCGGTGGTTTCAAAGGCAGCCACTATAGGCAGAACTGATATCCTATTCAAGTGTAACGAGTGCTCCGTATGAAACGGGTTCTCCTTGGATCTCTTTCGCGTTCGTTGAATAACACGTTGTCCGGTGTCTTGTCTTCCTCCCGACAGCGAGCGTGATATCGAATTTTTTTATTATTATTATATAGTTTGATTGTATTGTACTTTTGTACTATCTCAGACGTTGACCAATGAGAGTTCGGATACATGACCGTGGTGGCGTGGCGAGTCCGTCGGTGGTGACCACTGGCGGCTTTGGTGGTGGTAAGATGGCAGTCGACATCAAAGAAGCGGAGCCCCGGTGTGATGAATCGAAATGGGGTTTTTGAAATCGGGATGTTTTTGTGAAACTTTTGTGAAGGGGATTGTTGCTTAAGGTGTTTAGAACACGATGAACTAGTTTGAGAGCTCGGATATGGAGAGTAATGGTGGTGGTGTGCTTCGAAAGTGATCCCGAAATGGGTATTTATAGGAGGAGGATTTGGGGACGGATTTGATTAAAATAAATCCGAAAATCGATTAGATAATTACTCATAACGCTATCACAACCATCAATTTGATGGGATTCGTCCCGAATAGAGCGGATTTGGATGAACTTCGAATTTGGGGATAAGTTCGTTCAGTTGCGGTTCAATCCCGAATCTCACAATCAGTTGCATAAATCTCCTTAGAAACAGATAGGGAACGTTCTAGAATGAAAACGGTGAGATTCGGGTGAGATTTGTGGAGACAGAATTTCACCTTGGTTTACAGTGAATCGACGCATGCGGGAGGAAGAAGATGGGTCTGGTGAACCCGGTTCACAATTTTCTTTTTTGAATGGGTTTGGTTCACTTGAACCGAAAGAAATAAAAATAGAAACCATTGGTTCAACTCTATTTCTATTTATAAATATATGTATATGTAAATCTGAAATTTCATTTATTTAAATCTTGTACAATTTAAATAATAACATAATATTGAATTTAAATACATTTTATTTTGCATAACACAATTTTCTAAAACGTTATAGTAAATACTTTTCGCAAATTATAATTACGAATTCTTCCTCATTTTTGAAGAAAGTATATCACTTTGTCTCAAAACAATATAACTTAAAAAACTTATTTATTTACTATATATGCACATAAGATGAAGTATCTTTACACTAGTTATAACACTTTATATATATTCAATTTTAAAAAAAAAATATTTCTAAGTTCACAATAGAATATGTACATTTTATTACCAAAATTTTATTTACTTAAAAAGAAATACCCAAAGGTAATTTGGGGTATTTCAATGTTGTCGTCAAGAGGATGGAGGAAGGTGGATGGTTTTGATGTGGGTGGGAGTAGACCGAGCCGATAGGGTGGTTGATGTGATGATATTGTTATGGTTCAGTGATATGGTGGTGATATCGATGACGGATGGTAGGCCATGGGTTGATGGGGGCCTTTCAAATTGGGGTTGTGTTGGTGGACAAGGGTGGTGGGGTAGTGTTTTTTGGGAGATATTTGTGTGCCACCCACTCTCTAGGAAATCTAGGGAAAGGAGCTCCACTTTAATATAAAAAATCATTTACAGGGTAAAGATTTAAAATTCAACATGCCATAATTTATTGAGGGATTTTGCTGAAATGGACATTTAAGCATATTTAGTTATCTAGATAGGCCCATTAAATGTTTTATTAGGATGTTTAGACCTTCTTAATTGTTTTTTCACTTTCCCGACTTTTCCTCGGTTCCTCCATCCTCTCTCATCTCACTCGTTCTCAGGTGCTCTCTCCTTCTTCCTCTTCGTTCTCCCATCTCGATTCTTCGATCTCTCCATCAATCACAGCCGTTTTGTCTTTCCATCCTCCTATTACCGTCGGCGGTGGCTTGGTCCCTCTCCTCCGACCGATTTTTTGATATTTTCCCCCAAATTTGCGTCCAATGGCTTCGTCTCCATGTATGTGATCCTTTTTCCCAGCTCGTTCTCATCCTTTTTTCTAGTTAGATTTGTTGATTTGATGTTGTTGTGCATCATAATCCTTGTTTAATTTTGTGTATTTCGAACATTTGTGTTGTTTTACTGTATCTAGGGTTTATATGATTTTAAGCTCCTGTTGTGTTTTATGTGTGGTTGATGCCATTAATTTAGTGTGATTCCACTTGGTGTTTGAGGTGTAGTTATCTGTTATTTTTGTTTTTTCCCCATTTTTGGTTCATATATGTTTATATTTTGTCAGTTTTCTCTGTTCAGTGGGGATGTATCTACTTGTGTGTTGTGAAATTGGTTCCATGTTAGTGTTGGTTTGGTATTAATATTGGTGATTGTTTAGGTTGTGAACTATGGTGTCCCTTTATTGTCTGGTTATTGTGTTTGATTCCAGCAATAAGTTATGTGAACTATGTGGCTACCTTCCTGTATTTTTTGTAGTCTTATGTGGGTGCAGTTGTTGTCATATTTTGGATGTTGATGCCAGTTTGTGTTTATTCAGTTCATTTTGTCTACATTCTTTGCCCCTTTGTGCTTGGTTATTGTCTTTGATTCCAGTTACAAGTTAGGTGAACCATGTGTTACATTCTTGCTTTCTTTAGTGTTTTGTGTTTGTAGTTGTTGTCATCTTTTGGACTTTGATTCCAGTTTGTGTTTATTAAGTTTCTCTTGGTGACAATCTTTGTCCCTTTGTGTCTTTTTTTTTCTTTTTTTGGTCGTTGATTCCGATTATAATTGAGGTGAAATCTGTGTCACATTGTTTGTTTTGGAAGGGGTTTGTCTTTGATTCCAGTTTGTTTTTGGAAGTGATTGTCAAGGATGACTTACCTTGCCCGGTTCGTTGTTTGTTTGTTCGCTTTCATTTTTTCTTTTTGTTTTTTTTTTCTTGTTCTATAGTTTGTGTCATATGTTGTTTTTGTCCTTATGTTTTAATTTTTTTATTTTATTTTGTGTGTGTTTGTTGGTATTATGTAGGTGTTTGAATATATTCGTGATGACATGGCTACATTTGTTGGGAAGTATAACAGATACTATCGTGCTGATATTGTTTCTGTCATCCAAAGGGAATTGAGCGTTGCTGATTGGTCCTCTACTTTTCTCCGGTGCATCATTTGGTTCGCTGACAAGTTGGCATTTGCCCAACAACTTGTCAATTATTTCATGGTTCATGAGTTAAAAACCTCTAAAACTAGGGAAATGTGGTTCAAACTTAAATCTTCCTATCCTGTTCGTTTTTCCATGTCTGAATTTGCTGCTGTAACGGGTCTTAAATGTGCATCTGACCATATTGTTGTTGTCCCTGCTACAAGCACTAGGTCTGTGTTAGGGGTGGATAATATAATGTATGATGATTTGATTGATATGTTCTGTAGAACACCCAAGAATTCACCTAAGAAACTGCTTATTGCCTATGTTTTGATCATTGATGGCATTTTGTTGCCTCATCGTACTAGGTTTGTTAGGAACCAGATTGTGGCTCTTGCATCTGATATGACTAAGTTCAATGATTATCCTTGGGGTAGGTTAGTTTATGTGGAGACTATCTCCTCATTGATGAAGGTTAATCGTGCATCTCGAACTAAATCCTCTAAGCCTCACAAGAAAAGGGTTAAGAAGAGTGGTGACAAGGGTTCTAAGAAGACTGCGAAGGCAAGGAGTGGGTTTAATCTGCTAGGCTTTCCACTTGCTCTTCAGGTTCTATTTCTTTTCTAATTTTTGTGTGTTTTTGTGTGGGTGTGTGTGTTTTTGTGTGTGTGTTTTAGTGCGTGTGTTTTATGTTGTTTTATTTTTTTTTCATCACAGGTTTGGATCTTGGAAGCTTTTCCCAATATTCCACCTATGGTTCATTGCAATGTTGTCATTGATGACATAGATCATTCCTTTGTGAAATGGAGTCTAGCCTCTACTAAGGTTGTCACTGCTCGGCATATTCAGCTTGAGTTTTTTTAAGACTTCCATGGTAATTTCTCTGTGTTTTTTTGTTTTTGTATATTCCTTAATCAATTTTATCTTATTTATATATATGTGTTACAATTGTGTTTTTAATTGTAGGACACGATATATCCTACATAAGGTGAATACTTGGATTCTCCATCGATGGCTTTCCCTAATGAAATTCATGATGCAACTGTCGCTGCCTATCAAGCTTGGTTGTCCCATCTAGCTTCTTTGAGGTTAACTGTTGTGACCGATGCATCCACCAATGATGCTAATCTCCAGATTGTGTCATCTCCCGGGCTCATGGATCAAGTTGTCCCATCTACGAATATGGGAGTTGTTGCTTTGTCGCCTTGATCTATTTCTGAAAGGACTCGGTCTAAAGCTGCCTCGCCTCATTTGTCTCTTCCGTTGGCGGGTCCTTGTAAGAAGAGGAAGTCTGGTGTGTCTCCTTCTTTTGTTTCTGATCCCCCACACAAGAAGCGTGTTGTTGGTGACAATTCTTCGATTCCTGTGTCTGGACCTGTGATTTCTGTTCACCCTGTTTTTCCCCCAAAAGTCTCTAGTATCAGTGGAAAATTTAGCCTCAAGAATGCTATTGCTGCCAGTAAGGGGAAGGGGAAGGTTAGTGAACCTGATTGTCCGCCCTTCACTGATAAACAACCTGATTGTCTGCCTGTGAATGAGAAACAAGGTGAAGGTTTTTCTAATGTTGTAGGTAAGGATGTAGTTGGTGGTAAGGGTCTGTCTGTTGACAATGATGGCATCAACTCTGCTGGGACTGATTGTCTCACAACTATTGAACAACATTTGGCGTTGATTGCTGGTGCTGTCTTACGTATTGAAGAAGCTAGATGTAGGAGCATTAAATCAGTTGTCAGTCGGTTGTACTCCAAGGTTGCTTCCATCCAATCAGATGTTGATTCTCTCAAAACTAAGTTTGATTCCTTCCAATCTAAAGTTGCTGTAGATTCAAATAATGAAACTCCTTTAGATGGGTCTTCACCGGTATTGCCTGCTTTTGTCAAGTCACCCAATGTGTATTCTGGCCTTCACTTGGATGAACTTATTGGGATTAGAGACCTTTGTTCCCACTAATCTGAATACAAACCTCTGTTTGATAAACTTATCCCTACTTCACAGATGACACCTTCGGACGTCCCCTTGAGCCAGCCTTTGCCCACTCTACCTTCTGATGTTCTAGTGACTTTGCCTTCTGCTGTTCCAGTGAGTCCACCTTCTCCTTCAATTAAGAAACCTTCCAAGGTTCTGGTTGTAGGTGTCCCACTTAGGAAGTCAACCCGTGTGGGGAAGGTTGCTACTGTGTTGGAAACTCCCTTCACTCGAGCAGGTAAGAAGAAGCGCTCAATGCCTAGGAGGCCGAAATATTCATATTATGAATATGATAATCGGAAATGCTTTTATGATATGATATATTCTGACGAGTAAGTTCTACACTTGTTGTGTGTTTTTACATACGTTATCTTTGTGTTACTATTCCATTCATTGTTTTTACTGTTTTTTCCTTTATCTTTTTATATATATATGTTTTACCATATGCTTTTATTTAGATTTTCCATATTGTATTGCAGGGATATTTGTCCTCAAATTGCGGGCAATGAGGGTATGCAAAATGATAATGCTAAATATGGGAGATGCCATATTTAGCACAAAACAAATCAAACTGAAGTTGATCAAACTCTCTACCATGATCACTTCGAATTGACACTATGAGCTCGTTCTTTAAAGCTTGCAACTCCTTACAAAGTTTTGAAAATTCAAACAAGGCCTCTGATTTTTCTTTTAAAAAAGCAACCCAACTATATCTCGAAAAATAATCAACAACAACAAGCATGTACTTTTTACCATTGGGAGATTTGACTCGCATAGGACCACATAAATCCATATGTAAAAGTTCAAGGGGTCTAGAAGTACTTACAACCTTTTTGGGTTTGAAAGAGATACGTGTTTGTTTACCTCGTGTGCATGCTTTGCACATATCAATATCTTTGAAGTCCATCTCAGGTAGTCCTCTTACAAGCCCTTTGGACACAAGCTTTTGTAGTGTACTAGTTTTATTACCCGCGATCTTCATCGTTTTTTTATATGACTTTTATTATTAATGTACAAATTTTATAAGATCATAAAAATTATATAAAAATTCTTTTATGACATTTTAACTCTCTATATATAATTTAATCAATTTTGTTAGTGATATTTTATAAAATAAATTTATTATTTAATGATAAATGGAGATTTTTTTTTTCGTAAATCAATGTATCAAGTTTTAGCTTGATTTTTTCTATATCAAGCTAAATTTATCATATTGAGTTTAGTTTAGACAATCCTATCCATCCGATCTAAATTCAATGTTTCAATAGTTAATATTACCTCCATTTTATAATAGGTGGACTTAAAATAATAATTTTTTTTAATTTTAACTTATTAAAAAGCGTATTAGAAAATAAAATAAAAAACAGAACGGTGGGTGGGAGTATTTAAATTACATTTACTTATTTATCAAATATCTTTAAGGTTAAAAATTTATAGAATTATTAGATTTATTATTTTTTTTTATCAAAATGTAACTAATTGAGATATGATAAAATAAGATATGAGGTTTGATATTTATATTAAAAATTAATATAACATTTTTTTAATAGAGATAAATTAACAGAACTTCATCTAGTGGTTATTTTCTTTTTTTCTTATATATCTAAAACACAATTTTTAACCACATTGAATTAATTATTCAATTGTAAATACTACACAATATAATAGTACTTTTAGAATTAGTAAAAAAAAGGCCTAAATTCAAAACAACTTGATAATATTTTTTTTTTAAATCGGCTTAAAATCAAATAAAAGTTTTTTGTAATCCGATATCTCTCACGGAGTATAACATAGGTTAGATCAGAATAATTAACATATGCTATAAAAATATGAAATAATTTGGTGAAATATCCATTTTCATGTAAGTCTTTTGTTAAATATTCATCCTAATCTCCTTTTTGCTTGATGTCCAAAAATTTTCTATAATACCCAAAGTGCCCCATTTTAATTTAATCCCTGCCTATTGACCTGATTTGGGAAAAATAGATCTCAGTTCCTCCATGGACTTCCGCCTTCCGTCACCGTCCTTATTCTCCTCCATCCCATATCTGAAGTAGCCATAATCACACCTCCTCCGTCTCTCGCTTTGTCGCCCCTCGGATCTGCGAAGTCCCATCGCCGCCCAACGACCTTCGTTATCACCAAGGGATGGGAGCGTCGCCGCCTACATCTCCGATTTCGCCTTAAAAGACCTTGAATCGCTGCTCGTTGGAGCGTGAGGTCACCGTCGTTGGGGCCGGAGGATTGCTCGAGTGACTGCGATTCTTCCTCTTCCGTGGTTGATGACAACGGTGATGGGGGGGCGAATATGGCCGCTCGTTCGAGCCCAATCGCTGCTCGTTTGCGCTCGATTCGCCGGTCTCCGTTCTCCTCCTCAATCCGGAACTCGTCAATGTCAAATATGTGCAGTTCTACTTGGATCCATCCCCTCTTGGTTAAAATCTGCGCGGTTCTACGCATATCCATCTCCTCTTTGTTCAGATCTGTGCGGTTCTAATCGGATTCTTCCTTTTTTTGGAGAGTTGCTGGAGCATTCGAGAAAGAGAGGGAAAGGCAAGAATAAATCAGACCAGAAATTGCTCCCTGTCTGCAAAGAGGCCGGAGATAGCAGCTTCAATTCGCCTATTCCGGCGGATGAGTTGCCGGAGAGTGTTGATTTTGCGAGCGAATTGTTTATCGACTGTAGTGGTTCTCATGGCCGTCGCAGGATCAGATTAGAGTGGTTCTCATGGGCGGTTTAGATTAATTTCCGGAGAGAGTTGATTATCGACTGCAGGTTCAGATTAATTTGCGTTCTTGTAATTTATCCTGATTTTAGTGGTCTGTGTGGCCGTCTTTGTGAGGGTTGCTTGCTGTCATGAAAAGCGGCTTGGAAGTGCTACTTCGAAGTGTCGGTCTGCAACTTGGAAGTGTTGTGTGCCTTGGATTGGATGTGTTTGCTGTCAAGAATTCATTTTGCTGTCATATTAGTTCGGATGAAATTTAGTAGGCTGGTGAGAGTATAGAACAACGTGGAGTGTGCGGAATTGGGCCTAATTATTTTTTGTGAGAATATATTTGGATGGGCAGTGTTATGGGCTATCAAAGTGGACTGCCCCACCTCAATCTATTTGGTGACCAGTGACCACGGTGGTGAAGCTTGGCCTCTTTAATTTTGACATATATTTCTATTTGGCATATATGTTAAAATTAATCAGGTCCTATTGCCTTACTCTTGGTTTTACTAAATGGATTGGGGTGGATGTGGGTGGTGGTGACAGTGATAGGGGTGGTGGTGACAACGATATGAATGGTGGTGACAGCGATAAGAGTGGTGACATCGATAGGGCGGTGACATCGATAGAGGTGGTGACAGTAACAAGGGTGGTGACATCAATATGGGTGGTGGTGACATCGATAGGAGTGGTGGTGACAGCGATACGAGTGGTGACAACGATAGGGCGGTGACAGCGATAGAGGAGGTGATAGCAATAAGGGCGGTGACAGCGATAGGGGTGGTGATGACAGCGATAGAGGTGGTGATGACAGCGATTGGAGTGGTGGTGACAACGATAGGGTGACAGTGATAGAGGTGGTGACAGCAATAAGGGTGGTGACAACAATATGGGTGTTGGTGACAGTGATAGGGGTGGTGGTGAGATCGATAGGGGGTGGTGACAACAATAGGAGTGGTGGTGACAGCGTTATGAGTGGTGGTGACAGCGATACGGTTGGTGACAGCGATAGGGCGGTGACATCGATAGAGGTGGTGACAGCAATAAGGGTGGTGACAGCGATAGAGTGGTGGTGACATTGATAGGGGTGGTGGTGACAGCGATAGGGCGGTGACATAGATAGAGGTGGTGATAGCAATAAGGGTGGTGACAGCGATAGGGTGGTGGTGACATTGATAGGGGTGGTGGTGACAGTGATAGGGGTGGTGGTGACAGCGATAAGAGTGGTGACAGCGTTAGAGGCGGTGACAGCAATAAGGGTGGTGATAACAATATGTGTAGTGGTGACAGTGATAGGGGTGGTGGTGAAAGCGATCAGTGATAGGGGTGGTGGTGACATCGATAGAAGTGGTGGTGACAGCGATAGGAGTGGTGACAGCGATAGGGCGGTGACAACGATAGAGGTGGTGACAGCAATAAGGATGGTGACATCAATATGGGTGGTGGTGAAAGTAATAGGAGTGGTGGCGACAACGATAGTAGTGGTGGTGACAGCGATACGAGGGGTGACAGCGATAGGGCGGTGACATCGATAGAGGTGGTGACAAGAATAAGGGTGGTGACAACAATATGGGTGGTGGTGACTGTGATAGAGGTGGTGGTGAATGTGATAGAGGTGGTGGTGACAACGATAGGAGTGGTGGTGACAGCGATACGAGTGGTGACAGCGATAGAGCGGTGACAGCGATAGAGGTGGTGACAACAATAAGGGTGGTGACAACAATATGGGTGGTGGTGACAGTGATAGAGGTGGTGGTGACAGCGATAGAGGTGGTGGTGAAAGCGATAGGAGTGGTGACATCGATAAGGAGGTGACAACGATAGAGGTGGTGGCCGCAATAAGGGTGGTGACAGCGATATGGGTGGTGGTGACAGTGATAGGGCCGTGACACTAATCTCGTAAAAAAAAAAATTTCACCCAAAAATGTGTTTATCATCATACATGTGTCACCAAAGTTGTGTCACCAAAGACATTGACTGGTGTCACCACCTTTATGTCACCAAATTCGTAAAAAAATCAAAAAATAAAAACGTGTCACCAATTTTTTTTTTGTCACCAAAGTTGTTTCACCAATTCATTGACTTTGACCGGTCAATAGTCAAAATAAAAAGGGGAAGAAAAGAAGGGAATGGGAAGGAGGGGTAAAAATATAATATTAGGACATTTTGCAAAAGGGGAAATAAAAGTGGACATTTTGCAAAAGACCTTGTAAAAAATGGACACTTAGCAAAAAAATCCTAAAAATATTACTTTCAAAACCTACATTTTTAATGGCATTTTTTGTGTTATCTAAATAAAATTTACAAAGTTATTGTTTGCCTCCTTATTAAAGCAAAAACTTTCGTTCTTTCGAAAAATAATGATTGGCATCGGGTACCCATAGTCCCATAAGTTATTCGAGTTAATTAAAGAGACGGAGTAGTTAAATTTTTTTTTTTATAAAGATAATTATTTATATTTAAAAATATGAAGATCAAGATAAAATCATTTAAAAGGGAAAAGAAGCCCGGGATTTTTTATTTATTCAAGTATAAGGATAAAAATGTTATCAACATATAACCAACTAAGATACAATAATATTTTATTATTTAAATTAATTTTCATTGTTAATGAAGATGGACCATATTAAATGATATGACTAAAAGATATGATTTCATTAATCGACGGGGCTAAAATAAGTATACCGGAATTTATCAAAATGTAACTAATCAAGATATGATAAAAAAACAATTATTTAAATTAGTTGTGATTGTTACTAACGATGAGTTAAATGATGTGGCTAAAAGATATGAAATTATTAATTGATGTGGCTTGAATTGATTGGACATTTATTAATTGACGTGTCAAAAAACCCCGACCAGAATGCACAAGAAAAAGACACGTAAGCAAATTGCACCAGAACCCGCCACATAGGATTTCCACGCCTCTGTTTTAGTATTATATATTGATGTGGGCTTACATGACCGAGTCTCTTGTACCAGAGCTTTGGATCGTCCGTCAAAGCCTTTAGACAGGTTAAGCTTCCTTGTGCCACTTGCTCAGCATTCACAGCATAGATGTTGTTATAGCGATAGGCAGTTAGAACTATTTCATCTGTATCTTCGCTGCGCACTAAACATCTTTTCTTGTTAAATCCAACATCATTACCACTATCACATAGTTGAGAAACACTAAGCAAATTATATTTCAAACCATTAACAAGATAAACATTTTTAATGCTATGGTTAGGATCACTCCCAACACTACCAATACCAATGATGTCACACTTTCCTTTGTCACCAAGAGTGATTGTTCCAGTGGATTGCTTCTTTAGATCATGGAAGAGAGACCTCTTCCCACTCATATGTCTAGAGCATCCACTATCAATAATCCATTTTTGCTCTTTCACCTTGGTGATCTCCTGCAAGACAAACATCAACCTTTGTGGCTAGACCAATAAGCAAATTTAGATCCATTATTGGGATAAACCATATTTGGTAAGATAGTGCCTTTGGGGGCCAAAACTTGCGTTATCCGTTCTTTTCTTAAGTGAACAGGAAATGTATTGCGAATGATATGTGGATCATTTCTTCTATAGGGGCAGGTATCTTTTACATGTACCTTTCTCGCACAGTGGTGACATATAGGAGAGGTTCTGCTTCCTTTTGCCTTTACAAAAGTGATAATGTGCTGCTTCTTTAAAAACTTTGGATTGTAACCAATACCACTTTTGTTTAGAGAGCTTTGTTGCTCACCCAACATCCTATCAAGAGTTCCTTTGGATTTGATAAAACTTATGAGGGCTGTCTGTTGGTCTTGAATCTTCTTATTCAGGGAGATCTTCTCGTTCTCTAAGTCATGATGTTCATTTCTTAGAGAGGAGAGATCTTACTTGAGTTCAGATTTCTCTGAGTCAAGAGTTTTGACTTTAATGTCAAGACCTGAATAAGAAGTTTCAAGACTTTTGACCCTCATAGACAGATCCTCAATAGTTCTTTCCTGGTCCACAGTTTTCTTAATAAAGGTGTTGGTTTGGGCAATAAGTTTCTCTTCATTGGAAATCATATTAGAAAGGAATTCCGATAGTACCTCTTTTGGACATGCCATAAGCTCTCTTACTTTTACCTCAAGTTGCTCATCTTGGGATTCGTCTCCTGAGGCCATGAGACAGACATTGGCCTTCTCATTATTGGAGTCTGTGTCAGAATCGCTCCAAGTTGCCACCATGGCTTTCCTTTTCCATCTATCACCTTTCTTGAACTGGCTCTTCGTCTTTTCAGGGCAGTCTTTCACAAGATGATCTGTTTCACCACATTCAAAACAGGACAAAGGTTTAGTCTTCTTGTCATATTTGTTGTATTGAGACTTACCTCGAATTTTAGAAGACTCTGATCTATCTTTGTTGTTGAATTGCTTCTTCATTTTGAGGATTCGAGAAAGACCCCTTGTAATAAGAGCAAAGGGATCGTCCTCATCTTCCGAATCAGACACATCTTTGGGCTCATCCTTCTTAGACTTGAGTGCTAAGTTCTTAGTGCTTGTTGGAAGTTCTCCATCGTCTTCATTGAGAATCATCTCATGTGTGATCAGCTTCCCAAGCAAATCATCAAGGGGTAGAGTAGTGAGATTCTGGGCTTCTTCTATGGCTGTCACTTTCGGACCCCATTTGTCTTTTGGGAGGCACCTCAATATCTTCCTCACTTTCTCAACATTCTCAAAGGTCTTGCCGAGAACCATGTGAACATAACCTTAATAGACTCATCTGGCTTCATTTTGAAGAGTTCATACTTTCGAAGGAAAATGCTGATCTTGGTATCCTTCATGATACGTTTGGAATCCCCGATCCTTCGCCTGTGGGCTCAAGATCAAGAACCCCAAACTGTTGATAGCCCGATCTTGCAATTATTCTTGCTATATTCTCGATGTTTACAATCAATTACAATAAAGACTTGAAACTATTGTGAAAGAAAAGAAAAAAAACAAGTAATTAAAATTAAAGCCACACCAAACAAAGCCAAACAACCACGGAAAGACAAGTAACTGCGACGGCGCTGGAATGGCTGCGGGGCGGCCAAGGGAGCCGCGGGGCGGCCCGAACAGTGGCGACGGTTCTGGCCAGACTCAGCGACAGTTTCTCAGGATAGGTTTGTGTTTGGACGTGTGTATGATGTAGGTGTTTGGGATCTTTGTGAATTGAATAACCAAAAACATAAGCTTGATTGCAAAGGCTTTGGATTGGGAGATTGAAGAACCTTTTTAATCCTAAAAAGGGTTCCTCAATATAATTTCTAATCTAATTTTATTGAATGAAATATATGAGTTTAAATAGACAATAGACCAATTCTATCTTTTGCAAAAGATAGAGTTTTGGTAACTAAAGATAAATCAAATAATTTAAAGATATGTAAATCTTTTCTAAGATAAGTAAAACTAACTAAGGATAGAAAATTAACAACTTGGTGGAAAAGGAATTACCTAGATGAGATATTTTCTCTCCACCTTATTATTTTCTAATTGCATAAAATAAATATATCTAATTAATTAAAATTCGAAAGTAACTAAATAAATATGTTGAAATTCGTCCAAACGGTGACAACTGTAAAGATGATGAATTTCGGCCATTCTCGAGGTCGATTATGGAGAAACCTTCAACAACAAAGATGTAGATCTTTTCATCCTCGTTCCAACAAGGTGTGGTATGACCTCATCCGATAAATATGGACTCCGAACGACCCATTTTACTAAGACGTCGATATGATGTCAACCCATTAAGAACGAACTCAAACTTGAACATTAGATCACCTTTCTCCTTTGAACCTTGTTCCATAGTGGAGCCTTCTTCCTCCTTTTGAGGATGACACTCTTGGCCATCAATATCCCTCGAATCGGTCTTGAGAGCTCGCCTGGATCAAGATCATTGTTTGACCCACAAAAGACCATCTTGATCCACATCATTCTCCCCTTCTTAGCTTCGATTCGTCATCGAATCGAGTCGTTGATGATCAAAGGGGAAGGAGCAACCACCAAAAAGGAACTTTCTTGACAATCAACTTGATACGTTTGGAATCCCCGATCCTTCAGCTGTGGGCTCAAGATCAAGAACCCCAAACTGTTGATAGCCCGATCTTGCAATTATTCTTGCTATATTCTCGATGTTTACAATCAATTACAATAAAGACTTGAAACGTACTATTGTGAAAGAAAAGAAAAACACAAGTAATTAAAACTAAAGCCACACCAAACAAAGCCAAACAACCACGGAAAGACAAGTAACTGCGACGACGCTGGAATGGCCGCGGGGCGGCCAAGGGAGCCATGGGGGCAGCCCGGACAGTGGCGACGGTTCTGGCCAGAGTGAGCATAAGGAACGACGGCTAGAGAAAGAGGTACAACTTCTAGCCGAGATTCAAGCACATTTTGCCGCCTTGGATGCACAACGTCAAGCGAAGTTCGAGGAGGAAGAGGCACGACGTCAAGCCAACCTAGATGCCGAAATAATGGCTATATGCAAAGAGGTCATGGAGGAATTAATGGCCAAGTTCAAGAAGGGCGTGAAGGAGCCTTCTGTTGAAATCGTTGCCACGGATTCAGCACAGCGCACTGAACTTGTTTCGCAGATTCCCGTTGACTCCAACATCGGAATTGAGTCAACTCAGTTTTGTTGCGAAGCTGACTCGACGTGCTTTCCAACGGTGGATCACACGCTGCCAGACTTCTCCGATAAAACCTCCGAATCTACGCTGCAAGTGGACTGCAGTGTTGCGCCTGATGTGGTAGTTGCTTCTGACGACAACGATGAGAACGTTGGGGACACTTCTCTTGAGTTAGCTATTGTAGCTCTTGAGAATGTTCCTAATGTTGAGACTTCTGAAGTTCATAGGGGTAGTGAGCCTAATGATATTGTTTCTCTTGATTGCTCAATGTTCCCTATGATAGGTGTTGTTTTTGAGGTTCCTTTTGCCTCAAATTCTGCTGGCGCCATCTCAAGTTGATGCTCAGAGAAGTTACTTTATGAATGCTGCTCCTTCCCCAATGCTCTTCAATGACTCGATTCGAGGACGAATCGAAGCTAAGAAGGGGAGAATGATGCAGATCAAGATGGCCTTTTGTGGGTCAAACAATGATCTTGATCCAGGCGAGCTCTCAAGAACGATTCGAGGGTCATTGATGGCAAAGAAGGCCTTCCTCAAGAGAAAGAAGAAGGCACCACCATGGATTAAGGAAAAGATATTATTTAATTATTATTATTATTATTTTTAGTTATTTCCATATTTAGTAACTCCTATCTAGTAAGAGCTATTTATGAAATGCCTTATTTTTAGAAATACTTAGTTAGATGAATAACTGTGGAAAAGGAAAGTTTATCTCTTCTAGATATTTTCCTTGACCACTAAGTAGGAATATTTATCTAGAATTTATTTATTAGTATTATTAGGATTTAGTATTTATTTATCTAAGCCAAAACTAGGGTTGTGCATGATTCGGCCCAAACCGAATTTTTGGGCCGAACCAACACAAACCGAACCTAACCTAACCAAACCGATGTTTTTCGGTTCGGCTTTCGGTTCGAGAATTCTCAATTTTTCGGTTTCGGTTCGGTTTGTGCTCGGTTTGTGTTCGGTTTCTGTTAAACCGATTTTTTTTATATTTTATATTTTTTTTATCAAAGGCTTATAATTTTATTAATTTCATAAAACTTATAAATATATAATCCATATAAAACTTAATTTTTTTTAATGTTTTATCACATAAAAATATAAAATTATGTCTACAACCTTTGATAAAATTATGTTTGTTCAAACAGTAGTTTAAAATCCATATAAAACTTGTTATTACTGTATTTGATTATTTGCAACTTAGCAAGTATGCAACTAAGCAACTATTTGAAAGTTTTCCATATTTTCCACCCATATGGATATGGATTGTGGTTGACATTTGACAAGTTGTTTGTTATGCAACTATGAATTCGGTTCAATTAGGCTAAAGCCGAACCGAACACAAACCGAACCAGTAAATAACCGAACCGAACCTAATACTTTCGGTTCGGCTTTCGGTTTGGAAATTTGAGATTTTCGGTTCGGTTCGGTTTGGTCCGGTTCGGTTCGGTTTTAGACCGATGCACACCCCTAGCCAAAACTCTATCTTTTGCACAAGATATATTTAAACCCTTGTATTTTCATTGAATTAATTAGATTGGAAAATTATATTGTGGAACCTTAATAGGATTTTAAGGTTTCTACAATTCCTCCAATCTAAAAGTTTTCAACCTCTTTTGATCTTGTTACAATCGGCACTCACCCCACACACCAAATCATTCAACCGGCAATTACAAACACAACACAAACCCGGATTTCCTGTCGCTGGAATTCCCAGAATTCGTCGCAGAAACAGGGAATCCGACGCTACTGCAGAACCAGCAACCGTCGCTGCTGCGGGCGCAGCATCCGTCGCCGCCACTGTGGTCATCGCTGCACACTTCCAGATTCCGTCGATGTTTCCTTTGTTGTCCTTTACTTAGTTTTATTTACTTGTTTTTCTTTTATTTCGCAATATTTCCAAGTCTTTATTGTAATTAATTGTAAACATTGATATTAGCAAGAATATTGCAAGATCGGGCCATCAACAGTTTGGTGTTTTTTTATTCTGAGCCCACAGGCGAAGGAACGGGGATTCCAAACGTATCACTTCACTTCACTTGACTGGTTCCTTCGTAGGTGACAACCATCTTGTCCCAAATCTCTTTAGCTGACCTACAAGATGAAATATGGTTAAACTCATCAGTGCTAAGACCACAGTATAGTAAGTTAATAGCCTTGTAGTTCTTGGAGACGAATTCAAGATCCGCTTGAATGAATTCAGCCTCCGTCTTCGCGTGGTGGTCTACTAGTAGACCTCCCTTGTGCAAATCCTCCGCTTGCTTCACCAGACATGATCAAAACTCACAAGATTGTTAGATAAAAAAAAACTGTAAGTAAGGCTTTGATATCAATTGATGGTTCGATAATGTACAACAAAATAATATAAAGATACTCTAGAAGGGGGGTTGAATAGATTATGCCAACTTTTCGTTGATAATCTCAAGACTTTTGAAAAACTTGCAAAACCCTTTGAGATTGGACTTAATTCTTTCCTCTGGAAAACCTGAATCACAGAAGAGTTATACAATTCGAAACAAGTGCGGAAATATGGTAAAGCAATAAGTAAAGGACGCAATGAATTGTTGACGAGGTTCGGCACGAACTTGGCCTACTTCCCCGCCTAAGGTTCTTCCACAACCCTAGGATTCAACCGGCTTTATTGATTCACAAGACTTAGGATCCTAATAGCTCACCAAGAAGCCTCTCTCCTATACAATTGCAATCTAGTCAACTCACGTTTCCTTGGAGTCCTAGACCAATCTAGAAGAGCCCCACCTCTCTCAGCTATATAGTACAATCCTCTTACACTTAGTGAATCAATCGTCTAGTGTTCACTTCCTGAGTTACAAACCCTCGAGTATAACACTCTCTCGAAATATATCCTATAAGCTCACTGTGTAACTCTCAAATGCTTTGAAACAAAAGATACGACTCTTAACAACTAGCAGAGAGCACACGAAGAAGACAGATTGACTTGAAGGCTTGAGTGCGAATGAATGCTTGTGTTCAACTATTGTGTTTTTGTCTTCTCTTCATCTCCTTCTTATATTAAATCAAATCGGTGCCTCTTTCAAAGAAGAATCTCTCTTCAACGGCTAAAACAGATCATGGATATCTTCATAATCTTCTATTTGGGGAAACTCGGAAGCCATGATCTCCGATTTGATTCTTCTCGACTTCAAGCTTAAGGAAGGAGATTTCATTCGAAAATCTTGCTGCATTTGTTAGTGCATAATATATAATAATATCTGGAAATATATTTAATAATAATAACATATAATAAGAACCGGAAATAATATGCACATAATACAGGTTTTGTGTTTCATCAACACGGTTGTAGCTTCAAGACCTTTGACACAAGCTATGTGTCAAAGCCTTTGAAACCTTTTCCGATTTTCATCAAGGGAGTGGAGTTATCAAGTACAATTTTCAAAGCTCTACCATTCAAGTTTGAGAACATCTGCCTTTAACGGAAGGATTTTCGTAACATCGTCAAACAATCCTGGTGAGCTACTTTCCCAGGCTCTTCTATGTTCCAACTTATCTTCAAACAAAAAATTATGAAGAAAAAGCAAAGGAATGGAATAAACACACATTTGGAAACATATTTCGTCAATTGAAAGAGGTGGAGAATGAATTACTTAAAATTCAATCAGTAGAATCAATAAATAACGCACATAGAACCAACAGTAAAGAACACCACCTTCTTAGAAAAAAGGAAAAACTCCTATTTCATAAAACGTTTTGGAATCAGAGAGCCAAAACAAAGCATCTCAAGCTCTTAGACCCTAACACATCGTATTTCCATCGTGTTGCTTATGGGTGAAGACATAGGAAACAAATATGCAACATAGCTACTGATGAAGGAACACTAATCGTTGGAGAGGAAAATGTCAGAAAAGAAATTAAAAATGACTTTGAAAAAAGGTTTAAAAAGGAGACTATCGACGATAAACTGCTAAATGAAATGCTTAACCTAATCCATCCCTCTATTACCATAGAGGAAACTGAATTTCTAATTCGCCATCCTTCTAATAATGAAATAAAATCTGCAGTGTTTAGTTTGGGTAACAATAAATCTCCAGGTCCTGATGGAAGCACAACCGAATTCTATAAAAAAAAGTTATGGGGATATTGTTGGAGTATCTATCACTAGAGTTGTTAAAGGTTTTTTCCATTCTGGAAAAATTCTGAAACAAATATATCACACGTTCATTTCACTACTACCGAAGCGAGACAACCCTTCTAACATGAGTCATTACCGTCCAATCAGTTTATGTTCAACACTATATAAAATCATATTAAAAAATTTGACTGAAAGAATAAAAAAAATTATCGGCAAACTAATTCACCATTTACAGAGTGCGTTTTTGTCAGACATGGCTATTCAAGATAATGTTCTGATAGCCCACGTAATCTTCCACTCCTTCAGGTCTCGTACAGGCCGTGAGGGTTGGTTGGCGATAAAACTAGATATGGAGAAAGCGTACGATAGAGTTGATCGGAATTTTACAAAAAAGGTTTTAGAAAATTTTGGGTTCTACCATACTTTCATCACTTGGGTGAGGGAATACGTAACAATTGTTTCTTTTTCATTGTTAGTAAACAATGGCCCCACTGATATGTTCCTTCCCTCTTATGGTCTTAGCCAAAGGGATCCACTATCCCCCTTTTTTTTTTATCGTATGAGCAGAAGTCCTAGCTCGAAAACTATTAGCGGAAACAAATTCGGATCACAGTCCAATTGGTTTTTCCTTCGGAAGAAACGGGCCCTCGGGTTCCTTTCCTATCCTTTGTTGATGGCATCATTATTTTCACAAGAGGCAGTATTGACGCGGGACAGAAAGTTAGATCAATAATTGATACATACTGTAAAGTCTCTAAATAAAAAGTTAATTATCATAAATTGAGCTTCCAAGCTACAAAAGGTATTTCAAACTCAAGCATATGTGAGCTTAGTAGTTATTTGAATATTACAAACGAAAACTCGTTGGAAAAATATCTCGGCTGCCCAATTATTAATGGTAGAGTAAACAAACATACTTTTGAAGACATCATCTGTAAATCTAAAGAACAACTAAGCAAATGGCGTGCCAATTCTTTATCACAACAAGGACGTGCAACCCTAATCAATACAAACCTATCAGCTAAACCGCTATATACAATGCAAAACTTTCTATTACCCGCTTCGATACATAAAGAACTAGATCAGATTAATAGGACGTTCTTCTGGAATAAAGATCTTCAACACCAGCCACTGATTAGCTGGGATAGGATTTGCAGATCAAAGAAGTGTGGGGGATTAGGGCTCAGGAAGTCAAAAGAGATGAATGAAGCCCTTCAAATGAAACTACTATGGAGAATATTGGCTGAACTAGATAATGTCTGGGTTAATCTGATTAAACACAAGTATTTATGCGCTGCTAACATCCTTCAATATAAGAGGAGTGGTGTCTCCTCTTGGCAATGGGCCAAGCTGACAACTCTCATTGATAAATTCAAATCGGGACTTATTTGCTAAGTAGGAAATGGGAAATCTATCAAATTCTGGGCAGATAATTGGATCATAACCTTGTCTTTGCAGTCTAGGGAAAATTGCCCCCAAATTGGAAACATGGAGGAAACCGTTAGTGATTACATTATGGATGGTAGATGGTGGATGGAAAAAATAAACAATGTGCTACTTGATGACATTGTCAATGAAATATTGGACATTCCCCTCCCCGTCTCTACTTTTGAGGATCAACTATATTGGTGGCCTGATAGAGCGGGTTGGTTCACCACTTCGAGTGCATACAAACTAATTACATCTCACTCCTCTCTGAACTTAGACAATAACGCATGGATATGGAATTTGGATCTTCCACCTAAGGTAAAAAAAATTATGTGGAAGATTTGCCAGGATGGTCTTCCAATGGCCTCTAGGCTGGCCAATCGTGGGGCCTCTATCCCGTCCACATGTAGCTTGTGTAATTGTGCGACCGAAGATGATGTTCACCTCTTGTTAGAATGCCACTATACTTCGTATTCCTTCTCACATAAGCTCAACAATATCCAGAATGATAAATCCTTCTCGACATATAACTAGACCTGAGCATGGGACGGGCCGGGTGGGCTTGGACCGGGCCTCTGTCATTTTCATAGCCCATTGTACCGGGCCGGGCTTGGGCCTACTACCTTGCCCAAGCCCGCCCTTGTTGGCTGGCCGGGCCGCCCGCCGGGCCTAACGGGCTTTTTTTTAAAGAAAGAATTTGGGACGGAGAAACCTTACCCGATAGCATAACTGGTTATGTAACTAAATTTTCCGTTTAGCTAATATCTAAGAAGCAAAATCAATTAAAGACATAATACATATAAATCTATATATACTTTTTTTACCTATAAACCTAAACACTTTAATATATACCTAAGACATAGTACACTGTTTAATACTATATATACTTTTTTTTACATAAGACATATACACTGTTTAATATACCTAAACACTGTTTAATATATATATTAATATACTGTATACATATACACACTAGTGTATTATATATATAAATATAAAGTGTAATATATATATATTTTGTATTACAATAAAAACATATCATTATATATATGTATAATTATATGTATAATATTAAAATATTAAATGTATATCGGGCCGGGCCTACCGGCCCGCTTGGGCCTCATACTCTGTCCAAGCCCAGCCCAGTGGGCCTACCGGACCGGGCATGTCGACCCGCTTGGGCCAATTGTTCTACCCAAGCCCACCTTTTTCCCCGGACGGGTTGGACGGGCCGGGCGGGTTAGCCCAGATCTGCTCAGGTCTACATATAACACCTATCATTTCTTTTATTGGGAAGTCCCTTAATTCTACGGCTAAGGTGGAGCTTGCCTTCGCTTGGTGGTCGGTTTGGTACATTAGGAACCAACACGTGTTTAGTCAGGTCATATCCCAAGTCGAGATACTTCATTACGTATTATTAAAACTCATAGGGATAATTGGAGTAAAACATCTCGTTTGGAGGGTAGTCTAGATGTGGACTTCCTCTTACACACCAAAACGCCAATCACCCAAAGAAGAAAAATAAGTATGGTAAGGCTACATGGCGTAAACCCCCGATGGGAACTCTCAAGCTTAATTTTGATGGGTCCACATTTACAAACAATGACGGCACGGATGGTGCCATATTTCGGGATTGGGAAGGACTTCTAATAAAAATATGTTATAAAAAAACTCGGTAACAAAGCCCCCTAAAAGCGGAAGCTCTTGCTCTAAAACTGGGAATCCAACACGCTCTGCCACTTCGTATCGACAAAATCCACATTGAGGGAGATTCGAGTATAATCATAAATCACTTGAACCAAAAATCTAAATGTACTTTGGCAATTGAACTAATCATGTCAGATATTAAACTTCTTTGATCGACTTTGAAAGAAGTTTCCTTCTTTCATGTTCCCCGTTTAGGCAATAGAGTAGCTGATAAGGTTGCACACATTTGCCACTCTATCTGGGGTGTCGATATTCACAATGATTTATATCTTTTAGACCTCGTCCGAAAGGATGCCATTGGGTAGAGCTCGCTCGCTCGCCTGAATTCTTTCCTTATCAAAAAAAAAATTACAAATTTTTATAATTGAAATAGACTCATTTAACTATTTACCCATAATGAATTATTATGTTTGCACAACATGAAGTTATATTTGCACAAGATAATGTTATATGTGCACAACATCAAATTATATTTGCATAATAGAAAGTGCTGACAGGAAAAAAAAATGATGACGCGAAAAAATTGAACATGTTAAGGGGGGCACAACGGGGGCACAAGGTAGAAGGGGCACACACATGGGGCAAGGGAGGCACATGTGGTTGACATTTTTGTTAAATTAAATTAGACCTATTTACTTATAAATTAGGACCATTAGCAATTTACTCACAAAAATTGAACATGTTAAGAGAATTTTACACCTTAAGCAAAATTTTACATCGTATGGCAATAATTTATAAATTTTACATCGTATGGCAACAACGACTATCATTGTATGGCAATAATTCATTATGCTATACAAATATTTTAAAAAATTCTTCTAATTTTCATTTCTTCTAAGAAAAATTTACTATCTATCATATTTAAACAATAATTTATAAGTTTTTTTTGCCACACTTTTAAGTCCTATCCATTTATTTTATCTATTTAAAAATGACATGTTTTAGAAAAATTATAATTTTCTTTCAATATTTTTCAAAAAAGTATTCATCATGACACATATGCATATAAAGAAAAATATTATTTTGTGAATTTTTGTAATAAAGTATCATATTTATATTATAATTTATGGTGTTTTTAATAAATTTTTGTAAAAAAAAATCTGCATTATTAATATATAATGAGAAAAAATAAATTATGAATAAAAAAATTTCGCGCCCTCTCTAGAAAATCATGCCACCATTGATTATAAAAACCCAAAAAATCCAAAAATAAAAATAAAAATGTGTCTTACACTCTTACCGATTGACTTTAAACTCGGCTTATAATCGAAATGAGTCAAGCTAAAACCAGGTTTTAATAAGTCAGCCCCTTTTTTAATTCAGGCAAGTCAAAACTTGACTTTCGACAACGCGTGGTTGGTTATTGACTTGCATTCTATGCAACACTTAGGCCTCCATTTGGAAAAGGCTACACATACACTTGGTGTATGTATACACCAATTTTTTTTTTTTGAAAATTTATTTTTTTAGGGTTCATCATTTAACATTTAGGGTATCATTAGTGGTTATTGAAATTTTTAGGTTTTATTCTTTATAATATGGGTATAATAGAGTTTCAAAGAAAAATTTTAGGGTTAATTTTTACAATTTTAAAACTAGTGGATAAATTTTACAAAATTTTACACATAGAAAAAAGATACACCAACATACACCAGGTGTATATGTATCATCCTCCCCTCCATTTATTAATCGGTATCGTTGAATCACACCCGAGGTGGTCCTCTGAGGTCGTTGAAAAATCAACGAAAAATACACGTTTGGTTAAAGTTTATGGTAACGGTTTAATCAGTGGATTCCATTAGGTTACGATCATGTTTATTCCGTCAAGTAGTCCTAATTCGTTTAATAGCTTATTTGCAAGCTTGAATTGAATCCAACCCTTGTAACGAATTTGGTTGACAACTTGTTTGAAAGCTCAGAACAAGCACAAATGCACGAGACTCTTGCAGAAATTTCCCTATGGACGGCCTAGCTGCTATGGTGGTTTGGGGTTCATCCTCGCAGTTCGTGAGAAACACTGACAAATTAAGCATCACACACCTCTCTTGAGAGATCAAGTTCGAATGATGCTGCGACAAAAGAACAGCAGGACCAATAGGCTCACAATTACTGTTCAAGGAAATGGGAGCGTAACGACAAGCTTTCCTTTAGATCCAAGACACAACAAGAACACCAAGAGCCGTGGGGATATGAAGGAAAAGTTACCGCTGCCTTTTACAAGTTACACCTGTGCTTCCAAGCAGTTAAACTTGTAACCAAAGGCGTTACTCCATGTTCCTTCTCCTGTAATGTTTGCTTGTCGTTTCTGACAGCACGGAATAGGTCATGTTGCCTGTTTCCAACTTTTAAGGTAACATGGCCTGATGGTTTTTCTCATCGACGAAACTAACTCGTGCTTGTTTCATGCCAACAAATGGTAAGATCAGAATCAATCAAGATATGTGCAATTCAGACTTTCAACAGCACAGCAGAATCCCCCCCGTCTATAAGAAACAAACATAAATGGTGATGAACAAGTGCGTTGTCACCTGAGGAAGTAGACAACCTGCAGCCTCATTTCCTGATGAAACAAATTAGATCAAAGAAAATCCCAAAACTGAAGTAATTGCCTTCTTGCAGTCTAGGCATACAACTAGTAAAAAGAAAACAAACAAACATTAACCGGACCCATGCCTGGCAATCACTTTACTGTGTCCGGGGCCCTGGGCCATCCTCCATTGTCCTGAATCACACATCAATTGTTCTTAGCCAATCTATGATCAATCATTTTACCTTATTTTTGACAATTTCGGACGAATTGCACAAAGATGAAAACAATCATATCCACCGTCCATCACTGATGGCTAGCTAAGCCTATAACTCAGACAGACAGAGAGATGTATCATTCCAAATCATCAACCTGATCAATGGACGATCAACAAACAGAAAATGCTCCGATCAAAATAACCCAAGACCCCCAAAAAATAAAAAAATAAAAAAACAAACAAACCTGAAATGGAGTCGGTCTATCTTTCTGCACATGGAAATAAATGTAACATTTAAAACGAGGAGCGCGCCATCCAGTCCCGGGGCCAATTTGCCTCAAATGGAATGGCAGAGAAAGCAATGCCATATATAGCATCAGGTTAACTTAATGTAAAAGGGGACAATGATTCACCATAAGGGGCGGATCATCAATTGCTCCAAACTTCCCTCTTTAGATACAATGCATCCCCCACAACATGTGCACAGAAATGGCAAAAACAAAGGGCAGGACCATGAAATGGAAGATATAATGCCTACACTGTTATGCTAACTAGTAACAAGTACCAAACTCCATCATCTAATCCAATTGCCATTAGAGGGATCAATCATTAGCTGATGCACAGTTACAATATTTATATACGAAAGCAAAGAAGTGATATCATCTCAATTCAATGGCTAATAGCGGGATCCATCATGAGGTGATCAATTCAAACCCATGACAAGTTAGAACAGAGCAATAGCTAAGGCGAAAGCAGGATCATCGAGTAATAATTACGCGAAACCAAATTGGAAATGAAAAAGTAGCATTACCAATTCAATCACACAAGAACATGAAGTACCAAAAAGTGAATGATGATTTATCAAGAAGCTTGGAATGAGACAGAGAATGGCTAGAAAGATGGAAAAAATAACTTTCCCATTATCTCATTGAATTACTCTTTCAGTTTAGCCCTCACCAGTAATCATCATTATCACAAGAAGAACCCTGGACGGATCCGATCCAATTGGATATGGCATTTGATTGATCCAAAAGAAAAAAGAAAACCCTAAAAAAAGTAACAATGAAAAGGTAAAGGAAAAATAATGGCAGCTATCCCTTGTGGCCTATCTTGAATCTCCTCCTTCCTTCCTAAACACATCATCATCATCCTGTCTAGTTTGTTCAATTTCCCCCCAAAAAATTACAGAAAGCAAATAGGGAAGGGAAAAATCAAGATCGAAATTAAAGAGTAGAAAAGAGAAACATAAGAAAAGAAAGATTTTGTTGTTTTGTTCTCAGGAAAGTTGGCGGGGTGGAGGAGGTAAGAGCTGATGAGTCTGATTCTGAACCTGATGATCTGCGGGGCGGGCAGTGTTCTGGACGATGAAGGGGTGGTTGATCAGCTGTGCGGCATTCCAACGCCTCTCCGGCTCCCTCTGCAAGCAACGAGATATGAAATCCCTAAACTCCCTTGATGCCGTCGGCGGCGCCTCTGGCGGCGGCGCGAGGCAAATCGCGCACATCAGGCTGGCCCAATCGCCCTGCCTGCTGACGGAGAAGGGGAATCTCCCCAAGTAGAACTCCAAGATGCTCACTCCTAGACTCCAGATATCACCAGCGTAGCCATCGTACCTCCCATGGTTGAGATCTGTGTTGATTCTCTCGGGGCTCATGTACGCGATCGTCCCGACTGAAGAATTGCAAGGATCCATGGTCTGAGAGAGGATTCGGGAGACACCAAAATCAGCGATTTTTACATGTTTCTGGCAGTTGATCAGGAGATTGGAAGGCTTGATGTCGCGGTGGACGATCCTCCGGCGGTGGAGGTAGAGAAGGCCGGAGAGGACCTGGCGTGCGAGCTCCGCTAGGGCTGGTTCGAAAGGGATGTGCTTGCCTTCCAGAGAACCGCCGTCCATGAACTCCAGGAGCACCTGGATCTCGCCGTTGTGGTCGAACATGTCGAGGCACTTGACGATGTTAGGGTTATCAGCACTGCGGAGGATCTCGATCTCCCTCCGGATCTGGCGACGAACGGCCTCCTCGTGGTTCCCATAGATCACCTTGAGTGCGTAGATCCTGCCGGATGTCTTGTGGAGTACCTTGTAGACGGTGCCGCCGGCGCCGGAGCCGACGCGGTTGACTCTCTCGAGATCCGAGAAGCTGAGAGAGTGTTGCTGGTTCGGCTGGACGGCGGCGTTGGAGGCGGAGGGGACGGAAGGGGCGGAAGACGGTGGGAGAGGCAGTGGCACAGCGAGGGAGAGGTCGCGCTGAGGGAGAGGCAGCGTGAGGTCGGGGCGGCGGCGCTGGCGTTGGAATCCGCCGCTACGGCTGCCTCCCGCGGCGGGTGGAGGGGGCTGAATCGGATTCATGTCTCGTCCGAGAGTTGACTCAGCGCGTCTAGATTATATACTACCTCCGTTCCACAATACATGTCCTTTTAATTTTCAGCACGTTTTTTAAGGAACGAAAAGCTCTATAAAATATTATTTTTTTAATTAATTTTTTAATATAATTTGATACTTGTTACTAACAAGTATCAAATTATATAAAAAAATTAATTAAAAAAATAATATTTTATAGAGTTTTCCGCTCCTTAAAAAACGTGCTGAAAACCAAAAGACCATGTATTATGGAACGGAGGGAGTAATAGGCTTCCGTAGCTGGAGGAAGGGAAATTGGCGATGGATGTTGGACGATCCAATCAGCCGGTGCTTTAAATGGCGATGGGACTGTCGTTTGATTTCTTCAACGGAGAAAATCAAAAGGGACAAAAGGAAGGAAAGAAAGAATCAAAGATCAAAACCAGCGACGCAATTCAGAAGAGGTGGAAGGAGAAGAAGTCGTGGCCTCTAGAAAGGAAGGATCAGAGAAGGTTCTAGGAAGTTGGCAATGGCGGACGGAAGGGAATGGAAGGGGAACATTGGGGTGGGGGGGGGGGGGGGGGGGAGAGAGAGAGAGAGGTTGCTATCAGGGAGGTGAGAATCGAGATTTAAAGGGGAGGGTGGGAGAAAGGGGGCACGCGCGGGTGAGGAGAGTGGGGGGAACGCTCCGAATCGGGAGCACTGAACTTGCTCCTGTCACTGAACAGTGAACAAACAACAAACAAAGGGAGAGGGAAAAAATGTGAAGGGAGTAAATGCACGTGACAATCAGATGGAGAGAGTAGACATGGGGGGTATCTCGTGGATTTTTTATGGGAGCCAGAAAGAATTAAAGGAATTCTACTGTTTAAATTTTAGGGTAAACTGAGAAAACCACCTCTTAAATAGAAATTATAGAATGTATACATTGCTCAAAATCATCTTTTAAATTTAATATTGCATAAAACCATCCTTAATACGGAGTATATCTTTTGTTTGTCAAATATCACCCCGTCTCTATGTGTCATTAGAGTTTCGTTAATATCTATGAAAAAACCAAAATTATCACTGTACATATTGTTTTCTTATCACCACTCACTCTTCGTCTATCCTTCTATACATATGTACGGTCCTATACTAGGCCCCCTTCAATTCATACCTAAATCTCTCCACAACTCCTATGCGAGCTCCCCTTCAATATCGTCTCTCTATCTGATAAGGGTATTTTGACAATTTACCGATTTTTCCCTCCAAAACTTAACGAAATCACATATAGGGTAGTCTTTGGTAAACAAAAAGTATATAAATGGTGGCTTTCTGCAATATTGATTTTAAGGGATGGTTTTGAGCAATATTCTCTATTTAAGGGGTGGTTTTCTTCGGTTTATCCTAAATTTTAAACACAAAAGATAATCATAAGGGCTATAGAGAGGATGTGAAAATGATTATTGACAAGATATTAATTAATATGCAAATTGCACTTTAATTATCTTCATCCTAAAAATAATTACATATGGGTCTGAGGGTGCATTAGAGTTTTAGGGTTTTCAACATCCTAGTCTTATTATCTGCGTTTTCGTGGTTTTTAAATAAATTTTGTTTCACCATAAAACATTGAATTATATAGGGCGAAATTTATGTGAAGAATTTAATTTAATTTAACTTTGTTAAATGATTATAAAAGTTTATAAAAACTTCATAAACTCTACAAAAAATACATATTGTATATTAAACATACATGTTTGATTAAAATACTAAGGTGCACAAGATTAATAAAAATTATATTATCTCTCATTACTCCATCTGATTAAGAATGTAAGATGTTTGACTTGTTTACATATGTATTTAAGGAGATAAAAACAATATAAAATATTAATGTTTTTTAAAAAATGATTAATTATTAATAATAAATATTAAATTTGTTTGAAGAAAATAGAAATTTAATATTTTATATAATGTTTTAACTCCTCAAAGGACATGTTAGTAAAAAGTCTTATATTTTATATCGAAGGGAGTACTATATAGTATATACCCTAAATAAAATAAATGACAACATTATTTTGAGTTTGTTTTAGTGGTAACATTTTTATCTCAATTTTTTCTATAATAAATCTAATAAAAGATCTTTTAAAAAATACTAAATAAAAATAATTGAGATAATCATGTTAATTATTTTGATTTTCGGATTAGTGGTAACTCTATTGTTTCAGTTATTTATTATAAATATGATTAAATATCTTTAAAAATATTAAATAAAAATATTTTCCCAAATTGATATTCTTCCATTCAAAAATGCTAAACCTAGATTTAGCCTAATGATCTACTTATTTTATTTAGATGTCATCCTATATCACTATTTGTTAACATTAATTAATGACTAATTAATTATTTTAATATAAATATTCAACTTCATATCTTAAATAGTTACAAAATCTATCATCTTTATCTTTAGTTATTTTATCTTAGTCATCAAGATTGATTATATTAGTGAATTTTTTTTTCTAAATATTCACTAAAAATTAAAAAATTACAAAAATATTCACACTTTTAAACTATTTACGAAAATATTCATTTTTGTCAGATCGGATAGAAAAACGCGGTCTGAGACCGCGTTTTATTCGGTATGTAAAAAATCTGAAATTGGTGAAAGTGGGTAAAAAAAAAAGTTAACAAAGAGACGCGGTCTCAGACCGCGTCTTTTGTTTTTTGTTTTTTTTTTTAATGAAAAATTGAAACGGGAAAGTGGGAGAGAGAGGGACTGCCGGAGGTAGGCGGAGGAGGGAGGGAGGGAGAGGAAAGGACCGGAGGTAGGCGAAGGAGAGAGGAAGGGGCGGAGGGAGAGAGAGGAAAGGGTCGGAGGAGAGAGGAAGGGGCGGAGGGAGAGAGAGGAAAGGGCCAGAGGAGAGAGGAAGGGACGGAGGAGAGAGGAGGCCGAGCGCGCGAGTGAGGGCACTGGGAGGAGGAAGACGGAGATCGGTCGAGCGAGTGAGGGCCCTGGGAGGAGGAAGACGGAGATCTGAGGGAGAGAGGGGCTCGTCTGCGTCGATTCGGATCCGGGCGCCGCTCGTCTGCGCCGATCGGATCCAGGGGCCGCCCGTCTGCGCAAATCGGATCCAGGCGCCGCCATCGTCAAAGGCTTGCTGCCAGGTTCCGTCCCTTCCTCTCTCCTCCGGCCCTCACCCTTGTTGCCAAGCGCCGCCGTCGTCAGAGGGGCTCGTCTGCGCCGCTCCTCCTCCTCCCAGTGCCCTCACCCGCTCGGCCTCCTCTCTCCTCCGGCCCCTTCATCTCTCTCCCTCCGCCTACCTTCGGCCCTTTCCTCTCCCTCCATCCGCCCCTCCCCCGGCCCTTTCCTCTCCCTCCCTTCGCCCCTCCCTCTCTCCTCCGCCTCCCTCCGACAGTCCGCCCCTTCCGTCTCTCCCACTTTCCCGTTCCAATTTTTCATAGGAAAAAAAATAAAAAAACAAGAGACGCGGTCTCAGACCGCGTCTCTTTGTTAACCTTTTTTTACCCCTTTTCACTAATTTTAGATTTTTTACCTTTCGAATAAAACGCGGTCTCATACCGCGTTTTTCTGTCTGATCTGACAAAAATGAATATTTTCTTAAATAGTTTTAAAATGTGAATATTTTTGTAATTTTTTATTTTTAGTGAATATTTAGAAAAAAAATTCTATATTAGTTGTGAATTATATCTAATGATAAATTTTCATTTTTGAATAATATTTAATAAAAATATGTTCAAATCCATAAATTAATTGGCTACAGATCCTATTATTTTTATCCATATCTTTAAAATTAAAATTAAATCCATTGAATTATTTAATATATACCATCTGTATATATCACGTAATTTTTCTATACCTATCTCATACCCATTATGCCATTCATATAATTTTATATCATTAATTATACTATTTGATAAGCTCACTTCGTCAAACACGAGCTAAATTAACTTATGATAAAATTAAAAAAAAGTTCAATTATTTATCCACTCATCGATTTCTGCTATCTAACTCATCATATTAAAAAAAAAAAGTTAAATCGGCTATTATTATAAGTGTCCCACGGGTTGGGCTTTGTTAGCAAATGTCCAATATTTTTCCATAATTCCAGTTTTGCCCTTGCCTACTACTCTCACGCGTGATGGTGGATTCTCCTTTCCTTCTTAAGTTGAGCGGTTTCTCTCCAACGTCTCTTTGCTCTCTGACCGGCGATCGTTTCTTCCCAATAGTTCGTCTCCGCCTTGCTCTCCGTCGTGCTTTTCGACTTGCTCTCCACCTTACTCTTCGACTTGCTCTCCTATTCGATTTTTCATTTTTCTGCTCTTCATTTCGTATATCTTGTTATCTTCTTCGAATGGCTTCGTCAGGTACTTTTTTTTACTATACGACTTCAATGTTCTTGTAAGCAACCTCGCCTGCTGTTTCCTTTGTTTTGTGGAGATCTATGTTAGGATTCCAGATCTTCCATGGATGATTGAGAAGTTGAGGTGAGGAGATTGAACGAGAGATTAGAGAGAGCGAGGGATAGAAGAAGATGGAACTGAATTGATTCAACGATGCCCCGTACAATACACTTTGTAGGTATTTATAACCCCAAGCCCAACTTTCTACTAATTACACCTATTAACTCTATTATACTAATTCCTAACATTACTCCCCTCTTTATAAAGCATTGTCCTCAATGCTTATACAATGTAAATGCAATATAGTGTAAAAGTATATAGGAGTCAAAATGAAAACAAAAATACATGCAAATGCAATACAATATTGCTACTGTTGTCACTCCCGAAGTGTGTATCCAAAATTGAAAGGAGTACCATCTTCAACCTTATTTATTTCAACCTTGCAACATGCCTTCACTATGACAACAACCAATCCTCTTATGACATCCCCATTCCACCTTAAAAACATGTCAAAGAGATCCCCTCAAACTTGAATTACAATAGTAGAAAGGTCCTATTCCACTTGACAAAAGGTATGTCACTATCCACTAAGAGAGTAACTTGCAAAAGCGTGCAATTATGCACAATTTTAGACTGCAGCAACACCTATGTTGAAGCTTTCCAATACCCAAAACCTCCCATGATAGCAACCTCTTTCTACATCAGTCAGCAGCTCACATTGCCCCAAGAACAACCCATTTGGGTGATCATACATCAGGCAAAGCATCAAGGTAAGAATTAACTACGTACAAATGACCAACCATGGATTCATTGGGGTCAATAATGAAACTAGATCCTCTTCTAGGAAGAGAAATTTCATCTCCATCAAATGGTAATGACATCAAACCATTAGCTATGAGCTTGAAATACATTCCTCCTGGATAAAAAATTAGAATGCCCAATGACACTTCCTGACATCCCAATTTAGTACACAAGCAGACATACTTTTGACCCATTTCATTGTTTCTACCCATTTCCAACCTAAGCATCAGGAGCTTCTTCCCTCTAATGGTTGCCCTGGCTATCCGTCATCTATAAAAGGGCATCAGTTTTGGTTGCCCTTGTTTGATCTTCAGACTGAATAGAGGAGTGTCAACCATTCTGTTGTAATCCAGTGGATCGGACAAGGCTTTCTTGCCTACATAGGTACAAGGGACCTTGGTGATTCTTGTTAAGAATCTTTTACCTCTATCATAAGGCCTAGTGAGTGCATTGTGCTCCAGTTCAATACCAAGATTCACACTTCTCACCCTAAAACTAACAAGATTTGAGGGTCATTCATCAACTCTTAAACCAGCAAGCACATGAAACACCCTTTTTAGGTATTTTGACAAACACCTTGTGTGCACTAAGGGTTCTCAAATACTCAAACGAATCTGTTCTAGTATTAGCCAACCTAATTTCCATCAATTGGATCAAGAGCACCACCAATTCCGCTAATCCATTGACTGTACCATCACATTTCATAACCTGACATGGATTGGGTGTTACCTGTATCGGATGCTCTTCTGTATTGGCTTCTTTCTCTGAGTTGGAGGATTCCATCAACTCACTAGCCTTTGAATTTTCCTTCAATCGACTCTCGATTTTCAGCAAAGACTTGCTTACTTGTTTCACATCTGCAATCGGGCCTTCTTTGTGCTTCTCGTCTGTCATCGTCGCTTCGATTCCTGGCGCACTTGAGTCGTCGTTCAAATCGTCGAATGGGTTTGTAATTTCTTCAGTATTTCCTAGCTCTGTTGCATACTCACCAACGCCGACCAATTCTCCACCTAAGTTACCAGTAGTACTGCCCAAAGGCATCTCGACCTTCCATCGGACACTTCTAGGTGACTCTTGAATGATTGGGCTGTCGTCGACTTCAACTTTTTTGGTTTCTTGGGTCGGAACTTTAGTTTTTCTCGATCGATCGAGAACTTGGAATCCTTGAAACAGTTCCAATTCGCACAAAAAATCGTATATGCATCTTCCATTGTACCAATTGAGTGCCCCAATTGCCGAATCTTTATCCTGGAAGCAAACCCTTGGATGAAACTCTTCTCCAGATCTGAAATTTTCCACTGTTTCTATGTTGCCACAGGTAGAGAACACCTCCAACAACACTTCTATCGAAATTTCATAGAGCTTAAACTTGCTCTTGATAAGGATGGAGAGTTCTTCCCGCTCCCTGAGAAACTGGAACTTTTGCTGACGGGATGTAGCCATTACTCGACGAATCCGTTTGTGCGTCTCTGGTCGAAGAACCAAAAGGCTCTGATACCACTTTGTTAGGATCCAAGTTCTTCCATGGATGATTGAGAGGTTGAGGTGAGAAGATTGAACGAGAGATTAGAGAGAGCAAGAGATAGAAGAAGATGAAGCTGAATTGATTCAACGATGGCCCGTACAATACACTTTGTAGGTATTTATAACCTCAAGCCCAACTTTCTACTAATTACACCTATTAACCTTATTATACTAATTCCTAACAATCTACTTGCATTTCCGGCTGTTTATGCCTATTTTGGTTCATTTTTCGTTATTTTAGCCCTTTTCTCCCGTTTTAGGGTTTGTTTTTTAGTTTAGTTGTTGTCTAATGGCTATCAATTTGTACTATGATTTATGTCCCTTGTTCTGATTTCGTTTCCATTTCTGCATGTGTGGCATTTGTTATTTCTCTTTGTTTTTTATGGTTGGTTACAGTCTGGTGACAAGGTTACAATTTATTACTTGTTTGGTGACAGGGTTGCAGTTTATTACTTGTTTTGATGGTTGGTAACAGTCTTGTGACATGGTTACAGTTTATTAATTATTTTGTGACAGGGTTACATTTTATTACTTGTTTTGATGTGGTTGGTTACAGCCTGGTGACAGGGTTACAACTGATTCATGGTTACAGTTTGTTACTTGTTTGGTGACAGGGTTCCATATGACATTCTCCTTGTTGTGTGTTTGCAGTGTTTGGTGTGGTGACAGTATTAATTTATGTGGTTGTTCAATTTGTTGTTTGCTGGTTTTTTGTGACAGTGTCTTCTATGTTGTAACACCTACTGTTTACACTATTTATATGCTATTTAGGTAAAGGAATTGTTGTCCATCAAGAAATTCCTAATGTGGATCCACCATCTATTATTCAACTTGCTTCCTTCAAGTTTGTTGTTCCCAAAGAATGACGTTTTCGTGGGCACATTAATGTGTATTCAAAGTCTGCACTGATTAAAGTTCTTCAGAATGGACTATCTACTGCGGACTAGGCTTCCCTTATAAATGCGTGTTTAGGTCCAATTGTTTGGGCTGGTGATCGTTTTTATTTTTATCATCAACTTGTGCATCAAATGCTTCTACATGAAGTTGAAACTCGTAAAGTTCATGAGATGTGGTTCCAAGTTAGACAACATTTGTTGAGGTTTTCTCTAGCTGAATTTTGTTGTGTAACTGGTTTGAATTGGGAAGAACCTGGTGAGGACATGTCTCCTTCTCCTCATGTGGATATGGAGGAGTTTTGGGGGTTATCGGAAGGCACATTTAATGGTTTTCTCCAAATTTTCCTCAAGGAGCCAACTCAGTCTCCCAAGAAACTTTCCATGGCGTACTTGTTACCGATTGAGGGTGTATTGCTCCCTCAGCGTTCTAAAGCTCTTGTACGTCAATATTTTGTGGACATTGTCAATGATTTTGATCGTTTAAAATTGTACCCTTTTGATCGGGTTGTGTTTCTGGAAACACTTGGTTTTTTGAAGAAAGCTATGAGGTCCGAGCTATCCAAAAAGGGTCCAAGGTTTGGTTATAGTTTGTTAGGATATCCCGTAGCATTCCAAGTATTTCCCTTTCCTTTCCTTTTATGCACCAATGTTTTTTTACTTCTCCTTATTACTATTTATTTCTATTTCTGTTCTTAATGTTGCTTTGTTCCCATGTTTGGATTTTAAAGGCAATCCCTATTGGCATCTCAAATTGTCACTTTGCATTCTGTCATGGATTACCAGCATCACTTGTCTGGTATACTAGTGAACGTGATTATGACATTATATATGATAAGTGTTTTGAAATTTTCTCTAAAGATTTGGTAAGCATTCTTTCTGGTCTCGGCTTTTTCTGATATCAGTTTCCCTTTTTCATGTTATATATTTGTTGTCCTTTAATTGTATTTTTTGTTCTCTTGCTAGAGGACTATCTACTCTCTGTATGCCTCGTTTATGGATTGCCCTGGCCTCTCATTTTCTGATGAAGTTACTGATGACAGTGTAGATTCTTACGTTTCCTGTTTTGTTGGTGTGGATGTTGATGTCAGTGATGTAGTGTGTCCAAGGAATTTACGGATCCAAGCGTATCGGCTCAGGCAATCAGGTGGTGATCTTCTTTATGGTGGTGTGGAACCTATTATCCCTTCTAAGACTATTCCTACTAGAATGAAGGAAATAGTTAGAACCCCGACTTTGGGAAAATAGGGGTGGTGAGACCACCGGTCATCACTGAGGGCACTTCTGACTTTGAGAGTCTTGTCCTTCCCAGGAAGAGGTTGGTTACACGGTCAATGAGCACTGGTGACAGTCCTCTTCATGTGAAGAAGGGTAAAGTGTTGAGACGTACTCATTCTGCTGATGATTGTGTCAAGAAGAAGAGAGTGTTGAGAAGTTCTGCTACTCTTGATCAGCCTATTACGAAGAAAGCAAAGGGTGGTGCCATCTCAGAAATCGTCAAAGAGTGAGGCTCCTGCTAAGACTCAAGAAGAAGCACCGTGTGGTGATAAAGGTTTAGATCATGGTGACAAGCCCAGGAGGTCTAAGTTTAAGCTCCCTAAACCTATTCCTCCCAAAGGTGACGAGCTTCATGCAAGTGATGAAGTTCCTAGTTGGGCAAAAAATTTGTTTTTGAATAAATTATCAGTTCTTTTAAGGCATCATTTGATTATATTGAAGCGCAATTGAAAGACTATGTTTCTAGGATTCTTATCCTTGAGGAGAAAGTGCATAACCTTGAAGCACGTGTGTTACATCCTAGCTTCTCTAAAAAGGGAACGTGAGGCATTAGATGAGTCTCTCAAGGATGTGATGGTTGGTATTAGGGATAACTGCTCTCAGTTATCTAACCATGGGCATTATTTTGAGGATTTTAATCAAGGTGATGACCATGAAGGTGATGACACCGATTCTTCCAGTGATCCCCCAACACTAGAGTATGTTGTTGTTAGATCCACTAAGAAGTCAACTTCAATAGATGTTGATGTTGTTTACACTGATGTTGATACTTAGAGCTGGCAATTTGGTCGTTTGGGTCGGGTTCGGGTCAGGCTTGCTCGGGTCGGGTCACTAGTCAGGTCGGGTTCGGTCATAATGAATTATAGATTGGTTGGGTTTATGGTTAAATCGGGTCATGCCCATTCGGGTTCGGGTCAAAGCGGGTCGGGCTCACTCGGGTTTCGGGTCAAGAGGCGGGTCGGTCTCATTTGAGTTTCGAATCAAAGTGGGTATAGTTTGTTTAGTTTTCGGTAGAATCATATTCGACCCGTTTGGATAATTTGGTTGATTTTGACTCGGTTGAATACTTAAATATGAAATTTACTTAAAATAAATGATTTTGACTCTGTTGAATATTTGAATATGTAATTTTGACTCGGTTGAATACACTCATTGTCATTGACTCATCGGTTGACTTACTTGACTCATTGACTTATCCGCTTAACTATTGATTTTACTTGAGTTCTTATCCATATGATAACAATTAATAAAAATAATTGGTGTTTTATATGTTAAAAGTATAATCATAAACTTGTGTTAAAATATAAAAAAACATTTAACATTCAAGCATTAAAATGCTGATGTTAAATAACCATTTCAAGTCAGGTCGGGTTGAGAGTCGAGTCGGGTTGAGAGTATGGTCGGGTTTAGAGTCGGGTTGAGTTTGGGTCGGCTGTTTCGAGTCGGGTCAGATTCGATTCGGGTTCAGGTTTCGGATGACTTCAGATTTTCGGGTTTCGGTCGGGTTCGGGTGAGTCAGGTCGGCTTTTAGGGTCGGGTCAGATTTTGTCAGCAGGTTTGAAAGGATGTAACAACATTTCACCCGGGGGTCTTCAAATCTGAAATTTCAAAAGACAGAGAGAAGGAGGTGGAAAGATTGAACCTAGTGGTCATTTCTTTGCTTCTGATTATCGCGGGATGGCTCCCACGGGGATCGTCACAGATCCATTGTGTCTTAGAAACCAAGGGAGAAGCACCGAGGACGTCCACTCGAACGGAGAGAGCAGCGCGCCGGTCAACAAGGGGGAGGAGGACCCGACATCGCTTCACCCAGAGCCGCCGTCGGAGACCATTCGGAAGCCACCAGTGCCGCCAGCCCACATTCCAGCCGCTAATGGAAACTGCCTCTTTGCCCTTAAACTTCCATCTTCTCTCTTTCTCTTTGCATATACCTTTCCTCCTTTTCATTCTCCTTTTAGACCTTGTTTTGTCACTTTCTTTTGATTTGGGGGTTTCCCTTCAGGGGATCTTGATATTCTAGAAACATGAGGCATTTTGGTCTTTGATTCGGAAGGATATGTGTTTCAATCTTTGATTTTCCGTTGTAATTTTTCCAAACCTAGCTTGAGGGGGTGGGTTGTGTTGATCTAGGGCGGCATTCGGAGGTCTAGTTTGGGATGGTTTGATGAGATCGAAGGTGGCGATTGGCTAGTGTTGGGTTCTTTGGTTATGGGTGGCGGCGGCTCTTAGGTTCCGGCGATTAGGTTTTTTTTTGTTTCCTTGCTCTCTCCTCTCTCTCCGCTCTTTTTTTTAGCTTCTTATTCCATATATTATGTTTTATAAGTTCAATTACGCAATTATCTTTGTCTTTATTATTTTTTTTTTCACAATTCTATATGTGCTATAGTTCAAATATACGAATTATTGTACTAAAACAACATTTCGTATGTATGTAAACAAGAACTGTCAAATAACGTCATATTTGTCGGTATATTTCCATATCACAACGTTGGATCCGATGTTTTCACAATGTCAAATGCAACGTTGCTATGTGGCCAGATCAGACTCGCTTTACAACGCCCAATGCGAGGTTTTGAAGCTACAAACCTGCCCCGTCCTGTCCTCAAATTCACAACGTTGCATACGACACATTGCAACGTTGGATACGACATTGTAGTGTCATTAACGCTACAAAGTCGCTTCCGATGTTGTTTAGTATTGTTAATCGGCGGATTTGCGATGTATATAGTTACACCAAAGAAAATTGGGTTGTATTTGTGGCAGTGTGGTTGTGGGTGCTCCGTTTTTGTGAGGTCCACCGAATTACCGAAATACCAAATGCAAGCTCCTCCTCCTCGCCCAGTACTGGGAAGGAAATTCATTCTTGTTGGTGATTGGTGAATCATAAACTAGCATTAGAAATCAAATCATGGCAGCGTTTTTCCGCACGGTTCCGCCATTACCACATTCTCTGGGTTGTTTTATCCATCCGAAGCTTCAGTTTTCCATCTCCAGACTACCCATCTCGTTTCCCAGACATACCTTTTGTTCCTCCTTCAGTACAACTCTACACGCTTCGCTCCGTTCAAGTAAGTTTCGCCTCCCAAACATCAGTTTCATTCCTTTTCTAGTTGTTAACAATCCCCTTGTCCGTTTCGATGCACTCACATGCCAAGTTTCATTGAATTCTGGGTTTTCATTTTGTGTTTTGTGTTTCAAATAATCAAATTGATCTTGTGCATTGTTCATGCTCTGAATTGGTTGCAAGGACCCAAAATTGATTGATTCCTTTGGTTGATTTGAACTCCTTTGTAATTAATTCCCTCTACATTCCGTTGAAAGTGATACCCTCAGAATCCGTATATCTAATAGACCCAAATTTAATTTCTAGATATCAAGTCTGTCTATACCAAACACTAGATATTAGATATCGATATCTATTTATACCAAACACTAATATCAGATATCGGGGCTGACATCCGATATATGATATCTAGATATTAATAGCAAATGACCCCTGAATGTGGGAATGACAACTGAGTTGATTTTATGGTTCAAAATGAGTGAATCTAGATATCGTGTCTGGTTTGCCTTGGTGTTGGGTGCCGGTATGAGGAACACCTGCACACTAAAGATAAAAAGTGATTTTGATTCTTTGTAATGTTTTGGCAATGAATGGGGAATAAAATGATGAATTCAGAAATGGCTGAAGCAGTCATCATTGTTAGTTTTTCTTTAATTATGATAGTTCAACTCCTAGAAACAAAATATAAATTAGGACAGTTCCTTTACCATAAATGCCAAATTGTGCATTGAAACAAGTGTAATTTCCTCTTATGCAATTAGAGCCAATTTATTCTCTCTATTGTATAAAACTAGAGACAGGCAGTTTAGGATGGTTAAATAATCTCCCTTCATTACCTTCAAATAGTTAACAAACTTAAAATTGGAAAAGAGAATGAAAAAGAAACTTTGCTGTGCTAGTAAGTGCTTGTATATAAAAATACAATGCTGAAGTACAAATCTGCAGTACTTTCTTCAAAACCCTGAACACCTTGTACTCTTATAGTAATCCTCATATAGTACTTACATCTTAGGATATTAATGGGTTTTCAATCCCAATTGTCTGACATTCCTGAACTACGGTATAAAGCAACTGGGTTCCCTAGAAACGACTTCTGGGTACATTATATTCGGCCTGTCCTATGTTTTGATGTATCATATGACACATGCACCTCAAGGGTATTACTAAACGTGTGGAAAAAAAAACTAATTTCAGCTTTTGATCAAAGTATCACCATTAGGATGACAATATGACATATGCACCTCAGTCACATAAAGTACTCATTCTTCTTTTTCACTCTCTTGAATATATCTGATCTTAATTGGGGCTTTGGGCCTTGAAAAACAGGAAGAAATGCATTAATCCTTGGTTAGGTTAGTTTTTGCTGAACCACATTTGCTTGGTCCATAGCTTAATAGATCTAATAACTGACTCACATTGGCATTCTATTTTAAATTCACCACTGATTTTCTAGATCATTTTCTGGGTAGTACAACTGGAATACTGCATGGACGAGATCTAATTTACTCCTGTTCCTTTGTGATCTTGTGCAATACATTTGTTTTTCTGATAGATTTGTAATGCATGTGGGGCAAGTATATTGGAAGTATTCCAAAAGGTTTTAAACTGAGTTAGAAAGTGTGTAGAAGGGATTTGGTTATGTTTGTTAGGGTCTGTTAAGGTTGCAGTGGGGTAACCTTACTGTAAGTTCCAGTATACATAAGTTTTGGAATACTAATTACCTTTCTTGGATATTGCCAATCAGAACTATTTCTGCACATAGGAGTAAACTCCAGAGGATTATATCTCTGGCCTTAGTTTATATTTGTTCTTCTTGTGTCTGTGTGAGATTCTGATCTTGTGTTTTCTTCCAACTCTATCAGGATTCCACTGCAGTTTCTACTGGTGGATTTACTTGGCCAGTCATTTTGGCGACTTTTCCCAACCTTCTCTAAAATAGTTTTTACTGGTGAATTCCTCTGTATTTTTGTGGAGAATTCATTGGATATTCCAAGTGTGATAATATGACTATTTTTTCTACACTTAGTGTGTGATTCCTTCCCTTTGCCTGTTTTGATTGATAGTCCTTTCTACCCTTAACAGTGCTCGAAGGAAGCACAAAATCTGTATAGTTAATCTCATTCAGTTGGATTGGAAGGGTTACTTTTGACTGACACATAATGAACTGTAATATAAATGGTGTCTTGCAGATTTTCCAAGTGAAGATGCTGTGTTATCCTCTTCAAAAAGACAGTCCGAGATCATATTTGTGGGAACAGGGACAAGTGAAGGCATTCCTCGTGTTAGCTGTCTGACTGATCCTGTCAAGACTTGTCCAGTATGACCAGAACCTTTCTTGATTTCTTTACGTGTTTTCTTGATCTATACTTGATGCAAATATAAAACATTCCGTTGTTTTCCTAGGTGTGTACAAAAGCCACTGAACCTGGGAACAAAAACAGAAGGCTCAATACTAGCATCCTTTTATCTCACCATGGATATTCTGGAAGACAAAACATCCTTATAGATGCTGGAAAGTATGCAAAAAGCATTTTCAATAGATTTTTTTTTCCATGTGATTCTGATACATAAGCCAAAATTTTCTGTTTGTATGAAAATGAAGGTTGTGTTTTGATTTTGCTAATACCATCTTAATGTTTGGTCTATTTTCATTGGGTTTGTAGGTTTTTCTATCACAGTGCTCTTCGGTGGTTTCCCTCTTATGGGTGAGGTGTAATTCTCCATTCTCCTTTCTATATTATGTTAAAGTGTTGAACCATTCAAAATGTCAATGAATAGTTCTGTCAGCAATTCAGCATCCAATTCAACATGAAAATGTGGGGTTCTAGTTGGGAGGATGTGGGTATTTTTCATATTGTGATGTTCATCCTGTTGAATCACTTAGTATATCTTTGACGTGTAATCATATTCTTGTTTATATGCTGGTCCCTTCATTCTTAGAACATGAAGAAACACATTGTAAGAGGAAGAACAATCTCTTCCATCCTCTGCATCTACTGAAAAGCTCGTGGTCGAGCAGTATAAGAAAAGTTCAATTTAATTATATGCAATTTGTGTGACTGAAACTGTCACCTCTCTTCTTACCTCCACACATGCGCATTCTACATCACTCTCATTTTTTATATCATGACTTCTTGTTGCTGCCATTTGAGAGTCTCAATGCTGCTTGGTAGATGAATTGTGAGGAAATATATCCTTTGAGTTCCATTAGTCACAAAGGAATGGAATAATGAACAAGAAACGATAGATATATGTTCAAAATATTTATTTGGATCCAGTTGAAATTAGGAGAGGATGAACCCATCTATTAATCTTTGGACTCTGTTTATATAGGTTGCACTGACACGCAAGTACATAGTTTCAGTTTATCGATGGTTGGTTGCTTTTATGTTGGTTACTCACTTACTCCTGAACATGTGTCTATGCGCACACATCATTTGATTTGGGTTTGTGTGCAAGACATAGTTATATACTGTTTTATAACTTTATGTATGCATTTCTGTCACTGTCAGGATAAGGAGAATTGACGCTGTTGTTATTACTCATTCTCACGCAGATGCTATTGGAGGTCCAAAACATAAACACTTATGCGTTGTTTTAGTAGCTAATAAATTTATTTGTGTGTGGATCTCTTTTAATCGTAATCATGGGTTACATTTAATGTTTGTAGGGCTTGATGATCTTCGAGATTGGACAAATAATATTCAACCTTCCATTCCAATATATGTTGCAAAGCGTGATTTTGAGGTCTTTTCCCTTTTTAGTTGAATATGTGTTGTCTTAGAATGCACAGGCTCGTATGATATATGGAAACAAAACAGTTCAAGAGCGCATCTTTTTTCTCTTCATAATTCTCGAGGAACCTTACTTAGAGACCAGTGATGATGCTGATGAGAATTGAGAAAATAAAGATTATTAGGTTTTCAGTGCATTATTTTGGAAAATTACATTCAGCCATTGATTAGAATATGCTTTTTTAGTAATTCTGAAATTCTGCTCATAGTGATAGATTTTCATATTTTCATAAGATCTAAGACGAGAAATCAAAGTTGTAATCTTGATTATCACAGCGTAAACTCAATTTTACTAATTATTAACTTTTGAAATCCTTTTGCTTATTTTCATTCATTATTTCCCATTTGAATATGATTGTCGTTAGGAACTCCCATTTCTTCCCTTGTCTCTCCTAGCCTTCTTTTTCCAGTACGACATTCTAAATCCATATACTTTGAGCAGGAGATAAGTGTGAGTCATGACTATGCTTTCTTTCACAATTAACATGATGATTAAGTCTCCATGTTTGACTAGGTCTTTGAGAATCTAGGTATTTCTTGGACATAGTTTGATAGCTTCTCATGCTTGTCTCTGGATTTCGCACGTGGTGCAATAAACTTCACTCTGCTACTGGCTAAATTCCATGCAAGTTTTGCTAAGAAAGCTTTCACTTCTTGTTTTCCGATGACCTGTTTTCGTAACATCACAATACCTGCAGGTGATGAAGAAGACACATTACTATATAGTTGATACAAGTGACATCATACCTGGTGCTGCAGTCTCCGAGTTGGAATTCAAAGTCATTGATGAGGAGCCATTCAGCATACAAGATTTAAAGGTTTGATTTTAGAACCTACTGATTGTTCTACTGTGATGATATCTAGTTGTGATCCCTTCCGCAGTCATTCACGGAATACAAATACGCTTTAAGTTTATAGGTTTCCACATTATGTCTTTCACTGAATATAAACATGCTTTAAGTTTATAGGTTTTAACAGTATGTGTTATATATATTATACTTAAGATCAAGAATTGAAAGATTAGAAGATCAAAACAAATGGTATGCTAAAGTTAGTGGACCTCTAGCCTCAGCCTGCCGTTTACTTTGTTTTCCTAAAGCATGAAATGATAATCCATTTCTTTATAATGAATAATAATTCTCTTAGTTAGGTAAGCTGGTTTCAATCTGCAACTTGAATGACTCTGCAAATTGTTCTTGGTCTGTGGTAACTGGGTAAAATATTGCTAATTCCTAAACTTCTTGTTGCAGATTACTCCATTGCCCGTGTGGCACGGGAAAGGCTATCGTTCTCTTGGTTTCCGATTTGGAAACATTTGCTACATAAGGTTATTCTTGTAGTTACTTCTCAATCAATTTTCTCCCCCTGAAATTCAAGATTCTTGCAGTATTACTGACATAAACTTGCACTCTTACAGTGATGTTAGTGACATTCCGGCTGAAACTTACCCGCTTTTAGAGGACTGTGAACTCCTCGTTCTGGTGCGCATCTCTCTCTTTTTATTTTGTTTTTGTGCTTCTATGTTGACACGTTTGATCTCTTTCATCTATGATCTCATCTCATACAGCTGTTTTGCTGTCTTTCTCATCAGGATGCTTTGAGACCAGATCGTTCATCCTCGACACATTTTGGACTTCCAAGGGTAAAACAAATGCCTTCCATTTTCTTTTCACCATTATCCTTGACGGAATACATTCCCCAAGCACGAATACTGACTCTCCTTTTTACCACTTTACAGTCGTTGGAAGAAGTTAGAAAGATCCGACCCAAGAGAACGCTCTTCACAGGTGAGATATGTGTGCCTTTGTTATCACCTTTGTTTTTGCTCCATGGGAAAATATGGTTTGCTTACAAAATGTGATCCGTATGAAGGCATGATGCACCTAATGGACCACGACAAGGTGAACGAGTACCTTACAGGATTGATGGAGACAGAAGGCCTTGATGTCCAGTTGAGCTATGATGGACTCCGGATTCCAGTGACGGTTTAGCCCTTCAAAATTGATCTGGTCTTTTAGTATGTTTCTCGCTTTTTCCCGCTCACACACCCACAAATCAACATATAAACTGTTGGACACCAGAAAAGGTAGCTGGTGTCTTATTCTTTCGGAGGTTAGTGAACTCGAGCCATCGAGTTAATTTTGATTTGAACTGGCGACAGCAAGTTTACCTCAACACAAATGAGCTGTGATCTGATTGATGAGATACTTTACGTCATTATAAACGCGCACGCTCTACCGCTAAGCTAAGAGAGTAGGAATGTACGCATTGGTTACAAAGCTGTTGATTTTCATCAGCATCTATTTACAAATGCATCATGTTAAACGACATCATATTTAATCGACAGAAATACTAGTGATGTCTTATTGAATACAACAATGTGTAACACACAGTTGCTGATAGGACTAGGAGGCTCCAGATTCCCAAATCCAGTTGGAAATAAGAAAGGTTTTGGATGCTTTGCTGTTAAAGGAGTAAAATTGGGTATGGTTTGATTGTGGAGTATACTATTTGGGGATCGATAAAATTTGATCTGTAAAAACAGCAAACCATGATATGATATCCATCCCCAATTCCTCCTACCAAACGCAGTTTCAATTGGACTCCGGAGCTCTCTCATCGGTACAGTATGAGTGTTACAGTATGAGTGTTACACTCATACTGTACAGTATGAGTGTTACACTCATCCCCAATTCCTCCTACAGTATGAGTGTTACACTCATATTGTACCGATGAGAGAGCTCCGGAGTCCAATTGAAACTGCGTTTTGTCGATCCATCGATCTTCTTCCCGATTTGTAACATTGTTTTTGGAAGCAATAGATGATTGTTGATTTGGTTTCTTTGTTTGCTTAAATTTGTGAGTTGAATCAGCTAGCTAGCCTTATCGATCATGTCTCATGTAATCCTATAGGCTTTCACGATTCCACAGATCGGGAACCAAGAAAGGGGATATGAACTAGAACAAACCAGAAAACGCAACTTAAAGATCAAACACAAGATTTTACGTGGTTCGGCCGGAGCCTACGTCCACGGAGCCTTAGCCGAACGGCTTGAGAACACAAATCCACTAATCGGTAAATAGGTTTACAGAACAGGTTGCCCTAACTCAAGACTACGGCAAATACAAGCATACACAGAGAACAAGAGACATGCGAGTGTAAAGAAGAGATAACGAAGCAGACAAAGGAAGAAAACACCCTAGATCTGAAGATCGTAGTCAGATCGTCGTCGGAGTGAACTAGAGAAGAAGATCTTCGCCAGAACTGTGGACAAACACCTTCTTCTTCTTCCTAGAGGCCGGATCTAACGTTTCCAAGGGAGATTCGCTCGAGATCGGCCGTCGGAGCTTCGCTGGAGCTCGGAGATCGCAAACCCTAGCAGAGCTTCTCTCTCTTTCTCTTTCTGGATTACCTTTCAGAGCGTCGTGCCGAATGAGCTCCCAAACCCTAGCTTTAGGCTTATATAGAGCAAGCCCTTAAGTGAAACGCAGCGTTCCAGCTATCGGATCTCACAGGCCAAGAAGCCATGTGACTAAAGGAGACGGGCTTAGGTATGGGCCTCAGTGTTGGGCCGAGCTTCCTTCTCGGTAAGCATACATATATAACATATAACATATATAGCATGCCTTACATATATACTATACTTAGAGTTGTAACATATATGAGCATAGAATATATTATCCCACACTTCTAATATATGATATGAGTAAGTATAATATATATGCTAGTGCTTTGCCTTAATCTACCAAGTAATCCTAAGTTAGAGCCATCCAAATATTCCTAGAACTAATGGTTAGATTAAGATGGACATTACAATTTGCCCTCCTAATCCAAACATTAGGTCTATTAAAAACACAAATACTAATTAGTGGATTTATAATCTCAAGCCATTCATCATCATCATCGGCTCAAAATACCTTTACCTAAGGTGGTTCTCCAAGATGGAGAAAATCCCTACAAAACACAAACTTGTTAGCAGGGACTACCTTTGTCCCAAAATCAGCTAGATTGATATCGCCTTTGATCTTCTTCACTTCTAACTCTTGAGATGCAACGCGGTTACGTATAAAGTGAAAACGAACATCAATATGTTTAGTCCTTTCGTGATATATGAGATCTTTGCACAAGTATAGTGCACTTTGGCTATCCGTATGTATAACGGGTTTTGGTGGTCGTGCAAGGATTTCCTTTAGGATTCCTTTAAGCCATATATCCTCTTTGGCAGCTTCTAATGCGGGACCATCCAAGACACCTTCGGACACACCTATACTTGGGGATGGACCTATGATTCAAGCTCGTGAGAATGATGTCATCCTCAAGAGGAAGAAGAAGGCTCCACCTTGGGTCGTTCACTTTTGGGTTCGTTCATGCACAGTTGACAACTTTTTGACGTCTCAGTAAAATGAGTCGTAGGGATTCAATATTAATCGGATTGGATCGTGCCATATCTTGTCGGAACGAGGACGAAGAGATCTACAACTTTACCATTGAAGGTTTTTACAGATTCGACCTATAGCCTGGCCGAAAATAAACATCTTGGAGCTGTCACTGTTTTTATACGGGAATAAGCAAGGTGCGCGGGCGTGCAAGTGGAAGCGCGGGCGTGTGGCCCAGGCGCGCGGGCGTGCACAGGCGCGCTGTGGAATGCTGGCTGTGGAGTCCGAAGCCTTCTTTTGCCAAATTATCTTATGTCCATGTGTTATTTCATGTGACTAATTAATTAAACTATTTTTAAGTTATTTTTAGGATATTTAAATAATTTCTTTTATTTATTATTTTAATTAGTAAATTTTCCTTTTAGGGTTATAAGAAGGTTGATCTCCATTGTTAAAACTTACGTTGAAATTTATGAAAGTTCTCTTTTTGTGTGAAACAGATTCGTCAACCTCGCGAGAGCTTGGTGATCCAAGTAATCACAAGTCCCCTCCTTGTGCCTCCAAGTTGTCCGCTTGGTTGTGTAAGGTTGTAGAGGCGGGCTTTATAGTCGTTGGTATTTGGTTCCTACCCTCTTAGGAGGCCTGAGGTCTTTGCCTCGTTCTATTTTAGTTCGAATCACCCATCTATCGGTCTTTAATTCATTATTTTGTTGAGTCTAAGTTGCTGCGTTTTGTTTCTTTCGTGTCGATATCGAGTCGTCGTTTGAGTTTCTTGAGTCATTTGCTTCCGTTCTAGTCTTTGAGTCTTGATTGTCGAAGATCGGGCCATCCTACGGCTAACCCCGTATCAAATTGGCATCAGAGCTTTGGTTTCCGACATCAAAGTTGTGTCTTTTGTTTCTCTAAACACAAAAACTACAAAAAAAAAATAAAAATAGAGTCTTTCTTGTTCTTGGTTTTTACTTCTTAAATTTTTGAATTTGATTGCTACTAATCCTTATTTGTGATTGTTGTGGTTGCCCTTAGCCTAAATACACAACCTAAGCCGAGACCATTGGAGGCTGACATCACCTTGTGCTCGCACCTTTGTGCAGTAGCATAACCGAAGGCACCAAGGAGATTCACCTTAATTGATTTCGGCCTCCCGCCTTTCACAAACCCTAGTTTGTTGTTCTATCTTTGGCTATCTTGTTACATCTTTGTTTATCTATTTAGTTGCCTTATTTAATTTGTTGAAATTTGTGGTAGATATATTTTATATTTTCTATCATAAATTATATAAAGGCTTAGATAGATATACTTACCATATTAGCCAAACCATCACCTATAAATATTTCATTAGGGCTACATAAATTTTATTTTTCTTTCACCATAGTTTAAATTTTCAAGAGTCCTTTATTTCATTGTTAAGTTTCTTGCATTAGGTTTAAAAAAAAAAAAAAAAAAACAGTCCGATATTTCAAAAAAAAAATAAAAAAAATAATTTACACTCAAAGCTTAGTCATAGGAGGATAAAATTCACTATGGGCAAAAGTAAGCTTTAAAAAAAAAAGAAGGATTGTCGAGTCTAGTGCAAGAACTTCAAGGACCAATTTTGGTGAAAATCCCATAGCCCTAGTCGAAATTCTCAAACACATACCTCCCAAACCAAATATTTTTTTTAAGCCCTACCTTACAACTACAACATCCATACTAAGGGTTTAAATCAAAAAGAGGTAAAAATCCAAGTTTTTCTTTCTTTTCTTTCATTTTCTTTTCCTATTTTTGTGTGTCGTGTACTGCAGTGACCATACCGAGCACATACCAACCCCCTCAAGCCTCGGTACAGCCTCGGTACAGTGTCTGTTGCGTTCGGTTTTGGTCGATTTCGAGCTTTCCAGGTCGATATCGAGTCGATAGTTCTTCCTTTCGACTCGATACTATTACGATGTGTCTTGTCGGTTGCTTGTTTCTTTGTCCTTTCTCTTGATTACTCTCCTTTGATTGTTAAGTCCTTGCTTGAGTGTTGATTTGCCCAAAGCGGATTGCCCCAACAAGCTTGTCATAACCAATTAGAGAGAAGAGTGTGAGCGAAACACTTGCGAGATTGTTTATATTTTACTAACCTTCACATAGTTCTTTGTTGTCTTTATTTGCAATGTCTAATAACCAGGGCAACGACTGGTACAATACCTTCATGGAGAACATAGCTAAGATAAATGAAGGATTGAGGGCATTAGAGACTAAGCCAAGCGGTTCTCACACCGTGGGTGGCCGAGGTGATCGAATGTGTGACGATCCGCCTCGCGATGAAAGGGAAGTCCATAATCCTAACCCTAATCCTAATCTTAATCCTCATTTAGCTAAACCTTTATTTGATAAGAACATCTCTCCACGAAGGGAGAGACATGGTAGGACTAATGCGTTTGCTAATATGCAGGGACGAGGGAAAGGACGATGGCAACAAGAAGAGTACTACTTCTCAGAGGACGACGACGACTTCCAAGAGGATGATCATTGGGAGCAACGTCTTCGACGAAATGTTAGAGGAGGTCGATACCACTATCGAGCACCTAGAGAGCCTGCGGTAAGGTAAAGGTAAAGGTAAAGATCCCTCAATTTTTTGGTAACAACGATCCAGATGCATATATTGATTGGGAAACTAAAATGGATCGAATATGGAATTGTCATAACTTCTCTGAACGTAAAAAGGTGCAATTAGCTTCTTTAGAATTTCAAGGGTTCGCTTTAATTTGGTGGGATAATCTGAATAAAGAAAGAAGAAAAGCCCTTGATGCACCTATCGCTTCTTGGAACCAATTAAAAGCACAAATGAGAATTAGGTTTGTTCCCCAACACTACTCTAGAGAGCTTAGACAACGACTAGAAAACCTTAGGCAAGGTAATAAAAGTGTTGAGGAAACCTTTAATGCAATGCAAGAAACCATGGCTAGAGCTAATGTATTTGAACCCTATGAAGATACAAATGCTAGGTTTCTTAGAATATTGCACCCCGCCTTAGCTCATGAAATTGATTACTTTTCTTATTCTACGCCTACTGAACTTTTACATTTAGCTATGAAAGTAGAAAGGAATGCTAGATACAGGAGCCAAGGTGATAGAATGTCAAGTGGGCAACCCCAAAGGTGGCACCAAAGCCATGTGCAGCAGCCCCAAAGGAGGTTTGATGGCGGCTCAAGGGAGAGAGCAAGCCAACCCCAAGGGAGGAGTGAAGACCGAATGCCTCAGGAGCCCATCGACAAAGGCAAAGCGCCTTGGAACGGACGTGATTCGTCTGGGGCATCTACTGGCCCTAAAGGGAGTAATCCTAACTCTTCTACTCTTACACATATGTACATTCCTTGCTTTATATGCCAAGGTAGAGGACATGTTATGAAGGATTGCCCAAATAAGAAGCCTCTCGTGATTAATCACCTAGGAGAAAATGAATCTGAAAAATCTAGTGATAAACATGATGAGCATGTTAATAATGATCAAGATCTTAGTTTACTTGCCACTAATAATGATTGCATTGAATACGAGCATGATGATTCTTTGATTATGACTAATGTTTTGAGTGTTGAACCTATGTCTTGTGATGATAATCAAAGAGACGATTTATGTCATACTAAATGCTTAGATAAAGGCGAAATTTGTAATATGATCATTGTTGGTGAAAATTCTTCTACTATTGCTAGCCTTGAATTAGTTGAAAATCCAGCATTGGAAAAGGATGAAAACTTGCTAGCCTTTGATGGAAACTTCGAGATCAATGAACAAGCTACAATGCATATTAAGTTAGAATATCATGACGTTGATATGAATTCTGAATTGTGCACTAATAAAGTTTCTTTTCTTGGTTTTGTAGAGAGCTCTGATGAACTACACGTTGATGAAGCCAAGATCATAGCTATCCAGGAGTGGTCAACCCCTACGACAATTGGCCTTGAGACGAGTTTCCATGGGCATGCGGTATTCGATCCAGGAGCTCGTGTGGATGCATTTGCGGAATCTTATGCAACCTTGGATTCGAGGTCGAATCCTTTTAAAGAAAGGGGGAATGATGCGGGACCATCCAAGACACCTTCGGACACACCTATACTTGGGGATGGACCTATGATTCAAGCTCGTGAGAATGATGTCATCCTCAAGAGGAAGAAGAAGGCTCCACCTTGGGTCGTTCACTTTTGGGTTCGTTCATGCACAGTTGACAACTTTTCGACGTCTCAGTAAAATGAGTCGTACGGATTCAATATTAATCGGATTGGATCGTGCCATACCTTTTCGGAACGAGGACGAAGAGATCTACAACTTTACCATTGCAGGTTTTTCCAGATTCGACCTATAGCTTGGCCGAAAATAAACATCTTGGAGCTGTCACTGTTTTTATACGGGAATAAGCAAGGTGCGCGGGCGTGCAAGTGGAAGCGCGGGCGTGTGGCCCAGGCGCGCGGGCGTGCACAGGCGCGCTGTGGAATGCTGGCTGTGGAGTCCGAAGCCTTCTTTTGCCAAATTATCTTATGTCCATGTGTTATTTCATGTGACTAATTAATTAAACTATTTTTAAGTTATTTTTAGGATATTTAAATAATTTCTTTTATTTATTATTTTAATTAGTAAATTTTCCTTTTAGGGTTATAAGAAGGTTGATCTCCATTGTTAAAACTTACGTTGAAATTTATGAAAGTTCTCTTTTTGTGTGAAACAGATAGAGCGTAAGTCGATCGATTCGTAGCGTGGCTCATCGATTGCAAATTGGTTATAGATCTAACTTGGTTTGCTTTGAGTTCGTCAAACTCGCGAGAGCTTGGTGATCCAGGTAATCACAAGTCCCCTCCTTGTGCCTCCAAGTTGTCCGCTTGGTTGTGTAAGGTTGTAGAGGCGGGCTTTATAGTCGTTGGTATTTGGTTCCTACCCTCTTAGGAGGCCTGAGGTCTTTGCCTCGTTCTATTTTAGTTCGAATCACCCATCTATCGGTCTTTAATTCATTATTTTGTTGAGTCTAAGTTGCTGCGTTTTGTTTCTTTCGTGTCGATATCGAGTCGTCGTTTGAGTTTCTTGAGTCGTTTGCTTCCGTTCTAGTCTTTGAGTCTTGATTGTTGAAGATCGGGCCATCCTACGGCTAACCCCGTATCAGCTTCTGTAGGAGCCATATACTCAACTTCAGTTGATGACAAGGTAACGACTGTTTGTTGCTGAGATTTCCATGAAACACAATTACCGGCCCATGTAAAGAAGTAGGCGGTAGTGGACTTGCGGTTATCCTTGTTACTAGCAAAGTCAGAGTCTACATATCCATTTAGTGTATCAACAGGCTCATGTAAACCATAATGCAAACAAAGACTCTTAGTACCAGTAATGTAACGCAGTAAATATTTCATTGCAGTCCAGTGATCATTTCCAGGATTAGACATAAAACGACTAAGCACAGAAATGGCGAATGCAAGGTCTGGACGGGTGCACAACATAACATACATAACGGACCCTACAACTACATCATAAGGGACCTTAGCCATTTCTTTAATGTCTTCGGGCTTAGTGGGGCGCCTTTTTTGAGTGAGCTCTAGGTGCCTTTCTAGGGGTATGGATGTAGGCTTAGAATTCAACATATTAAACCGATTTAGAACCTTAAGAATATAGTCATCCTGAGACAACCATATTTGCTTATTAGGTCGGTTTCTAATAATGTTAACACCAAGAATCTTCTTGGCGCTTCCTAAGTCTTTCATGTCAAAGTATTTCTTTAGATCCTTTTTAACAATACTAATAGGAATAATAGAACTGCGAATCAATAGTATATCATCAACATATAATAACACATAGATCAAGGATGACTTAGAAACACTTTTGAAATAAAGACATGAATCATAACTGCTACGAGTAAACCCAAGTTTCTTAATCACAGCGTCAAACTTAAGATTCCATTGTCTAGGAGACTGCTTGAGTCCATAGATGGATCTTTTTAAGTGACACACATGATCAGGAAATTTGGAGTTTACGAACCCTTTGGGTTGTTTCATATAAATGGTTTCATCAAGAGTACCATGTAAGAAAGCAGTTTTGACATCAATTTCCTCTAATTCCCAGTAAAAAACAACACACATAGCAAGCATAATACACATAGTTTTGTACTATCGTTATAGTCTATTCCTTCTCTCTGGGTGAACCCTTTTGCCACAAGGCGGGCTTTAAACTTAGGAGGCTCTCTAGGGTTTAGACCTTCCTTAAGCTTATAGACCCATTTAGAGTCTATAAGCCGGGTCTTAGGAGATCCCGAAACTAGACTCCATGTTTTGTTTGTATACATGGAGTCCATCTCTTCTCTCATAGCAATTAGCCACTGTTTGGCATAACTATCCTTAAGGGAAGATTCATAAGAGCTAGGATTAGTGGGGTTTCTAACAATATCAGCAGTAAGAAAGGCATATTCCACAATATAAGAGGTATACTTCCTATTGGGGATGATGGTTCTAGTTTCTCTATCCCTAGTTAACTGATAATCATGCAAATTAGGTATATCAGTAATATCAAAAGCATGTGAATCAGAAGGGAGGGAGGAGAAAACAGAGGACTCTATTTGAGAGTCATTAGAAAGGCCATTTACATCACTAGAAGTAGAAGGGGGAGAAGGAGAGATAAGAGAAGAAGAAGCAACTTGCTCAGTGTTAGGCTGATGCTCGGGTTCCTCCTGTTCAGTTTGAGGATCTTGTTCTTCATTTTCCTCTTTTTCTTCCTCTTGTTTCCCCCCCTGCAGTGTGGAGTGTGTGCCCTTCGGGGCTGATATGTAGGTCCTACCAGTGTCGTTCTCTTCATCACCAGAGGACTCACCTTCTTCGGGTAACAACTGCTTGGTCTGCTTAGGGGTACCTATGAACTCAGGGAAAGAAGTTAGCTTAGTTTTTAAAGGAAAGTCTATCTCATTAAACCTCACATTCCTTGATGTGATAACCTTGTAGGGTCCACGTTGCAAAAGGAGCACCCTGAACCCCTTCACTCCATCAGGATAACCAAGAAGAACACCCTTCAAGGCCCTTGGTTGCAGCTTACCATCACTGATGTGAGGATAGGCTGCATACCCAAAGGGCTTGAGGTATTCCGAGCTTGGCAGTTTACCTGTCCATTTGAACTGGGGAGTGACAAAGTTAAGCACAGAGGAAGGAGATCTGTTAATAAGATAGGCAACAGTTAATACAACTTCACCCCAAAGAGTAATCTTAAGGCCAGAACTAATTAACATGCATCTCACTTTTTCTAACAAAGTTCTATTCATTCTTTCTGTAGTCCCATTTTGTTGTGGAGTTCTGGGTACAGTTAAGTGTCTCTTAATCCCATGAGTTTGGCAATAAGTATCAAATTCAGTATTACAAAACTCCAAACCACTGTCAGTTTTTAAGCATTTTAATTTATGATTGGACTCACTTTCTACGATTACCTTCCATCTTGTGAAAGCAGCAAAGGCTTGATCCTTTATTTTTAGAAGGCTTACCCAAACTTTCCTTGAGAAGTGATCAATGAAGCTAATAAAGTATCTCATACCTCCTGCAGTAGGGACTGGTGAAGGTCCCCATAGATCAGAGTGCACATATTCTAGAGGAGATTTAGCAACATATGAAGACACGGGAAATTTAAGCTTGGCAGACTTGCCCAAAACACAATGCTCACAGAATTTGATATCAACAGGTTTCTTAGGTAATAGGCCAAATTTATGCAACTTTATTAAGCCCTTGTTGCCTATGTGACCAAGCCTGTTATGCCAAACCTTAGTCTCAAATAAAGTCATAGAATTAGAAGCAGAAACATCATTCACTTCAGGTTTAGAAGAGAGAACAAAATACAATCTTTTCCTTCTAACAACTTTAACAATTACAGTTCCATTTCTGGAAACTGTTCTCACACAATCAGAAGAATTAACACTGCATCCTATTTCTTCTAAAGCAGATTCAGACATTAAACTTCTTCTAAGACTGGGAACCCACTTAACATTGGTGAAGACTCTAACAATGCATTCATGCATGAGTAAAGGAACATCACCTACACCTTTAATATGCAAGCAAGTATGATCACCCAACATGACATCATTACACACAAACTCATTTAAATTTCCAAAGAAATGCTTATAAGGGGTGGCATGCATTGTACAACGAGAATCTAATATCCATGCATTAGAAGAATCAACAGATGAAATCTCAGAACACATGAACAATTCGGCAGAGTATTCACACATATTTTCAAGCATAGCAGCAGACAACTCAGTATTATTTTTCTTAGCAAGATCCTCAACCTTTTCTTTTTTCATGCATTCCTTAACCCAGTGACCCACATTCCCAGAGTAATTGCATTTAGAATTAGGGCCAGATTTCTCAGATTTCTCATTTTTAGACTTATCTTTCTTTTGCTTTTTATTTTTTTTATTCTTGTTACCCTTTTTGTCATTCCCTTTAGTGAACAGAACCTCAGATTTATCAGCTTTGTCAGTTTTAAGACCCTTGATCTTGAAAACCTTCATAATCTCATTCTTTTCAATAATGGATTCAATTAGCTTATCTTTAGTAAGTTCATCACGACTAAACTATATGACATCTTTAAAATTGTCAAATTAGGAAGGTAAAGAGTTAAGAGGCAAGATAGCCTGGTGAGAATCTTTTATGTCATCATTACAACATTCCAGCTCTTGAGTCATCTTAAGATATTTGTCAAGATATATTGTGACGTTTCATTGCAGTGGTTATTCTATTGAGGCGGTTTTAACTATTGTAGCGGTTTAGTGGCGGTTTTTAAAATGTATTCTATAACATTGACTATTGTGGCAGTTTTCAAAGGCTATTGTGACGGTTCTGAAAATACTTCTTTTCCAACCCTAATGTGGCGGTTTTTAATGATGTATTGTTCTATTACCTAATGAAGTGGTTTTTTCTCCTTTTTCTAGAAAAGCCGCTTCTCAAGACTAAAAAATAAAATATAGAAAGCCGCTTCTCTCCTACCACTTTCCCAAACCCTAACCTACTCATCAGTCATCCCTTTCCTCTGGATCCGCCCTCGCACCAGCACCAGCCACTATGATTCTCGCTCTATCTCCGCTCCATCGACGTCTCGCTTTATCTCAGCTCCATCGACGGGATCTGCATCACCCACCTCTTCCACCACTAACCTCTTCTGCTCCCTCTATGATAAATACGCTCTCCATCTCCACTAGTGTCGCCGCTTCTTGGTCCAACAATGCCGCCGTGGGATCCGCTGCTCCAATCGGCTGCGCGGCCCCGTCTCTGGCTAACCCTTTGAATTTGCTGTTTCCTCCACTGCCTCCTTCTCCTCCACCGAGCCGGTTGTGGATCTGGCCCCCGGCGACGACACGGTAGAGAACGCATCTGATTCTAAGACTAATGGCTCTGTGAAGTTTTCCTCTTCTTCCTCCTTCGCTACTCCTTAGACCCCATTCTTGAGCTCGGACGGGAGCATTGCGATTCATCCTGGTAATTTTTCCTATCCCATCCTCAACCACCAATGGAATTGATTTATTTTTAGTTTGATATGTTGTTTGTTTTGGTCCAGTTTATAGCTACGTCTGATCGTTTATCTGTATTTGTTGTCTTAGTAAAGAATGTTAGTGAGAGGAAGGTAGTAGCTACAAAACACTAGCTCGCAGTGGAAATAATATTGGTAATGTTGTTCCCGTAAAATGCTTAATCGTGGTCATGCTTCCTTCTTCCTTTTGTACTCAATCGACCTTTTTCGAGTGCTTACTGAGTATTGACTACCAGTGGTTCTGTTTTTAGGTTTCAAATTAAGGTGAAAGATTAGGTCGTGGCATTGCTACTGATGCGATAACTACACTTGTGGTCAACACTTCTGCATACTTCTTCAAGAAAACTGCCGATCTCATTGACTTCAAGGTATCAACTGCTGATTTGTAGAGAAATACTGATCTCATTGACTTAAATAAAACTGTTGATTTCATTCGGTAGGACTCTACAGATGTCTAATATGTGTGTGATTCTTGTGATAAAGGAGAAATCAGTGAACCTGAGAGAAAGTAGTGAAGGATCTGAGTCTAATGATAGCAGAGTTTCCATTCTTCCTTCCTATTTCCAAAATTGCAGGTAGGCTCTCTCCTTCTCTTCTCTTTCTATGCTTAATCTCTTGCTTATTGTAATCTCTAGCTATCTCTTCCTTCAATTGATTTGGAGATCTAGGTCTAAATTAATTAGCAAGATTTATAAGATGGTGTATAAGATCAGGAACTGATGACCTAACTGGCTTCAAGGGACCTGTCCCGGTATTGTTCAATAGTTGCTTTATATACCTTGTTGATTTGGAAAGATGTTATTCGAATGCTTGTGCAGATGGTTTTTCCCGTTCTTGGAATAATTCATAACCTATATTGTTGGCAATTTCTATTTGATGGATTATATTCTTAATGATTTCCATAGTGCAGGTGCTTAAACTCATAAGACAAAAGACGAAAATTTGCTTAGTCTACTGCCTCCTAGAGTTTATAATGCCACTTCTGTATTCATCATGTTATAAAAATCCTAACTTTTATCTTTTGTAATCTTGTATATGCATATTTTGCAAATCCATGCAATGACTCAACCATTATACTCTTTTTAAAATTTTTAAAAGTGAACTTACATTGTGTTCTTTGCCAGAGATTGCTAGTCAGGCACTTGAACCCTTTACACCATATAGAGACTACATATATTGGTAGGTAAAAACACTCACCCTTCTCTTCTAGTATGCATTTCTATTATTGGTAGGTAAAAACATCTTCTAGTATGCATTTCTATTGCATCCTCTTCTTTTGGTTGTCTACATGGTTATTTCCAAGATTTTGCAAGTTGATTGCTCACTTAGAAGTAGTTGAACAGAAATTTGAGGATGATAAACACTAAATTGCATATAGGACCTTTCTGGATGATATTACAACTGCGATCTTTCCACATTTGTAGGATTGGCGGTAAAGAGAATCAGCGATCAGGTTGTCAGAAGGTACTATATCACCGACATTGGTTTGTTGTGCTTGTTGGTATAGGTAAGCTTACCGGAAATAAGTAGTATCATTTCTTTTAGACTATATAATTTATTTTAAATCAGAGTTATATTTTTACTTAGTTGATCTTATGTACTATTTTTAAGTATGATATCCCATTCCAACCAAATCATATTTTACTTGATAGAATGCAGCCTTAAGCTTATGGGCTGCTTGATATTCTTATATTATTTTGTTTGTCTTGTAGAAGATAAGAGCAATTGAGCATACTAATTGAATTCAACCTTTACTATGTTCTGTAATACTATATATGTATTCCTACCATTGCATAGTCAATCCATTTTAATTTATATATATCTTTTTCATCGTCTTCTATTCTTTCTCAAAACTTGACATTATTTTTGCACCCATATGAAATTGTTATCGTTCATTTTGCAGGAAACATTGTACAATGTGTGGATGGCAACTTTGGATTTGTTATTCTCAAAACTTTGGAGCTTTGGGATTCTTCCATCATGAAGCAAATTGATCTCCAGTAGCTCCAGATTGAGCTGAAGCTGAATGAGGTGTTGAATGAGCAAGTTATTTTTTTTTGTGTTCATGAAATCTTGGTCAGTACAAGCTTGCTGGTGTATGTATTGATCTGCAACGGATTTTAACTTTGAAAAAGTAAAACTGTGCTTTTCTCTATGCTGATGATGTTGTGCATCATATGAATGAATCACGTACATTGATTATTCTTGAATGAGTTTATCATATATGCTTATCTGTCCATTGGAATCTTGATGGAAGAACGAGATCCTCTTGCATTGGTTGATTCGATATAGTCGGTTGGAGTTGTATATTTAATAAGGTTTGGAATTTCATTAGGTGTATTTAGACTTGGTATGATGAGAATAAAGGTAGAATGCACCCAAAAATAGGGTGCATTCTACTGTCTTTTTTAAAAACATGTTGGACTTTTTAGCTCGGGTCTAGAGAATCCGAGCTAAAAAACTATTTTTTTTTATTTTGGTAAATAAAAAACCGTCACAATAGACTAAAAAACTGCCACATTAAAAAAAAACTGCCACAATAGGTTTGCAAAAACTGCTACAATAGATAGTATTTTGTGGCGGTTTTCCTATCTATTGTGGCGGTTTTAAGAGGTTTTAATAAACCGCCACAGTAGGTAGTAAAACCGCCACAATAGACCTAATGCAACGCGAGCAACAGAGGCGGGTAAAAACCGCCACAATAGACCTTTTGTGGCAGTTTTTGAGTCTAATGTGGCGGTTTTGAACCACTACATTATGCCTTAATTGTTGTAGATTATCATCCAGAGTCATGGAAGTGTTCATTTTATAAGTAAACAGACAACACAACAGAGAAATCCCGGAGGGAAAGGATTTAGAGAGAAAAAGCTTCTCTAGGGCATGCCAGAGTGAGAAAGCGGAAGAGTGTTTTACCACTTGACGAGCAATGCCATCAGTGAGGCGCAACATTATCTTAGAGTGGGCTTTCATGTCCATGTCCAGCTCTTCAGGAATGGACTTAGGTGGTGTGGAGGGATCCTCATCATTGATGTCAACACCCTTGAGAAGGGTGGTCATCTCAAAGGTTGTGGTTGCAGGCTTCAAAAACCGCCTTCCAACAACCTTCTTTTATGAGAACAACTCTCATCTTGACTTGCCACATGGCGAAGTCGATGACACCATCAAAGGGCTTTATCTTCAAAGAACTGTCCATGGTGTTTAGTACCTGCAGTATACAAGAACAGATGAGTATCAAAGTTTTATAAGCAGAAGCAAGCAAGAGAATAAAAGTATACAAGATTCTCAAGTAAAACCCCAGGAATACATGTCATAGAACAGATCTAGACCAGTGGTACTTCAGACAGGAGAGGAATAGCCCAAGCCTGAGCTTTTTGAATGACTACCCAATGTCCTACCTCCGATCCCGCTCCATGAAATCCAAGAATGGCTCAGGTAGGTAAGGAAAGGGACACCCAAGCTTTGATACCACTTTGTAATCCTATAGGCTTTCACGATTCCACAGATCGGGAACCAAGAAAGGGGATACAAACTAGAACAAACCAGAAAACGCAACTTAAAGATCAAACACAAGATTTTACGTGGTTCGGCCGGAGCCTACATCCACGGAGCCTCAGCCGAACGGCTTGAGAGCACAAATCCACTAATCAGTAAGTAGGTTTACAGATAATGCGAGTGTAAAGAAGAGATAACGAAGCAGACAAAGGAAGAAAACACCCTAGATCTGAAGATCGTAGTTAGATCGCCGTCGGAGTGAACCAGAGAAGAAGATCTTCGCCAGAACGGTGGACAGACACCTTCTTCTTCTTCCTAGAGGCCGGATCTGGAGCTCCAAGGGAGATTCGCTCGAGATCGGCCGTCGGAGCTTCGCTGGAGCTCAGAGATCGCAAACCATAGCAGAGCTTCTCTCTTTTCTATCTCTTTCTCTTTCTGGATTACCTTTCAGAGCGCCGTGTCGAATGAACTCCCAAACCCTAGCTTTAGGCTTATATAGAGCAAACCCTTAAGTGAAACACAGCGTTCCAGCTACCGGATCCCACAAGCCAAGAAGCCAGGTGACTAAAGGAGCTGGGCTTAGGTATGGGCCTCAGTGTTGGGCGGAGCTTCCTTCTCGGTAAGCATACATATATAACATATAACATATATAGCATGCCTTACATATATACTATACTTAGAGTTGTAACATATATGAGCATAGGATATATTATCCCACACTTCTAATATATGATATGAGTAAGTATAATATATATGCTAGTGCTTTGCCTTAATCTACCAAGTAATCCTAAGTTAGAGCTATCCAAATATTCCTAGAACTAATGGTTAGATTAAGATGGACATTACATCTCAGTTACCAACGTAACTCAAAAGGATTCCTCAATGAGTAGTGCTTCGAAATAGAGATATTGGATGGGAGTATGGAATGCTAAGTAATGCAATGAATCAAAGACAAATATATGGAAATGCCTCAAATTAATTAATGTGACAAGGACTTGAGAGCTGTTTCAAGCCAGGGAGACTTTGTTTTCCGAAACCTGTTTACATAATATTGTCTGGTTCGACGTAAGTGCGTGCAACAAACCTCTTCTTCTTCTTCTTCTAGTGAGCTGCAAGTGTTCGAAAATAACCTAATTAAACTGCGAAAGTGCTTGCTAAATCGACTGATCGATATCTTGAAATTATAATAGACTGGGCAAAGGCAAACAAACCTATCCCTGAATTTTGCTAGTCAGTTCATATTATCAATTTCAGGTGGGTTGCAGAGCGGGGATGAATCCTTTTCAGTTGACATATCATATACACTACTAGAATAACGTTCATATACATCGGGTATAAACCGATGTTAATCAAAAAAAAATTCGACGTGTTAGTGGGTGGTGTTAAAGATCCCAACTTTACCACATCGGTTTATACCCGATATCAATAATAATTTATAACATCATTTTTCTTTTTGATAATGACTTGAATACATGAATATAATTACATTTTGATTGATTCAGCTAATGTTAAACCATGATTATTTTGCATTTTTAGCCATTTGAAAGTATGCAGTACAACATAAAATATCACATTAACATTGCTATTTTTTATAAACCTGATGTTTTACATTGATATAGACATCGGTTATGCATTATTCAATTTATGCATACTCTTTTTTTATTTGTAATTTGTGTTATTATTTTATATAAATATAATGTATCAAATTGAATATTTTAAAAATCAATGTTATATATATATTTTCAAATCATTTTTTAATTAAAAAACGATGTTTTGATATTTTATAACATCGTTTTATATTACAATATTGACATATAATGAGTTTCAGAAATCTATTTGTGTCTTCATAATCGATGTATTTATAAAAATAGACATCGTTTTTTTTCTCCAAAATCCGATGTTTTTCATTAAATATACCAATTATGGAATACTCCTATTTGTCTATCGAATACTCTTATTTGTCTATATTGTGGTCTTGTTTTAGCTAATAGTAAAATGAAATATTGTAAAGGACCAACCCATAAATTAAATAATGACAATAGAGTCAAATTCGGAACAACAATAGTGGCAAATACAAGACAAAATACATCAATAGCCATAACACTACATCACATCAACATTCGTTTACATAACACTACCAACACATTTAGTGCATATAACGTTGCACCAAAAGAGCCAAGGTCTTGAATGCGTAAGAAAACCTTTCATTTGCAGCAGGTCCAAGCATGAACACATGAAGAGAAGCAGAAGAGCTTGTTGCGGCAGCTTCAGGTAATTCAGTGAGGAACCAAATTACAAGGAGAAAATAGTTGAAGGATATGTCCCTCTTTTGAAATTGTAACACTGCCAAAAGAGTTACCAGAAGCATTTAGTAGTCATCAAGATCAAAAGCAGCCGACTCTATTATTAAAAAATAAAGAAAAAGAATTTGTTATAAGAACCTGTTTACCCGTTCTAACAATGGAAAGAAGACTTGAACTAAACCAAAACTCAACAATACTAAAAGCACCAATATCTGATCAACCCACAGCATGAAGACCAAGAAGATAAATACTATCAGCCACAATCTCAAATAAAGTACAAAAAGAACCAGAGATTTGTCATTGCATAGAAGATGACGCCAACGTATAACAATTTTCATTAATCAATCTTTCAGATTCACACCTTTTTTGCACTTCTATCATACGTGCTTGAGAACGAGGAATCGATAACTCCTCGAAACATTCCAAATACCCACACCCCCACATGGGTTCGGTTCATTCCTGGGAAACCCCAATTCTCAGAACCAAGTCTAATCTTATCCAGACCTAAGCGAATGGTGTTATGGAATTCCTATCCAGTCTGAATCATAATTCCATACCAAAATCCAAATTATAACCAAATACTAATAAAATCGAACAGAATCTCAAAAGTCTCAGGTGCTTACCTATGTCTCCTGAGTCAATGTTCTCCTCATATCCATCCGCTTGATCACGTGCTTGCAAGATGGTTGGAACCTGTCCAGAAAGTGTTCGTTGTCTGGAAAGAACTACTGTTGGCATAGAAGTGATGGTCGAACTGCTAACTGATGCCTCAGGCAGAATGCTGGAAGTGCTTGCTCGTAAACTGCTATCACCACCAGACTTTACACCATCCTTCTCCTTGTAACGATCCCGTGGCCGGCTATATGCACAAAGAAAAATGATTGCTTAGTTTAAATAATGTACGAGGATACATGAAAAAATAAGGCTGAACGGAGGGGTGATTGGTTTTCAAAATGGGAGATTCAGTCATTCCTCTAATAAATAGTTCCCATCATTTTTGCCCAACCAAATACCTGGTTTCAGTGAGATCCCCACTTTCCCAAGAAACATATGAAACAACTGAAATGTGCCTTAAACAAGTTCAAAGACTGTCAAAACAGTTTACGTGTTCCAGTTGTGTGAAGCTATCTTAATTTAATTTTGAATATGAAAACTGGATACTTGTGCACTGATGAAAATTCTCACCGTGATCCTCGAACTCCATAGTCTATGTGCTCTAGCTCCCGCTGAAGTTCTCTCTACACCAAGAATGAATGGTTAGAGGCAATGCATATTACTCAATAAAATGCAATATGGAGAAGGCCTAAAATCTTGACTTGTACAAGGCAGTCAACTTCATCTTTTGGAATGATTGTAAGGAGCAAAAAGCTTCCAAAAGTATAGGGGAAGATCTGTCTAACGGCTAAGGTATAGGTCAATAAAGAATATAATGATAAGAGATATGGACAGCTTCAAGACCTACCTAAAAACTCAAGCCTTTAAGGTTAATTTTCAAAAGAACCATCCTAAATGGCAAAACTGTCTTTCCAAGACAAAATAGCTGAATCATCGTGGTGTAGCTCTTTATGTGACCCCCAAGCCTGTTTCTACTATCAAATACTACATAAATGAGCTTCAATAAGCATATGCCCATAATTCCATCACTGAATGTTGTTTTAATGAGTATAGTGTTTTTTAGTAGATTTCACATTACACTTACAACAAACAAGCTTGAGCAACCAGTCTAGTGTTCCTCTCTTTTCATCCTAACTTGTTTTCTCCCTCTTAAATAGGATGCCAATATATAAAGACAATAGCACATTCCTAAGATATAAATAGATATCTCGACAATGAATCCTGTAAGCTGCAATACCAAGCCTGGTTTGGCTCTGCATTTACTTTTTCTTGGTCATAATCGCAGTTTCCACCTAATACAGAGGGAAACATATCAGAAAAGTCAAAGGTTGAAGGTTATTCTTATCTGTGATTTCTTCTCTTTCTCTAAATTGAGATTGTATCGAAGTTCATTGGTTTTCTCTAAATTGAGACTGCTCCCTCTCAACTTCCCTTTAAGATTCCAATATCCTTTGCCTAGAGCAAAATGTGGGAAAAAAAAGTGAACATTAATGTAGCAAAACTAAAGCATCCAATAGGATGAAAAAGGTGAACATCATGAAGAGAAACCTATCATGTTCTTGTAGAAGTTCTGCTTCCCGTAAAACTGCTTCCTCGAGACGTTTTTGGCGTGTATGCATCAACATAAGTTTCTGTTGTCTCCGAGCAATAATTTGCATCCTAATTCTAGATCTTTCCCTGGAAAAGTCAAGATGGATTTTAAGTGCAATGATATCGAAATAAAAAAAAAAAGATTTCAGCTAAGCATTTAAGCATACGAAACATGCGCCCCATACGCCTAGTTGAAGAATAGCGGAGTGTGAAAGAGCATTTTTATTTTTGGGTCCAAACAAGTCTAGTTAAATATCAAGTTCCTAAATATACTTAGCATTGAGAGATTACCGCTTGTTCAAAGAAGATAAACGAAACAAGACAGAAATTAAACAAGAAATCAGGACCTTAACTTACACATTTTCACAATTATCTGCTAGTTTGTTGGCCACAACTTTGATGGGCAAAATAAAAGAGATGTCTTTCATATAATGACCAGTATCCCTGACTGGGATCGCAGATATAACAATATCCATGATTAGGCAAACATGGGTAACCCTATAGATCCCATGGTAATGGATAGTGCACCACCCACATATGAGCCCCCACTTATCCTTACTAGCTAAAACCTTTCAGCCTCTCCCTTGTTCTCATCCTACATAGTATCAACCCATCTATAGCAAGGCATTGCCACGTCTTGCTAAATGTTGGTTCCTTTTCAGATGCTGCTCAGTAAGGCTACAAATTCCCTCACGTGAAGAACTCACATTCCCTTCCCTTTCTTTAATTTTTTAGTTCCAACTTCTAAAAAATAAATTACAGAAATAAATCCATCAAACATTGTAGCCAATCTTAAGATTGTCAATAAGTTGTTACTATTGTATCTGTCTATAGGCAGAGAAGCTACTATGCATAGAAGACGTACATAAAATATTTTGTATATCAAGTCTCTCTAGCCTAAGTGATTAACTACTCTAGAACCTTTGTTTGCTTTCTCATATTTTTATTTACAACTTCTCAATTTACATTCAAAAAGGAGGAGAACCATTAATTACTCAAATAGAATTAAAATTCAGATAGAAGCAAATAGAACTGAATTTTAAAACTTTTTCAACATCAAATTGAAAAGAAAACCATTAATAACAACAAATTTTAGAAACCTAATTTCAATAGAAACATACAAGCAACGAAATCAAAGGAGAGGAACTCCATACCAGCCGCAATAGAGGTTGGGATGTCCAGTATAACAATGTAGAGGTGTCGGGATAAGTCATGTTTGTTTGGGTTGCAATGAGAACAGGAAGAACGAAGGGTTGGTAGAGGCTCCGTAAGGAGTGTGTCGGGAGAGCAGATATGGTGAGGTTTAGGGTTTCAGATAGGGATTGCGCAAGAGAGAGAGAGAGAGAGTGCGGTGACAAGGATGAATGCGGGAGGGGAGTTGAGCGGAAGAGTGGCCTTGAGAGTTCTCATATCTGGTGAGAGAGAGTGGTAAGATTTGAGGTTTCGGGCAAACGTTGGGAGAAAGAGGAGATCTCAGATCCAGATCTGGTGAGAGAGTGGTGACAAGGAGGAGAAGCTGAGGATGAAAGTAGGGATAGAGAAAGAGGAGAGGTGGCGGCGGCGGCGGTAGTGGTGGCGGCGGCGGAGGTAGTGGTAGCGTTGGCAACGGTGGGCGCAATGGTGGTGGCGAGGATGACTGCAAGAGAGGAGCTGGGTGGACGAGTGGGTCTTGTAAGAGATCTTAGATCTGGTAATGGGAGAGTGAGTGCACAGAGAGAGAGAGGATGTGTACATAGAAAGCTGGGCGGGTGTTGAAAAAGTATGGGCGGGGGGTCAAGTATTTAGAAAATTTCTAAGTGTTTCAGAACTAGTTATTTTACCGCCTCTAATTTCATCCAAGTATTATAGGCGCATTTTTGAATTTTTTTTTAAATGACTTTTTGACATTGTCCAAAAAATAAAATCGATGTATCTCATCTTAGTAACATCAAAAAATTTCAAACCGATGTTATAATTATTTTTAAAATCATGCATTTTTCTGACTGATGTTAAAGACCCGATGTCTATTAACACAATTCTAGGAGTGATATATATATATAGGGTGAGGTTAAAGTGAAAATGGGGCTTAAAGTGAAAATATTGCTTAAAATGAAAATAGGGTCAATAAGGATAAGCTGGCACGGGTTTGGGTTTGCCATTAAAAAAACGACCCGCGCTAAACCCAATAAAAAAAGAACCGGGGTGAACCAAGCCACAAACCAAAGAAAAACAACTCGCTCCCATGGCTCCATCGTTATTCTCTCCTTTCTCTTCTACCTTTCTTCTGCTATGGCTCCATAGTTGTTCACGATCTGATGGAAGCAGATCTCGGTCGCGTCTTCAACTTGCTCACCGGAATGAAGAACCATGGGATGAAAAACTCAAATTAGAAAGCCTGAGTGTTGTTTTCCAAAATCAACAACAGCGACGGATGAAATCTCGGCGATCCCTCCATCAGCTTCTTCCTACCCGAGATTCTAGGCGATCCACCATTGAAGCCCTCGAGATCTCCACTGCAACGGATAGAAGTGAGTTTTGAGCTTTAGAGGCTGGTTTTGTTGACATTAAGTCATGTACTGGTGATTGCTAGTTGATGGAGTTTGACACTATTTTTTCTGCTGGGGTTTAGTAAGAAATTCTTTATTATACTTTAGGCTTGGGATCAGGTTTGATGCATTTCTTATATCTTCAGAAACTGTTGATTTCCCTTATTTGTGTGGTTTCCGTTTTTGTGCTTGTTGTTGCTATCACAACCTTCAAGACTCTCCTAATCTAAAAGTTTGTCTATTTTCTTGTCCTGAACTATCTTTATTACGTGCCAAGTGTAGGTTGCAAGTCCTAAGTACAATGTCCAGCGCTGGTAGTGGTTCTGCTATTGCGGGAGCAGTGTGCAGAGGGCGAGTGGATGTTGCAAGACATGTATTATTCGAGGCAAGAGCAAAGGGGGTTGTTGAAGAGCATGGTGCCAACACTAGTTCGTGAACTCCAAAATAGATGTGCCATCAATGGGCACCCACACAAACAATTCGAATTACCAAAATAGGGATCATGACCAGGCCATTGATATGCACACCTTGGTCTTAGAAGCCTATATGCCATATTATTTTGCTCCACTTTTTAGCTATTTAGACCCTGGAATTTGGAAAGTTGCTATAATATATGGATTGATCATTCCTGAGATTTTCAAGCATCTACTCTAGAGTGTTTATTCTTTTTTTTTTCCCCTGGAAATAAAATCATATAGTTGTGGTGCAAGTTTAATTATAATGCATAAACACCTCATTAATGAGGATTTCCCCTAGAAGAAAACAGATTGAAAAAGGCTATGTGATGTATGCAATATGGTTTGGTGCATATTGCTGCCATAAATCTTTTAAGGGTACAAATTGCTTCTGAGTTTTGAAAGAGAAAAGGAAAGAAGAAGAGCCATCTTATCCAGCGGCCAGCAGGAGCTCCAAATTTCTTTAGAAAGACAAGCAACAACATCTATAAATTCCTTCTCTTCCCATTCATTTTTTAGAGATTTTATCAATTTGATGCTTGGTTAGTGAAGGACAAGTAGCAGCAACAGCAACGATGGGTCAAATGGAAGAAGGCAAAGCTTGGACCCTGAAGATCTATCAGCTTGGCTTCCCCTTTGCTCCCAAAATCATGAAGTGCATAAATAAGATATCAAAGTGCATGCTCAAGATTATAAAGTGCATAAATAAATTTATTAGTTGATTTATGAAATCTCATTCTTTATATGATTATTTTTTGGTTGGGATTATTGAAATGTTTGCATTCAATTTCTTTTGCAACTTTATTATGTGGAAAACCTTTACATAGAAAATGGAGATTAATAGTATAAAATGCATAAATATAATTATAAAGTGCAAGTTTAATATTATAAAGTTCAGAAATAAGATTATAAAGTGTATGAATAGTGTTATAAAGTGTATAAGTAATATTAATAGATGTTCACTTCCTTCTGAGATAAGAATTGGAGTGCATAATTAAATAAGATTATAAAATTTAAAAATAAGATTATAAAGTGCACAAATAGGAAAAAAAAAATCAACCAACAACCCCTAAAACTTATTTTTAAAAAAATTACAAAAATAAATGATATAATTTTTTTTTACATAATCTTATTTTTGCACTTAATCATTTTATTTGTGCACTTCGTAATATTATTCGTGCACTTCATATTATTATTCATTCACTTCATCATTTTATTCTTGTACTTTATCATTTTATTTATGCACTTCATAATCTTATTCATACACTTCATATTATTATTTACACACCATCACTTTATCTGCTTATTTATACACTTTATCATTTTATTCTTGCACTTTATAATCTTAATTGTGCACTCCATAATCTTATTCATGCGCTTCATGATTTTATTCTTGCACTTTATCAATTTATTTATACACTTTATAATCTTAATCGTGCACTTCAAAATCTTATTCATGAACTTCATATTATTATTTACACACTTCATCATTTTATTCTTGCACTTCAGTATTTTATTTATGCACTTTATAATCTTAATTGTGCACTTCATAATCTTATTCATAATCATATTCATTCACTTCATTATTTTTATTCTTGCACTTTATCATTTTATTTATGCATATTATAATCTTAATTGTGCACTTTATGATTTTATTCATGCACTTCATATTATTATTCATACACTTCATCATTTTATTCTTACACTTTATCATCTTATATATGCACTTTATCATCTTATTCTTACATTTTATAATCTTATTCATGAACGAGACCAAAAGGAAGACAACCATAAATAGTCTATGCGGGATTTGAACTCGCATCTTTGTGCATAACACAACACTCTACCATTTTGAGCTAATAGGCTTTAAATCACATCTCACTTTTTTTTATGATAAAAGTGCAATTCATAATTTTAATTGTGCACTTTATAATCTTATTTTTGCACTTTATCATTTTATTTATGCACTTTATAATCTTAATTGTGGACTTCATAATCTTATACATTCAGTTCATATTATTATTCATACATTTCATCATTATATTCTTGCACTTTATCATTTTATTTTTGCACTTTATAGCCTTAGTTGTGCACTTAAGAATATTGAAACATTGACACAACACTATTCTCTTTATTTCCTCCATCCATTCTTGCCCGTTTGATCTCCTGAATGGACAGAAATTTATGTAGAAGTAACTGAATTTGAAACATGGACACAACACTATTGAAAGATTGTTTTAGATTGGTGCAGAAACAATCTGAGGGAGTGTAGATTGCGTTGGTTTGGACATGTGCGCAAGAGACCGGCTGAGGCTCCGGTTCGTAGGTGTGAAAGCTTGGATCTTGGAGATATCAAAAGGGGGAGAGGTAGACTGAAGAAGAGTTAGAAGGAGGTCCTTCGGCACGATCTTAATCTTCTGAATCTGTCGGAAGCTATGACTGCGGACAGGGACCACTGGAGGCGGTGTATTCGGGTTGTGGATGTATAGAGTTTTGGGTCTTGATGTTTTGCTCTATTGTCCTTGCTATTTTCCTGTCTTCTTCATGCTTTGTTTCTGATATAGTTTTCCCTCTATGAGTAATGCTTTCTTGTTGTTCTGGTATCCTATTGTTCTGGGCCTATCGGAAACACTCTCTCCACTTGCTCGGGGAAAGAGTGCGTACATCTGCACCCCCAGACCCTGCTTTTGCGGGATATATTGGGTTGTTTTTGTTTTGCAGAAACAAGATTATAAAGTGCAAAAATAATATTATAAAGTACATGAATAAGTTTTTTTAATTCTCTTTATTTCCTAGATCATTAAAAGAAGGCTCTTTTTGCTCGATGATCCTAGATACAATACATGCGCATTCTAAGTATGAAAACTAACCAGATAACGCATAAACATTCACACCGAACACCAACAAGATAGATGCATACCAAGTATGAAAACAACATACATAGCAAGTCTGAAATAAGAATACCGAGTTGAACTCAAAATTTTCTCTAGAATTCTTATACTTAAAAAGACAAAAGAAAAACCTATATTATCACTTTGTTCTTTTATTCATGCACTTTTTGGTATTAAGTATGCACTAGTATCTCTTAACTGTGCACATTGGCTATCTAATACTGCACTTAAAATGTGCACTTAAATCTTTCCATCTCCCAATCTCACCCAAACAAAAGCAAGACAAGATGCTTGTTCTCTAAACCACTAGACATAAAATTCATAAGATCTATAAAATCACAAGTGGAAGGTCACTATATTACTTGCCCAAGTTTTCAAAGGCTACTCTATTTGCTATAAAATCACAAGTGGAAGTTCTTATCATGAATTCAAGAACCCCTAAAATCATACTGCGAAGCTCCAATACATCCAGAAGGTCACGCCATTACTTGCCCAAGTTTTCAGGATCTTTTTGGACTTGAACATCTTCTGCAAAATTCCCCATATGTGTTGTCCAAGCTGCTCACTACTTTCGTATTTGGGTTGACAAATGCCTTGACTAAATTTTAGTATACCAAAAGAACCTGTGAAGCATCTGCACAAGGGAATAATCGACAGTAAGGCGCACACACACAAGGAAGAATGGAATGGTGAGAATAGCCCAAACCGCAAAACAATTCCAGCAGATAATATCAGCTTAAGATGTTCAGCAGATATACTTGAACCTTTTTATTGAGATGTTCACAAGTAGTAACAAGGCAATTATTCTACCTCTGACTGCAACCAATCCTCTACAGATTCATGCTAATGATTTAAATAGTGTCTCTCTCTTTTTCTGGAGGGCAGTAAGAATTTTTTTTTCCCTTTATCTTTTCTCAAACTTGAAATAGCTCAATAAAGGGTGCTTCATTCACAAAGCTATGCATTTTTATTAGTTTTTAAAGGTTTTCAAGGTGCTCCATTCCCAGGGTTTGGAAGGGTCGGTCTCATCCAAGAATAATAACAGGTCCAAATAAATTCAAGCAGGAAAAAACTCTAATTTTTCATTCACTTGAAACACCCAATTCAGAACATAATTTTACTAGTGATGACTTCCTTCAACTACTAGTGATGGAGATCATAATTTTACACCCAATTCGGAACATGTAAACGATGAAATGCTTCCTTTCAAGGATGATTCAGAACATGAAAGGCTCAAAACAGTGTGTAAAATGCAGAGATGAAGTGAGAAACAATAGGCTTACTACACTAGAAGCCAAACTGAAGCAAAACAGGCACTCCCAGTATCAAAAAAATAAGGATTTAGTTTCACTACTGTCATTGATATTCTAGAATCTGTTGAAACAAAAAACATGAACGAATATTACAATAGGCGAGCATGGCTGTCAGAAAATTAGCATGTGACTAATGAAGAATGCATTCAACAATGAAGAAGCTTGTTCTTAATGTATGTTAGAAAGCCAAATACACTGAGCAGTGACCAAAAAAAAAACATCAATCCCTGATTTCTGGAACTCGAAATAGATCAAACAAGCATTGATACCCCTACCCCTAACCAAACATACCCTAACAGAACCCAAATCTCCTAAAAATCACTTCTGATTATCTTGTGAGCTAGAATTAATCTAAAAGAGCCTGTATTCTGGATTGAATCATAGTTTCTAGTTTCTACTTTTGAACATCAAATTATCCCTTCAGAATCAAAATCTCCAGCAAATTTGGAAGCACATAAACAATATCAATTCGATATAAAACTGAAGAAACATACCACATGATCGTGAGGATCCAATCCCTTATATTCATGAAACATAAATATCATCGGATTCATCGAAATTATCATCGGAATCCTAGGTCATCGGAAAAGGCACAAATTCGAAATAAGAAGCTTACCTGGTGGCGCCGAGTCACGGAATCATCGGAATCAACTTCGGCGAACTCGTAACCGCCGTCGGTAATATAATCGGGACCCTAGGTCATCATCTCGCACCAAATTGTCGTCGTCGCCGCCGCCGAGAGAGAGAGAGAGAGAGAGAGAGAGAGAGAGAGAGAGAGAGAGAGAGAGAGAGAGAGAGAGAGAGAGAGACGGGCTACAATGAGAAGTTGAGTGGGATGAACGAAGAAGAGGAAGGAGCAACGACGGGCTCGATCTGCTTCGCCATGGAATCCATGGATTGAGAGGAGCAGGAGAGAAATGGAAGCAAAACACGTCGTTTTTGTTTTTTCCCGTACCAAGCTGCTAATTGGATCGGGCAAATTGGTTCCGTGCCAAACGGGTAACTAAACCCATTTTCATTTAAGAGTTTTTTTCACTTTAAACCCATTTTCATTTGAACCTTCACACACACACACACCGGTGGCTGAGTGAAGTTGATATATACTAATATAAGTTATTTTCTTCTTCTGTTCGGATTGCTTCTTTATTACGCATATATTGGTTTGTCTTTGTTGATCTAGCTAGTAGTTGTTGTTGACAACATATATAATATAATGGAGATCGATTTTGACAAAATTAAATTAAATTACAACAATTAAAGTCTTTTGTAGCGGTTCAAAACCGCCACAAAAGGCCTAAAAACCGCCTCTGTTGCTGGCGTTGCATTAGGTCTATTGTGGCGGTTTTACCACCTATTGTAGCGGTTTATAACAAACGCTTAAAACCGCCACATTAGATATGATAACTGCCACAATAGATACTCTATTGTGGCGGTTTTTCATCAGCTACTGTGACAGTTTTCATCAGCTACTGTGGCGGTTCTTATCTATAGTGGCGGTTTTTTTTAACTACTGTGGCGGTTTTTATTTACCAAATTTTTTTTTAAATCACTTTTTAACCCGGATTAAATTGGCCCGGGCTAAATAGTCCCCATATTTTTTTAAAAAAATAGCAAAATGCAGTACACCTAATTCTTGGGTGCTCTCTAATCAGTGTCTCAAGCATTTCAATTCCTAAAATATCAATATACACATTACATACATAAAAAGACATTACAAAGTATAAATTACAAAATATACACAATACACTAAAATATCAATATACACATTACTTTAGCTGTTTAGAGGTGGCCAACAGACACAGTAAAAAAACACTCAAATTTAACCTATATATCAAATGTGAAAACAATTGTAAAGTTAAAAATTTGTTTCTCAACGTTAAAAAAATGTTTATTACCAGCTTCACTTTGTTATAGAAGCGTTTAAGGTCCTCATTGCCTTCTCTTCTATTTGGATTGAATGAATGGTTGAAGGTGAGTCCATCTCTAGCCTGAACTACTGATTAGGGCTCTTGGAGTTGGATGGTGAGCCTACGGGCTGTTCGATTGATCCAGCTGGTTCATCCATTTATCACTTAAAAAATTCAGTGTTCTCTATAGCAGGTATTTCTTATAGCATGTATGGACTATAGGATGCTCCAAACCTCTTTGGCCGCTTATTTTCAGCTCCAACCTCAGCCTTCTCAGACTTTCCATTGCCAATGGACATTGTGAGGCCATCAAAGCTCTTCAATTCTTAGCCGATTCTTCGTCTGTATTTTCAGATGGCTTTGCAGCTGTATCCCTGCTCAATGTGGTAACAAACCTATAAAATGACCCAATATTTGGAGTTTCACATCACCAATTCTCCCTCAAAAACTCTTTTAAGGAAAATCGCAATTATAATCAGGCCCATGGCCTAACATCATCTAAACAAGGAACTGAAAAAGGTGCTTTAAAGGTTTGAGAGTTGCGACCATACCAAAGTTACATTAGCAGCAGCAACAGTGGCAACTCCTTGTCCAAGTGGTGGTGAACCCTAATTAAAAAGGATTACTGGTTTAGCATCTAAGAAATTTTAGAACCTTTAATTTCAATGACCATTTACACTTCACTTTAGCCAACTAAACTCTGTCACACTAATTACTAATCCTTTTCAATGACCATTTACACTGCACATTAGCCAACTGAACTCTGCATCCCTATATTTAGTTTGGAGGGAAACGGAAAAAGAAAAGGTGAGGACAAATGCTACAAAAAAAGCTCTAAAAGGATGAAAAAAAAAAGGTATGTCCTAAAACCAGCAGAAGGACACCATCCATTACATCCATTACATGCACAAGATTAGATCGCATTAACTTACCAATTGAACCTGTTGAAGTTGCTCTTGCGCAGCTTCTGGGGAGCCACCATTGCTATCCAAAGAAAAAGAAGAGAGATACCAAGGAACTGACGAAAGGCACACATAGGAACATAGCATAATACATGTGTCTTATTAGAAACAATTTATATGTCCCCATTTAAATGTTGGCTCTTTAGAAGAAAAACAAAGGTAAATGTGAATACATGATATTGAACATCGCACAATATTTAAATGTGTTTTTTTTTTATCATTTTGAATAAGAATACACAGTGCACGGTTAGATTTCAAAGATGTTTCTTATGTAATATTTGTTATAATGACAGACAAAGATGCCCTCTAGAAGATTTATTCAAAATGTTTTTCTGTAGACCTATTTTTAATAAGTTGATCTCTTTTGCCAAACAGCGAAAAGCCGACACTAACTATTTGATGTGATCAAATTAATAATTGGAAAAATGATCAATGAACTTGTTACTTATAGTAAGGACAAAATCGATCTATTTTCAACACTATCATTAAAGCAGTTCATCAAAAAGCATACCTGTGTAAAAGATCAATGCTGCACAAGTCACTGGAAAGTCAACTGGCAATCTCAAAAGCCAAACAACCAACAGGAATCAAACCAATTACCAGTTGTACTGCAACACCACCACGCTTTTTCTCTGAGTTGAAAGGGCAAACATGTAGAATTATAGCTTCAGATTTCACTGAATCAAACTTCATAACCAGCTGCATCAAATTAAATTAATAGCTTCAACTTAGTTTCCCTTAAAACTGTGTGCATAATGTGTGAAGCTTAAGAAAGTTACAAGATGTATACATGGATACCCCAAGACAAAAGAGACTTCTCAGTAGGGGATCCAGAAGTTTCAACATCAACAACATTCTGTCAAGAGGGTTAAAAACATCTGCTGTTAGGTGACCACAAAATAGTTCTTAATTAAATATGAGATTTTGAAAAATATATCATGAAACCAAATCTGAGATTTTCTTTTCAGAACTGAAAATCAAATCTAGCGCCCCAATTCAGACTTCAAACTGAGATGCCAGTAATAATCATGCCTAAAAAAGCTAAATCCCAAACAGATATTAATCCTATTATCAAAATTCTTAAGAATGACATTGAAAGATCCAAGGTTAAGTAAACACAAAATGCATGACAGTAAATGGGAGAAACACACATTTTTTCAAGCTAGATAGCATAAGGGGTGGACAAATTCCAACATGGCAATTGTTTGTGCAAATAAAATGGAAATGTAGACCCTGCATCTGCTACTTATTGGCTGAATTTTGAAAGAGAGTTTAAACATAATAAATCAATCACAAGCACATTGCATAGATCAAGCGCAAGAATAATAAAAGGCTATTCCAAACTATATGAATAATGCCTAAACATAACAATTACATAGCTGGTTAATGTGAATATATTCCTGGATTCGACCCATTGAAAGGAAAAGACACCGAGGCTGCGTCGGTTGCCCCCGCATACTCAGCAATATTTACAGATGCTTTTCCCAAAATACTCAATTTTTATGCCCCCTATGACAGTGACACCGATGAAAACGATCAACATGAATCAAAGGGGTGAAAAACGTTTAGACGGCAAGTGAGATTTCAGTCATTTCACAAAGACACAAGTATACACTATCAAGAGGAGGAACATAGCTACACGAGGAATTTGTTCTTAGAAAAGAAAATGAAAAAAATGGAAGGCAGAGGTACCGAAGGTGATTTTGCCGGAGGAGGAGTCATCGATGGAGATCTGGTTGAGCGTGATCCAGAGTAGGAGCTCCTTGGACTTGAAGGCCATGAGGCGCTTCATCCGGCGGTTCTCCATGAAGGCGGTGACCTCGGAGTTGTACGACACCGAGATGCCGATCTTGGAGAACCAATGCTGCATCGATTTCATCTGCTTGAGCCGGATGAAGCCGGCGGACCTGTTGTAGCCGACCTCCACCAAGTCGTCAAGTGACAGCAGGCCCTCCGAAATGCAGATCTCAGCCAGCAGCGACCTCGATATATGCTTGCAGATGTCGGATGCAACTCATGAGGAAGATGGAGATTAGGAGGAACTAGGCCCCGTTTGGTATCCATATCCTGATATCAGGTACGGGTATGGATATCAAATTGATATACTTATTTCCATATCCGTGTTTGGTATGCAAGTATATCGATATCAGATTGTTATACCCATATCTCATTCCTTTGTAAATTTTCTCATCTTCATATACCCAAAAAATTGGGATATCAATTCTTCTATTTTCTTCACCGCTTCTCTGGATAGACTTCTCTTCGCTTGAGTTGCTGCTAGTGCTCTCATGGCCTGGCTTCCTGTGCTCTTATCTTCATCCCCACTTCTTCCATTCGAGATCTTGCTTGTTCTCCGCCCACTTGAAGAGGCTTTGGAGATAGTCAAAATGGTCGAATATGGCTTCCAACAGAGTGAAAATCAGGCTTCCAACAGAGTGAAAATCAGTTTTCGAGATATTAGGGTTAGGGTTGGGATTGTTGGAAGTGGGATTCGTTGAAGTAGGATGTAAATGGAGCAACGAAGTTGAGGGTGGGAAGAATCTGGAATTGAGGTGAACAAATTGTGACGAAGGAAATGGGGAGCAGGGAGGGAGAAGGGGATTCCTGGGAGGGGATTTAGGGTTGATACCCATATACTCTAATACCAAACAAGCATATTAGATATCGGATTTGATACCCATATCCTTGATATCGATATCTAATACCCATATCCATACCTGATATCAAGATATGGATAACAAACGGGAACTTAGAGTTTCCCCTTTTGATTTTGGGGAAATGAGAGTGCTCTTTACTTTACTTCGATATGAGAGCTGCTTTTTTAAGTTTCGAAAAATAGTTTATTTGAATTTTTTTTTTTAATAAACAGCCACAATAGGTTAAAAAACCGCCACAATAGATATTACCGCCAGCAAAACCGCCACAATAGATAAAACCGTCCCAAGAACCGCTTCAAAGCCTAACCACTACAATTAAGTGTTACAATAGGTCTAACTGCTACAATTAAATGTTACAATATGCCTCAATTGTAGTAGTTTGATTCTCTTACATAGATTGCAATATGCATGCTATTTTTGGCTCTACGTACTACAACAACCATCAGCTGGATACGATAGACGTCCACAAGGCTGTCCGCTACATAACATATATAGTGGGTTCGTATGGAACGGGGTTAATAAACTGACTAAAATTATAAACAGGGTAAAAATTTATAAAGTGTTTGATAGCGCCAGAAGTCCCATGACTCCGGACGACATTGACGACAAGATGAGAGTGCCATTCGGAGCTCCGATCACTAGAGCTCGAGCCAAGATGATTCAAGATGCAACCAAGACTCTTCTTGTTCGTCTAGGTGCTACCATGGACCAAGGGCTTCGACCTTCATGGGTCACGATGCTCAAGGTTCAACCGACGGTTAGTCTTCGTCCCCATTCTACCTTAATGAGGGGCGAGACTTGATGATTTGTGGTAGGGCCAAATGCCCTTGTTCTTTTTAAGACATTTATTTACTTCGTTAGTATTAGTTATTTAGGGAATAAATGTGAGGAGATATTTTATCTCCTTGCTCCTTATCTATTTTTATCTATTTTAAGCTAGTTTTTAAGATAGATAAAATTAGTAGGCTTTATATTTTATTTAGTTAGTTTTTATTATTATTTGTAGATAAATGAGAGAGCTAGGGTTCCTTTGCAAGGAACCACTCTCATTAACCATCAAACCTATTTAAGTTGTATTTTGGCTTCTTTTATTTTCACGTTGAATTGAATAGAAGAGCGCTTGGCTAAGCGTTCTCTTCTTTGTTCAACCCTAACTATTCACGCCTTCATTTTGTGTTCTACATCTCACGTCTCTCTTCCGATCAAATTAGCACTTTTGATCAAGCCGCAATTGTTGACCAATTTTAAGTTTGCTTTGCCGATCATATATAGTTACATTCCAATTCAATTGAAAGTTACATTCCAATTCAATTGAAAGTCTTGTCAAGTCGCCATATTTGACTTGAATTGGCGAAGGCACTCCGTAGTCGGTCGATCGGCGGGTCTCGCTCAATTCGAGAACGGGTCAAGATTTCCTTAATACGTCGCAAGATCCGATCATTCGCGTCGTTGGGAATTACAACGCATCAACTGGTATTCAGAGACAAGGTTATGCAAGTCTTAAGCCTTGATTCGTTTACTTGAGTGATCTATTTCGTGTCTTTTTTTTTTTTTTTTTTTTTCAGCCCCTATGCCAATTTAATTTGGGTATATTTCTTATAATTTTCGCATCTTTTAACCCTAAAATTGGCACTAGTTGGTGATTTGCTTGTTGGATCTATAACTTGGAAGATGATTGAGTTCTTAGTTGCAAGATTCATTGCTTTGTTTTGCTATATCATGCCTATGAATGAGTTCTTGGATGATTGTAATTGTTGATCTTGCACCACAAAGAACCCTAATTTTTTTTCCAATTGGTTAGCCTTTACCCTAATTTCTTAATTTAGCTTACTAATTAGATCATCTTAAATTTAATTTCATTTTTTCTGTTCACTGTTGCTTTCGGTGAACCCTTATTTTCTTTAGATCTGTCCGGCAATTTGCATAGTATTGTTAGGAGCTGATTGGCATTCTTGAAAAAAAAAAAAAAAAAAAAAAACAAACAAACAGCCGAGACCAAAAAAAAAAAAAAAAAAAAAAAATCAGAACAATGCCGAGAACATGTATATTGTTTTAGTGAGTTAGTAACTCACGTCTTATTTATTTCTTTGCATTTTTGTTACATAATTGATGATCTATTAGGTTTTAAGCTCCACAAAGAACCCTTATTTGTGTGATTTAGAGCCGTGCCGACACCGGGGCCGTGGTCACACCCATCTTTCTCCGAGCCGTGTTGCAACCGTTGGATAATAGTCGACGGAGTGTGTGCACTTCTTAGCCCTTGTGTTGCTCACTTTATGTTACTTAGTTGCTGAATTTTTTAGCTTCACATTGTATTATTCATTGCATTCTCTTATTACTTGCAATTTCATATTCTAGCCGCATATCATTAATTGCATCTCCTTACATACTCTTTTTGTGGCTATCTCTCGCATTGCGCTTTGATATCTTGCTACTTTCATCATTGTATAGTTCTGTGTCCAGGGTAGGTTGTCAAGTAGTGCCTTGTTTTCCTTCACTTGCATGTTTTCAAACACTTGATCACTCATAGGATCAAAGACTTGCATTGCTTGTTCCTTTGCCTATTTGTTCGGATTACTTGTGTTGTCACATTGCATATAGGAACATGGCTGAAAATTCCGACAAGTCTGCCACCTCGGGCACACAACCACCACCAGGTGCTATAACGGATGAGCAAATGCGCTTCGTCATCGATTCCGCTAGCGGAGCGGTGGAGAAACGATTGGAGTCGATGCTCTCCGCCAATACCGCCCAACTTACCGACAGATTGATGGGATTGATGGAAAGGAAGCTTGTTGAATTTCATATAGAGGGGCCATCTTCATCGACCGGTAAGAGACACGGTAAGGGTCATTTAGATGATAGCTCAATTTTTATTCCTAAACATCAATCTAATCCATTTCCCGACGAGACCGAGGACGATGATGAAGTTTTTGCAGCCAAGACAACTCGCCAGGGGGGTCGGACCACCGCTCCTCCTCCTCGGCAACCACATCGGACTATCGTTCGAGACCACCCGGTCTTCGACGAATGGGAGGAGCAGCGGAACGATAGAGATGTTGATGGCATGCCCATTCTTGAGGACCCATTCCAGGAGGCCGATGACGCCTTTGATGAGATTCCTCGCCCCATCTTTGGTCGCCCCGACATGAACCACAACAATGATCAAGCCACCCAACGTCGAGACGTTAAGGTAAAGCTTGACACTTTTGATGGCGCCAATGATCCGGAGGCATACCTCGCTTGGGAGACACACACCGACTACATCCTTGACCACCTCCGTTATGCTGAGACGGAAAAACTTGAGGTAGTAACCTTTCACCTTACAGGCCTTGCTCGCTCATGGTGGTTTCGCACAAGGGACATCCGTCGGAGGCAAGGTAAGCAACCAGTAGAGACATGGCCTCAACTACGTTACCTCTTGAAAAAGAGGCACGTACCCGAGGAATATGTTGAATCTATGAGGCTGAAATTAGCCACCCTTCGCCAAGGTACTAGGACTCCTATGGAGTTTAGAGATGAGATTGAGAGAATTTCTCACCAGGCGAATGTTTTTCTTACTGACAGATCCCTTTGTAGACAGTTTCTTGCTGGCTTAAATGTTTCTATTCGTAATCCTTTGGCTATTCATAACTTTAGAGACATTAACACTCTTTGTCACAAAGCGCAACTTTTATACGAACAACAGCAGGAGGCGAAGGGGTCAAGCCAATCATCTTTTGGTCGAAGGTTTGTTCCTGCACCTACTTCTCCTCACACTTCTAAGTTTTCTTCTAACTCTTCCTCGCAGCCCAAGGGAGTCTCCGACTCACCTAAGCCAGGATTTGAGGTTCAAACACGAAGGGTTGCCGCACCATCTCCTAATGCTCAAGCTCGAGAGCAACGTTGCTTCACCTGCAATAGCACCGACCACATCGCTAGGAATTGCCCCCAAAAGAAGAAGGTGTTGCTCAATGACATTGGAGACTACTATTATGAGGAAGAAGCTCTTGAAAATCCCCCAAGTTCAATCGAAGTGGAGGAGTCGGCTCATATGTCTCATGAGGACAACATCGCTATCGATCCCAACTCCTTCGACGATGCACTTTGCTTGGTCAACCGGCACGTTCTAACTCTTCAAGAGACGCCTGCGGCCGACCAAAGGGAGACTATTTTTCACACCAAGTGTGTGGTTCGGGAAGCCACACTCACGGTCATCATCGATGGAGGGAGCTGCTGCAATTTGGTCAACGAGAAGGTCGTTGATTACCTCCATCTTGCTCCTACACCACGTGCTACCCACTATGGTCTTAACGGCATCACCGACGGTAACTCTGAAACTCTTGTTACTAAACAATGCTTGGTGTCATTTCAAATAGGATCTTATAGCGATCAAGTATTGTGTGATGTTGTAAATATGGATTGTAGTCATATCTTGCTAGGCCGACCTTGGTTATATGATAGGAGTGTCATTCATGATGGTCGCTTGAATACTTATTCCTTTAACTATGACGGGAGGAGAGTTACTCTCCTACCTCTTTCCCCTAAGTTATTTTAAAGGATCAGATCCGGAAGCGCCAATAACAAGCCGAAAAGGCGGCCCAAGCACACAAGACGGACGACGGCAAAACGAGCAGCCCGCCTAGGCAGGCCGCGCCCGCGGCCAAAGGAGCCGCGCCCGCGGCCAATGGAGCCGCGCCCGCGGCCACTGCAGCCCCAGCCCCTGGATTCGCCGTGCCCGCGGCTTCTGGGGCAGCACCCGCGGCCCCCGCAGCCTCCTTTTCCCCCTCCTCTTCTTCCACGACGACGCCCTCATCGTCCATCAAGGGATCCGTGGAGAAGCGGGCTCTCACGACTCGGAAGTTGACACGGGATTCACATCGCCCTTATGTCCTTTTGCTTCAAAAGGAAGTTCTTGTCACTTCTACTTCTTTTGATAGTTTGCCCCCGCTTATCTCTCGCTTATTGCATGACTATTTAGATGTGATGCCCGATGAGCTACCACCTGGCTTACCGCCCGTCCGTGGGATTGAGCACCAAATCGATTTCATGCCCGGTGCTTCCTTGCCTAACCGTGCGGCGTACCGTGCTAGTCCGGAGGAGACTAAGGAGTTGCAACGCCAAGTCTCTGAGCTTATGGAGAAGGGCTATGTCCAGGAGAGCCTTAGCCCTTGCGCCGTCCCTGTCATTTTGGTGCCCAAGAAGGACAGATCGTGGCGAATGTGCGTTGATTGCCGCGCAATCAACCAAATTACAGTTAAGTATCGTCACCCTATACCTCGTTTGGATGATATGCTTGATGAACTCCATGGTGCATGCATTTTTACTAAAATTGATCTTAGGAGTGGCTATCACCAAATTCGAATGAAACAAGGGGATGAATGGAAAACGGCTTTCAAAACTAAGTATGGTCTTTATGAATGGCTTGTAATGCCTTTTGGTCTTACTAATGCACCTTTTACCTTCATGAGGCTTATGAACCATGTCCTTAGAAAATACTTAGGGAAGTTTGTTGTTGTTTACTTTGACGATATCTTAATTTATAGCAAGAACCTAGATGACCATGTTCAACACTTAAAGTGTGTTTTTGATTGTCTTCGAAAGGAGAAACTATTTGCTAACTTTAAGAAATGTGTTTTTGCTTCGGAATCTACCATTTTTCTTGGTTTTGTTGTGTCCAGGGATGGTCTCAAGGTAGATACGGAGAAGGTTCGCGCTATTGAGGAGTGGCCGCAGCCGTCGACGCCAACCCATGTGAGATCATTCCTTGGTCTTGCAGGGTTCTACCGGCGTTTCGTGAAGGATTTCAGCATCATTGCCGCCCCACTCCATGAGCTCACCAAGAAGGATGTAGCGTTTCGCTGGAATGACGCTCATCAGAGGGCTTTCGACGCCCTCAAGGACCGTCTCACCCATGCACCCGTGCTCCAGCTCCCGGACTTCTCCAAGAGCTTTGAGCTCGAGTGTGACGCGTCCAACACAGGGATTGGCGGTGTTCTTCTTTAGGACCGTCGACCCGTGCGTGTTCTTCTTCAGGACCGTCGACCCGTGGCCTATTTCAGCGAGAAATTAGGCCCTGTGGAGCTCAACTACACCACCTATGACAAGGAGTTGCTCGCTCTTGTTCGTTGCCTGCGCACTTGGCAACACTACTTGTGGCCAAAGGAGTTCGTCATACACTCGGATCACGAGGCCCTCAAGTACCTGGGGGGCCAAAATGTGCTGAGTCGGCGTCTAGCGAGGTGGGTGGAGTTCCTGGAGACCTTCTCTTATGTGGTGCAACATAAGAAAGGCACGGAGAATGTGGTAGCCGACGCGCTATCACGAAGGTATGTTCTTTTGAACCATTGTGATGCACATATACTTGGTTTTGCTTTAATCAAGGAACTTTATGAGCATGATCCCTTCTTTCAGTCTATATATGCTCAATGTGTGTCAAAAGGTGAGTTTGAGTCTTATTTTGTGGATAATGGTTATTTATTTAGATCGGGCAAGCTTTGTATCCCGACTTCTTCTATTAGGAGACTTCTCACCTTAGAGGTTCATGAGTCTAGGGGCCACGGAGGCCTAGAAAAGACCTTAGCAGGGTTAAAAGAACACTACTTTTGGCCAAAAATGGCTAATTATGTGCTGAGATTTGTCAAAAGTTGTGTCATTTGTGCTAGGGCTAAGTCTAAACACCAACCACATGGCTTGTATACACCCTTACCGATTCCTAAAGGGTCTTGGGAAGATGTCTCGATGGATTTCATTGTAGGCTTGCCTAGGACTTCTAAGGGTCATGATTCTATATTTGTTGTGGTTGATAGATTTTCTAAAATGGCTCATTTTATTCCATGTCACAAAACCAATGATGCTATACATGTTTCTAGCTTGTTCTTTAGGGATATTGTTAGATTGCATGGTGTGCCTTTGACTATTGTATCGGATCGTGACCCTAAATTTGTGAGTTCATTTTGGAAATCTCTTTGGTCTAAGTTGGGGACTAAACTTTTGTTTTCTACTTCATGTCATCCCCAAACTGATGGCCAGACGGAGGTCACTAATAGGACCCTAGGGGCTCTCCTAAGGGTTGTTTTGCGTACTAACCTCAGGAGGTGGGAAGACTGCCTACCTTTTATGGAGTTTGCTTATAACAGGTCGATCCATTCAGCGACGAAGCGGACTCCATTTGAGGTGGTGTATGGCCGAAACCCCCTTACCCCTGTAGACATGACACCGCGACCTTTCAAGGAGAAGGAGAACATTGATGCGGCGGAGCAAGCGGACTTCATCCGGGAATTGCATGACCAGACTAGGGCGCAATTGGAGAGGAAGGCGGCCCAGTACAAGGCATCTAAGGACAAGCATCGTCGGGATGTGCAGTTTGACGTCGGCGACCTTGTTTGGGTGCACTTGAGAAAGGAGAGATTCCCACAGCAGAGGAGGTCAAAGCTTGATCCCCGAGGAGATGGACCATTCCGTGTGACTCAGAAGATGGGTCCCAATGCCTACAAGCTCGACCTCCCAGCGGACAAGTATGGAGTTCACACCACTTTCAACGTCGCAGATTTATCTTTGTTCGTTCCGGATGACAATTCCGACGACGATTCGAGGACTAATCGTGATCAAGTGGAGGAGAATGATAGCGCCAGAAGTCCCATGACTCCGGACGACATTGACGACAAGATGAGAGTGCCATTCGGAGCTCCGATCACTAGAGCTCGAGTCAAGATGATTCAAGATGCAACCAAGGCTCTTCTTGTTCGTCTAGGTGCTACCATGGACCAAGGGCTTCGACCTTCATGGGTCACGATGCTCAAGGTTCAACCGACGGTTAGTCTTCGTCCCCATTCTACCTTAATGAGGGGCGAGACTTAATGATTTGTGGTAGGGCCAAATGCCCTTGTTCTTTTTAAGACATTTATATACTTCGTTAGTATTAGTTATTTAGGGAATAAATGTGAGGAGATATTTTATCTCCTTGCTCCTTATTTATTTTTATCTATTTTAAGCTAGTTTTTAAGATAGATAAAATTAGTAGGCTTTATATTTTATTTAGTTAGTTTTTATTATTATTTGTAGATAAATGAGAGAGCTAGGGTTCCTTTGCAAGGAACCACTCTCATTAACCATCAAACCTATTTAAGTTGTATTTTGGCTTCTTTTATTTTCACGTTGAATTGAATAGAAGAGCGCTTGGCTAAGCGTTCTCTTCTTTGTTCAACCCTAACGATTCACGCCTTCATTTTGTGTTCTACATCTCACGTCTCTCTTCCGATCAAATTAGCACTTTTGATCAAGCCGCAATTGTTGACCAATTTTAAGTTTGCTTTGTCGATCATATATAGTTACATTCCAATTCAATTGAAAGTTACATTCCAATTCAATTGAAAGTCTTGTCAAGTCGCCATATTTGACTTGAACTGGCGAAGGCACTCCGTAGTCGGTCGATCGGCGGGTCTCGCTCAATTCGAGAACGGGTCAAGATTTCCTTAAGACGTCGCAAGATCCGATCATTCGAATCATTGGGAATTACAACGCATCACTGTTGGTAAAAGTAGTTAAAAATTTATGAAAAATATAAACTCCGTATGGGACGAAAAACAGTTTATTTGTAAAAAGTAGGGTTTATTTGGTTATTATTAGGGGTATACTTGTCTTTTCAAATCAAATAAACCCCCAAAACCCAAAATAAGCTTAAAAAACAAGCTTTTTTTTTAACCCCCAATTTTAACTATAAACTAGCTAAAATTAATTACCATACACAACTTATAATTTAAACTACCTACTTTACCTACTTTTTTAGTAGTTAAAAATGCAACCATACACACCCAGTGAGCTGCGAAAATCTTGATGGTGGCTTCGGAAGTACGCCTGCTGGAGAAAAGGGGTATGGGTGGTTAGTTGCAAACAAACTATATTTAATGGGTGGTTATTTGACAGTTTTTGAGTAAGGGATGGTTATTTGCAAACAACAGTAAATAGTGGGTGGTTATTTGACAATTTTTTAATACGGGGTGGTTATTTGCAAACAACAATAAATAAGTGGTGGTTTTATGCATTTTCGCCAAAATAATATTGAGAAAAAATAAGATCATTTTGAGCACAATTTCACAAGTCTCAATTGTTGTGCAAATATAATCTATTGTTGAGCAAAAATAAGAACATGTTGATCATAATTTCAACAATCCCACATGTTGTGTAATTATAGTCTATTGATGAGCAAAAATAAGACCATACTGTGCAATAATCTATTGAGCAACTATAAAATAATATTGAGAAAAAATAAGATCATTTTGAATACAATTTCACAACTCTCAATTGTTGTGCAAATATAATCTATTGTTGAGAAAAAATAAGATCATATTGAGAAAATTTCCATCAATTTCCCGTGTTGTGCACAATTTCACCAGTCTCAATTGTTGTGCAAATATAATCTGCAAAAAATGTTCATATCCAAAAATGTACCACAATTCCACTATTGTAAAAAACACATAGAAAGATCGACAAACCCTTGAGGTTGGAGAATGGCAGAGGCAACATGCTAAACACGCTCTGAATTGCACTTTACACACCTACACCTTTCAAATTCCATTATCAATCTTCAACACAAAGCAAATTACTAGTAACACAAAAAATCAACTCAGATCTCTCGAGTTTTGGCATCTTACTTTGGCGCGCTGGTAGAGAGGCGTAGCAACCATCAAGCAGATACTGGTGGAGCAATTAGGGTTCGCAATCGAGGCTGGAAATCGCCATGGCCGCCGGTGGCTGGAAACGGCCAGAAATCGAGGCTCGAACCGCAATAATGTATATCTGAGGGGAGAAGGGAAATCGCAACAATGGAAATCGCCATGGCCGCCGGATCTGAGGTCAAGCGGTGGTGCGGGATCTGAGTTGCATGAGCCCCGTAGCAATCGCCATGGCCGCCGGTGGCTGGAAACGGCCAAAAATCGAGGCTCGAACCGCAACAATGTAGATCTGAGGGAAGAAGAGAGATCACAACAATGGAAATCGCCATGGCCACCGGATCTGAGGTCAAGCGGCGGTGACAACAATGGAAATCGCCATGGCCGCCGAAGAGGAGGCAGGAGGAGCAGGGCCGTGCCGATCATTTTAAGGGCCCTGTGCGAAATTAAAATTGATTGTATTGATAAATATTTATATATACTTTTAATTAGCTAAATTTATAATTATATCTATTAAATTAAAATACTAATATATGGATCAAATTTTCGATTAAGGTTATCAAAATATTTAAGAATGAGATAGTCATTATCTGTTTTTAAACACTTTATTTTTATTAAGAAATAAGTCGAGAAGCTTAACTACCCGATATTTTTAAACATCTTTTTACTTAAAGAGGATTTTGATGGTTCTTAAAAATACATACATAAATTTTTCATCATTTTGTTTTTATATTTTTTAAATTTAATTAATTTCATTAAATATAACAAGCACGTAGCATAAAATACACATAGGTTGTCTCTTCAGAGACATATGATTAAAAAATAAAATACACATACAATGCTCTTAAAAAAAAAGACTTCACGGATAGATAAAAAAAAGGAAAAATGACCAAGAATAATACCAATTATCATCCATGAACTAAAAATAATACGAACTTTAGAATTGACCAATTAGTATACAAATTATATCCAATTAAACCGATTTTGATACCAGGGCTAAAATTTGAACACAAAAAAACAATTTAAACTCAAATTATAATTAACAAGAAGCTTGGGAAAATTTTGTAAAAATGGGAAAAACTAGTCTTCACTATTCATCGTCTTCTTCCGTTTGCAGTGAGGCGCTCGCGAACTGTGTTGCCGACGACTCCCTCGACGCCCGTTGCCTCGACGCCGAGCCCAAGCCCCAAGCTCCTCCTCTCTTCTCACCCCAACATCCTCCAGATCCACAACCTCTACGACTCCGACTCCCACCTCCTCATCGTAACCGACCTCTGCGAGCCCACTACTCTCTTCGACCGCCTCTCTGAGGCCGACGCCTGCACCGTCTTCTCGCAGCTCGTCTCCGCGCTCGGCCGCTCGTTCACTGCCACCGCCACGACATCGATCTCCCACCACGACATCAAGCCGGAGAACCTCGATCTGCCACTGCCATGACCAATTTGGAAGAAAATCTTGAAATTTCAGATTTAGGTTTTTACAATCCTTGCTCCAGATCCCGGGTCTCGAATGGACGAATGAACAGTCCCCTTTAAATTTACAATTTCTCCCAAACTTTTTAATAATTATATTTTAAATCTAGATTTTTTTCATTTGTAAATTTTAGCCATGGTATCAAAATCGGTTTAATCGGATATACTTTGTATATCAATTGGTAATTTCTAAAGTTCGTATTATTTTTGGTTCACGAGTGATAGTTGGTATTATTTTTGCTCATTTTTCCTAAAAAAAAGTTGCAAAGATAAAAAAAAAGGTCTCACTCATTACACTGTACTCCGTACAATACAGTAAAAAGTTGCAAAGATAAAAAAAGTTCCAAAGATAAAAAAAAAAGGTCTCACCTATTTTACTGTGTTGTATAGATGTACAATACAGTAAAATAGGTAAAAGTAAAAAAATAGGCACCCAATTAAGGATCGAACGCGCGTCAATTGGATCAACCTCTAACGTTTACGGTAAGTGACGTCCACCACTGAGCTACCGTCAATTCAATGACCCCCTTGGAAAGACAATTATTATAAATAAATATTGTTGTTCCGTGTAATATTGGGGCCCTAAAAATTTGGGGCCCTATTCCGTTGATCCACCTGAACATGCTTAGGCACGGGCCTGAGGAGGAGGCAGACCACGAAGAAGACATGAGGATGAAGAAGCCACGGGACACAGGAGATCCTGGAGATCCAAGGATGCAGAAAAGAATTTGGGGAAAAATAAAAAGAGGGGTAAAAGGGGTATTATGAAAATATTTTGGACATTTTCTAGCAAATGCAAAACACTAGGACAATTTCTAAATAAGCTATTGTAAAAGGCATCTGGGCCAAATTTCTTCTTAATTATACTATCTTCTAAAATAAATCAATATCTGACATATATGTATCCTATTTAATACTCTCTCCGTTAATTAAAACGACATGTTTTAGAAATCAAATAAAAATAGACAAAAATATACTTATACTCCTAATTATTAATTTATTTTTTCACTTGAAAACTACAACTAACAAATCTCTAATAATTACAAGGGTAATTTTAGAAAGTTAAGTTCAAAATAGCTAAAATGACATGTTTTTCTTAACAAGATTTTACTTCTAAAACAACATATTTTTCTTAACGGATGGAGTATATAGAACAATCAGTACGTGCGTATATCTTAATATATTAGAATTTTTTTTGTAAATGGACAAAAAACAAAAAATAATTAGGGAAATAGCCAAATTCCAAAAGATTTTAGCGTTTTAGCCAAAACACTTACCTTATTTTATTTTTTTAATTTTAAATTATAAGAAATTGATTTATTTAACAACTAAAAAAAAATTACATATAGGGAGAGTCGCTGTTTCAAACACTGAGATCTCTCCTTCGCCTCCGCCTGGGATCTCTCCTACCGTTACTGCCTTCGCCTGGGCTCTCTCCTATTGCCTCCGCCCGGGCTCATCAATTACCGCCTTCGCCTCCGAATTAGGGTTCCTCGCTTCCGAATTCGGCTTCCTCGACCACAAATCAGCGAACCTCGCCTCTGAATTCAACGATTTCAATTGATGTTTTGCTGTTCGAATTTGTTCCCCGCCTCTTGTTTTGATGTTCGACTTCTCCGACCTCTCTGAAGGCCTGGGCTTAGCGAGAGTAATTACCGCCCCACTCACGGCAATTCGTCCTCCTCGGTGTCTTCTCTGGCTTCGCTGTCAAGCGCCGGTGGCTCGTGTAATTCGATGGCGGATGTTAAAGGTGGAGGGCTGGGGCCGGGGTTTGTGTTCGCCTTGGATCTTTGTACGGCCGAGGATGAAGAACGAGCTTTTGTTGGTTATTTCAAGGTTGCCGGAGAATTTGATGGTGGCGGGGTCTGGTTAACTTCGACGTTTTAGAGGAGGCCGGAGCAATGTTTTGGGGGAAAAAAAGTCTCCCAATATGTAACTTTTTTTTATAAATAAATCAATTTCTTATAATTTAAAATTAATAAAAAAAACAAAACAAAATAAGGTAAGTCGCTGTTTATAACAACGAATTACATTTTTTAATATTTTTTTTAAAAACCTTGGGTAAAGTCTTTACCCTGTTTTGACTAAAACGCTAAAATCTTTTGGGATTTGGCTATTCTCCTAATTATTTTCCGATTTTTGACAAAAAAAATTCAATATATTAGCAGTTAGTTAGCAATGTGAAGTCAGTAACAACACCACATTCAACACATGGAAAAAGTTGATGGATGTGATAATACCAAGCAAAATTAGGGATTGATATGCAGCATGCATTTTCACGAGTCAGGACTATACATCCGTTAATGGAGGCCTGTTAAGCGCAGCAAGCTCCGATCGAGTTTAATTAAATTAGTGGGAACTAGTCAATTAATTAATCATTGAAATTTATTTGGACAAACTAAAAGATTCTAAAAACGGACAAGATCGAAAATGAGAATACATGGGGGGCCGGGTAGGGAGGTAGCTATCCAAAGGAAACTTCTTGTTATTGACGATTCAAGAATGAGAGATTAATGTGACATTTTATGTCAAAACATTTGTGGGTACCATTCCCATTCCATGTGTAGGTACGTAACTTCCTTTTGTACCACCCTATGTCTATAACTCCATATATATGTCCATATCCATATCCATGTCCACCTACCTAGCAGCTGGTTATCTTCTTTTACATTTCCCCGGCCCTGACACACAAATCTATACTTACTATTTGTCGCATATATGTATTACCTTTTTTTCTGTGTATATATCATGGTTTCTGCAAGTTCCTAGTATAATACATTATTTCTGTGTATATGCATGGTTTCTGCAAGTTACTAGTGTAAACTAGTAGTATGATCCATGTGTCATGACGCGCAGTTTTTTATAAATAAAATCTCAACGCGTTCCCTATATATGCACCGCAAATACTTTGTCGGATTCGACATTGTAACAAAGTCGAATGCGACGTTGCAACAACCTCCGTTCCGACGTTGTTGTTTATGGTGTAAATGCCTTAAGGAAAAAATTTGGACGTTGTAACCTGGAACCTCAATGGGCTCGATCGGGCTTAGCAACGTCGAATCCGACGTTGTTACAACGTCCAAATTTTTTCCCAAGGCAAAATAATGGTATGAGCACAACGCTAGGTCTGACGTTGTTTTCAACCTTGAATCTGACGTTATTACGACGTCCGAATTTTTCCCGAAAGCAAAATGATGGTTTGAGCACAATGTCAGATCTGAGGCTGTTACAACGTGAAATTGGTATGTCCAGTAAGTTCAGCAACCGCTATAAAAGTGGATGAAGACCGCATTTGAAAATGCAATACAAAAATTCAACATTTTCTTTCCTTCCATGGAGCCGATTACAAATGAACATCGTAAAACCCCCGCATTAATTTTGTAATCAAATGGGTTCGGTACCCAATGCCCCCAGAGGTATCCAACTGTGCTTGTTGCAATCCAGAATATAATGACATTCATCGTTGCACGCTGTTTCGAGTCGAGTGTGAAAATGACACTCACATTTCCGCACCATTGCAGTTCGGGTGCGTGTATGGCAACCATTTTAATCAGGGCATTCCTGGAGCGTATTACTGGAGGATTGGGGACCTTCTCATTCAACGTATTCGGTCATTCTTCCCCGATTTAAGCAGGCATGACCACGTTGATGTAGCTCAACAAGCAGGGATACTTGTGAGGGAAGCAAATATGGAGGTTCGAAGCTTTGCATTCAACGAGTTAAATATTCAACTCATTCCGAAGACAAATTAAATAGAGCCTAGGCGAATGGTAAAAAATTGTTATTTTTATCCGTGTTGTATTTGTTTGTTTTAGTAACCTTGATGTGTTATCTAATTGTTATCTATGAAGTGAAGCGTTGACATGTGAATGTTTGTTGTTGTCAATATGTAGAAACCATAAAAAACAATAATGCAAACAAAACGAACTACAAAATAAAGTATAACCACAAAATACAGATAGTATGTCATAAACAAAACAAAATAGAGTTTATATACTGAAAAGATCCAATGTAGCTCATGATATGCTCATACATCTGGTCAAATTGAGGATGTCCAACCAATGCCTGAATACCTTGTGTCATCTCTTCGACGCGATCATGGCGCTCAACAGCCTCAGCTGGTCCGATCACGTCGTCTAGGTGCGTAGGTGCAGCCGGTGGATCATTTGGTATCAATTAATGTCATGGGAAACACATGACCTCAACTTTGGGATTAGAACCAGGCCAGGTAGTCAGTTGAGACACCTCCCTGGCAGCTCTCGAGCGTCCGCCGGTGACCCATGATTGTGTAGAATATATAATCTCTCAGGGTCCTGTGAGGTCCAATGTGCATGCTCGAGGGCAAACGTCACGATGTGATGCTTCTTCAGCCGCCATGGTCACTGCGCCACGCTAGTTGAGATGACGTCCAAAAGGATCTCCTGAACGCGTCCGAACTGTCGAACCACCCCATCTGGCATGTACGGCTCCTAGATGCCACAATATCTAATGGTGCCTCGATAGGTGGACGACCTATACTAACCTGCAAAATCAAGGTCTCTGCCAAAAGGCATCCATGCGACCTATGTGGTAAACATTATGTTTCGATAAATAATCAAACCGAGATCTGCAGTTAAAATAATAAAAACTAAAAGCATGTTACCTCATCTACGGTCATACGCTCAAACTAAGCCCGAAGCTCCTCCTCACACTTGTGCCTGTCCCTATCGTTCCCCCTTTTCGCCGCCTTCGACTGGTCGAATCGTGTCATATATCAGGGATCACCCTGTCTAGCCTTGTCTGGTTGAAGTGGACCCCGGAAACCAGGGAAGTATGACAAGATCCAAGCCTGAATAGTTTATACCATTAGAGCACTATTATATGTACAAAAATACATCAACAGATGTACATATTAAGCACTAACCTGCAACATCGAACTACACCCACGTATTCTTGCAGCGCTGCCTCTCAAGGCCCTAATCCCCGGTAGAGGACGGCAAGCACTCCTGCTCCCAATGCTAGTGTCCCAACTTGCTGAAAGTCCCAAACTAGCCGGAATAGCTGGATGTGTACGCGACTCTGGGACTTGACGATGAAGATGGTAGCACCCAGCAGTGTAGCCAAGAATGCAAAAACAAGGTAGGTGGTAGCACTGCCTCATATTGTCATTGAGCCCGACGAAGTGAAAGTCACGGTGGTCGTGCCGGTTCCGCCAATCCTCCTTCAGATAGTTGATAGCCACTCTGCACTTGGTTCTGTTGTGCTTGAGATGGGCCGCATTCCAACTGTACATCTGCTGAAATCGAGGCTTCAGCTAGAGTGGGTCATACGTGGGGGTGCACGACAACCCGTCAATAGGTAACCCCATCAGACACGCAACGTCGTGGAGGGTGATGGTCATCTCATCGCATGGGAAGTAGGACGAGCTCGTCTCTGGCTACATGTTCTCAATGAAGACAGTCAACAACTGGGTATCAACTCCGTCCCACTTCAAGTCGAGCAGCCCCAATAGACCGGACTGGTCCGCATCCTGCATCCATGTGCCAAGACCCGCATACAAATACCGGCGGAACGACATCAGATGTGTCGCTCGATGATGAGCCTTCAACAACTATTGCTGATATGTAGGCCGGTCAGACCACAACCAGTGACCCCTATGATGCCTATAAAAGATCAACACATCTCCCGGGGGCAAGTCACCATCGGGAATCCCCTCTCCCCACTGATCGATCTCCTCCTCCTCCCCCGCCGCCTCCTCATCAGTCGGTGCCAGCTCTTGCCCCTTCTTTTGCCTAGCATCCTGCCCCCCTCCCGCTCGTCCTCCTGCCTAGCATCTTGCCCCTCCTCCCTGTCCTCCTTCCTAGCATCCTGTCCCTCCTCCTCGTCATTCTCCCCATACTAATCGCTCTCGTCATCGAGCTCCTCCCGGTCGAACTCAAGCTCTTGCCCACCCTCATCCAGAACCACATCACTGTCAGTTGCTAGAGAGATCGCAGCTCGAATCGATGGAGTTGTAAGGCATTGACGACCAACTGCAATGACCTCTACCTAGGCATCATGGTCGCTCTCCGCGTGTCCGGAGGTACTGGCATAACTCATGCCATCCTAAGTCCATGAACAAGGCGGTAGAACGAAGAATCTCCACCCATATGGCCATGCGTCCTCTCCCCAAGCAGCGTCAGGGCCGTAGTAGCCTCAACCGTCGTAGCACTCACGATCATAGTCTCTTGCTTCGCAAGAGTCATGAGATCTAACACTATATGCGAAAACTCATCAGTGATGATGACCCCCGCCGGATCGACGTACGTTCCCTACCGTTGAATTGGTAAATAAAGAGCGGTCATACGGGGTTCGAACCGGGGACCTGTGGGTACTACCCACAAGTCCTTTCCGGCGAGCCATTCCGGAATGGTTACGCTCCCTACCGTAGGTAAATGGGCATTTGTTGTGAGCGGAATCTGCCATGTTTTACAGTAACTTTTATATCGATTTCTGTATACATTTCATGCATTTGGGTTAAGATAGTACAGAATCTGTGTAGTTTATGTTTATTTGCCAAAATTATGGAATCTACACCAGTTTTTGTTTAAATCGCAGAAATCGAGGCATTTACAGCAATTCTACAGAAGGTCGGAAATGCTCGGAAAACCACTACAGAAGTCCAAGGTCAAAGCAGCGCAAAAGTCTGAGAGTCGAGGCTACTCGATCTCGAGTAAGCCTACTCGACCTAGACGAGCATGTCCGGGCACAGCCTAGTCGACAAAGCCATGATCGAGAACCAAGCTCCCCAAGCTCCGAAGCCAACTCGATCTCGAGGACCATTACTCGAGGTCGACGAAGCCACAGCACCAGATCCGGAGTCCCTCGAGGAGAGCTGCTCGAGAAACCCTAGTCGGCGAGCCACCGTACTCGAAGTCGACTAGGGCTTGTCGTAGTCGACGAGCGCCTGAGTCCTTGTCCGAGCCGGTCGAGCACACCAAACCGAGGACGAGAGGCCGAGCCACCTCTACTCGATCTCGACTAACCCTTGTCGAGATCGACGAGCCGCCCTGAGCCATGTCTGAGCAACCCGAGGAGGTTTAGTCGATGGCCCTAGCCCTTGTCGAAGTCGACGAGACCAACTCGAGGTCGACGAGCCCAGGAAGCCATGACGAGCCACATCAAGCACCAGGCGACGAATCCTACTCGAAGTCGACCAAGCCTCGTCGAGGTCGACTAGAGCAGTGCCCAGAAACGCGTCGTCGATGACCTGTCCGAGTAGAGTTGGGATTCCTTGGTGGCGAAGGCGGAAGATTCTATCCAAATACATCAAGTTCTATCTATGGAAGACGCAATCTATCAAGACATGAAGATCTACCCTAATTAGTTTTATCCTTTCCTTATGATTTATTTCCATTTAAACATTTATTTATCTTTAAGGCTTTTAGATATAATTTTAGATATAGATTTAGATAGAGATAGATGATTATTTCCTTGATTAGCAAGGTTTAGTCACTATAAATAAGGCCCTAGGGGCTGGTTTTTCAATCATTCAATTTCAGTCAGAGACAAGTAGTTCCATTCAGAGATACAGTTTAGGGGTTCTAAGGTTTTTAGGGTTTTGGCTTTCTGCAAAAGTTGATTGCCGGAATTGTAAAGGCTTTTGAATATAGTTTTATGCAAGTTATTTCTTTTCATTCAATGTCTGTTATTGCGATGAGGCGTGAGTAGTCCACCCACTTCTGGGGCTGGGGTGAGCCCGACAGTGGCCATGTGAGGCGATGCGATAAAGGTCAGATCTTTTGTGCGATTCATCTTCTATCCCTATGAGCATGATTCTTTTACGAGAGTTGAAGGTGATCCTTGTTTGTATTATTGAAGCGAAAGTGATCTTAATGCAACTTGGATTAATTATGTGAAAAAGGGTTAGTAACAATTAGGGTTTATGCGAAAGCCTCTATTTGCCTATTTGTTAATGACGAAAGTTATTTGATGGAAAGCATGATCTTTTATGCCTTTATGTGTTGTTTTGCATGGTTATCGTTGTGGTGTTGAAACCCTGGCCTTGGAGGTCTTTTAATATATTGAATTTACTTCGTTTCTCTAAGTTCTGTGTTTCGAAATTCTGCAATTTAAATTTCTGTCTTTTACTGTTTTAATCGACATAGAGGAGATCTTGTCGATCTCGAGGAACCGTGGTCGAAGTCGAGTGGGGCTTCGTCTAGGTCGAGTTGATTTGCTCCTGTCTTTGTCGATTTTCAAGTTTCTGTCTTTACCTTTCTTTGTCGAAGTCGAGTACCTCTTGTCGAGGTCGAGTTGTCTGATCTTGTCGAGTTGATTGCTTTTGTTCTTTACTTTCTGTTTTCATTACTGTCTTGTCGACCTGGAGGACAGCTTGTCGAGATCGACCAGCTTCTGTGTCCTCGAGTTACTTTCTGCTTTGTTTCTGTTTTGCTTTGTTCTTTACTTGCTTTGCTTTATTTTTTGCTTTCTGTCTTTAATTTGTTCTTTGCTTTTGTTTTAGTTGCCCTTGCCGGGTTTATTTGTTTCTGTTTTATTTCTGCTCCTGCTTTTGTTTCCGTGTTTTTCTGCTGCTGTTGTAAGAATCTGATAGCTACCTGAGAATTGCTGACGTGCTTCCTCGTGGATTCGATCATGATTTTCTCTTACTACAACGGGAGGAAGTCTTGTATTTATTTGCTGAGACAGGGAAGTCAGTCTGATCTATATTTTACATTTATTTCAATACTCGATTCACTTCTGCAACAACAAATTGGCGCCGTTGCCGGGGAAGCAATCAATCGCGCCTTAGGTAGTCAGTTCTCACTGTCTCTTTGAGTTAGATTGCAGGGTGTATGCGTCGTTCTGGTCAAACACCTGAGTTTGACAACTTAGACGAACCGGAGCGCTACCTACACATCCACTCCAAACTCAAAAGGATCATGTCAGCCGCTGAAACACAGGAACAGCTAATCGCTAGGCTTACCAGGGAACTAGCCGCAAGGGATGCCGCTATCAACGCTAAAGATGCTGCTATCGCCGATGAGAGAGCTGCAAGGGAACAAGCACAAGCTGAGCTTGCCCAATATCCAACCACGGCAGAGGACTACATGCACCCAACTCTCGTCGTGCCTGAATCGGCGATTCTAATCCCTGAAAACTCTTTTGAAATTCGCACTCAATTTCTTATAGAGCTTAAAAACAATGCCTTTTACGGCAGATTTAATGAGTGTCCTCTTGAACATATTACTAACTTTCATGATATGTGCCGTACTCTTGCAGAAGGTACAACTCTGGAATATGTCAAGATGAAATCTTTTCGCTGGTCGCTCGCTGGACCTGCACTGAAATGGCTGGAAGGGCTGAAGGCAAGATCACTCACAACCTGGGCCCAAGTAGAGCAAGAGTTTCTGAACAAATTCTTCCCACCTGCCAAAACAACACATCTCCGCCAGAAAATCACCGCCTTTAAACAGCATAAAGGGGAACCGCTGGCAAGGGCATGGGAGCGCTACAAGGAACTGTTGCGATCTTGCCCTACTCATGGACAGCCACCCTACATCATTCAGGAGATCTTCTTCAACTCTCTTGATCAAGTCACTAAGGACAGAATCAACAATTATACTCGCTACGAGTATCTGACAATGCCGCCAAGTGACGCATGGGGAGTGCTGGAGAAGCTCACTACCTACGACAACAAGTATGGGTCTACTACAACTTATGAAGAGAACCCATACGCCAGGCCAACACCATCCATGCCCCTCTATGAGCCATCAAAGGAGATTGATCCAGATGTCAGGGAACAATACTACAGAGATCAGAATAGGAAGCTCATCAAGCAAGTCAAATATCTCTCTGTCAACCAGCCTTGTATTGAATGCGGATCACAAAGGCACACCACTCCTGAGTGCCCACACACAGAACAAGTCAGGATGACAGAACACCATGAGGATGCAGCTTACGCAGGGGGACCAAATCGCTACATGGGGGACCAAAGGTTTCAGCAACCACAGTGGAACCAAGGTGTCCCTAGGAATCCCCCGCCCTACAGAGCTCCAGGACATCCAGAAAGGGAACAGAAAAAGGATGATATACAGCTGGTCCTGGAGGAAATAAGAAGAAACCACACAGAAACTAGGCAGTCCTTCAACTCCGTCTATACTCAGATGCAAGGTGTCAACTCTAGGCTTGGGGAAATTGATATCTGACGGAAAACAGTTGATACACAGATTGGTCAGCTAGCAGCAGGAATCCCCAGACAGTCAGGCGCACTCCCTGGATCTTCAGAACCAAATCCTAAGGGAAAGACTGGGCACGTCGCTGCTGTAAAACTCAGAAGCGGCCATCAACTGCAAGAGCCAGAGGTTGGAAAGCAGCAGAACGACGAAGATCAGCAAGTCGACCTCGACAAATCCGTAGTCGATCTCGACAAGGCCGTACTCGACCTCGACAAGACTCTCGTTGATCTCGAGGAGAAATTGCCAGAATCTTCGTCTGCTCCGAACAGCAACTCGACTGCACCCAATCCAGTCGATCTCGACAAGCCTCTTGTCGATGTCGAGGAGCCCCTGGTCGAGAAATCTGCAGCAACTCCGACGTCTGTTCTGGCTCCGAATCAAAAAAAGAAGCTGCCTTTCCCCACAAAATCTCTAAAGGACCCAGCGGAGAAAAAGTTTCAGCGCTTCATCAAGATGCTTCAGAAGCTGAACGTCACCATCCCCTTCACAGAAGCTCTCAATGAAATGCCGTCCTACGTCAAGTTCCTGAAGGAGATTCTGAGCAAAAAGCGATCGATGGCAGAAATCACAGAGGAGTGCAGCCATCTGGACATACTGAAGAAGAGGCCGGATCCAGGTAAGTTTGCTATAACTATTGGATTTGGTCCATACAAAATTAATGCCCTATGTGATCTTGGAGCCAGTGTTAGTATTATGCCTTTAACGATTTGGTCCAAGATTAAGATAGGTGCCCTGGAGCCTGTGGATGCTAGACTATACATGGCCAACAACACAGTGGTCATTCCAACAGGCATAGTGGAAAATGTACCAGTACAAGTAGGTAAATTCTTCATTCCTGCTGATTTCCTAATTGTTGATATGCAAGAAGATCCTGCTTGTCCAATTATTCTAGGAAGACCATTTTTGGCAACGGTTGATGCCAACATAAGCGTAAGGAAAGGAGTGCTCACCTTCAACATCAGCGATGAGGTAATTGAGTATTCCTTTAATAAAACTGAAAGGCATACAGGTCCAATGGAAGAGGTCAAATCTATCTCAGCTGGCTACATCACCTGCGGGGAACCCAAGGTCAGAAATATGACCCCTGAGGAGATAGAAAAAAGGGACATGGAGGCCCAGGTGGAGGAGATCATGGCAATCCTCAAGGAAAACACAGAGAATCCCATTGACACAGACCAAGGTAAGTCCTTGTGGATTCATTATTTTTCGGATGCCTTGACAGGAGCTAAGTATGGGGTCAAGATCGACCAGGGCTCCTCGACATCGAGTAGAACCCTAGTCGATCTCGACCAGACCAAGGAGACTCCACCAGAGCCAGTTTCGTCGAGCAGCCAGACGGAAGCCACACCCTCGTCGATCTCGAGTAGGCTACTCGAGGTCGACAAGAACCCAGCCAACACAACTCCTGCTTCCTCGACACAGAAGCCGCCTGACGCACCATCTCTAGTCGAGATCGACAAGGGTCTTGTCGAGATCGACCACCCTTCGACGGCCTCGGCTTCTTCTTCCTCGACGATGGTGACTCCAGGACCCAAGCCTTACTCGACCTCGAGTAGGCTTATCGAGGTCGACCACCAGTCGGCACCACCAAACCCTGTTTCCTCGATGAGCCACCTGCCAGGAGCAAAGTCCTTGTCGATGTCGAGTAGCCAACTCGAGGTCGACGAGCCACCTTCTTCATCGACTTCTGCCTCTTCGACCAGACCACCACCAGAGCCAGCAACCTCGTCGATCTCGAGGAGCCCTAGTCGAGATCGACCAAACACCGTGGTGCCCGATTCCGTTTCCGCAAAGGTAAGTCAAGGTATGGATCTTTCTTCTCCTATTTCCATTAAAGATTTATCTATACATGGGAGAGGTCTGCCTTGGTATGTGCGATTGTGTAGGATTTCCAATGATGAGCCTAAGGAGTATGAAGTTGGAGACAAGCTCTATGTCTCTAAATCAAAGGATCATTGGTTTCCCAACAAATTCAACAAGAAGCGGATGGGACCGTTTGTGGTGAACAAGATCCATTCTGGAGGATTACAGCTGATGGACAAGAATGGAGTCTTATTTGAGGCCCAAGCTACATGAGCCCTGCAGATGCCACCTTGAGCATTAATGAAAGTCGGCCCAGCGACTATAAAATCTAGAGCGTGTACATAAGACTTTTTAGGACATTTGAGACTTTGTTTTTGTTTTTGCTATTATGGGTATATGTCTTCTACTTTTTCAGGTCAATGGATAGAACCAAAGCTTACTCGGACTATGAGGTGCTCCATTCGAAATTTTGCAGCTCTGCACACATGTCTTGTGAGTTTCTTTCTTTACCCTTTACATTGTTTTTTTTATACAGTGAGGACACTGTAATGTTTAAGTATGGGGTGGAGGAAAGGCTTACATTACGCATAATTACCATATTTGACATTATTTGTGCATTATTTCTTTGAAATTGCTACATGGCTATTTTGGAATGCATTATTTATTTATGTGCTTATATGCATGTTTTCCAAAAATTTGAGAAAAATGACCCCCATTGAAAATTTTGAATAATGTCATGGAAGCTTATATTGAACTCGACGATGCAAAATTGGATTCATTAGAGATATAGCATGAAATTGCCTAGTAAAGGGAAGTCACAATGAAGTGCATTATTTTCTTGAAAACCATGAAAGGAGGTAAAATTTGAATTTGCTTTTGACATGTTGCATGATAAAATGATGGAGGACTTTATATTTCCATATAATGCTCATTGTTAATTCCTAGCCTTACCTATGCTTATGCATCACAAAAGCCATAATATGCCTTATTTCAAATATTGCTCCACATGATCTAAATATTCCCATTCTTTACCTTATCCGGGGATTATGTTGAGAATGATGTTACATTATGGAGATGTTATATGGTGTTTGTGTTATATATCATATTTGGAGTTTGGAAGGAAATTATTTGAAATATATGGAAAATTTAATGAGTGAAAGAAAATCCAATCACCTCAGGAGATAAAGGTAGATTGACCCTGCTCTCTAAGATAATAGTTTGGAGAGATGGGACACATTGTGAGGAGTCCGACACACTAAGTATCCGGGGCCATTCATGACACCCATGTTTGCGACTCGCGAGAAGGCAGTGTTGAGGTTAGAGAGGTAAAAACATTATTATGAATAAAAGCATTATGAAAGGTGATGAATCAAAGGAAGAAGGAATGTGGAAATTCAAGTTTGAAAGTGATCCATTTCCCCGGATCATAAAAGCACCACATTGCCGAAAATTGCCCACCTTTTAGCCTTTTACCAATCTACTCCTTCATGAGCTTAAATTAAAGTCTTCTTGATTATCGATGCTTTGTCACACAAAAATTATTTGTGCATAACCCTCCTTTTATGAGTAGATGTTGCTTTTACATATTTGCACATGCATGGATCTGTGACACTAGTACCTTTTCGAGGATGGTAATTGATTGCAGGGACATATAAGAATGAATCTAAGATGTTGAGAGTTTTTATTACTTCCCCTGAATGACAATTAAAAGTATTGCTTGAGGACAAGCAAGCTTAAGTATGGGGTGTTTGTTGTATACATTTCATGCATTTGGGTTAAGATAGTACATAATCTGTGTAGTTTATGTTTATTTGCCAAAATTATGGAATCTACACCAGTTTCTGTTTAAATCGCAGAAATCGAGGCATTTACAGCAATTCTACAGAAGGTCGGAAATGCTCGGAAAACCACTACAGAAGTCCAAGGTCAAAGCAGCGCAAAAGTCTGAGAGTCGAGGCTACTCGATCTCGAGTAAGCCTACTCGACCTAGACGAGCATGTCCGGGCACAGCCTAGTCGACAAAGCCATGATCGAGAACCAAGCTCCCCAAGCTCCGAAGCCAACTCGATCTCGAGGACCGTTACTCGAGGTCGACGAAGCCACAGCACCAGATCCGGAGTCCCTCGAGGAGAGCTGCTCGAGAAACCCTAGTCGGCGAGCCACCGTACTCGAAGTCGACTAGGGCTTGTCGTAGTCGACGAGCGCCTGAGTCCTTGTCCGAGCCGGTCGAGCACACCAAATCGAGGACGAGAGGCCAAGCCACCTCTACTCGATCTCGACTAACCCTTGTCGAGATCGACGAGCCGCCCTGAGCCATGTCTGAGCAACCCGAGGAGGTTTAGTCGATGGCCCTAGCCCTTGTCGAAGTCGACGAGACCAACTCGAGGTCGACGAGCCCAGGAAGCCATGACGAGCCACATCAAGCACCAGACGACGAATCCTACTCGAAGTCGACCAAGCCTTGTCGAGGTCGACTAGAGCAGTGCCCAGAAACGCGTCGTCGATGACCTATCCGAGTAGAGTTGGGATTCCTTGGTGCCGAAGGCGGAAGATTCTATCCAAATACATCAAGTTCTATCTATGGAAGACGCAATCTATCAAGACATGAAGATCTACCCTAATTAGTTTTATCCTTTCCTTATGATTTATTTCCATTTAAACATTTATTTATCTTTAAGGCTTTTAGATATAATTTTAGATATAGATTTAGATAGAGATAGATGATTATTTCCTTGATTAGCAAGGTTTAGTCACTATAAATAAGGCCCTAGGGGCTGGTTTTTCAATCATTCAATTTCAGTCAGAGACAAGTAGTTCCATTCAGAGATACAGTTTAGGGGTTCTAAGGTTTTTAGGGTTTTGGCTTTCTGCAAAAGTTGATTGCCGGAATTGTAAAGGCTTTTGAATATAGTTTTATGCAAGTTATTTCTTTTCATTCAATGTCTGTTATTGCGATGAGGCGTGAGTAGTCCACCCACTTCTGGGGCTGGGGTGAGCCCGACAGTGGCCATGTGAGGCGATGCGATAAAGGTCAGATCTTTTGTGCGATTCATCTTCTATCCCTATGAGCATGATTCTTTTACGAGAGTTGAAGGTGATCCTTGTTTGTATTATTGAAGCGAAAGTGATCTTAATGCAACTTGGATTAATTATGTGAAAAAGGGTTAGTAACAATTAGGGTTTATGCGAAAGCCTCTATTTGCCTATTTGTTAATGACGAAAGTTATTTGATGGAAAGCATGATCTTTTATGCCTTTATGTGTTGTTTTGCATGGTTATCGTTGTGGTGTTGAAACCCTGGCCTTGGAGGTCTTTTAATATATTGAATTTACTTCGTTTCTCTAAGTTCTGTGTTTCGAAATTCTGCAATTTAAATTTCTGTCTTTTACTGTTTTAATCGACATAGAGGAGATCTTGTCGATCTCGAGGAACCGTGGTCGAAGTCGAGTAGGGCTTCGTCTAGGTCGAGTTGATTTGCTCCTATCTTTGTCGATTTTCAAGTTTCTGTCTTTACCTTTCTTTGTCGAAGTCGAGTACCTCTTGTCGAGGTCGAGTTGTCTGATCTTGTCGAGTTGATTGCTTTTGTTCTTTACTTTCTGTTTTCATTACTGTCTTGTCGACCTGGAGGACAGCTTGTCGAGATCGACCAGCTTCTGTGTCCTCGAGTTACTTTCTGCTTTGTTTCTGTTTTGCTTTGTTCTTTACTTGCTTTGCTTTATTTTTTGATTTCTGTCTTTAATTTGTTCTTTGCTTTTGTTTTAGTTGCCCTTGCCGGGTTTATTTGTTTCTGTTTTATTTCTGCTCCTGCTTTTGTTTCCGTGTTTTTCTGCTGCTGTTGTAAGAATCTGATAGCTACCTGAGAATTGCTGACGTGCTTCCTCGTGGATTCGATCATGATTTTCTCTTACTACAACGGGAGGAAGTCTTGTATTTATTTGCTGAGACAGGGAAGTCAGTCTGATCTATATTTTACATTTATTTCAATACCCGATTCACTCCTGCAACAACAGCATTGCGGTCTCGATTGAGAACGATGCGAACAGTTCCGTCATCTCAGCTCATCCGGGAATCCTATTAAATTTCGAAGTAGTTTTTAAAGTATATTATTTTATTTAACTTGCATGTTACTTTCAGTATATTGTATTCAACTTTCGATCTCTATTTGAATTAATTATCTATTTCATTTCAATATTCAATTTTTGATCTTTAAACATAGTTCTTCATTTGAAATATTTTTCAATCAATATATTATCTTTTGTAACAATTTATTTATATATTTTATTTTTTTAATGTTTGTATTTTGTTCAATATAATTTTGAAATACATTATGTTATACTTTTAAATTTCAATATATTGTATTAAATATATTGTCCTTTCCAGTGTTCTAAAAGGCGCTAAGTGGCTATTAGGCGGTGGGTGGCCGCCTAGCGCCTAGGCTGTTTGGCGGAAGTCTAGGCGGTGCCTAGGCGGACTTAGATTAAACTTTATTATTTCCCTATATTTCAGTGGATATAACATGCCAATAATTTATATAATGTAGTAATATCTATAATATCACTCATAAACACAAATTTGGTATGCTTAACTAACACTAAAGTAAATAAATGTAAAAGCACTCATCCGACTAATAACTTTAAACCTCCTAAAATCCGCAACCATAGGCTTGAATAAAAAGTAAATGCATCCCGACTTGGGGAATAACAAAAACTATAAGCTGACTAATCACTCACCTAGAAACTAAATCGAAATAATCTCCCACCTAGGCGGGGCTAGGCGGGATTAGGCGGGGAATATACTACACCTAGGCGGGATTTGGCGGCACTTATGCAAAAATCCGTCTAGAGACCGCCTAGGCGTAAAGATTCCGAGGTATCTTACCGCCTAGCGCCTAGGCGGTGCGCAGGCGGCGCCTAGGCCCGATTTTTAGAACAATGGTCCTTTCAATATATTGTATTTTGAACTATCTTTTGCATTTCAAATATTGTATTTAATTCAATATCATCTTATATGACAAATATACTTTAAATTAAATTAATATGTAAAATAGAACATGTTTTTTTTTCCAACTACTGATTTCGGTTCGCTATAAATATCGATCTAAATATAGATAAACTAACTCTAATCTACATTTATTATATATTTCAATTATCTATTTTTGATATAAATACAACTACTCTATCTAAAATAAAATAAATAAGTAAAATGGAAATAAACCGAATTCAATTACTAACCGATGGAGTACTTAACAGGGAAGAACACTCTTAGGTACGTGATGTGCGCTTAATTAACCATGATTTTCGCTTACATTCATATCGGTTTCTGTCTGTATTTTATATTTCTAGGTTTGATTTATGCAGAATATGTGTCGTTCACGTTTATTTGCAATATATAGGTCTACACAAGTTTTTGTTTAATTTCACAGAAATCGGACGCACTTTTGAGCTTAAAGGAAAGTCATGAAGACATTGGAGAAGTTAAGGAAGAGCACATGATGGTGCAGCAGGAGAAAACACCACTTTTCACCATTCATCATTTTGAATCAAGTTCTGATGCCTTCATAAGAGTTATAGCCCTCGAAAGGATCTTTCCAACTCATTCCAATATGCGTCAATCGGACAAACGAGGACTCGGGAAAGTGCATTTTAAAATGGAGCAGAATGGTGAAAGCTAACAGAGAACTCGAAATCGACTAAGGTACTCGACGTCGACTACCCTACTCGGCGTCGAATGGAGATGAAAGCCACACTCGAGTCCGACTAGAAAAAGAACTCGACAACCACAAGATAGCTCGAGATCGAGTACCATCTACTCGACGTCGACCACTCTACTTGACGTCGGCTGGAAATGTCTATTGCTGCAGATGCGTTTTGGAGATCTGGATTTGAGAGAAATTGCTTTAGGCCAAAGTTAAAGATCTTTTATCACCTTATCAACATTTATCCTCATGGGTTAAATCTTATTTTAGCTAGGGGGATTTTATTTCTTTTATTCATTTAAATTAGGGAACTTTTATCTTTAGATAGAGTTAGATAGATGGTAGATAATTGCTCTCCTTAGGTAGCAAGGATTGAAGCCTATAAATAAAGCCCTAGGGTTGGGGTAATCCCAACATAGATATGTTCGAATCAAGGAGATAGGAGAGAGAGAGGAGCCAAGTGGGAGAGGAGGAGGAACATTTGGAAGGTTTTGTAAGTTTTAGTTTGAGATGAATGTTAAAATTAGTTTCTTTTATTATGTTTTGTTTCTAATTTCCTTCATCTAGGGTTGGGGTGATCGCAACATAGATATGTGCTTGATCTATGAATTTATGAATTTTCATGTCTTTATCATCTTCTATCCTATATGCATGATTCTTCTACGAGGGTAGTAGGTGATCCTTATTAATGATATTGAAGGGAAAGTGATCTTATTATGAATTTGGATTTATTATGAAATTGGGATAGTAACATTTAGGGATTATGCGAATGCCTCTATATTCCTATTTGTTAATAACGAAAGTTATTTGATATAAAACATGCATCGTTATGGAATTATAATCTAAACATATGTTTATTGTTGTAGTGATCCCTAACCTTGGAAGTTTACACTTTTATTATGTTTGTTTTCACTATTTTTCGCTTATATTTTATACAGGCTACTCGACACCAACAACTATTCCCTCTCCATCCCTCGACATCGACAAAGTCTTAGTTGACGCCGACAGCAACCCTCGCCACTTTTTTCCCGCTATCCTTGAACCCTGAAAGTACGAAACCATCTAAACCTAGAATCGCCGACTTCTCTCCTCAGGATGAACCTGACTTCACTATCCCATACCGGGGTCTTGACTATAAATTTATTTGGTCGAGAAACCCTATCGCCAGCATGCTTCTTTCGATCTTCACCGGCTCTCCCACCACCTTGCCCACCACCATCTTCGGCGGTCCTTCCGACGCCGCCCTCACCACCATCTATTGCTATCCTCCTGTCGCCGCTCCTACCACTGCCTCGCCCAACACCGACTGTCATCCTGGCGCCGCCCCCAACACCACCTCGGCCACCCCCACCACCGCCTCACCCACCACCACTGGTGCCCCCAACACCGCATGTCCTCCCGGCGCCGCCCTGAAGACCGCCTCCCCGACCCCCACCGACGTCCCCACTAATGGCACCATCACCCCACCATCTCCACGTCCCCACCATCTCAAAATCTGACGCCGACCAACCAGAATGGGATCTTCGATCCCCCTATCCCTCATCCATCAGCTCCTTGCCCACCATCGGTGGCTCCTCTTGAACCATTGGCGCCACCCCTAGCTCATCATTGGGATCTCACAATCGCTCTCTCTTTCACCAAAAATCTTTCTCTGGTTTCACTCTTTCTTTCACTTTGGGTGCAAGTAAGAAAGAAGCACAACGTCGAATCCGATATTATAGGTCCAGAACAACGTCGGATTCGACGTTGTGATTTGTGGGCACAACTTTCAAGTGAACGTTGTGGTGTTCACATGTTGAAGTACAACGTTCAATTGAATGTTGTAATTCAAGTCACAACGTTCAATTAAACGTTGTGATCTGCAGCATGATAATCCGTATTTCAATAGGCATTATAGAGTAGTTTTAGTTGCATTTCATGGTTGTTTGGTTATGTTTTAGAGTTAATTTTTAATATTTTGTTCTTTTGGTTTGAAAGTTCGGAAACTACGCTATTTCAATTGTTTTATGTAGGTTCCTAGATCTGGCTTGTGGTTAGCATGGATGAGTTCTTAATGGAGTAAAGAAGGAGAAGAGAAAAGAGAGCAAGGAAAGCAAAGGCCGAGTGCAAAACACAAGAACACCCAGTGATGTCACATGTCGCGGCCGCGAGTCTCATGTTGCACCCGCGAGTTACCCCAGTTCACCGTAGAGAGATGCTCGCGAGAGAGTTTGCTGAAGCCCATCAGTCGCCGCCGCAAGAGACATGTCACGACGGCGAGTTCGTGCAGAGAACATTATTCGAGAGAAAAATTCTATCTTTTCGAGAGGAGATTCGATCCAATCTTTTGAAGACTTCTTCTTTAGGATTTAAGGAAGATATTTTGAGACTTATTTATTATTATTTTTAGTTTAAATATTTTTAGGTTTTTATTATTATTATAGGATTATTTCCACATTATCTTTAAGGAACGTATCTAGGTTTTCGGGGTCTCTTCTTTCCTATCAAGGGGAGGCACGAAATTAGACATTAGAGAACACTTATTCTCAGACCAAAAATCATAATTTATAGTAGTTCTTTCATCCATTCAAGTTTGCTTATTTTTCCATCAATTCGAAGGAAATTTAGGTACACTATGAGTGACTAAGTTCGTTATTTGTTTCACCTGTGTTTTGGATACTTGGTTGGTGGTTTGTGAGGCTTAAATTCAGTTGTTTCCTACTGTTCTTTTGATTTCCCTTGTAATTATTGATGATATTATTGTGATTCGCGACCATCATAGTATCTTGCTAGGTTTTTGTTCTTTCGTCATTGAATGAATTCCGTAGTAGCATGCTTAGGATTATGAGAACCTTTGTTTGATTATGAATAAGTAGGGATTTCAACATATGTTCTAAACATCGGTTACCTTGCATACTTCATGTTATTCATATGCCTAGATTCTTAGGAACTTGTGCTATCTTTCTGTTAAATCTTTGTCTGTGCTTAGGTTGCATAAAGGTGTAAGGGAGTAATTGTACTCTTTGTGCTTTAATCGATTCAAACTAAGATGGGAGGAATGTAAGTTAAAGGAACCATACAATTGGAGATTATGTCTACGACCAATTAAGCCAACCAATGTCGATGAGAGCGCAGATGGAACTATTTTCTCCATTGATTTGTTATCAAAACCGTCATCTTTATGCTTCATTACTTCATTTTCAATCTTGATCTTTACTTGTATTCCCCATAATTACTTGTTTATTTCTCACTTTTTGGTAAAGTAGCTTTTAGATTGAATCTTAGATATTCCTGTGGGTTCGACCCTGCACTTATCGCTATACTTGGTTATTTTTGTGGGAATTTCTTTGGCGAGGTTTACACACTGCGATTCTCCTCCTGTCACACCACGTGACATATCACAACGTTCAATTGAACATTGTAATTCAAATCACAACATTTCAATTGACGACATCCACCCATTTTGGAGAGATATGCCATGAGACGAATCAGAAAATGTTGCCTCACTCTACGCCATGTCATCTTTGTACACTGCATCCAATGAAGATTGTGACTCAGATCTGCACCCACCCATATGAGGCAGCGTACTTTCAAAGGGGAGACCTAGAGGGAGGAGGAATATCGGGCGGATTTTGAAAGGGAGGAAGCCAGAGAAGGTCGCCGTGGAAGGTTCCGACAATCACGACCTCTGTTTGACGCACAATATTGGGGTTTTAGCTGGGGTCGCAACAATGTGGACCCTTTTATGTTGATGCCCATTGCAGAAGCTGTGAACACCGTTGAAGATGGTCACTATGGATATTGGGCTTTGGCACAACTGATGTTATGGCCATGGGATGCACTATTTGCATATATGAAAGGGTTATTGTGCAACCATTTGGAACAGAATCATCAACTTTACACTGGTTGTTACACGTGAAGGTATTAGTTGCGAGAGTTTGTTGACTTGCATAGTTACTTTGCCATAGGGGGAGATGATCATGAGTCTTGTGTTCGCGACCATCTACCAAGTGCCCCTCGTTGTCTTATTTTGGCACATGCCTTTTACATGCCTCTAACAACCAAATGACGCCCCTCATGAGGCCATACTAGGGTTGGGCTACATCAGAAACCAAGATCATTTTGCAACGGTGAGTATGATATATGTTACTCTCACTTCAATTGCATTTCATCCATAAATTACCAAATTTAACATTCTACTATACGTATTGCATATATGGTTACACCATAACACTCCTTTACCTCCACCAATGCATGAATGGACAGAATCCATCACCTGATCGTCAACGGATGGGATACTCGCTTCCAAGACCAATTTGATAGATTCAGAGCATTTTGGGTTCAGGAAGGTCATCCCCTACATCATGTTTAGGAGTCATGACACGATGTTCAATTATCGTTGCCCTATTATGAAATCAAATTGTAGCATCTATTGTAAAGACATCCATATTATCTTATTCCACATATTATGTTTTCTAAGTTCAAATACGCGATTACCTTTGTCATTATTATTGTTTTTTCACACTTCTACATGTGGTATAGTTCAAATATATAAATTATTATATTAAAAAAAACATTTAGTATGTATGAAAACAAGAACTATCAAATAACGTCACATTTGTCGTTATATAGCCATATCATAACGTTGGATCTGATGTTTTTACAACGTCAAATCCGCCGTTTTTACAATGTCAAATGGAACGTTGCTATGTGGCCCAACCAGGCTTTCTTTACAACGTCCAATGTGACGTTGTAAAGTGACCGACCCACCCCGTCCTTTCCTCAAATTCACAATGTTGCATACGACACATTGCAACGTCGGATCCGACGTTGTAGTGTCAACGCTACAACGTTGGATCCGACGTTGTTTAGTGTTGTTAATCCAGGGATTTGCGGTGTTTATAGGGACACCCAATCTCAATAATGTGTTAAATTAATATTATAAAGTAATAGTAAAAGTTCAAATGATTAAATGATTTGAATTAAACCCATTGGTTAAAAAAATAATTAAAGTAGTATATACAAGATTCAATTCAATCTCCGTCTTGACCCCCCCTCATAGTCGAAAAAAGCTCTCTTTTTCTCTAGGTGTTCTTCCTCTTTTGCTTCTGGGTTGCTTCTGGTCTCGTTTGGATTCGACATGTAGAAGATCTTCCCTTAGATCTGATGCATGTTCGGATTCCCTTAATTTAGCCAACAACAATGGCTCAAAATCTAACCCAAAAACCCCCCTACACCCAGGAATTTATCTTCAAAAACTTGCCCACGATCAGCCACCAGAAACCTCTTCAAAAAAGCTCCCACAAAAGATTTCTATATTACATTGAATGTTGGCTTTCTGCATTCAATTAAAAGTACGAATTTCCCCTTGGACATGGAAGCAATCAAAACAGATTAAATGTGTTTGTTAAGTCCCAACACAAAACTCTGCTTTCTCTTTTGAGATTTGCAACCCCAAAACCTTTCAAAACAAAAACTCAATCCAAAACATTACTACTTAACAATTACTCTATGGGTAACCCCCCCTATACTTATCAAAAAACTTGCAGTATACTCAACAATTATGGGCATGCAAGGTGCCTGATTGGGCCAGGATGGGCGGTCATTGGAGGTTTAGCAGCCTCCCCTCCTAATCCTACTCTAATTATCACCTTGGAAGAGCAAATAGAAGGAGGAAATCTTGATCATTCCAAGATCTATGAGGAAGAGATCACAGGAGCAATGAATCTGGCCACCAATTTGAAGTTAACCGAAGAGCCGGGTGTGGCTTTCCAAATAACAGGTATTATTATCCCTAAAAACTCCTCTCCCTATTATCTCGCAGATTTAAGATATGAAAAATTAGATTGTATATATATAGTTACTGTTCTATTGCTCTGTGTATAAATATGGGTATCATCAACAGTCAATCTCCACACACTTCTGCCTTTCATTATCTCCCTCTCTATTCCACTGATTACTTCCTTGCTATGGAGAATCAAATGTCCTTTGTTGAAGCTCTGATCAGCACCACCAGGCAAGGCATTCCTCTCGAATCCTTTCCTTGTCACAGCCAACCGATTGAGCCAACCTTGTCTCTTGCTCTGGAGAGTCAAGGCATGCATTCTCATGTCTCGGAACACATCCCTATCCCTGCTATTCCCATCAGCTCTGCCTCACCTATTGAGGCTAACCACTCAAGCCTCCTTGTGGCTGACCCTTACCAAATCCCTGGAGTCAAGGACCTGCACCAAAAGCTCTCCGAGTATAGCTTGGTGGGGCGTTTTGTGCAGGCTCCTGTGGAACTCAAGCAAGTGGCTGCCAAGATGAAGACTGAATGGAAGAATCTCAAAGGTAGTTGGGGCATGGATACCATTGGCAATGACTGGTTCATTTTCTGGTTTGCCAATAGGGAAGACAAGGCTATGGTATGGTCTAACAGGCCTTACCATGTCCAAGGGTCTCTCCTTGCTTTGTATCCATGGACTGAAACCTTCAATCCTATGGAGGAAGATACCCTTACTGCTGATGTCTGGATAAGAATTCCAGGGCTCCCACATCAATTCTATTCTGCTGAAGCCATAGCCTTCATCTTGGAAGCTAGTGTTGTTGGATCCCTCATAAGGATTGATCAGGTGGCCAATTTCAGGAATAAAATGAGGCTTGCTCGTGCTTGCATTAAGGTCTCTCTTCTATCTAAACTCACCTCTTTCATTTGCATTAGAAAGAATGAAAATGAATCCATTAAACTGCGCGTATGGTATGAAGATTTCTCAGATGGATGTGGTTGTTGTGGTGGCTATGACCACATCTATGAAGATTGTCCTCTCAATGCTCCTCGTCCTAGAAAATTTAGCTTGATTTTGGAGGAAAATCCCTAGCTTGATCTCATCTCTCACTCCCCTGTTGCTAACCAAACCAGAAATCCCAATGAGAATAGAAACTTAGGGGGTGGCAATGCCTTTGTCCCCTACAACCAGCATGAGGAGCCCATGGTCTCCCAAACTATGATCCCTAGACAGGGAGATTTTGGCCTCCTCCCAATCACTACTGCCCCCCCCCCCCCCCCAAGATCCATGCTTCCCCCAACCCCACTGGAAACTACTCTACTGAGCTCATTAGCCACATCATCTCTCTCAACAATGCACATGTGGCCAAGCTGACGGTTGAGTGCAGTACCCTTCACTATGCTATTGCTCCTTCCATATTACATACCCTGCTCTCCACCAACAATGCCAATACCTCTACTGGCAATACTCTGGCTGAAGGAGGTCTTGAAGAGCTCATCAAAGCCCACCAGAAAGGCAAAATGATAGCAATTGAGGATGACACTGAGGAATCCAGGAACTCCATGCGCTCAGATAACTCTATGATCAGGAGAATGGGTGGCATTATCATTAAGAACAGTGAGGAAGATGCAACCTTAAGTGAAGGTGAAGTAGCTAAACGCAAGGACGAAGATGACAACACTGAAGCCTCCTCTCCAGCCATGAAGAAGTCTCGCAAAAAGAAGAATTGATGACTAGCACCTACTTGATCTTTTGGTGTGGGGATGAGCATCAAAAAGCTCAAATCAATTAGCTAAATAACCCCGATGGTCCTAGTTGCTGGAACTATGTTTTGTTTGTTTATCAATCGTATTGGCCTTGTAATGTTTAAAACTTTCTTGATATGGATGGAGAGGTCTTTCCTAATTTTTCTATTGGAAAGCTTCTCTATTTTCATCTCTATGCGGATAATAGCTATAATCCTAGTTTCTATTTCTACTTTAAATCGTTGGTTTCCCTCTCTCTTTGCTGCTGTTTGTTCTTTGGCAGGAAATCACTTGATCTTGGCCTCAGTTATTTTTTCCTGGTGTGCTTAGGCTACTACAATAGCACGGCCCAAGGTATGCTTTCCCACTCAATCCTTCGAAAACTTAAGCTCCCCAAGAGTGGTTCAGTTCGCTCTGTGGTGGTAAGCTGCCCCAAACCTCCAAGTAAACCTTTACATATCAACCTTCATGTCAAACTTTACTGCAAACAACCCAGATCTACACAAGTCATGAAGCTATCCAGGCAAAGGAAGCAGCCCTCATCAGAAAACCAGTACTCAACATATAGATATAAATGTATATGCTCTTGCACAAATCAGAAAGACCTAAGGCTTGGTGATCCACACGAAGAAACTCTCAGATGGAATCCTTGTAAGGTGAATCTTAAGTGCTATAATCTTGATGTTCATTACCTTTATCTCTCAAGTTGTAATATATCATGTAAATGGAAAGCTCAAAGCTATTACTACGACATGTTATTATATGATTAATATAGCTTATTGGAATGTTAGAGGTACCAAACGACCACTCTTGTGGCAAGAAATCAATCAGTTTAGATTTAACAACAACATTGATATTCTTGTTCTAGCTGAAACAAAATCTATAATAGCCCCCTCTGAATCTCAGATTCTTAGTTCAGGATTTCATAAAGCTCACTGTATTAAATCTAATGGCAGGAGAGGTGGTATCTGGCTCTTTCAAAAAAGGAATTTAGACACTTACTATGACATGCTTGAGGAAAATCCTAGATACATTCTACTAAAGATCAATGTAGAGAATCATGATTTAATAGTTGTTTTTATCTGTGCTCCTTCTATAGAACAAGAGAAAGATGAATTTTGGAAAGAACTGTATCACACAATTAGTAAATATAACTATCCTTCCATCATAGTTGGTGATCTCAATGACATAGAAAATGATACAGAAAAGATCGGAGGTGTTACCCCTAACATCAACAGATTTAGAAGATTGAGGAAAATAAAAGATGATCTAGGACTTCATACCCTTCCTTACAGTGGTTCACCCTTTACCTGGAGGAAAAGCATATCTCCTCATAACAATACATATGAAAGGTTAGATAGAATCCTAGGTTAACAGTAAATTTTAAACTGGTTTCCAAATCTGTGCACTAAACACCACCCGTTCTCCAAATCTGATCATGCCCCAATTTCTCTTGTAATTGGGTTAAATGATAAGAAAAAAGGCTCCCCCTTTAGATTCGAGATGGCCTGGTCCACAAACGAAGTTGTCAAATCTATGATTGAGAAAGTTTGGAATTATAAGCTAAAAGGCTCTCATAGTCACATCTTAATGCAAAAACAGAAATTGCTTAAAAGGAGAATTAAACTCTGGTGTAAAGCGAACCCAAACAATATTAACCGTCAATTATCAAAAGTTGAAAATCCAATTCAAACCAGACAGATCAATTTACCCTGGGGCCCTGTCTGGGTTAAAGATGAGACTCGCCTAGCTAGACTGGAACTAAAGAAACAGAGACTCCTTGAATTTAATTATAGATTTTGGAAGCAAAGAGCTAAAACAAAACACCTACACTTTGGAGACAGAAACACAAGATACTTTCAAATAATTTCTAAGATAAAGAACTTCAAAAAACATACTAGGACTTTCACCACCAAACATAATGATATCCTTACTGATCAAAATCAAATCACAGAACAAATTACCAAAGAAATGGCAGATAGATTCATTGGTAATAACCAAAATCAAGTCAACCAAAATGATGTTTGGAACATTCAACCTCAAATTAGTCAAACGGAGAATGACAATCTCATATCCCCTCCCACTAACTCAGAAATCAGATAAACTCTATTCAGCATGGCAGACGACAAAACTTCAGGCCCGGATGGTTACCCCCCTGAATTCTATAAACAGTACTGGAATATTGTTGGCCCTTCTTGCTGTAGAGCTGTCAAATCTTTCTTCCATTCTGGTCAAATCTTAAATGAAATCAACCAAACCTTCATAGCTCTTATCCCAAAAATGGACAATCCAACCACTATTAACCATTACAGACCCATCAGTCTCTGTAATACGATTTACAAGATAATTTCTAAAATTATTGCCAATAGACTAAAACCAATATTACCAAAGTTGATAAACCCGTTCCAAGGAGCCTTTGTAGAAGGGCGATCTATCCAAGATAACACCCTAATAGTGCATGAGATCTTTCATACTTTCCACAAACAAAAGGGTAATAAAGGTTGGATGGCTCTAAAGTTAGACATGGAAAAGGCATATGATAAGATTAACTGGAACTACATCAAGGTTGTTTTACAGAAATTTGGCTTTCATCCCATCTGGATTTATTGGGTAATGAAATGCATCACTTCTACTTCTTTCTCGGTCCTAGTTAACAATACTCCTGGGAAACAATTCACACCTAACAGAGGCATAAGACAAGGTGACCCTCTAGCTCCCTATATCTTTATTTTAGTCATGGAAGGACTCGCTAGGGAACTTCATAAGGAAGCTCTTCTAGATGATGCTCTGATTGGCATAAAACTTAATAAGAATGGTACCCCTATTCCCTTCCTAACCTTTGTAGATGACACCATCATTTTCGCAAAGGCAGCCCACACCAGTCTTAATACTATTCAAAACATCTTAAACAATTTCTCAAACCTTTCAGGATTAACTATAAATTATAACAAAAGCTCCCTTCAATTCTCCAAAAATGTAACCCCTAACTTAGTAAGATATTTAGCTAGTCATATGGGGACCCCGATAGCTAAGACTATAGAAAAATACCTGGGCATCCCTCTAGTTAATGGGCGAATCAAAAACTGTGTTTTTGATGATGCAATAGAAAATCTAAGAAAACAACTTTCTAGATGGAAAGCCTCTAGCTTAAGCCAAGCTGGGAGAGTTATTCTTATTCAATCTAACCTCAGCTCCAAAACAAACTATCGGTTGCAGAATTTTCTACTGCCAAAAGGAATTCTTAGTAAAATTGACCAAATCAATAGGAATTTCTTCTAGAACAAATCCCAATTAGATAAATACTCCCCTATCATCAGTTGGGACCAACTTTGTAAAAGCAAATCCCAGGGTGGCTTGGGAATAAGAAAAGCTGAAGATCTTAACACTTGCTTACAAATGAAACTTCTCTGGAAATTATATACCAACGAAGAGAGCCCGTGGGTAAAATTGATCAAAGAAAAATACCTGTAAAAGGAGGATATTAAACATTACACAAACAACAACACTTCTTGGCAATTCGGGAGATTGTTATCTCTTAGGGAAAAATTTGAAAAAGGTCTTCATTGGCTTGTTGGCGATGGTAAAACTATTAGCCTTTGGAATGATCCATGGATTATGGACAGAAATCTAAAGCCTTTTATGGGATCACATGATCCACATATGAAGGTCGACAGCCTCATCATGAATAGAAATGAATGGAACCATAGCCTCATTACCCAAATTTTCCCCTGGGACATTGCACAGAGTATCCTTCAAATCAAAATCCCCTCCCAACCTACTAGGGACAAGCTGATTTGGAAGCCCGACTCGCAAGGAACCTTCTCTACTAGGTCATCTAGGAAGATCTTAACACCTACGTCTGATGCACAGACTTCGCTTACTTGGTTGTGGAAGTTAAACTTGCCTCCTAGAGTCAAGAATTTCCTTTGGAAGATCAAGATCGAAAGCCTACCGACAGCACTCCGGCTAAACAGGTATGTCAATAGAGTTCCTTCACAATGCTCTCTATGCAATGAAACAGATGAAGATGCAACCCACCTCCTTACAAGGTGCAGCTTTACGAGGGAAGTTATAGCACAATATGAACAACAAAAAGGTATGTTCTTTATCGGTCTCAATAATTCTGGTCTGGTTCATGATAATCTGGATACCATTTATAATGCGAACAATAATTTTGAGGATCTAATACGGATCTGGATGACTGTCTGGGAAGTCTGAAATGATGTTATATTTAGGAAAAGAAATCCCAACGGTGTGAGCCCGACTATTCAGAAAATAAATCAATACATTGCAGATTGGTCCATCGATAACCCCAACACGGGAAAAGGTAAGAATAATAGAAGAAAAAGAACTGCAGCTAGATGGAACAAACCATCTAGAGCTATCTACAAGCTTAATGTATATGGTTCGGTTAGTCTTTCTGGCATTTGTCAGACTGGTGGAATCATCAGGAATTCTGATGGTAAGATTGTAGATGTTTTTCATAATAGGATTGTGGCAGGTACGATCAGCCAAACAGAGGCCTCGGCAATGCTGACAGGTCTTAAAAGAGCCACCGAAAAGGGTATCACGAGGATCATAGTCGAGAGTGACAACCAAACCCTTGTCAAGTCGGTAAATAAGCAACAACCACCGAGATGGGAAGATGTGAGTTATGTTGAAGATATCATCAACCTCTTGGATCGATTCGAGCATGCAGAAGTACGGCATGTTTACAGAGAAGCCAACATGGCCGCTGATTACATTGCTAGAAAAGGATTTATCTGTAATTTGGATTGTATCCCCTATCATAGGGATTTCTGTAAAATCACCTTTCAAAATGATCCTGGGGCTAAGTTACTCTGATGTAATGGCTCCGAATGTTTGCCTACTGTAAAAAAAAAAAGTAGTATATACAAATATATATAGATTACTTATATTAATTTTATATTTCCTTATTATTAATTTTATGTTTTGAATTAATCACATTGTTTTAAAAAAATAATTACTAAAATTATAATTATAGACGCTTCATTGTAATTAGCTAGGAGCTCTAGAAATAAGGGCTTGTTTGGTTGAACATAGGAAGTACACTTCCTAGGAAGTCAATTCCCATGAATTCAACTCCCGTGAATTATAATTCCTATAAATTTGGAAAAGTTGTTTGGTTGATTTATAAGATGTGGGGATTTAAATAGGCAGAATTGAATTTTTACATTAAAAAAGGGTGGAATTGCAACTTACCTAGTCCCCCCTAGGTAAGCTAAATTCCCCCATTTCGTAGGAATTGGAATTCCCGGGAAGTTAAATTCCTGTGTTTTTTCGTGTTGAAAAAAATAACCAAACACATATATATTTATCCCACTTTCTGGGTTTTTTAACTTCCTGGGTTTTTTAAAGGGTAACCAAACGAACTCTAAGGGTAATGTGCCACCTCATCAATTAAGCTTATCTAATAATAGTTAGATATAGATATAGATACATAGATATAGATATAGATGTAGATTGTTTTTTTTTTTTAAAATTACTAAAATTATAATTATAAAAGCTTACTTGTAATTGGTTAATATATTATTTTATCTTTTTTAGCAATATTATCTTTTAAAAAATTAATCTATTATACCAATATTTAGTACTCTTTTTTTTTACTTTAATTAAAACTACAACTACAAATCAATTAATTATTACAAGAGTAAATGTGTTAATTAAGTAGAAATAAAAAATAACAATTTTTTTATTCAACATGATTTACACTCGAAAATGACAATTTATTTAATTAATGAATGGGGTATATTACACCCTATGTTATTACCTTAATTTGTTCACTTTATTGAAAATCCCCAATTATAAAAGTCTTTATTATCATAGAGCATCACTACTAAAAAATTTTCAAATAGCAACAACTTTTAGCCACGAGGTTGTGGTGTCGTGTAACTTGTTGCTATTAGCCACAACCTCGGCCACCAATTAATCATGTCATTGCAAAAATTACGTCAAAGATAACCCGTTGCTGCTAAGTTCGTGGCTAATATCGTGAGGTTTGACGTCGTTGCTGAGGTCATGGCTAATAGCTACGAAATGTGTGCTCGACTCTATAGTTATGGCTAAGTAGCTATGGGCTAGAGCACGTGACTATGTCACATGAATAAATAAGAACGAAATTAGCCACGCCTCATATTTTAATGGCAACTTCAAGCCACAAGAAGCATAGGATGTTGCGAGGGCCAACGCTATTTTGCATTGTAATTTGCATGATGCTAAGTTTGTGGAAAATAAGGACGGATCTAGCCACAACATGTGTTTTCATTGCCAAAGAAGGGGCGGGAGAATATACAACCACGAAAAATGTCCGATTCGTGGTTGAATACCAGTGGGTTATAAATGTGATTTTCTTCTTTATGTCAGACACGGTTGACTTTTTTGTGCTTCTTCGACGATTGGCCCAGCCCCAAAACGCGTTGTAGCTTTCCTCATTTGTGCGAGAGCAGCTTATTTTGAAGACAAATCTGATCCAATGGGGCGCAAGTTGCGCCCCATTGGATCGAGATGACGTCGATCGAAGCTAGCTAGTTGCGCCGCGCAACTAGCTAGCTTCGATCGACGTCATCTCGATCCATATATATATAATGGATGTTCGGTATGCGAAATTGAGCATGAAAGGTTATATAGGGGACATATCTAATGAGAAATATATCCATGTTTTAAAAAAAAAATTAATTTTTACGTTATTTATCTAGATGGTGATTTAAGGTTCATGTTAGAGTTTTTATGCTAATTTAAATTAGTTTTTTCATTCATCATCTAAAATAATAACATAAAAAATAATTTAAAAAAAAACATTGATATATTTATCATTAGATATGTCTCCTATATCCATATAAAAAAATTATTTTAATCTAAAGGGTATAAGGCTTACAACTCATCTTCTCACCCAAATGTCACTTCTCATTAGATATCTCCTATATATATATCCATTAATATTAGCACTTATATATATAATTACAGAAAATTTAGTTTAAGCTATATGCTAATTATATATATATATATTTTCATTATAATAGTACATAAACGAAGATCGATATTTCGAAGTTCAAAATGGAGAATCGTACGTGGATGTATGATATGTACTTGTCAGGTGGTAGAGGACTGAATTCCAAATTCTACGAAGGGGTCGAAAAATTTATAGAGTTTGCATCTTCCCAACCAAATTACATGGATGAGGGTAAGATAAAATGTCCATGTAGAAAATGTGTAAATTGCAAATTTCAGCCATCTCACGAAGTGAAGAACCATTTGTATAAACATGGTTTTATGAATGATTATTATAGTTGGACTTCACATGGTGAACCAGTCGAGAAATTTGTTCCTCCATCTTATCATGGGCAAATGGTAGGTAATTAGTGGGGTATGTATGATGAATTACCTGCAGAACAGACGATGGTGTTTGACAATGCAGGTCCTGGCTTTGTTCCGCCATCGTGGTTTAGAGTTGGTCATGATCATGTCGAAGGTGGGTTCCAACCGGGTGACATAGTTGATGAGGTTGATGAAATGAGAGAAGACCCACCTATTGGTGTAATGGCCCGGGATTATGATTCCCGAGTTACATTTTGAGGGATGAAATTCCTCGTTGGGATCTTGCGCCCCGAGTACAGGTTGAAGGTTTGAAACCGAAGATGTGTAGTTTAAAGTGGGATTCAGCACCCAAATCCGGAAGGTCCGTTGGAGACCCCGGGGTAAACCCATGTACATGTCCTAAGTCTAAAACGCGGAAAATCCTCCATCATGCGAATGGTATAAGTTCTGAAAATGATACAATGGGCACCACGACAGAGCCAGGTAAAAACAAAGTATAAATTTGGTGAAGTCAGGGTTCAATACTCACTCTCCGCCATATGAATGGACCCCGTCATAACAACACGAAATCAAGCAGTGAAACGGGTACCTGAAACTATACCACAAAGTCAGGCCAAGACTCCACCCGCGGGTCCTCTGACCGCGTTGAGGACATATAATACGCCTATATATAGAATAAAGGATGCCTTCATGCAGTACTGAAATATTAACAACACTGTCATTCTCCTAATTCATATACGCATAATATTAAGTATGACCTTAACAAAAAATACCAAGTGGTATATCCCTCCTTTACCACCACCCCTCTTCCAGATAGGGTGGAGACTAGCCAGTTCGATTCTATAGCATATCGAATCTCATCATGGTATCGTGGATCTTGCAAAAAGAAAATAATAATTTTGATAATAGTAAAGGTGTTCCAAAGACTCGATTGACGCAGGACGAAACCCGATGGAGCCGGGATATCCTATGACCCTAGCAAGGATTCTAGGACTCACAGATAACGGTCGTTCTGTATTCAAACGCAAACAGAATAAGGATGCTCATTCGTAAGTGAAATTCCAAAGCATGATACTACATGACATGCTTTTAGGCATATGCAACACCTACATACTATATGACACATCAGGCAGGAGGCACTGATTACTGAGTAAGCCCCGAAGGACTTAACTGGAGAAGCGCGGAATCCAAACAATGATCAGCAATGGCAAACAATCCAACAGATCAGAGATCACCTGTTAATCCCATAAATAGCATAATAAGTCTAAGTCTAATTTACACAAAGCACACAAGTTACATATGAAACATATAAGATACACACAAATGATAATTCAACCATCTCGTCATTATTAACATCTTTCTCATTTCGATCATAACATCATCATCATCAGCTCATGACAACCTCCATACCATACTTAGCCAATTTCACATATTACCGTTTCATACTCACACTTGGTATACAAATATATATATATATATATATCATCAACATCATAATATCGAACATTTAATCTCTTGTAGTAAATCACCGCAAGTCATGCTATTAGTCACACATATCATGTCATTAGTCAAACGCTCATATTATCATGCTAGTTAGTCATCGAATAAGTCTTAATCTCAGGTTAGTTTCAAAACCGTTTCAAATCCGAATTAAATAGTTAAGAATTCCGACCCTTGAAAATACTCGCTAAATTCCTTTTTCTATTATTTATTAAATCATTTTCCGACCCTGAAATTCTTTTCCAAATTCTCCTTTTTAAATCGACGAGTCTTTATAATTTATTTTTAAATCCCAACTGATTTTATGTTATATTTTAAAACACCGTTTATTAAATACTTTTATAAAAACATCCCTAAATCCTTTATAAAATAATTCCAACCCATTCTTATATAACAAATCCAACCATTTATAGATCTCTCAAAATAATGTTTTATCTTTTAAATCCTCATATAATATTATAATATATTTTAAATACCCTTAAACAATTAAATAAATAAATGGATAAAGCCGAATGGAACCGAACCGATTTAAACCGAACCGAACCCATAAATATAATCTCTAACCCGGTTAAACAAAATTAAAAGAAATGGACGTGGGACCCATGGTCATCCCCTTCCTCCAATTTCAAAATCATCTGGCGTCAGTTGGAGACCCAACCCCGTTGGTCATCTCCTTCCTCCGATGTGCTCCGCTCGACGTCGCCCGAGCTGATTGACGAAGCTTGAGCCCGGCTCCTCAGCTCTCGGTTGTCCTAGCCCATCAGCCTCATCTCGACCTATTGTGCTCATTCCTCGCTCGCTGTTTGGCGCTCGCACGCCTGCTCCTCGCACTGGCGGCCTCTCTTGAGCTCGCCGGAGCTCGAGATCACCCGATCGTCCCTCACTCAGCCCTAACTCACTCCCGACAAATCTAAACATCGAAGAAAACACAAATTCGAATCAAGGAAGGAAGAAAAGTTTAGAGCTCACCGAAGTGATTTTTTGAAGAACCTGCAGCCCTTCTCCTGTTTCCTTGTTACAACAACAATCAAAGAAAAATAAAGCACAAAGTAATACTAGCTCATTCAATGAACAAAATGAGGGAAGAAGCCAAAAGCGGCTTTGCAGTAAGGCTGCATTGATGATCCCAAAAACTCTACAATCTTCAGGTGACAGCTTGGTATTTATAGGACCACAGCTCACCAATCACGTGCATGACATAGTGCCATGAAGGCTTATTACAGAAATGCCAAAAGAAGAGACAGAAATTACATAAAAGCCTAGAGTAGTAGCAACCCAGCTGAAGTGCAGTAAACCATATGAAAACATATGTAAAACATATGAAAACATATGTTATTCTTCATATCCCCTCCTCAAGTTGGGCATGTATGGAAGCCAACAAGTCCCAACTTGCAAGAGAAGAATCTATGAGGTTTTTCACCCAATGGTTTTGCAAGAGAAGAATCTATGAAAACATATGTTATTCTTCATATCCCCTCCTCTATGAGGCTAATTGGACCCCTGTTCTCACATGCTGTGGATGCAAAAAACCTGTTAAGAGATGTTGCCTAATGAAGTGACAATCAATCTTAAGGTGCTTAGTTCTCTCATGGAAAACTGGATTCTCAGCAATGTGTATAGCAGCCTTGTTGTCGCAATGTAAAGGAATAGGTAAGGGAACACTGATTTGTATAGCAGCAAGAACACCTTCTACCCAGATCAACTCACTAGTGGTTGATGACATACTCTTGTATTCTGCTTCAGCAGAAGACTTAGAAACTGTGGTTTGTTTCTTTGTCTTCCATGATATCAAGGCATCTCCAACAAAAACACAGTAGCCAGTGAGAGACTTGGCACTAAACTGGCATGCTCCCCAGTCTGCATCACAATAAGCAGTTACAGCAAAGTTGGAATTGGATGGATAGAAAAGGCCAACTCCAACTGTCCCTTTTAAATATCTAACCACATGCAAGGCTGCCTCATAATGTGGTTCTCTAGGTTCTGACATGAACTGACTTAGATGCTGCACAGCATGTGAAATGTCTGGTCTTGTCAGGTTCAAAAATAACAACCTTCCTACCAGTCTTCTATACATCTCTGCATCCTCCATCACTGTCCCACTATCAATGGACAATTTCAAGCCTCTCTGCATAGGAAAACTAGCTGCTTTGCAATCAATCATGTTGCAATAAGTGACAATATCCATCACATACTTTCTTTGGTGCAGGTGAGTTCCTGTTCCATTTCTCACAATTTCTAATCCCAGAAAGTATCTAGCCAAACCAAGATCCTTGATTGTGAACTTGGCATGAAGAGCTCTCTTTGTCTCAGCAATAATTAGATCATCATCTCCAGTAAGTAAGACATCATCTACATAGACAAGAGCCACTACAACTCCTCTTGCTACATGCTTCACAAACAGAGAATAATCTTCCATACTTTGCTCAAAACCCATATTGACTAGGAACTTGCATAATTCCTGGTTCCATTGTCTGGATGCTTGTTTCAAGCCATAAATGGACTTCCTTAGCCTACAAACTTTGTTAGGCTCCCCTCCATTATATCCCTGAGGTGGAATCATGTACACTTCCTCCTCCAAATGCCCATGTAAAAAAGCATTATTTACATCCAGTTGATGTAATGGCCATTGCTTGGCAGTGGCAATAGCCATCAAAATCCTCACTGTACTGAACTTGGCAACAGGTGAAAAGGTATGTTTATAATCTTTACCTTTAATTTGGTTGTAGCCTTTGGCCCCCAACCTTGCCTTGAACCTTTCTACTGTTCCACCAGGCTTGTATTTCACCTTGTATACCCATTTGCTACCAATTGCTTTCTTCCCTGGTGGAAGATCTGTCATCTCCCAAGTTTTATTCTCCTCCAGAGCCCTCAGTTCTTGGTTCATTGCCTCTATCCAATGCTCAAATTTAGCAGTTTGTCCATAGTGAGATGGCTCATATACACTTGCCATACACACAAAGGAATTCACAAAGCCAGGCTCAAAATCAACTGATGAATCAAGGCATGTTGCCAGAAAAGATTGTGAAATTGTCTCATTCCTTCTCTGTCTATTGGTCACAAAATCATTGAGTCTCCGAGGCTGCACAACTTGCCTGGTGGACCTTCTCAAAGGAGGAAACTGCTCCTGATCATTCAAAATCTCCTGAGATATCACTGGATTGCCACTAGCTACACTAGTGGAATAGGAATCACTCACATGCTCATCATTCCTGATAGGACTGCTACCAGTCCCATTGTGATCATTGACTGATAAGGAATTTGCAATTGAGGACAATTGTACAACTGTCCTAGCAATGACATCCATGTCATCTGCTGGATTAACAAGAGGAAGTGGTTGCCTTACTTCCTCTTCAAGTGGATCACTATCTGTCATAGAATCCTTAAAAGGGAATATGTTCTCATTGAAGATTACATCCCTGCTCACAAAAGCTGTTTTCCCAGTTATATCCCACAACCTGTAAGCTTTCTGCCTATGAGGATAACTCAACAACACACATTTTCTGGCTTTCTCTTGCATCTTGTCTCTATCTGAATGACTCACTGGTGCATAGCATAAACAACCAATAACTTTCAACTCCCCATAAGAAGCCTTTTTGTTCAATAACTTCTCATAAGGAGTTTTCCATCCCAATGTCTCAGTTGGCAACTTGTTGATAACATGAGTAGCTGCCAAGATACACTCACCCCAAAACCTTATTGGCAGTGATGAATGAATCCTCATAGACCTTGCTGTTTCAACCAAGTGTCTATGTTTCCTCTCTACTCTCCCATTTTGCTGTGGATTGTAGGGTACTGTCTTGTGATGAATTATCCCTTTCTCTGCAAAAAATTCCTCACACTGTCTTGATGTGAACTCAGTGCCATTGTCAGTTCTAATGCATTTAACTGAGGCATTAAACTGATTAAATACATATGCAGTAAAATCAGCAATAGTTTTGTACACCTGCATTTTGTTTTTGAGCAAAAAGGTCCATGTAACCCTTGTGCAATCATAAAGCACAGTTAAAAAATAGCTAAAGCCATTATAAGTGGGGATCCTGTAGGGGCCCCATAAATCCATATGAAGCAAGTCAAAAGGTTTCTCAGCTATATTCATACTCCTCTCAAAAGGCAACCTGTGATGCTTGCACAATGCACATGTCTCACAGTGAAAACTACTCATATCTGTCTCATTCAAAAGATGCAAATGTCTCATTTTAGAAACTGAGCTATGCCCAAGTCTGGCATGAGTAATGTCTAGACTACTGCTAGCCTTATTACAATAAGCCTCAGGAAACAAACTTCCAGCTTTAAAACCATCTTCTTCCTTATCAGCTTTCCAATCCTTAACCTGCTCTTCTGTAAGCACCTTGTACAGTCCATGCTTCTTCTTTCCAGTCAGCAAAATTCTTCTAGCTCCAGGGTCCTGAATAGAACATGAACTATGTGTGAACACGGCTATCAATCTTTCATTGTCATCAAGAAATTTTCCCACTGAAAGCAGGTTATGTTTAAATCCAGGTACTAAAAGAACTCCATCAAGATATACATATTCTGTCAGTTTCAATTTTCCCATCTCATTGACTGTTTTCACTGACCCATCTGGCAATCCTATAAGCACTGGTTTATCAAGTCTAAGCTTATCATATAAGGCATGATCATAAGAGATCATGTGATCACTTGCTCCAGTGTCTACAATCCATTCAACTCCTGACTCTCTACTGCAATTTAAATCATGTAATGAAGATGAAACTTTACCTACAAAGTTGGCATAAGCATTTTCACTGGTGCTTTTGCCCTTCATTCTCTTCATTACCTCCTGAAAAACAGCATTTACCATAGCAGTATCCATCTGTCCTTCATTCCCTTTGCTAGCAACTGTATCATCATTATCCAGAGGTGTTCCCGTCATCCCTCTCCCCACTGATTCTGCTGCATTGGCTGAGCTTCTGCCTGCAGTATTCCCTTTCGGATTCTCCTTCAATTCCTTGAACCAGTCTGGCACACCATGAAGCTTGAAGCATTGATCTGCAGTGTGCCCTCTATAGTTACAGTGTGAGCACTTTTGCTCATATTTCAGCCTTTTCAGTTCTTTCCAATCTCTCACATCTTTCTTTGGAGGTGTCCCTCCAGAAGAAGCATTCTGTTGACTCCTATAAGTGCCTTTGGAAGCAGCAAAGGCACTAGCATCCATTGAATTCCCTTGTCCAGTCCCACTAGCATCTGACCCTCTCTCCACCTGTTGCAAGATGAAGTATGCTTTGTTCACAGATGGTAGTGGATCCATTGCAAGTATCTGATTCCTAGCAGCATCATACTTGTCATTGAGACTTGCCAACAACTGCATAACATGAGTCCTGGACTCAATTTCAGCAATCTTCTTCTTAATGTCAGAAGTGCACTGTTTCATTGCTCCACATGAGCACTCTGGTATCCTTTCCAGGACCTGTAGCTCATCCCAATGTTTCTTGAGAGCATTATAGACCTCTCCCAGTGTCATGCTCCCTTGTTGTATATTGTTCAACTTCCTCCTGATCTGAAAGATCAGAGGAGCATTGGTTTGCCCAAACCTCTCAACAATCTCTTCCCACAACTGTTTTGTTGAATCCATGAACATGAGCCCTTCTGCAATACTCTTGTTCATGGAATTCAGGATCCAACATCTAACCATGTAGTCTGCCCTGATCCATCTTTGCAAGTCTGCATGACCATCAGCTGGTCTTGCACATTCTCCAGTGATAAATCCCAGTTTACACTTGGCTCCTAGAGCCATCATAACCCCTCTAGTCCATGTCATGTAGTTACTTCCATCAAATGGAATCCCTACTAATCCCTACTAATTACCCCTCAAATCAGACCTGCAGCTCTGATACCATGTGAAGAACCTGCAGCCCTTCTCCTGTTTCCTTGTTACAGCAACAATCAAAGAAAAATAAAGCACAAAGTAATACTAGCTCATTCAATGAACAAAATGAGGGAAGAAGCCAAAAGCGGCTGTGCAGTAAGGCTGCATTGATGATCCCAAAAACCCTACAATCTTCAGGTGACAGCTTGGTATTTATAGGACCTCAGCTCACCAATCACGTGCACGACATAGTGCCATGAAGGCTTATTACAGAAATGCCAAAAGAAGAGACATAAATTACATAAAAGCCTAGAGTAGTAGCAACCCAGCTGAAGTGCAGTAAACCATATGAAAACATATGTTATTCTTCATAGATTTTGCGGACGTCGGAGCTTTGATCGGAGTTCTGGGCATCGTCGGTGCTCGCGGTGGCTCGTCGGACCTGCGTCGGACATGTGTGACGGTGATGGTGGAGCTAGAGGACGATTCCGATCGAAAATGAGTAAGAACGGCTTACCAGAAGTTTGTTTCGAGAACGAATCGGGCGACAACCATGGTTGTGGAAACAGGGGAAAAGGGAGGTTGTCGGAGCTGCGGTGGCTCGTGTGGTTGCTCCTTGTGGCTCCACTGCTGTTGGAGGTGTTGATAGAGGAGTGGAAGGTGCCTTGGTTATTGCTCGCTAAGGAAGGAAGAAGGAGAACGCCGGGGGTGCCCAAGAAGAGGCGCTTGGAAATGGCTCGGGCTGCTCTAGTCTTATTCACGAAAAATTGAGGAGCGCTGGGAGCCGCTCGTGGATGCTGCTTCTGGCTTCGGTGGTAGAGATGGAGTGCTCCGATGGCTGGCAGCGTGGGGTGGTGAAGCCGAGAGAGAAGGTGAGTGAGTGTGATGAAGAGTTCAAGATGGAGCAAAGTGGTGAGCATAGATGGTGATGGAGTAGCCGAGTAGGTGGGTGATGGTGAATGACGGTGACAAATTTGATGTTGAATGAAACTGATGGGGATGATGGTGAATTGAAGGAGGTATGTGGAGGTGAGGGAGTTGGTGAGGATATAGTGTGGGAATGGTTAAAATCAATACCCGAAAATAAATCACGAATACACGAATTTCGACTCCCGAAATTAGTTCCCGACTGTTAGTTTCCTTGAATCTCATTTTCTCGATTAATTAGATTTTTAAAATCGAAAAAAGATATCGCCATCCGAATTTATTTTGAATTTTCGAGGTAAAACGACGGAAATTATTCGTCAAATTTTATATTTCGGTTAGAATCTGCTAAATGAGTTTTAAATTCAGTTTAAGTTCATTTTTAATTTCCTTTTTCCGAAATTTTAGGATTTGAATTTCCGAGCCTTTACAACTGGTGTCGTACATGATGTATTCTTCATGAGATTTGCAAATGTGTTGAAAGCGGATGATGAACCGGTGTTTCCAGGGTGTACTTCTTATATACAATTGTCTTTTGTGAGGAGGCTCATGAGTTTGAAGTGTGAGTATAATTTTCCTCAAAGCTTGTTCAATGGTTTTATTTAGTTGTACGATGAAGTGTTGCCTCTAGGTCACAAGATTCTCACTAGCTACTACGAAACGGTGAAAGTGGTTCGCAGTTTAGGTTTACCGGTGGAAAGAATAGCAATGTGCTCCAATGGTCGTATGTTGTACTGGAAGGATGATGAAAATGAATATTCATGCAAGTTTTGTTATCATGCAAGGTATGCGGATGCAAGTAAATGCAAATCGCATAAAGTTTTATTTTACTTGCCTCTGACTCCATGATTGCATCAATTATATGCATCTGCACCGACTGCTGGTCATATGACATGGCATGCATGTCATCAGCCGGAGGATGGGATGATGTCTCATCCTTTAATGGAGATGCGTGGAAAAGGTTAACCACAAAACATCCTGATTTCACTTCTGAGCCTCGTAATTTTCGTCAATGTTTTTGCACTGATGGTTTTGTAACCTTTAATAAATCCGGGTAGAATTATTCTTCATGGCCTGTCATTGTGCATGAGAACCTAGTACATGTTCATGAGAACCTAGTACATGTTCTTGTCAGTGATAGTGCCTGGTTCTCGAAACCCCTAGAGGTTAATTGATAGTTGTCTACAACCACTTATTGAGGAATTGATGCAGTTATGGACCTATGGTGCGAGCACTTACGATGTGTCAAGGAGAGAGAACTTTCTTCTGCATGCGGCTTTACTCTAGATGATTAGTGACTTCCCTGCATATGCAATGCTTTCGGGATGGAGTATTGCTAGTGAGTTAGCTTGTCCGATTTGCATGGAACGAGGAGGAGGTGCTTTTCAACTTCAAAATCTAAAAAAGGCATGTTGGTCGATTGCCATAGGAAATTTCTAGAAGTCGATCATCCATGGTTCATAAATAAGAATGACTTCTACAGAGGCCATGTGGAAAAATAATTGTCACCTCCATTGGTAATAGGGGAGCAGATATGAGAACGTGTTCGCCCTTTTAAGATGGCCATAGAGGATCCACTACAGAAGCCCCTAGACTATAGAGTTTTGGACAAATGGACGAAGCAGAGTATATTATGGAGATTTCCATATTGGAAGGATATTCTCATTCGACACAACACTTAGATGTTATGCACATTGAGAACAATGTGTTTAATACTGTGATGGATGTCCCTATGAAGACAAAGGACAACTTAAATGCAAGGAGGGATCTGAAGCTATACTTTGTTCGACTTGATCTTGAGGGGGATGACGATCATAGTGGTTAAAAACCAAAATCAATATACACCTTGAGAAGAGAAGACAAGAACAAGGTGGGTATGTGAAGTTTTTTGATGGGAATTCTTCTAATGTAGGTAAATGTGTGCAAAGTGATTATTGTAGTCTCTTGGGGATGAAGGGTCTTGACTGCCATTTGTTTATGGAGAGACTTCTTCCAATAGCGTTCGTTGCCCTACTTTCCATCTCATGTGCCGTCGAAGTTGAGGAGACCGGGCATAAATGAAATGTTCGGCTATAATGGTGAACCAATTTCCATTTTCAATTACCCTGTTCAAAGTAGTGGGAAAGGGAAAACAAGGTGGATGATTGAATATAAAGAGTGGAATGTCGTACACACTTACCTATTTATTAGTTGTCCGGAGGTCCAGCCGTACATTGAGTAAGTATATCTATAATATATATCGATCTCCTGTTATGCACATTAATTACCCTGTCTTCATCATGTACGTAGTATACTGATCTCCTGACTTTTTACATTCAATCGATCGATCAGAGTATTTCAGAATCAAATGGGTACTGATGGGAGAGATGATGTCATTGAACACGAATTCACAAAATGGTTTCAAAACTATCTAAGTGACAAATTGTTTCGCTTTGAATATATAATTGTAAACATTCTTAATTTCTCTGAAGACCATCTGATCCCGCTTGTCCATTTCACCAACTTATGACCTTAAGCTTACTTGCATGCCTTAATCGAAGGCAATGGAATTCATCTCCATGAGATGTTGTGGGTACTTTGTTAATGTTTATAAGTTCCACACTAAGGAGCATTCCACTGGAAAATCAATGATGAATAGTGGAGTATGTGTCAAAGGATCCAACTACGCAAATGCGGAATTAGATTTCTTTAAGGTACTTGAAGAAATCCTTGAGCTGGAGTACCTAAGTTCACCGGAGAGGCCTCTGACGATTGTCTTGTTTAGGTGCATATGGTTCGATCCAACTCGACGTGGATAAAGAGTTCAACCAGTCTACCAGTTCATTGAAGTGAATCATAAAAAATTGTATCGAAGGTATGAAATGTTCGTGCTTGCTCAACAGGCAGTACATGTCTACTATCTTACATATCCAGGAGCTAGACGCGGTAAAGTGGAGTGGTGGCATGTATGCAAGACTAGCACTCGATCATGAATAGAGCAAATGTGGGGATCAAACGAGCTACATGGTCAAGATGTCTACCAATATGATGAAGTTATTACTCCTAACGTCACCGTCCATATCACTAATGATGAAGGGCCATCAACATTACGTGATCGTTCAGGGACCTTCGACGTGTGCGATGAGGGTGTTGACGGTGAAGATGGATTCAAGGATCATAGTGATAATGAATGTGGGTTCGAGAGTGATGGTGAAGATGGAGACCACATGGAAATTCCGACCGATGACTCCAACTAGAGGAATGTGTTTCACTTTTGTTTGAACTAGCTAGCTAGAATTGTAATTAGTTGTCATCAAATATATATGAAGGAGATATGAAGACGGTGAATGATTCACATTGGAGCAACAAAGTTACGACTACATACAAAAGTGATTAAGCGATGTGGTACATGGCTTCATACAAAGTGATCGAATTGAGGAGATATCATCACTTAGCTACCAAGACAATATACGAGGGAAATATGTTGAGAGGAGGATATCGAGAATGCAAATATAAAATATAAGTAAAGTAAAGCAAACCAGAATCCGTCCCTTGCAAATAATTACAAGACCTCCTCCTGATGCAATAGTGGGAAGTCAGGATCGATCTACGAGGAAGTGTGTCAGCGGATCCTAGGCAGCGGAGAATCTCACAGAAGTGGTCGACAACAAGGGTCCTAGATCTCGAGTACAGTTGCTTTTGAATTGAATGAATCTAAAATCAGCCCCATGGGCTTTATTTATAGCCTTCTACTCCTTGCTATTCAAAGATAGAATATCTGTATCTATATCTAAATCTATATCTAAAGCATTAGAGATAAATAAATGCAACGACATAATTAAATCTAAAAAAGGGAATTATATCTAAATGTCTTCAAGTGTATAAATCTTCTTCTCCATGATAGAACTTGATAAAATCGGCTAGACTCGGCAATCTTCGGCTCCAAGTAATCCCAATCCGAGTAGAACTGCCCAAACCGTGTTACGCGTCTCTGGAAGATTTCCTCGATCTCGAGTAACAGGGTCTTGTCGACTTCAGTGGCTCGGCATCTCGGGTAACCCTTGCTCGATGTGGCTCGGACGCTGGCTCACAAATTTCCTCGATCTCGAGTTATATACTCGATCTTGAGTAACAGTGTCGGACATAGCTCGGCCTGGTGACGTCGAGCAGCTCTTTCTCAAACTGGCTTGGATGTGTGCTATGGAATTCGTCGATCTCGAGAAAAGTCCTCGACATCGAGTTGTGGTGTCCGGGTGCCAGGTCGGGTAGCACTCCTCGGCATCCTCGGGTAGACTCTCCTCAAATCCGGGTGGGTCTTCAATGCTTAGTCGACATCGAGTATATAACTCGATCTCGAGGAACTGCTTGGAGTCAGGTAACTTCGTCTTCAGCTTCTCGACATGGGCTCCTCGATCAAGGTGTGTTCGGACATGGTTGGTCGACATCAACGAAGACTAGTCGATATAGAGTAAAATGTGTCCTCCGTCTTGGCTTCATGGTTTTCTCCTGAAATGGCTCCATATTCTGCAATATTAAACAGAAACTTATGTAGATCTCTATTTCTGTCAAATAAGCATATACTACATAAATTTGACATATTCCCAACCCGAAATATGCAAAGTGTATAGAATATGGAACTAAAAATATGAATAAAGACATGGCTACTTTAGAGACATCAAATCACCCCATACTTTGACTTGCTTGTCCTCAAGCAATAACCAAACAATAACTAAGCCCTACAACACATCCTTCAAGTCTTCGCCCTTGTCAAAAGCAACATCTCAAGTAGTAGCAATGTTAGACAAGTGAATTTAACGTCATCACACATATATGAGCGATCCATAAGCATATGCAATATAAATCAAACCTCACAGGGATAATGTGTTTACACTCAACTCTCAATGTGTTTAGGCTATGAAGATCAACTCTCAACTCAATTCCATATACAATCTCATAACCATTGTAATTTAAATATAAATCCACTTCGCAACCAATTATGAAAATGCAACAATAATTATCAGGAGGACTTCGCTCAATAGAAGTCTTCAAAGAAGATTCCATTCAGCGGGGTTGTAATGGGGCTTGGTAAGAAATAAAAGGGCATGTATTTATTTGGCCATGTGGTGCTTAATAAAATTCGGAAATCAAGACTCCTAAATCTTCCACAACTCAACCAAACCATAACTCTCAATCATATGCATAAACCAAACTCTCCAACTTATCTCAATAACGTATGTAACCTTTCAAACTTAATTAACCTCTTCAAAGTATGTATCTGGTGCCTCCATCATTTAATTCTCATTCACATCAACATATAAATGCATTGGCTTTGAATAACTATCACAATATTTAGAGATGCATAGGAAGAGTAAATACACTCAAGAACGCAGAGGGATTTTTTTTTTGATGTTCTCCCTATAAGGCCAAAATTCTCTCTAGGACAATTTTTGTTGGATTTTAACCTTTAGCTTAGGATCATATGTGCTCAATTTCATCACAAGTTCACAATCCACATAAAAACAATTTCGAGGACTTAGGCTAAACCTTCCAAACATGCCATATGATTTACATGATCAAGTTAATCATTATTTATCATCATAAGACATCTAAGTTAGAGTATAAAACTAAAACAATGCAGAAATTTAAAATGCATATATATATATATATATATATATATATATATATATATATATATATATATATATATATATATATATATATATTTTCGACACATTTTTTTTTAATTTTTTGATTTCATTTTTTCCTTTTTTTCTATGCAACTAAAAACAAAACTAAAGTATGGTGAAAGATTAAACTGCATAAAATTTAAACATGAATGCATAACATAAAAATTAAAATTTCACCATGTAAAACCAAAAGCAAGACTAAAACATATAATAATGATAATGAGCCCTTCTTCCACCCCATACTGAAAACATACAGTGTCCCCACTGTATAAAATTAAATAAAAATAAGAGTAAAGGAAGGAGCTCACCGAACAACACATCGAGGAGGGCAAAACAGTTCAGGTCGAGTTGAAATTTTTTGTCGATCTCGAGTACAAAACTTGATCTCGAGGAGGCTTCTGCGTCCAGTGGCTTATGAAGTTGAGGAGCTTCTGGGTTTTGTCGATATCGAGTTGGCCTACTCGATATCGAGGAGTTTCTGGGCTGCTCCTCTTCGTCGTTGTCGACTTGACCTTCGTCGATTCTGACTGTTTTTAGGGACTTCTTATTCCACTTTTCGCGATCCTTATATGCTTGCCGACCTATAAGTGTTAGATTGCACAAAAACAAGACTATCCACATGAAGTATTCTAAAAAACCAAAAGACAAAAAAACCAAAACCAAAAACCAAAACAAAAAGTTCCAAAGTCCCAAAATTCATAAAGTTTTATATACATGCTCTAGATTTTAGAGTCGATAGGCCGACTTCTCTGTTTGCGCTCAAGGACCATTAGAGTAGGGCCCGCTCATGCTCGACCCTTCTCCTGGATCATCTAGGTCCTGATTGTAGTATGCAAGCTCAACTGACAGGTGATCGCTTGCATAATCTTCCTTCTCTTTCTTCTTCTTCCTTCCAACTCTTAGTTTTCGCAGATTCTCTCGCCACGGGGCCTTACCTCCCCTTAAATTATTGATAAATTTCTTAATGGACTGAGGAGGAGTAAAATTCATACATGAACTTACCTTTTCGGGGTTAGTCGATATCGAGTACGGCTGGTCGATATCGAGTACAGGGACCCCATACTTAGGGTCTAGGCAAGTCTGTGGCTCAGCAGAGGAAGAAGTCGATGTCGACGAATCTTGGTCGAGATCGAGTAGAGGGTTAGTCGAGATCGGGGAAGTGTTGTCGATCTCGAGTACAATGCTGGTGCTTTCCTCCGTTGATTGCTTGGTCCCGTGGTTGCTGATGTTTTTTACCTCTAGCCATGAAATTTCCTCCTTTGCATGGCCAAAAGAGAAATATAAAACCTAATCGCCTATGGTGAAGGTGAGCGATCGATTCTTGACACTAATTTTGGCATCTGCAGTAGCTAAGAATGATCTACCAAGAATAATAGGGCTAGTAGGATCTTCAACACAGTCTATATTAAGGAAATCTGCTGGAACAAAGAATTTACCAACCTGGACGGGGACATTCTCAACTATACCTGTAGGGATGACCACTGTATTGTTTTCCATGTATAGCTTGGCATCCACAGGCTCTATGCATCATATTTTTACCTTCCGCCAGATTGATAAGGGCATGATGCTCACACTTGCTCCTAAATCACACAGAGACTCATATTTATATTGTCCAAAACCCACAGTAACAAAAAACTTACCAGGGTCAGGTCTCTTTTCAGGGAAGTGGAGTACTTTGCACTCGCCGACGATCTCTGAGATGGATCGCTTCTTGCTCAGGATTTCCTTCAGAAATTTGACATATCCAAGCATCTCTTGTAGGGCTTCTGTAAAAGGAATAGAGACATTCAGTTCTTGTAGCATATTAACAAAACGGTTAAACCTACCTGCAGTGGGATCTTTCTGTGCTTTGGAAGGAAAAGGCAGTGGCTTTTTCTGCTTCGGAGCCAGATCAGATGTCGGAGGTGTTGCAGAGTCGTCGACGTCGGCTTGCTTCTCCTCAATCTCAATCAGGGGCTTCTCGACATCGAGTTGGTTTGTCGACCTCGAGTTGCTGAGCTGCGCAGTGGAGTCTGAACTTGGTCTCTGGTCTGTGTCGACGAGAGTTTTGTCGAGGTCGAGTAGTGGTTTCTCGAGATCGAGTTGGTCCTGCTCTATGTCGAGTTGCTGCTCTACCTTGTCTTGATGTTTCCCGACCTTTGGCTCGTGTAATTGATGCCCACTTCTGAGTTTGATAGCTACGACATGTCCGGTTCTCCCCTTAGGATTTGGTTCTGTTTGCCCAGGGAGCTGTCCGGATGGTCGTGGGATCTGTGCAACGATTTGACCCATCTGGGTCTCTATTCCCCTTTTCCAGATGTCCAGTTCTCTAAATTTTGTAGTGATGTTCTGGAACTGGTTGTTGATGGTGCCTTGATTCTGACGCATCTCCTCAAGGATGAGCTGTAAGTCATCCTTCTTTTGATCCCTTTCTGGATATCCTGGAGCTCTATATGGAGGGGGGTTCCTAGGAGGACCTTGGTTCCACTGTGGTTGATAGAACCTTTGATCTCCTATGTAGCGATTGGGACCCCCAGCATAGGTTACCTCTTCATTTGTCTCTGTCATCCTGACTTGCTCAGTGTGTGGGCACTCAGTAGTGGTGTGCCGCTGTGATCCGCATTCGATGTAAGGCTGATTGACACACATATATTTGACTTACTTGAGGAGCTTGCGATTCCGGTCTCTGTAGAACTGCTCCCTGACATCCGGGTCAATCTTCTTTGCTGGCTCATAGAGTGGCATAGATGGTGCTGGCCTGTCATATGAGTTCTCCTGATAGTTTGCAGTAGACCCATATTTGTTTTCATAATTGGTGAGCTTGTCTATCACACCCCAGGCTTCAATTGGTGGCATCGTCAGATACTCATAGCGAGTATACTGGTTGATTCTGTCCTTAGTGACTTGATCAAGAGAGTTGAAGAAGATCTCCTGAATGACGTAGGGTGGCTGTCCATGAGTAGGGCAAGATCGCAACAGTTCTTTGTAGCGTTCCCATGCCTTTGCTAGCGGTTCCCCAGGCTTCTGTCTGAAGGCTGTGATTTTCTGGCGGAGGAGTGCTGTTTTGGCGGGAGAGAAGAAGTTGTTCAGAAACTCTTCCTCTGCTTGGGCCCATGTTGTGAGGGATCTTGGTTTCAGCCCTTCAAGCCACTTTAGTGCAGGTCCAGCGAGAGACCAGCGAAAAGCCTTGATCTTGACATATTCCAGAGTTGTACCTTCAACAAGAGTACGACACATGTCAGAAAAATTGGTAATATGTTCAAGACAACACTCATTAAATTTGCCATAAAAAGCATTATTTTTAAGCTCTATAAGACATTGAGTGCGAATTTCAAAAGAGTTTTCAGGGATTAGAATCGCTGATTCAGGCACAACGAGAGTTGGATGCATATAATCCTCTGAAGTGGTTGGGAATCGGGCAAGCTCAGCTTCTGCTTGCCTCGCGCGTTCAGCTTCTTGTTCCCTTCCTGCTCTCTCAGCGGCGATAGTAACATCCCTTGCGGCTAGTTTCCTTGTGAGCCTTTCAATCAGCTGTTCTTGTGTTTTTGCAACCGCCATGGCTCTTTCTAGTTTAGCTCTGATGTGTAAAAGGCGTTCCGGTTCGTCTAAGCCGTCAAACTCAGATGGTTGACCAGAACGGCGCATACACCTGTAAAGTAACTCAAAGTAGACGTGAGATTTAACTACCTAAGGCGCGAATGATAGCTTCCCCGACAACGACGCCAATTTGTTGAGAGGAGGATATCGAGAATGCAAATATAAAATATAAGTAAAGCAAAGCAAACCAGAATCCGTCCCTTGCAAATAATTACAAGACCTCCTCCTGATGCAATAGTGGGAAGTCAGGATCGATCCATGAGGAAGTGTGTCAGCGGATCCTAGGCAGCGGAGAATCTCACAGAAGTGGTCGACAACAAGGGTCCTAGATCTCGAGTACAGTTGCTTGACAGAAGATCGGACAGTCGAACAGCGCAGCAGCAACTCCCGGCGATGTTGGTCGAGATCGAGTAACCTTTACTCAAGATCGAGTAAGGTTGTCGACGTCGGTTTGACTCTTGTCGATCACCTGCACACAGAAGCTACGACGATTCTGGATTGAGGATCAGTAACTCGAGGTCGAGTAGTGCAATTCTAGATCGAGTAAGACAGAGAATAAAAATGAAATAAACTAAAGACAAGTGCTTTGGGATTTCGAACTAAAGTGTATGTAAAAGACTTCCAAGATTGGGGTTTGCAACAACGATAACCAAGCATCGATAAGGCAGAGATAAAACAGATAATCATATAATTCGCATCAAAGGACTAAGCTTTCGCCTTTTCCAACAATTAAACAACTCTTTCAAGAAACCCTAATTGTCTCTACCAATTTTATGTTTATAATCCAAGTTGTTAGCATGGACCTCCATTAGATGGGTAATAAACACATAACAAGTAGTAGATGCTCAAAACATGATAAAAGTCGGATCTTTACCTCAACCGTGCAGGGCTATCGTCGGGCTCGCCCCAACCCTAGAAGTGGGTGGACTACTCGCGCTTCATCGCAACCTCAGACATTGATTGAAAGGAAATAACAACTTGCATTAAACTAAATTCAAAGCTTTTACAATCCCGGCACTCTAACTCTCGTTGAACGCCAAAACCCTAAAACCTTCGAACTCCTAAACCGTCTCTGTGAACTACTTCTCTAGCTTCTGAATTGAATGAATCTAAAATCAGCCCCATGGGCTTTATTTATAGCCTTCTACTCCTTGCTATTGCAGGATAGAATATCTATTTCTATATCTAAATCTATATCTAAAGCATTACAGATAAATAAATGCAACGGCATAATTAAATCTAAAAAAGGGAATTATATATAAAAGTCTTGAAGTGTATAAATCTTCTTCTCCATGATAGAACTTGATAAAATCGGCTAGACTCGACAATCTTCGGCTCCAAGTAATCCCAATCCGAGTAGAACTGCCCAAACTGTGTTACGCGTCTCCGGAAGATTTCCTCGATCTCGAGTAACAGGGTCTTGTCGACTAACTGCTTGGAGTCGGGTAACTTCGTCTTCATTTTCTCGACATGGGCTCCTCGATCAAGGTGTGTTCGGACATGGTTGGTCGACATCGACGAAGACTAGTCGATATAGAGTAAAATGTGTCCTCCGTCTTGGCTTCTTGGTTTTCTCCTGAAATGGCTCCATATTCTGCAATATTAAACCGAAACTTATGTAGATCTGTATTTCTATCAAATAAGCATATACTACATAAATTTGACATATTCCCAACCCGAAATATGCAAAGTGTATAGAATATGGAACTAAAAATATGCATAAAGACATGGCTACTTTAGAGACATCAAAATATAATTGGTTGATGTGCACTCAATTTGCCATATTTAATCTATCGTTTTTGTCGATTTCTGTCCATATTTTATATTTCTGGGTTAGAAAAGTACAAGATTTGTGTAGTTTATGTTTATTTATGAAATATGGAGATCTACACAAGTTTTTATTTAATTTCGCAGAAATTAAGACATTTTCGGGGCAATTCGGAGAAGAAGGATTGAAGCTGGATTTGCACTCGATGTCTACTGATCCACTCGATATCTATTAGAGTGAAACCAGAATTTGGCTAAGTGTTGGAGCAAGGCAAGTCTACTGAAAGTTCACTAGCCATCTACTGAAGTGACTCAACATCCAGTGAACTTATGCAACATTCGAAGCCAAAATAAAGAAGAGGCATTCGATATCTATTGACAACACTCGATATCAAGTGGAGGGACTCGAGACAGACCACGAAGACTTGACATCTACAGAACCACTCGATATCGAGTGCAATGCAATCGAGACAGAAGACATGACTCGATATTGATTCTTTCATTCGATATCAAGTGAACCTGCAAAGCCTTTTGACACGTTTCATCAATTTGGATCCGAGGAGGGTTTCTTAATTTTGATGTGATGATCTTTCATCTCATCTTGAAGACTTCTATCCTCTTGGGTTAAATCCTATTCCACATAGGGGATTTTTATTTGTTTTATTTATTTTAATTTTGGAATGTTTTATCTTTAGATAGTTTATGGATTTGTTCTTTTCTTGGGTAGAAAGAACTGAAGCCTATAAATAAAGCCCTAAGGGCTGGTTTTTCATTGATTCCATGACACAAGCAATTGTGCACAAATAGAGTAGAGAGGGAGAGAGTTTGGTCGAGTGAAGGGTGAAAGCTTGGAGCTTGCTTGTACTCTTTCGAAGTTATTTTCAATACAAGTTTATTTCTTTCCATGTATGTCAATGATGATGAGGCGAAAGTAGTCATCTTACTTCTAGGGTTGGGGTGAGCCCGACGATAGCAATGTAAGTATGCTTAAAGGTATGATCTTTATATGAATTTCATCTTATATCCTATTTAAATAATTCTTCTGCGAGTGTAGTAGGTGATCCTTATTTATGATATGGAAGCGAAAAAGATCTTATTATGAATTTGGATTAATTATGAAATTGAGATAGTAACACTTAGGGTTTATGCGAAGGCCTCTATATTCGTATTTGTTAATAATGAAAGTTATTTGATGAAAAGCATGCATCTTTTATATTTCGAGCATATTACTTATATGGTTATCGTTAAGGTAAACTCATCGGTTTTGGATGTTTCTTAGTTGATTGAGATATTCAACAACCCGCGATATTTCTGTTCATTATTTCTCATCCATCATATTATTCTTTGGACTACTCTTCTGACTTTTATTTCTGTTTGTTTTCTGTTTTTGCAAGAAGATTCGAAATCGACTACTTTGGGTCGATATCGAGTGGCTGACTAGATATCAAGTGCTTTCTACTCGATATTGGGTTTGTTGTTTCTGTTTTGCAGATTTGATGCTAGACAGAGACTGCTTCACTAGAAATCGAATGAATTTCAGTAGATATCGAGTGGCTTCTGGTTGAAATCGGGGAGCTGTTTATAAGACTAGATTGCAATTGCTGACACCCTTCCTCGTGGATCAATCCTAACCTCTTCCACTACAGCAGGAGGAAGTCTTATTTTTATTTGCGTGGACTAGGGACTCGGTTGGTTTTATATTTCTTATATTTGCATACTTGATTTTCCTCCTAAAAGTTTTTGGCGCCGTTTCCGGGGAAGCGATCAATCGCGCCCTTTTTGTATCTTTTTATGCTCTTTTCTTTCTAGTGACTGTTTTACAAGGGTATTCGACCCGCTTTCCACGCACCGCCATTTGAACCTCTACTCAAACCAGATCGTTTCTTTCATCTTCAAGAAAGGCTAAAGAAAAGACCCATGTCTGACAACGAGAACGAGGAGACGATTCTTTCTACGGAACAGAAGCTCGAGAAGCTCCGCAAACAAGTAGAGAGGCTCACCACCAAGAAAATTAAATATACTCGGATAGAGACTGAATATACACGAAATCAACGACAGTGGGAGGAGAGGACGGCTTGCGAGGCTCGACCCAGAAGACAGCCCGAGGAACAACTATAAAACATTCCTCAAAATGCGAAAGAATACTTGCATCCTGCTCTGGGAGTGCCAGAATCTTCTTTTATTCTTCCTCACATCTTTTTTGAAATGAAACCTTCTTTTATTACTGGAATTAGAAGGAATCAATATGAGGGAAAACCTATCGAATGCCCAATGGAACACATTACTACATATTTAGATTTGTGTGAAACTATTGCTGATGGCCTTAATCTAGAATATGTAAAGACTCTACATTGTCTAGAGGGTTTGACCCCACAATCCATCCGCATGTGGGGAGAACTCAAGGACTTGTTCCTCAACAAGTTCTTTCCACTAGCAAAGACAGCGCAACTCAGGCAAAAGTTCATGGTTTTCAAGCAAAAGCTAGGGGAAAAACTTGCAGAAATCTGGGGACGCTACAAACGCCTGCTCAAATCTTGCCTTACGCATGGGCTACCGCTATAAGTGTGCCATGAAATCCTCTACAACTCCCTGGACGTGCCTACTAAAGAGCGGATCAACACATATAGCTCTTATAGGTATCTCGAGTACACACCACAACGTGCTTGGGATACCCTTGAGAGGTTGGTCAACTTCGATGACACTTATGGAACTCCTGAGGCTTCTAACGCGAGGCCTGCCCCATCTATGCCACTCTACAAACACATCGAAGGAGATTGATCTTGACGCGAGGGAGCAATTCACAAAGGATCAGGTGCGACGGATATAGAAATAGGTCAAGTTTCTCACCAACAACCAGCCTTGTATGGAGTATGGGTCCGTCAGTCACAACACCACCGCCTACCCACATTCCGAACAAGTTCAGATTGTGAACACTCATTAGGAATCACGCTACATGGGTGGTCCTAACTATGGGGGACCACATCAATAGAATTGGGGTTACCACCAACCCCAATATCAACGGAACCCCCCACCCTACAAAACTCATGGACACCCGGAACGAGATATAAAGAAGGATGGCCTACAACTCATCCTCGATGAGTTAAGGCTGAACCATACTGAATTCAAACACGCCAACAACTCCATCCATACTCACCTAAATGACATCAACTCGCGATTGGGAGAGATCGACATTTGGCGGAAGAATATTGAGACCCAAGTCGGTCAATTGGCCGCATAGATCCCCAAACCCTCCAGATCGCTTTTTGGAACATCTGAGACCAATCCCAAGGGAAAATCTACTGGACATGTGGCTGGTATGAACATAACGAGTGGGCGTTAACTATAAATGCCTGATCAAATGTCGTAGGAGGAAGCTACTGGAGTTCCAATCGATATCGAGTCACCACCACTTGACGTCGATCCAGTTTCACTCGACATCGAGTCACCTTCGCCCGATATCGAGTCAACTCAGCAACAACAACTTCATCCTCCAACTTCACTCGACGTCGACTCTACACCAGTGGATGTAGAGCCAACTCACTCGACACCAGTTGCAAAGAAAACGAAAACGCTACCATTCCCAACCAAATCTTTGAAGGACCCCCCTGATAAGAAGTTCTAGCGTTTTGTGAAGATGCTTCAAGGGCTCAACGTCACCATACCCTTCACCAAAGCTCTTTATGAGATGTTGTCATATGTAATGTTCCTCAAAGACATCCTCAACAAGAAGCGGTCAATGGCTGAGTTCAAAGAGTTTCCCAAAAAGAAAGCAGATCTAGGAAATTCACCATCACCGTAGGGACAGGCCAACATCGCTACAAGGCTCTTTGTGACTTAGGGGCTCGCATAAGCCTCATGCCTTTATCCATATGGAAGAAGGTGAACGTCAGAGCTTTGAAGCCAGTGGATATGAGATTATATATGGCCGGGAACAACTATGTTTTGCCCACTGGAGTGATTGATGATGTCCCTATCAAGGTGGGCAAGTTCTCTGTACCCACATATTTTATTGTGCTCGACATGGCAGAGGATGCTCTATGCCCTATCATTCTTGGTAGGCCATTCTTAGCTACTATCGACGCCAATATCAGCGTGAAAAAGGGACTTTTTACTTTTACTATTGGTGATGATGTGATTGAATTCTCCTTCAACAAAACAATGGAGAAGCTCGACGGGATAGAGGTCATGTCACTTCATATAAGGTGAAGATACATCCCTTGTACGGAACCAACGATAAGAACTATGACCTCAAAGGAGCTGGAAGAGAGGGCTACAAAAGAATGAAACCTCAATGGTTAGACAAGGTATGGATCTCTCTTCTCCTATTTCAACACATGATTTATCTATACATGGAAGAGGTTTGTCTTGGTATGTAAGACTAGAGAAGGTTTCCAACGATGATCCAAAGGAATACGAAGTAGGAGACAAGGTGTATGTCTCCAAGTCAAAGAGTCATTGCTTCCCAAACAAAGTCAAAGAAAATAAGGTGGGTATGTTTGAGGTACACAAGATCCACTCGAGTGGAATGAAGTTGAAGGACAAGAATGGAGTCTTATTTGAGGCCCGATCCACGTGAGCCCTGCAGATGCCCCCTTAACGATCATAAGAAGAAGTCGGCCTAGCGACTATAAAATCTAGAGCTTGTATTAAGACTATTAGTTTTTAGGATTTTGGATATTTTGGATTTGTTTTGAACTTCGTTGTTTTTTTTTAACTAATGAAATTTCAGGTGCGAAGAAACTGCAACCTAAAGCTTGGAACACTAGAAATCAAGTGAATCCAGTTGATAGCGACTGGTTCACTAGATATTGACTAACACTGCAGAGCACCTGTTCTGAGATTCTACACACAGTCTAGTATGTTTATTCCTTTATCCTTGTTTTTATACAGCGAGGACACTGTAATTTTGAAGTATGGGGTGGGGGTGATGCGGGACGAATGTCGTTGGAACTTTCGCCCTTTATCAAATAGTAATAATATCCAAACTCAAACACAAAACCAATAGATTAGGCAATCAATCACTTGATAGACCAAATAACTACTAGAATAGCGATGAAGTCCGGTGTCGAATGCACATGAACAAGCGATTTCCTCTTCAATAACTCTAAGCAAGAACTCTTATGAAAAAGCAATGATTTGTAAAAGTAAATAACTAGAATGTAAAAGTAACTAGATTTAAGACTGTAAAGTAGATTGATATCAAAGTAGAAAGAATATTTCACCTGTAATTCTCTGACAATGGTTGGAATTCGTTTTTTTAGGATTGATATATCAATTACTCATATTCATATGTCTGCTTGACTAAGGTTGAGATTTCCATAGAGATACACTCGCCTTATTCAATATTACTAAAGAATAGCATTAAGGACTCATGTAATCAAACCAATTGGCACATTGATTCAATGCGATCAAGACAAATAGGCGTAAACCGAACTCAACCCTAATCGAATATCCACAACATGGATCAATTGAAATCACCCAGTACAAAGGCAAATAAATATTACTATCTCAATACCTTTGTTTGCTATCAAGAAAACAATAACGAATTCATAGCTAAGATGCAATTCCTAACATGACGATCAATCATAGAAAGGAACACAAATATAATCAATAAGCACAAGATGACAACTATGAATACGAATAACTAAATAGAATCAAATCCTCACAATCCAAACAACCATCTATTCGAATCATAGGTGAAACTATTAGTTTGCAACTCATAGGCCAATTCTCTCTCTATCTCTAATTGTGTTCATAGTCTCACAATAATCCTCTCTCTCTAGAATGAACTGAAATAACCGAATAAAGACTCTCAAAGAGTCAACCAAATCCTAGTAAAAATAGGAATAAAATAATAGGAAATAATGTATTAAGATCAAAAATCGCAAACGCTGGAAACCGGCCTACGACGGGCATCGTGCAAATGGTGGCAGATGTCGCCTATGCAGTGACTGATTTACTCGAATGAATTCAATAATCTCCAATGTCGTGCTTCCTTGCTCCTCTTTAGCTTCCGCCTTCTCCTCCATATGCTCCAAAACATGTCTCTTAAGCTCTTCCAAACCCCCCACACTTAACTCTTGCTTGTCCTCAAGCAACCGTAAAACAGAAACATCATCTAAGCATCCCACAGTAAATTATTTAATAACATTACTCATCAAAAGCATTCACTACAACAAAACCGGTTATTTGCGAGGAATTTTTTTCCTCACAGAAAATGAAGATTTCGTCGCTACAAGTGTTCGGCGAGGAATTTTTTTTCCTCGCGAGTTCGTCGAGGAAAGCTCGTCAACAAAAGTATTAACGAGCAAAAAATAATTTCCTTGCGGAGGTCTTTTAACGATGGCAATAATGTGTTGCTATTGTAATTTAGCAACAATTATTTTCCTCACCAAAAGTCATACAATTTCGTTGCCAAATAAGTTGAAGGGTTAGAAAAAGGTCGTTGAATGTATTTGTCGATAAAATAAATTTCCCCGCTAATGTTTTTATTTCCTGGTTATTGATGAACATATCTCATTTGAGAAAACTTGTTTAGGCAAAATACATGGATCAAAGTGGAAACTATATTTTCGTCGTTATAAATGTTTATTGATGGAAAGGAAATATGGTAGGTCCTACAAATGAGAGAGGAAATGCATATTATAATTCAAAAATAATAATAATAAAGTATTTAAAAAATGTTACCATTTGATCATAAATAACAAAATATATATTACACGTTTACCGATTGACCTAATGATTGGATTAATGTAATCTACATTCCAAACAAAAAATGAGCTAAAGTGTTTAGCAATTATTTGCAGCTGTTTATTAGAAACTAAACATCCTCCATTCTAATGCATTGAGCATGACATTTTGAGCTTGTATAGTACGTTGTTGAGTCTCCTCGAGCTCCTCATCCAAGCCTTTGTTCTTCTAAATCATTTAATGTAATCCAGACTAAGAAGTGTTAGTTGGTATAGATCGACGTTCGACATCATAACTATAGCCCGATTTTGCTCCAAAGACATGTTTGCAGATTAAGTAAACAATCATAGTGCGAGTTTGATCCAACTTCTTGGGTTGTCTTTGTACGCGTCATCGCCATATTTCATACTGCAAGAATATAAAGGCATTAGAAAACAACCACCGACAAGAATATTGCAGTAAAAAGCTAACAGAAATCAGCAAGAATATTACATACAAATGGATCTCATTTCAAAGGTTTTGAGGTTTCTTTGTTTTTATAGCCAACTTCAAACAGAATCAATTCATATTCTCTTGTTTACACATTGTACAAAATCCTTTAATACAAACAGTAGCCAATGACATACCCGGTTTTGTTTGGCTCCCAAATACCAGCCTTCTTTAACCGTTCAGTTACACCTAGCACCTCACCTGTAAGTGCAACCTATAGCATTAAACAAAATGTTTTGGTAAGGCATACATAAAACATTACTCATTCTAATAAGGACACAACAACCATAAAATAGTTGGATATGGTAGGGCATGAATTTTCATATCTTTTTTTTTTCACTTACAACTCTCTTAGTTGCTCTAACAAGTTAAATAAGAGTGATCGGCACCAAAGCATTCAGAAAATGGATCTCACATCCAAAAATATATAGTAGATATAAAAGTCAGTATAATAATAAACTTATAATACAACACCAGAGTTATATTATCTAGCATCTCATTTAAGGTCCATAAATGCGACCAATTCAATAGCAAAGGTCAATAAATCGACCACCCCTAGTAACTACATCTAGCAAATCCCAATCAAGCAATGCAAACTCAGGAACAAGCAATGCCAGAAACATCACCATAGCTAAGCCACAACGACAAAACCAAAAACACGAAGAAAAAGTGGAAGCAAGCTAGTAATAGAGCATGTGCAACTATCAACGAATTGCCCTCGCGGTAGTTTATAACATTTTCAGCAGAGAGGACAATCCTAAATCCAATTCTAAATCTTCAGAAAATATAATTTATCCGCCAATGATCAACAATCACAAGAAATTTCAAGTTACAACTTTTCCAATTCCAATTGAGCGAAATCAGCATCCGGGAAGCAACATTGATCGCACGACCATAACATCACATAAGGAAAAAAAAACAACAACACAAATTGCAGTAATCAGGCAAGCAAAGTCATCCATGATTCAATCAGTTCAGTGTCAATTAAGCACGAATTCAGCCCAACACTACCAAATGGAATCATCACTCGATCATCTGAGACACAAAAAAGTCACAAATTCAGCATTATTAGATGTTTAATTCAACGCTAAAAATCGAAGCATTGGAGAGACGAACCTACACTTACCCGAGGCATGATCGGGTTGGAAGTCGAAACTCTCGAATGGGTGAACTGAATAAAATCCCGATCAAGAAGCAAGGATCTCGCAGGGGGCAAAGGATGTCGGTGATGGCGACACGGAGAAGGTCGGTGGTGCAAAACAGAGAAAGAGATCAAGAGAGGGAGGAACCGCAACCATCCGGGAGAAGCAACGGTGACGGTGGAGAGCGATACTGCGGTGGTCGAAGGTGATCACCATGGTCGATCGTTAGGGTTCCCGCGGTGGCTTCGAATGGACGGTGGTGAAGAGGCGGAGAGGAAACGAAGGGGGCGACGACTTGGCAAGGTGATGATTTAGGGTTTGGGGACGGCGCGACGAGCGAGAGAGATGGTGGATACGCCAACTGCCGAGGATGGAGGAGAAAGGAGGCGCTCGGACAGGTATAGAGGGCAAAGAAGAAGAACAAATGTAACCTACGTCTGCCTTGGGATTTTTTACTTTGTTGATTAATATATTTATTAATAAACTTTTTCCTTGAAAAATATACTACATCCGATCCAAAAAGGATGTCATTTGACTTTTTAACACGTATTTTAAGGAGTTAAAAACTATATAATATTTTTTTTTATAATCTAATACTTATTACCAACAAATATTAAGTTGTAAAAAAATAATTTTAAAAAAGTCGATATTTTATATAGTTTTTAGCTCTTTAAAATACGTGTTAAAAAGTCAAACGACATTCCTTTTGGATCGGAAGAAGTATTTATGAATGGAGGCGCTAATGAATTTTAATAATTTTATCTATTTTCACCCAATTTATTAGGGACGAAAATGGAATTTCATCGTTAATTAATATAATTAGTGACAATTTTTTTTTTCGATAAATATATACTTTTACTGATAAATTCCAATATTTGTCACCAAAAAATTTGGTGGATTTTAAAAAATTCACATCAAACATATAACGACAAAATTTAAAATTCCTCGATGATTATACTTTTAGTGAGGAAAATATTCCTCAATAAAAGCTTCAAACTCGTCGTTATTTTCCTTATCTTTTAGGCGACCACATTATGATAATAATTAGCGATGAATAAAAAAAATTGTCGTTAAATGTGACTTTTAGCGGGGAATATAAGTTTCTAACTAAAGTTCATGCGTCCTTTTACGTGGATTGGATATGTTTGTCGCTAAAGGTCACATTTACCGAGGAAATATAATTCGTCGCTAAAATTTTGGTCGTTAATAAACATTTCTGTTGTAACATCATCAATAGTGTCAATATAATCAAGGCACATAAACGTCATAACATGTATATATGGGATCAAGTTGCTTGCATGCTAAAAAATCCAACCTTACCAAGGATAAAATGTGTATCTCTCACTCACACATGTTTAGGCTTTAACCATACACTCACCTCAATTCCATATTCAAGCATCAACTCAAATATTGACATTTATATCACCAAATCTCCACCAAATACATCAATTCAAAAACAAGGACATCAAGAGGACTTTCACTCAATGGAAACTTTCATAGAAGATTCCATTCGGCGAGGTTGTAATGGGGCTTGGTAGAAACATAACGGAAATGAATTGTATTTGGTTATGTGGTGTTATAAATTATGGAAAACAAGATTCCAATACTCCCAATATAACACAAACCAACTCAAAAACATCAAGCTCACAAATTGACAACATCTCTCAATATCATCATCAAAACTCCTAAAATCATCATTATCTCATCAAAAACATCTCACATCATCATATCATGAAATCTCAACACCCAACCAATGTAACTTCTACCCAACATACATCCAATTCTTCCTCATTATGCAAAAATAAAAATGACTCTTTATTCTCTTTTTTTCCATTTTTTTTTAAACTTACTTTTACCTCTGAGTGAAATTTATCCTACCTAGGTCCAAGCTTTGATTCTTTTTTTCTTGAGCCAAAATACATGTAAACCCAATACATACAGGGAATAAATAAGCACATAACATCACATCTTCTCAAAACCATAAACCATAACATCATAGCTTCATTCTCCTCAATCTCCAAAATAGATTCCATAACCCACTCAAAATCTAAATTCCCTCGGAATAAGGGTAAGTCTCATCATAGGCTAGAAATAATAATTTTGTGGAGCTATCAATAAAAAGCCTAAAGACTCAAATTAACTTCAAAGCAAGATATAACATAAGGTGGACATGAATAAATATGTGGCTAAAAGGTTGCCTCTAACATTTGAACTTATCAAGCAATGAACAAGTATATAACTGGCCTTGAAAATAAATAATTATGGCAATACTCAATGATAAAAGCATAGGAAGAGTAAATCACAAAAGAAAAGAAAAAGGAATATAGATGTATCCCTTATAAGGCCAAAAATATCTCACCAGGACAAATTTTTGTCGAATATCAAGTATGTTCCCAAACTTACGCCTAATCATATTTCACATACAAACCAAATAGGACAAACTCAAATTGTATATTCCTAATCATATTTCGCATAAAAACCAATGTCAAGACAAGGTTAAGTTATTCTAGAATTCAAAGGGTATTTATAAGATCATGTCAGTATAAAGTCAAGTAGGACAAACTCAAATTATATGGAAATCTTTGATAACACAATATGCAAAACAACAAAACAAGACTCACTTTTTTTTTAGTTTTTTCGACATTTTTCAAATTTTTTTCATTTTTTGACATTTTCTACTACATAAAAGAAATAACAAAAAAATCAAAAACATAAATTCAAACATGAACTAACCTAAATAATTAACTTAACTTCTCCCCCCCCCCCCCCCCCCCACTTACATATTGCATTGTCCTCAATGTAAAGAAACACAGAAAGGAACAATGAAAAATAAAATAAAGGGTTTGAAGGAAAGCAAATGACTAACCAATTACTGTGAAGACGGGTCTAGGGTACAGACCTCTAATTGATATCCTGAAGGGCAATCAATAAAGCGTCCTGAAGACCAGAGAGCCTCTCCGAAAAACTAGCGAGCTTGTCAGCAGTGCTCGCCTAAAAATTAGCAAATCGACGCTCAATATCATCCAGAGTAATACATATCCAACTTCTTCTCTTACTACTACCTTTTCTTCTGTAATTGCAGCAGGCTAATCATTAGTGGCCTCATCAGCAACAACATGCCATCGTCTCTCTAAACTGTGCTCATCCGGATCTAATGGAAATTTGTTGTGATAGAGACTCAAATATTACATCCTCAGGCAATATTGCAGCTCCGAAGGTAGATAGTTGTGATGCTCCTCAGTTGGTTCCAACATCCATTTGAAACACCATGTTCCATCCGAAGGCTGGGCCCACTCAGTCATGCCCCACCAATTCAAGCTAACAAGATTGTAAACTTTCTTTCCATCGAGGGATTGTAGATCGTCAAGACAAACACCCACTCGGCGAGCAATCAGAGATATCAAACCTCCAAAACCAATAAGGCGTTCAGGCCTCACATGTATAGCTCTAGTCACCTCCATGCAGTTCCCCAAAAATAGCTGAACCCAGTCGGGAATATGCACTCCCTTCGGAGTCAAGCAACAAATATAGCCCCATGCTCTCATAGTAACTATGGAAGAATTCTCCACACCCAAGAAAGAGTTATAGAGTACCAAATAGCACAACCTCAACACGGGGTGAGTAATTGTGGGTTCGCAACGTTGTCGGCTCCACTCAAAGAACTGATATGTAGCCTCCTTCCACATGTCAAGAGGATTTGGAGAAGCCAACTTGTCCCCAAATATGGCGTTAGCAGGCATTTTGGCAACACCAAAAGCTTGTGCAATGAGATCCTTAGTCACCACAAGCTTCCGATTCCTGAGGTGAAAATGAATCTCTATATCAGAACGGTAATCTAGGGTAGCCATGAACTCTCTCACTAATTTCGGATATGTAAAATCAGCCAAATCCAAGAAATCACTCAAACCTCTCATTCCAAGGAGTGGAGAGACCTCCTCAAATAATCCCAATTGCTTAAATGTCAAGGGACGAAAGAATAGGGTGGAGACATACTCCCTCTTTTCAATCTTGAGCCAACAATCCTTTTCTTCCCAAGAAAACAAATGGGGCATCTTCATAACATGAGCAAAAGACATGGTGCATACTCAAGGGCAAGATCTATGAAAACCACAAAAACGACCAAAAGACGAGCTCTCTCCAGGGACGGCGGGCGCCGTTTCTGAGGCGGCGGGCTCCGTGTGAACAGAACCTCGAATCCGAGTGAAAACATTGAATAACCGATGTCCACACCCCTCTAAACTTGAATCTTTGACGAACAACTTGGTTTCAACGGGTTCTTAGGTGATAGGCAGTGGAATAGTATGGGAAAGGTTGAGTTTTTGTGGATGTAGGGTAATGGTGAAAAGTGTTTTGATGTACATAATCAATTGAAACACAAGGCTTTAGGTTTTTGGAATGGATTCAAGTAGGCTTTTGGGTTATGTAGATTCCTTTAGAGCAAATTTGGTTGATTCAAAATAAGGAGTGGAAATATATGGTGAGTTGGAAAGGGATATCTTTCAAAAAGAAAAATAGAAAATGTTAGAACTAGATAGAAAATCTAAATCCTAGAACTAAGAAAGAAGGACACTAATCCTAGAAAGAAAATACTAATCCTAAGATAGATAGAAATAGGTAAAAGATAAAATAAACTAACCTACGATAGATAGAAATAATCTCACCCTAAAAATAGATAAAAATAATGTAATCCTAAAACAAGAAAATAATCTAATCCTAACAAACATAAGATAAAGAAAAACTAACATAAGCGCAAGTAGGTAATATCTATGTCCCTGCTGATTTCTTAGTTATTGATATGACAGAGGACCCTGCTTCTCCAATCATTCTAGGAAGGCACTTCTTGGCGACGGTGGATGCCAAAATAAGTGTAAGGAAGGGAGTGCTCACTTTCAACATCATCAATGAGGTAATTTAGTATTCCTTTAATAAAACTGAAAAGCACACGGGTCCCATGGACGAGGTCAAGTCAATATCAGTTAGGTACGTCAATTGCGGGGTGCCTAAGGTAAGAAATATGACTCCCGAGGAGCTAGAAAAGAGGGACATGCAAGCCCAAGTGGAGGAGATCATGGCCATGCTGAACAACGACACATAGGACCTACTCGACATCGACCAAGGTAAGTCGACGTCGACTAACTATTTTTCAGATGCCTTGCCAGGATTCAAGTATGGGGTCGAAGTTGACCAGAGCTAATTGACGTCGAGTACTCTAGTCGACATCGACCAGAACCCGAGCCCTCCACCGACTAGCCCTTCGTTGAGCCACCCACCCGAAGCCGAGATCTACTCGACATCGACCAAGCTCCTCGACGTCGAACATATTTCTCTCTCAACTCCTCCTTCCTCGACCATTAGTCACCAGACGAAGGGAAGTCCTTTACGTCGAGTTCCCCTACTCGATGTCGACCAGACTCCGAGGTCCCGAAATCCGAATCTGCAAAAGTAATCCAAGGTACGGACATCTCTTCTCCTATTTCAATTAATGATTTATCTACACATGGGAGAGGTTTGCCTTGGTATGTGAGATTATGCAGGGTTTCCAATGATGATCCCAAAGAGTATGAAGTAGGTGACAAAGTCTATGTTGCCAAATCAAAGGACCATTAGTTTCCCAACAAATTCAACAAGAAGAAGATTGGACCCCTTCACGGTGAACAAGATCCATTCAGGAGGACTACAACTGATGGACAAGAATGGAGTCTTATTTGAAGCCCAAGCTACATGGGCCTTGCAAATGACACCTTGAGCTTAACGGAGAAAGTCTGCCTAGCGACTATAAATTCTAGAGCTTGTAAATAGACAAGGCAACACTTTACTCGATCTCGAGTAGTCTTGGTTGACGTCGACCAAACTCCTCGATGTCGACCAACTTCCTCGATGTCGACTACCTCTGCAGCAACATTACACTCGATTTCCGACGATTAGCACACATATCTAGTAAGTTTCTTTCTTTACCCTTGTTTTTATATAGTGAGGACACTTTAATGTTTAAGTATGGGGTATGGGAAGGGCTTACTTCATGCATATTTGACCATATTTGACATTATGTGTGCTTATTTTTAAATTTATTTCTTGAATTGCTTATACATGGCTACATTGGATTCCATACTTGATTTCTGTGCTTATACGTTTGTTTTCCAAAGTTCATTAAAATCACCCCCATTGAAATTTTTTTATTAGTGTCATGGAAGTTTAAATTGAACTCGACGATGCAAATTTGGATTCATTAGAGATATAGCATGAAATTGCCTAGTAAAGGGAAGTCACAATTAAGTGCATTATTTTATGAAAAGCGTGAAAGGAGGTAAAATTTGAAGTTGCTTTTGACATATTGCATGATAAAAGGATGAAGGACTTTATATTCTCCATATAATGCTCATATTGTTATATCATAGCCTTTATCTATGCTTATGCATCACAAAAGCCATATTGAGCCTTATTTCATATTTGCTCCACATGATCTAAATATTGTCCATTTTCTACCTTATTTCCTATCCACGGATTATACTGAGAATGGAAGTTACATTATGGAGATTACTATATGGTTGTTGTGTTGTTGTTATTATCATTATTGGAGTTTGGGAGGAAATTGATATTTTATGGAAAATTTAATGAGTGAAAGAAAATCCGATCACCTCAGGAGATAAAGGCAGATCGACCCTGCTCGTTGAGATAATAATTCGGCGAGATGGGACACACAGGTGAGGATTCCGAAGCACTAAGTATCCGGGGCCATTCATGACACCCATGTTTGCGACTCGTGAGAAGGCAACAGTGCTGAGGTTATAGAGGTAGAAGCATATAAGTCAAAAAAGCGAAGAGTGATTTATGAGAGGATGAGTGATGTTGAAATTATAAGGAGAAAGTACATCAAAAAAAAGAAAGCAAGTTTGAAGAGTTCTCCCCGGATTTAGCACCACATTGCCCAAAAATAGCCCACCACTTTACCTTTTACCTTTTCTTCACCATGGGCTTAAATTAAAGTCCCCTTGATTATTAATGTTTTGTCACGAATAAATGTTTTGCATAACCCTCCATTTGTGAGTAGATGTTGCTTTTTAATTGAACATGTATGGATTTGTGACGTTGGTACCTTTTCGATAATGGAAATTGATTGCAGGGACATATGAGAATGAATCTAAGATGTTAAGAGTTTTGATTTCTTCCCCTGTATGACAATTAAAAGTATTGCTTGAGGACGAGCAAGCTTAAGTATGGGGTGTTTGTTGTGAGCCTAATTTTCCATGTTTTATACTTACTTTTATATTAATTTCTGCATGCATTTCATACATTTGGGTTAGAATAGTACATAATTTGTGCAGTTTATGATTATTTGCCAAATTATGGAGTCTAAACTAGTTTCTATTTAATTTCACAGAAATTGAGGCATTTTACAGCAATCCAGAGAGAGGACGGAAACCTCGAAGTCAACTACAGAATGTCCAAGGGCAAGAAGCAGCGAAACCAAGACAAAATCGAGCAAAGAATGAGAAAGATCAACTCGACACAGTCTGGTCGATGTCGACCAACTTTGGTCGATATTGAGTAAACCAAGTCGAAATCCAGGAGTCGAGTAGAAGCCACACGAGGAGCCAAGTCTTGGTCGACGTCGAGTAAACAACTCGATGTCGAGTAAAGTTGACGAGTCTGAATGCTGCTCGAGCTCGAGTGCAACCCCGAGAGAAGAATCCTACTCGACGTCGAGAAGATTTGGTCGACGTCGAGGACATTCCAAAAGCAGTTCGAGTCGTGTACGAGGATGATTACAAGTGATTATGGTTACTTGCAAGCCAAGATTCGAGATATTCTATCAAGAGACATCAAGTTCTATCAAGAGAAGAAAGATATATCCACATTAGCTTTATTTCCTTTTAGATATAATTATTTTATTTCCAAGTTATATCTTAATGTTTTAGATTCAAAGTTTAGATATAGATAGATATTTCTTTCCTAGATTAGCTAGGGAAGGAACCCTATAAATAAAGCCTTAGTGTCTGTTTTCTAGGCATTCAATTTCAATTGAATTCTAGTTCCAATTCAAGTTATAGAGAAATAGCGAGAGAGAGAGAGAGAGAGAGAGAGAGAGAGAGAGAGAGAGAGAGAGAGAGAGAGAGAGAGAGAGAGCATTGTGGCCGAGAGAGGTAGGAGAAAGTGAGAGCGGAATTTGGCTTGGATCGGTTGTAAGCTTTCTTTTATTATTAATGTGTTTATTGATGATGAAGAGCGAGTAGTCACCCAACTTCTAGGGTCGGGGTGAGCCCGACGGTATCCATGTAAGGTGATGCGCTGAAGGTATAATCTTTTGAAGCGAATTCGTCTTCTATCCCTATGAGCATGATTGTTTTGCGAGAGTTGAAGATGATCCTTGTTTGTGTTATTGAAGCGAAAGTGATCTTAATACAACTTGGATTAATTATGTGAAAAAGGGTAGGTAACAACTAGGGTTTATTTGAAAGCCTTTATTTTCCTATTTGTTAATAGCGAAAGTTATTTGATGGAAAAGCGTGATCTTTTATGCCTTTATGTGTTATTTTGCATGGTTATCAATGTGGTGTTGATACCCTGATTGATAGCATCTATTTAGTGATGATTTTAGGGAATGTTTGCATCGGGTTTAGGGCCTTTGAGTAAGTATTATACATATTTTTGGCCCTTTTTGGTTTAGTTTGGTGGAATCGGTGTCTACTGCTCGTTTTTTATGATTTCAGGTGTTGCAGAGCGATTTTGGTGTCGATTCAAGAGTTTAAGGAGAAAGAGGTGGTTCGATGATCTTTGCTATGCTAAAAAGTCGTCAAAGATGATCTAGTAGGAAGAGGATCAAGGAAACGTGCCAAAAAGAAGCGAAGCAAGCTCGGCAAAGTTAAGCTCCAGAAACCACTCGTCCGAGTGGTGCAAGAGTGAAGCCGGATGAACAATCCAGAAGCCACTCGACCGAGTGCCAAAACCAGTCGAGACCCACTCGGGTCGAGTGCTTTACAGGCATTGCTTTCTAGAGTCCGAATTAAATTCGTTTTCTTTTCTAAACAAAAGGGTATTCGAAAGGTTGAAAACGGGGGTAGACCAGTTGGGGCTGAAAAATCAGACATTGTAGGGGAGCTTTTGAGAGATTTGGAGACTAGAGATTTTTGGAAAGAAAAACTTGTTCGATTTATCAAATTCCGGTGATTTCCGTTTCCATCTTCGTTGTTCTATGTTTGTCTTGCCGAATTTGATTGAATCAAGCATGTACTTATCAATGAGTTGCTAGATTTCATGTTCTAGGGTTGGGATTGTCCCAACAATGCATAAATAGGCTTGTTCTTAGTATCTCTCGAATGATTCCCGAATTAGATTGTGGTTTAATCGTGTTGTGCTTAATTTGATTGATGCGAGTCGATTAGATCCGATTTAGGGTTTGAAATCGAAAGACTAAAATCCTAAATTGGAATTTAGATGGTGATTTGAGATCGAAAGGCGATTAGGATCCATCTGACCTGCATGATTAAACCCGAAGTTTGTTGATCGAAAGTGAAACTAAACTTCTTGAGGATTTATAGGTTGTGAGAGACGTTATGGGCAATTTTGATATTATTCGGAGTTGAAAGGCGATGTTAGTGTGATTATTGCCTAGAACTCTACGAACATAAATTGCCTGAATCAGTTGCTTGAGCCCGAAAGGAGAATTGGTAACCGATTTAGGCACATTCGCGCTTCGAAAGGGGATGTGCGATTACCTTAGATGACCTACCTCCACAATCTGATTTCGAAATCACTCGAGCAAGAAAATATTTTATGCCTATTGATGATGCATTGTTGTTAAATCCTTGACCCTAGAACGCCTTCCCCATATATATCTCTCAACATTAAATCGATTTTCTTGGCTACTTTATACGCACTCTCTAAAATCTGTTTGTCTATTGTGAACATGGTTGAACTAGCTTGAAATCACAATCGATACTCCTTCGGTCCTTGAGGATACGACACTTGATTACTACAACTGAACCCCATATACTTGTGGGTGTAGGTTTTTAGCCTACCAAGTTTTTGGCGCCGTTGCCGGGGACCGGTGCTAGTATCGATCGTCCTTTTGACGACTAGCTAGTTCTCTAAGTTCTTTTTGTTGCTTTGATTTGGTTTTCCTTTTTGTTTTTTGTCTCAGGTTGTGCTTTGAATGCGAAGAAAGAAAAGCTCTAGCAATTTATTGCCTTTTGATCTTGAACCTGAACGCATATTCCACAAAAGAAGAGTTGAACAACAAATTGTTCGAGATTGGCAGAACTAGATCGGCAAATGGCTCAAAGAGATCAAGAAAACGCTGAACTTCGACAACAACTAGCTGATCAACAATTACAGCTCGGCCAACCACAAGGACTAACAACCTTAGGAGAGCGGATGGATCCAGCTCAGTTCCTACCACAACCAGGTGTTGTTCTTCCTGCTTTAACACCCGTGAACTTTGAGTTGAAGCTTGCACTATTGAATATGATAAGGCAGAGTATGTTCAATGGGCTTCCTGCTAAGAGCCCTCATCAGCACATATCCACCTTCAAAGAATTGATGGATACAGTGAGAGTTCAGGGTGTCGCTCCTGAAGAGCTAGTATTGCGATCATTCTCTTTCTCACTTGCTGGGAAAGCTAGACACCCTTACAACTCTATCCCTGCTGACATAGTTACCACTTGGTAGGAACTGTCATCTGAATTTCTGAATCATTTTTTTCCCGCCAGCCAAGACTGCCGAGATGAGGCGGAAGATAAATTCTTTCATGGTTGGAGATGGGGAGAACATCCATGAATCATGGGAGAGATTCAAGGATCTTTTGTTTGAGTGTCCTCACCATGGGATATCAAAGCTGAATCTGTTAGAGATTTTCTACAAGGCTGTCAGTGACAACACTAGAGTCCTTATTGACTCCTCATCTGGAGGAGAATTTTTGGAAATGAGAGTTAAAGATGCTTGGGCGTTCATTGAGAAGACGGCTAAGAAATGTGGGAAATACTTGCAACCCAGGGCGCTCTCTACTGTCAAAAGGGGTGCAGGGATCTATAAGGTGGATGCTGCAACTTATAAGGATGCTAGATATGACTCAAAGGCTGCTGAAATTAAATGTCTAGCCTCAGTTATGGAGAATTCCTTGTCTACCAAGGAGGCGGGTGTTGCAGGCTGTAGACCGGTGCCATGTCAGTTCTATGGATCTCAAGATCACACTATTTCGGCTTGTCAGATCTACGCGTCCCAAGGTGATGAAAGTCAAGAGGAGGAAGTTGGCTACATGGGCAATGACTACAATAGGGGTCAAGGGTATAACCAAAACTTTAACAACTACAACCCTCGAGCGAGGGATCACCCTTGTTTCTCCTATGCCAATAAGCAAGCTGAAGAAGGACCGCCTCTTGGTTTCCCACCAAAAGCCACACCACAGAAGGACAAGATAGATATAATGATGGAGCAGCTTATGGGAACCGTTAAGAGTCTAGCTGGAGAAGTGCAGAATCTCACTAGGGGGCATAAAATGCTTGACACTCAAGTAGCTCAGCAGGCCAACAACACCGCTGGGTCTGCTGGTCAGTTTTCAGGGAAAACGGAAGATAACCCCAAGCGACATATTTTTTGTTGTGTCCCTACGGAGTGGTAAGCAATTGGAGGATTCGAGTCCTTCTGAGCCAACTGGAGCTCAAGGGAGTGCTAAGGAAGGGGATAAAGCTGCTGAATCGGTGACAGAGCCACCATATGTCCCACCTCCTCCATAGAAGCCACCGCTTCCATTTTCACAACGGAAGGCTCAAGCTCAGATCGAGAAGCAATACGGGAAGTTCTTGGAGGTGTTGAAGAAGCTCTACATCAACATCCCCTTCACCGATGCTTTGTCTCAGATGCCCTCTTATGTGGAATTTTTGAAGGAGATCCTCTCTAACAAGAGGAAGCTAGATGAGTGTAAGACGATGTTTCTTAATGAGGAGTGCAGCGCCTTAATCCAGAACAAGCTGCCACCTAAGCTGGAGGACCCAGGTAGTTTCGTTGTCCCTATTTCTTTTGGTCATGGTCCTGATTATAAAGCTCTATGTCATTTAGGAGCTAGTACAAGCTTGCTTCCTCTCTCTATTTGTAAAAATCTAGACTTATGAGAGCTTCCACCTACTAGGATGCAACTTATTATGGCGAACAGGTCCATAGCCCACCCCACTAGTATCTTGGAGGATGTTCCTATAAAGGTGGGTAAGTTCTTTGTACATGTCGATTTTGTTGTCTTAGATATGGACGCCGACATTCGTTGTCCTGTTATTCTTGGAAGGCCCTTTTTTGCCACTGCAGGTGATGTGATTGATGTCCAGAAAGAAACTTTTTCCATTGAAATAGGGGATGAGAAAATTGCTTTTAAACTCCCTAAATCTTTGAAAGCCCCTGTTTTTGAGGATGAATGTAGCATGATTGATGTAATAGACGAAGGATCTCATGATGTCATGACAGAGGTGATTGAGCGAGGCCATCTAGAGCTATGTCTTATGGAGAGTGTGACTGATGCTGGTGATGATGAGCTACTTGCTGAAGTAGTTCAGGATTTGGAAGCTATTGTAGAAGACCCCGAAGCTGTTTTTGAGGTTTTGCAAAAAGATGATGAAGACTTGGGAGGTGCACCTAAGCTGGAGTTGAAGCCACTTCCTTCTACTTTGAGGTATGAATTCTTGGGTCCTAATTCCACTTATCCTGTGATTGTGAGTGCTAGCCTAAGTCTGGATGAAACTGAAAAGTTGTTGCATGAGCTTAGATTGCATAAGAAGGCTATAGGCTACACCATTGATGATTTGAAAGGGATTATCCCCTCCATGTGCATGCATAGGATTTTGATGGAGGATGATTATAAAACCACCTGAGAGCATCAAAGAAGGCTTAACCCCAATATGAAAGAGGTTGGTAAAAAGGAAGTGCTTAAACTGTTAGATGCTGGTATTATTTTTGCTATTTCTGATAGCAAATGGGTTAGTCCCGTTCATGTTGCTCCTAACGAAGGAGGGATAACTGTTGTCAGGAATTATAGGAATGAATTGATCCCCACTAGGACTGTTACAGGTTGGAGAATGTGTATAGATTATAGGAAGTTGAATGCCTCCACCCGAAAAGATCATTTCCCCCTTCCCTTCATAGATCAGATGCTTGAGAGGTTAGTTAAGCATTCTTATTACTGTTATTTGGATGGATATAGCGGTTTCTTTCAGATTCCTATCCATCCAAATGATCAGGAAAATACTACTTTTACTTGCCCTTATGGCACAATTGCATATAGAAGAATGCCCTTCGGTTTGTGCAATTCCCCTGCTACTTTTCAGCGTTGCATGATGGCCATATTTTCTGATTTCATTGAAGCGTTCATGGATGACTTTTCTGTGCATGGCTCCTCTTTTGATGCTTGCTTGTCTCACTTGTCTTGAGTCTTGCATCGTTGTGAAGAAGTGAATCTTGTCTTGAACTGGGAAAAATGTCATTTTATGGTAAGGAAAGGTATTGTCCTTGGTCATTTGGTTTCTAACCGCGGTATTGAGATGGATCGAGCTAAGATAGGTTTGATTGAGAAATTACCACCTCCTACCTCGGTTAAAGGCATTAGGAGTTTTCTAGGCCACGTTGGCTTCTACAGGAGGTTCATTAAGGATTTCTCTAAAATTGCTAAGTCTCTTTCTAACTTGCTAATGAAAGATGTTGCTTTTGATTTTTCTCTAGAGTGTCATGAGTCCTATTGCAGGTTGAAGGAGGCATTGATCTCAACTCCTATTATGCAGTCTCCTGGTTGGGATCTTCCATTGGAGATAATGTGTGATGCCAACGACTACGCAGTTGGTGACGTGTTGGGTCAAAAGAATGATAAAAAACTCCATGCCATCTAATATGCCAGCAGAACTTTGGACGAAGCTCGGAGAAATTATGCCACAACAGAGAAGGAATTGCTTGCTATAGTCTTTGCTTTTGATAAGTTTCAGTCCTATCTGGTGGGTGCTAAGGTGATTGTGTATACGGATCATGCTGCGATTCGATACTTGCTGCAAAAGAAAGATGCAAAGCTGCGTTTGATTAGGTGGGTCCTTCTTCTCCAAGAGTTCGATTTGGAGATTAATGACAAGAAGGGCACGGAGAACCTGGTTGCTGATCACTTGTCCAGGTTACCGCTGGAGCAACTAGAGCACACTTCATCTGAGCCTCCCATCGATGAGTCTTTTCCGGATGAGCATCTAATTGATTTCGCTGCTGAGATCTTGAGCACCTTTTCTGAGGTACCATGGTATGCTGATTTTGTGAATTACATTGTATGTAATGAGTTCCCTGGTGATCTGTCATTTCAGCAAAGGAAGAAATTCTTGAAGGACGTTGTACATTATTATCGGAGTGAGCCATACCTCATTAAAAGGTGCTCCGATGGGCTTTACAAGAGATGCATTCCGAGGGAAGAAGTCCTTAGTGTCATCAAATGTTGTCATTCTCTACCAGTTGGAGGTCATGCTAGCACCTCCAAGACTGTGTCCAAGGTATTTCAATCTGGTTTATATTGCCCTACTATGTTCAAAGATGTTAGGGAATTTGTTGTTTCTTGTGATGAGTGTCAAAGGACAGGGAATATCTCGAGGAGAAATGAGATGTCGTTGAATAGCATTTTAGAGGCTGATTTGTTTGATGTGTGGGGAATCGACTTTATGGGACCATTTCCATCTTCTGGGCCATACAAGTATATACTAGTGGAGGTGGACTATGTGTCGAAATGGGTTGAAGTTGTGGCAACTCCCACCAATGATGCTAAGGTGGTCACAAAATTCATCAAGAATGTCATCTTTTCGAGGTTTGGAGTTCCTCGATTTCTGATTAGTGATGGCGGTTCCCATTTCATTGAGAGAAATTTTGAGGCTTTGCTGAAGAAGTATGGGGTTCATCACTGGATTGCAACCCCATACCATCCTCAAACGAGTGGGAAAGTAGAGGTCTCCAACCGGGAGATCAAAAACATCTTGGAGAAAAGTGTGTCTTGCTCCCGGAAAGATTGGGTGACGAAGTTAGATGATGCTTTGTGAGCTTACAGAACTGCTTTTAAGGCTCCGATTGGTACCACTCCGTACAAGTTGGTGTATGGAAAATCTTGTCATCTCCCCGTTGAGTTGGAGAACAAAGCCTATTGGGTGATTAAGACACTAAATCTGGGCATGAAGCTAGGAGGAGAAAAGCAGCAATTACAGTTGCAAGATCTTGAGGAGATGCCTTTGGAGGCTTATGAGAATGCCAAGATTTACAAGGAGAGAACTAAAAAGTGGCATGACAAGCACATCTCACATAAGGAGCTTCAAGAAGGCAACCTCGTCTTAATCTTCAACTCGAGGTTGAGATTGCTTTCGGGCAAGTTAAAGTCGAGATGGAGTGACCCTTTTACGGTAAAGAAGGTTTATCCACATGGTTCTGTCGATGTTTGGAGTGAAAGGACCGGCGAGTTCAAGGTAAATGGGCAACGGTTGAAGAAGTATTTCGCTGGGCATCCGATCGAGAGGGTCATTTCCGTCGACCGTCTTTATCCAAGCACTTGAATGTGATGGAAGGTCGGCTTCAGACCTTAAAACAGCGCTTCTCGCGAGGCAACCCGAGGTAAGTCTTCTTTCTTTAAAAAAAATTATTGTTTCAAATTTTTCGGAAATGGGAGTGCAGGGTTCACTCGGTCGAGTGTAATTTCCACTCGACTAGAGTGTCTGCGCGAGTGCGTTACAGGGAGTAGAGGAAATTAGCCACTCGGTCGAGTAGTAATTCCACTTGGACGAGTGGCATCTGCCCAGATAATTCCGTTTCAAGAAAAAAAAAATCTTTCTTTTTTTCTTCTCCCGTATTCCTGCTGGTGCATCTGGGCAGAACGGTTTTCGTTCTCTCACTCACTCGCCTCTCATTCCCTCACTCTCGCATGCGCCACCACCGGCGCACCTGCCGCCACAACCTTTCTGGCCACCCCAGCAGACCCGCCAGCGTCGCAGCCTCCACCAACCGCCTCCGGCGCCGCCCTGCAGCCGCTAGAGCCAACCCAACAACTCTTCTCTTCTCCTCTTTCTTCCATTGCCAGTCTTTCTTTTCTCCTCCTTTTCTTCAAGGACTTGTAAGTTTCTTCCTCTTCTAATCTCTTTTGCTTAGATTTGGTTACTTCTTCAATTAATTTGAGGTTTGAGTGGTTGTTTTGAGGAATTGAAATTGTTAGGGTTTGTGTTGATTGAATTTGGAAAAATTGGGGCGGATCGGATGAGTTTATGGGTGCATTTTTGCTCATGCCTATCATGAATTTGAATGTTGGTGGTAAGTGTAGAAATGTGGTTGAATATGGTTGAATTTTGATGAATGTGATTGGACTTGATTGTGGTGGTTAGGGATATGCTCTTGAATTTTTGCAAGTCATGTGTGAATTCCAATAATCTTGTGGCTTGTTTGAATTTTTTGAAATAGCTCATCACATTGGCTTGTTGTGGTTTCATGATAGTGTTGAAAATTTATTGAGCTTGATAATGTTCTTGGGTGATTTTGTACTCCATGGTTTACTTGAGATTCTTGTTATGGGGTATGTGTGCATCAATTGTTATACTTTTGTTGGTCTTGTGTGAATTGTGGGAGTTCGATTTCCATGAGAATACTTCTTTGTAATCCCTTTTTTGAAGATTGTTGGAGCTTTGTGCATGGATTTTTATTTGATCATTTATGCTGAAGTGCAAAAGTTCAAGTATGGGGTTTAGGATGTGTATTCATTGATGATGTTTGCTTGCTTGTATCGAGTTGGCTCACTCGCTTTGCTGCATGTTTTTCCATGGGTGACCAACCACCTCTCCATCTTGCCACTGCTGAGCAAAGGAAGTTGTACTCAAAGGTGAAAGATCGGGCCCTTCGTTCGATCCAATTCATGAACCCTAGAATCCTGGAAAGATTGGGACTTCTAGAGGACATGAACTTTCTCGTCGATAGGCTCTCCCTTCAGGCTATTTGGAACCGTCGCCTACCCTCTTGCCCTCAGATGATCAAGGAGCTTGTTTGCACAATCAAACATGAAAGAGGCACGATGAACTTCCGGTTCGGGAATGCCAGTTATTCACTTACTATGGATAGCTTATGCGCTGCGTTCGACCTCACTAATGATGGCCCAAAGTGACCCTTAGGGAAGGTTGATCGAAACAGATTTTGGTTCGAGCTCACTCGTGAACCAGTTTACCGGGCGGATAGAGCAAAAAGTTCATCTTGTTTACATCCTTCTATCCGAGTGTTCCACCGCTTCCTTGCGAGTACTGTTTTTGCTAGAGAAGGGAGTCAAGGGTGCTTGGGAGCACTCGAGTTGCATGCATTGTATAGTGCATTACAAGTCCAACTCGTAAATCAAGGGTATACAATAATGTATTGGTGGTTGAAAGAGGTTGAGCAGATCGACACTATAGCTGAGTGGTCCCTTCAGGAGCTCGAGCGCTGCCAACTACTTAATATCCGAGGGTAATTGGTCTTTTTCACAGATAGGTCTCCAGCAAAGCGTCATTTACCACTCCCTCTTCCACCGCACCTGGCGGTCTAGAATGCACACAACTGGTATGAAGGGATTTCGGCCCACTTAGATACTGTCTACGTTGCTGCAGCTGCGCAACCTTCTGGTGCTGCTGGGCCCTCTAGGACATCTCGTGCCCCCACTGATGCTGACTACATGGACGATGCGCCAAGCGAGCCTCCTCAATTTACCAGTAATAGAGCTTATTTCGATTACCAGCTCGGCCAGCTGCGATCTTACTTCGATGGGCACTTTGATGCTATCGACACCCAGCTACACAACTCAAAGTCTCCATAAAAAGATGAGCATCAAGAGGACTCTAAAGAGGAAGAGGAGAAAGAACAGAACGACACAGATGATGAGGTTGCTATTGACTCGGTTGGGGGCGAGTCGGATACTTTCTAGACACTTGCCCTCCGCGCTAATCACCAAATTGTGAGTACCCTGTCTCTTTTTATTTTTTCTTTCTGGTTTCATTGAGGACAATATTTCATTTAAGTATGGGGTGGGGTGAACTCCGCATTTGATGTACTATTTGTGTCTTTTTCCTTTTGTTTTTCGTTTCTATTTAGAGTCTGCACTTTTATTATTATCGTCTCTGTCATGTGTATATCTTGTGTCATGTGTATATTTTTGTGGGTCTTGCTCCTTTTGAACTTTTGGACATAAATCTGATTCTGGAATGTTGTGGTGGTTGGAATATTTGATGATTGCTTGAGCATTGCGTTGCTCCCTTGTTTGACTAGATAACATGTATACCCTCTTGCTCGATTATGTGTATATCTTGCCTCATACTTGGATACTCGAGCTTGTTACCGCATTATTGGGTTTATGTGCACAAATTGAAATATGATTGAGGCAGTTTGTCAGCCCATTTATCCTTACCTACCCTTGCACTTGACCATATGCTTGAAGCCTTCTGAGCCTTAGAAGCTTGTTTCTTTGGTAGCTCCACAAGATTTTCATATCCCGCTATTTGCATTTACCCAATCCAGGATTTTGGGTCATGATAGTGTGTTTTGTTGTGTGGATGTGCTTCAAGTATGAGATGATTTCTCTTGATTGTGATTGAAAATAAAGAAAAAAAAGAAAGAGAAAAGTCTTGGGATAAGAGGAGGATAAAATTCACTCTTGTGAAAAAGTCAAGAAAGAAAAAAATACGATTATTAACCGATCTTGCTTGTGGAGAATAAAATTCACACAAGGAGGAAGAAGTGCAAAGTGATATGGTCAAGACACTTAGTAATTGGGTGCATTCATCACAAATGTTTGTATTTGCGTAAAACGGTGTCGAGACTAGAGGGTGAAGAAAAAAATTCTTTAAAAAAATTCTTGATAAGAAAAAACAAATTTTTTTGAAGTGGTTGACAAAAGTGAAGATGAAAAAGTTGTTGTGACGGAGTTTGTTTGGTGGATTGGTATGAGTTTGATTCTTTGAAGTTGGTGTTTTTCTGGTTGTTCTTGCATGATTCTTCTTCCCGGATTTTAGCACCACATGGATTGGAATTTTTCATACCTATCTATTTATGCCTTATCCCCATCATAACCCTATAAAGCCCTCATGAATTTATTGTGTGCTTAAATTCAAGCGGAGATTTTGTTGACGATTTTCAAGCTTTGTGGATGATGAGTTTTGAGGTTGAGATTTGAGCGAAAGACATTTTGAGGGTTTGGAAATTGATGAGCTAGTTGAGCTTTGGTTTTTGGCTATGATATGCTGGGACGACATTCGTCGAATATTTTACATTAGTAGATGCTATTTTGTGATTATTGTCTTAGTATTGCTTGGGTACAAGCAAGGTTAAGTATGGCGTATTTTGATAGCATCTATTTAGGTATGATTTTAGGGAATGTTTGCATCGGGTTTAGGGCCTTTGAGTAAGTATTATACATATTTTTGGCCCTTTTTGGTTTAGTTTGGTGGAATCGGTGTCTCCCACTCGTTTGTTATGATTTCAGTTATTGCGGAGCGGTTTTGGTGTCGATTCAAAAGTTTAAGGAGAAAGAGGTGGTTCGATGATCTTCGCTATGCTAAAAAGTCGTCAAAGATGAGCTAGGAGGCACATGATCAAGGAAACGTGCCAAAAAGAAGCGAAGCAAGCTCGGCAAAGTTAAGCTCCAGAAACCACTCGGCCGAGTGGTGCAAGAGTGAAGCCGGGTGAACAATCCAGAAGCAACTCGACCGAGTGCAGAAACCACTCGAGACCCACTCTGGTCGAATGCTTTATAGGCATTGCTTTCTAGAGTCCACTCGACCGAGTGCAGAAACCACTCGGCCGAGTGCTTCCTGTGTTCCGAATTAAATTCGTTTTCTTTTCTAAACAAAAGGGGATTCGGAAGGTTGAAAACGGGGGTAGACCAGTTGGGGCTGAAAAATCTGACATTGTAGGGGAGCTTTCAAGAGCTTTAGAGACTAGAGATTTTTGGAAAGAAAAACTTATTCGATCTATCAAATTCCGGTAATTTCCATTTCCATCTCCGTTATTCTATGTTTGTCTTGCCGAATTTGATTGAATCAAGCATGTACTTATCCATGAGTTGCTAGATTTCATGTTCTAGGGTTGAGATTGTCCCAACAATGCGGAAATAGGCCTGTTCTTAGTATCTCTCGAATGATTCCCAGATTAGATTGTGGTGTAATCGTGTTGTGCTTAATCTGATCGAAGCGAGTCAATTAGATCCGATTTAGGGTTTGAAATCGAAAGACTAAAACCCTAAATTGGAATTTAGATGGTGATTTGAGACCAAAAGGCCATTAAGATCCATCTGACCTGCATGATTAAACCCGAAGTTTGTTGATCGAAAGTGAAACTAAACTTCTTGAGGATTTATAAGTTGTCATAGATTTTATGGGCAATGTTGATATTATTCGGAGCTGAAAGACAATGTTAGTTTGATTATTGCTTAGAACTCTACGAACTTAAAGGGCCAGAATCGGTTGGTTGAGCCCGAAAGGAGAATTGCTAACCGATTCAGGCACATTCGCGCTAAATCCGAAAGGGGGTGCACGATTACCTTAGATGACCTACCTCCACAATCTGATTTCGAAATCACTCGAGCAAGAAAATATTTTATGCCTATTGATGATGCATTGTTGGTAAATCGTTGACCCTAGAACGCCTTCCCCATATATATCTCTCAACATTAAATCGATTTTCTTGGTTACTTTATACACACTCTCTAAAATCTGTGAAGGTTCGATAATATAAAACAATGTAATATAGAAATACTCTAGAAGGGGGGTTGAATAGAGTATGCCCGTTTTTCGCAAATATTCTCAAGGCTTTTGAAGCTCGTGCCAAACCCTTTGAGAAAACCTGAATCACAAAGTTAAACAATACGAACCAAGTGCGGAAATAAGGTAAAGCAATAAGTAAAGGACACGAGTAATTGTTTACGAGGTTCAGTACAACTGGCCTACGTCCCCGCCTAGGGTTCTTCCACAACCCTAGGATTCAAAGGCTTTATTGAATGCTTAGCTTAGGATCCTAATAGCTCACCGAGAAGCCTCTCTCCTATACAATTGCAATCTAGTCAACTCACGTTCCCTTGGAGTCCTAGACCAATCTAGAAGAGCCCCACCTTTCTCAGCTATCTAGTACAATCCTCTAACTCTCGCAAATCAATAGCCTAGTGCAACTTCCCGAGTTATAAACTCTCGAGTAACACTTGTAATGAATATATCCTATAAGCTCACAGTGACTCTCAAAGGCTTTGAAATAAAAAACAAACTATTTGAGCGCTTTGCAGAGAGACACTTGGAAGACAGATTGCTTGAAAGAATTGAAGCTCGTGTGTAGCACTTGTACTTCTGTCTTCTCCTTCATTTCCTTTATATAATAGCATGAAGATAGCATGGAGCGTGAGGATCTTCATCACCGGATCTCCAACGGCTCTATCCAATCAGACTTTGATCTTGGATCTTCTATTTAAGGATACTTCTAAGCCATGATCTATTTTGAGCCGATCTTCTCAACAAGTAAAGGAAGGATGTAATCTTGTTTTATACTTCCTGAAAAGGTTAGTCCAACGAATATATATAATATAAAGGAAGTATATAATAAGACAAAATAATATACGAATAATAAGTTAGGTTTTGTATTTCATCAACTGTTAACACTCCAAGGCCTTTGACACAAAAAACCTGTCAAAGCCTTTGGAACATCTTTTCCGATTTTCATCAAGGGAGGGAGTTATCAATCTCCCCCTTGATGAAAGACAAAACCTGTGCATCCCTGCAGCTTAGTCAAACAGATATATCATAAGCAAGATCAGACTAAGTACCTGCAAGGGTTAGACAAATGTTGGATCAAATAATTTTTAACGTAAGAAAACATCCAACCGAAAACCAGAAATTAAAAAGCAAGGTCTTCCAAGACCTTTAATCAGAGGTTTTCAAGGTCTAACGATCATCTCCCCCTTTTTGTCTTTCAACAAAGGGCGGAGGTAAAACAGTCACCAAAAGTTTTGAAAATGTTTCCAAAAACCAGCAAAGTAATAGTTTCCAGGGTGGGATAGGGGGGGTTAAGGTTTAGGGTTGGTCAATCCAGAGCATCATCAGTAAGCCTCGTCCATAGTCCTTCCAGCAACGTTGAAATCCCGCTCATCTTCGTCATCACCTCCGTCTGCAGCTCCTTAATATCCAGGCGAACTTCCTCCAAGCCCAACTCTAGGTTGTCCATGCGTTCATTGAAAGCTGGAGCAGTGGGAAAGGCTTTTGAAGGAGTGGCAAGACTCAAGGTCCCTTGGGGAGACCGAGTTATGCCAATCTTTTCAAGGCCTTTAGAGTCGAACATACCCGTGTGACGCAGCTGTTCTTCATTTTTGAGATCAATTCCAAAAGCTTTGAAGATAGGGGTCAAAAGGGTAGCAAAGGGGAGGGGAGAGCCTTTTCGAGCTTTTCTGGGATGGGCCATGGTTCCAAGGATGGTGTTGGCCAGATCAGGATCAAGGCCATTTAGAATGCGGTAAAGCAGGACCATGGCATTGTCGGTTAGGAGTGAGCCAGAGTTGAGACGGGGTAAGAGGCATCTAACAGTGATGTTAAAGATAACTTTTGCCTCAAGGGTGAGGGATGAGTGGGTGAGTTGCTTTGAGGTGCTGTTGGCCGTTTCGGGTAGGAGATATTTGGCTCAGGCTAGGATGATGCAGTTTTCTTTTGAGGGGTGGATTTCAGATGGTGGAACAGGGGTAGGTAAGCCTAGGAGATCTGCAAAATCATTGGGGTTGAGAGAGATTCTAACCCCTTTGACAACAGTCTCCAAAGACCAACCATCAGTGTCGTTTTTGGCTTTGAGGTTAATGTAGAAGAGTCGGGTAAGCTCAGGGTAGTAAACAGTTTCTCGGTTAAGAAGAGTCCAGGAAGGGGAATTTTTGAGGAGCTCAATGCAGGGCATCTTCAAAGCTTCAAAGAAATTGAAATCTAAAAAATCTGAACAGCTAAGCTTACGAGTACGAAACTCGTCTACCCACTTACCAGCAGTCTCAGCATCTAAAAACCATGAGGAGGGCAAGGATTGATTTACCTGGATATAGGCCGGGGGTTCAGCGTTCTTCCTACGTGCGACTGTTGGAGCAGCTTTCTTGGCAGGCGCTACAAGACTCTTGACTGGGCCCTTCCTGGTGCGCTTGGGGGAGGGAGGCTTGACGGGAGTAGGGGCTTTCCGCTTCTTCGGAGACGGGGGAGGAGGAGGAGAAGAAGAGGGAGTTTCTTCCTCCTCTTCCTCAGACCCCGAGTCCTCACCGGACCCCGCTTCGTCACCTTCTGGTTCCTCATCCCCTTCAGAATCCTCTTGCTCTTCCTCTTCTTCTTCTTCCTCAGGATCCTCCTCGGACTGAGCCTCCACGGTTTCGGCTTCCTTCCGAATCCGCTCAGCTTCTTCCTCGGCCAGTTTCTTAGCAATCTCGGCCTCTTCATCGACCTTTTTCTTCCTTAGAGCCTCCTCCTCGGCTTCCCTGGCAGCGTCTCTTTCCAGGGCAGTATCAAGGTCGTCTTCCTCCTCTTCCTCGTCAGGTTCCTCAGCCAAGATCTTTCTCTTCCCTTTCTGTTTAGCACTGATCGGCTTCTTCGCAGAGCGCTTTTGAGAGCCTTTGGGAACAATGGCCGAGCTCTCAGCAATGGTGCTCTGGACAACGGTTGGGATTATGGCCTGAGTAGCAGGTTCAGGTGTGGGAGAGGTAGCAGTGGCCTGGCGTCCCTTGGGGGTGGCGCCAAGTCTTTTGGGAGTGACGGCTTTCTTGGTTTTGGGTGCCATGGAGGTAGCTGGTTAGGGTTTCAAGGAAAGAAATCATTACCTTGCCAAGTTGAAGGATTTTCAAATTCAAATTTGAATTCAAATTACCACAAAAATCGGACTAAACACAAACCAATTTAGTTCCATAATTAAAAAATCTTAACGGTTAAGGAAATCATGAAAAAAAAGGCAATTTTTGAAATCCGATTAAAACAAATATAATTGATTAAATATCTAAAAAGATATTAACCAAAAATATATGATCCGGTGTATGTACTCCACTGTTCAGTTAGCAGACCTTGACATAACTCTCAAAGGTCTTGACACTGAGTGGAGTTTATCTTTCGTAAAGGGAAAGCTCCCCCTACGAAAGTGCATCCTTGTCAAGCATCCCAATCTCTCGTCTAATGAAGGTGAACCTGTCCTCTGCCAAAGGCTTAGTAAAAATGTCAGCCCATTGATAATCAGTAGAAATAAAAGATATGGACACATCACCTTTTTCAACATGATCTCTAATGAAATGATGTCTCACATCAATATGCTTGGTCCTTGAATGTTGAACAGGATTCTTAGTGATGGATATGGCACTTGTATTGTCACACTTAATTGGGATACCCTTGAGGTTGATTCCAAGATCTCGCATTTGTTGGGCTATCCAAAGGATTTGGGAGCAACAAGCTCCAACTGCAATGTATTCAGCTTCTGCAGTGGATAGAGCGACGGAATTTTGCTTCTTTGAGTGCCAACTGATCAAGGATGCTCCTAAGAATTGGCAACATCCTGATGTGCTCTTTCTATCCACCTTGTAGCCTGCAAAATCTGCATCAGAATATCCAATTAAAGTGAAATCCTTTTGCTTTGGGTACCATAGTCCAAGTTCCTTAGTGCCATTGAGATATCGAAAGATCCTCTTCACAGCCACGAGGTGAGATTCTTTGGGATCCACTTGAAACCTAGCACACATGCAAACACTAAACATAATGTCAGGTCTACTAGCCGTGAGATATAATAAAGATCCAATCATTCCTCGATACTCCTTTTGATTAACACTAGTTCCAGTCTTGTCTTGATCTAGAGACAATGTTGAGCTCATGGGAGTCTTGGCTGCTTTGGATTGATCCATCTTGAACTTTTTCAAGAGATCCTTAGTGTACTTGCTTTGGTTGACGAAGATCCCTTTCTTGGATTGATGAACTTGTAACCCCAAGAAGAAGTTTAGTTCACCCATTAAGCTCATCTCAAATTCACTGCACATGATGTTAGAAAATTCCTTGCACAAAGATGTGTTAGTAGCACCAAATAATATATCATCAACATAAATTTGAATAACCAAAATGTCCTTTCCTTTGGTCTTGATAAAAAGAGTCTTGTCGATCAACCCCCTTTTAAAATCATTTTCTAAAAGATATTTTGACAAGCGCTCGTACCAAGCTCTTGGGGCTTGTTTCAAACCATAAAGCGCCTTGTCAAGTTTATAAACATGATTGGGAAATTCTGAACTTTCAAAACCTGGGGATTGAGCCACATAAACTTCTTCTTCTAAGAAACCATTAAGAAAAGCATACTTGACATCCATTTGATATAACTTTATGCTCATAAAAGATGCAAATGCTAATAAAATGCGAATGGCTTCAAGCCTGGCTACGGGAGCAAAGGTCTCCTCGTAGTCAATACCTTCCTCTTGATTGTAGCCTTGAGCAACAAGCCGTGCCTTGTTCCTCACAATCTTGCCATTCTCATCTAGCTTGTTTCGAAACACCCATCGAGTGCCAATAACTGATTTATGCTTTGGTCTAGGCTTCAAAGTCCAGACTTTGTTCCTCTCAAATTCATTGAGTTCACTTTGCATAGCTATAATCCAGTCTGGTTCCTGAAGTGCCTCATTTACCTTCTTTGGCTCAATAAGAGAAACAAACGCGTTAAAAGCACAAAGATCTTTAAGTTTAGAACGAGTTTGAACACTAGAAGTAGGGTCAGAAATGATATCCTTTAATGAGTGTGATGAGGAGTATTTGAATTTCCTTTTGCTAGTCTCAGCTCCTTGATTCGTCACACCATCGGGATTGATTTGTGGTACATCTGACTCCGTGGTTCTGTTAGGTTCTGATACAGCGGTTTCAGATGTCTCAACACTGTTGGATTGGACACCAAGGGCTTTGGACGCATCTTCAACACCTTGGGCCAATTCTTCAGTGTTAAGAATCGGTTCCTGCATGTTCTTCTTCTCTGTGTTCTTGGTAACATCACCTTCCTCGTTCTCTTCATGAATATTAAGATCTATATCTGCAACACTTTCACTCAAAGCACCATCATTGCATTCATCAAAAATAACATGTATACTTTCTTCAACTACCTGGGTCCTTTTATTGAAGATTCTATAAGCTTTGTTACTCGTAGAATAGCCAAGAAATATACCTTCATCACTACGCGCATCAAATTTCCCAAGGTTATCTTTTCCATTGTTATGAACAAAACAAGTACAGCCAAAGGGTTTAAAATAAGATATAAGTGGTTTGCGGCCTTTGAAAAGTTCATAAGGAGTTTTCTTTAAGATAGAACGTATAAGACAACGATTTAAAATGTAGTTAGCTGTGTTAACAGCTTCAGCCCAATAGGTTTTAGGTAATGCATTTTCTAAAAGCATAGTCCTGGCCATGTCCTCTAAGGTGCGGTTCTTGCGTTCCACAACCCCGTTTTGTTGAGGTGTCCTAGGAGCAGAAAAGTTATGGGAGATGCCATATTTAGCACAAAACAAATCAAATTGAAGTTGATCAAACTCCCTACCATGATCACTCCTAATAGACACTATGGGCTCATTTCTTAAAGTTTGCAACTCCTTACAAAGTTTTGAAAACTCAAATAAGGTCTCTGATTTTTCTTTCAAAAATGCAACCCAAGTATATCTTGAAAAATCATCGACAACAACTAGCATGTACTTTTTACCATTGGGAGATTTGACTCGCATAGGACCACACAAATCCATATGTAAAAGTTCAAGAGGTCTAGAAGAACTTACAACCTTTTTGGGTTTGAAGGAGCTACGTGTTTGTTTACCTCGTGTGCAAGCATTGCACATGTCAATACCTTTGAAGTCCATCTCAGGTAGCCCTCTTACAAGCCCTTTGGACACAAGCTTCTGTAGTGTATGTGGACTCACATGACCGAGTCTCCTGTGCCAAAGCTTTGGATCGTCCGTCAAGGCCTTTAAACAGGTTAAGCTTCCTTGTGCCACTTGATCAGCATTTACAGCGTATATGTTGTTGTAGCGATATGCAGTTAGAATAACTTCACCTGTATCATCTCTGCACACTATACATCTTTTCTTGTTAAATCTGACATTGTTACCACTATCACATAATTGAGAAACGCTAAGCAAATTATAATTTAAACCATTGACAAGATAGACATTTTTAATACTATGGCTGGAATCACTTCCAACACTACCAATACCAACAATGTCGCATTTCCCTTTGTCACCAAGAGTGATTGTTCCCGTGGATTGCTCCTTTAGATCATGAAAGAGAGAACTCTTCCCACTCATATGCCTCGAGCAACCACTATCAATAATCCATTTGTGTTCTTTCACCTTGGTGATCTCCTGCAAAACAAACATCAACCTTTGTGGCTAGACCAATAAGCAAATTTGGATCCATTGTTGGGATAAACCATATTTGGTAAAATAGTGCCTTTTGGGACCCAAACTTGTGTTATCCGTTCTTTTCTCAAATGAACAGGAAATGTATTGCGAATGATATAAGGATCCTTTCTTCTATAAGGGCAGGTCTCTTTTACATGTCCCTTTCTAGCACAGTGGTGACATATAGGAGAGGTTCTGCTTCCTTTAGCCTTTACAAAAGTGGTAATGTGTTGCTTCTTTAAAAACTTTGGATTGTAACCAATACCACTTTTGTTTAGAGAGCTTTGTTGCTCACCCAACATCTTATCGAGAGTGCCTTTGGACTTGGTAAAACTTATTAGGGCTGTCTGTTGGTCTAGAATCTTATTATTCAGGGAGATCTTCTCGTTCTCTAAGTCATGATGCACATTTCTTAGAGAGGAGAGATCTTGCTTGAGTTCAGATTTCTCCGAGTCAAGCGTCTTGACTTTAATGTCAAGACCTGAATAAGAATCTTCAAGACCTTTGACCCTCATAGACAGATCCTCAATAGTTTTCTCCTGATCCACAGTTCTCTTAATAAGAATGTTAGTTTGGGCAATAAGCTTCTCTTCATTGGCAATCATATTTGAAAGGAATTCCGATAATACCTCTTTTGGACTTTCCATGAGTTCTCTTACAGTAGCTTCAAGCTTGTCATCATGGGATTCATTTTCTGAGGCCATAAGACAAATGTTGGCCTTCTCATCGTCGGAGTCAGAGTCGGAATCACTCCAAGTAGCCACCATAGCTTTCTTCTTCCATTTGTCACCTTTCTTGGGCTGGCTCTTAGTCTTTTGAGGGCAGTCCTTCACAAGATGATCTGTTTCACCACATTCAAAACAAGACAACAGTTTAGTCTTCTTTTCATATTTGTTGTATTGAGGCTTACCTCGAAATTTTGAAGACTCTGATCCATCCTTGTTGTTGAATTGCTTCTTCATTTTGAGAATTCGAGCAAGGCCTCTTGTGATAAGAGCAAAAGGATCATCCTCATCGTCATCTTCATCTTCGGATTCAGATCCATCCTTGGGTTCATCCTTCTTAGACTTGAGTGCCAAATTCTTGGTGCTAGCTGGAAGTTCTCCATCGTCTTCATTAAGGATCATCTCATGCGTGATCAGCTTTCCAAGGAGGTCGTCAAGGGGTAGAGTGGTGAGGTCCTGGGCTTCCTCTATAGCTGTTACTTTTGGACCCCATTTCTCCTTTGGAAGGCACCTCAGTATCTTCCTCACTTTCTCAACGTTGGTAAAGCTCTTGCCGAGAGAGTCAAGGTTGTTGGTGATTTCTGTGAATCGTGTGAACATGGCTTTGATTGACTCATCAGACTTCATCTTGAAGAGCTCATACTTTCGAAGGAAGATGCTGATCTTGGTGTCTTTCACTTGGCTCGTTCCTTCATAGGTGACGACCAACTTGTCCCAAATCTCTTTAGTTGACCTACAAGAGGAGATACGGTTAAACTCATCAGTGCTAAGACCACAATAAAGTAAGTTGATAGCCCTGTAGTTTTTGGAGATGGTTTCAAGATCTGCTTGGTTGTAATCAGACTCCTTCTTTGCCACTTTGGTATCATTTGGTCCTTCCTTCTCTGGAATCTTCGGACCATTCTCTATAATGTTCCAAAGCTCTAGATCTTGGTCTATGATGAACATCTTCATCAAAGATCTCCAGTGGACAAAGTTGTTTCCTACAAAGAGTGGCGGTCTGCTTGTGGACCTTCCCTGTGCAAATCCTCCGCTTGCTTCACCAGAAATGATCAAAAACAGTGAGTAAAGCTCTGATACCAATTGAAGGTTCAATAATATAAAACAATGTAATATAGAAATACTCTAGAAGGGGGGTTGAATAGAGTATGCCCGTTTTTCGCAAATATTCTCAAGGCTTTTGAAGCTCGTGCCAAACCCTTTGAGAAAACCTGAATCACAAAGTTAAACAATACGAACCAAGTGCGGAAATAAGGTAAAGCAATAAGTAAAGGACACGAGTAATTGTTTACGAGGTTCAGCACAACTGGCCTACGTCCCCGCCTAGGGTTCTTCCACAACCCTAGGATTCAAAGGCTTTATTGAATGCTTAGCTTAGGATCCTAATAGCTCACCGAGAAGCCTCTCTCCTATACAATCTAGAAGAGCCCCACCTCTCTCAGCTATCTAGTACAATCCTCTAACTCTCGCAAATCAATAGCCTAGTGCAACTTCCCGAGTTATAAACTCTCGAGTAACACTTGTAATGAATATATCCTATAAGCTCACAGTGACTCTCAAAGACTTTGAAATAAACAACAAACTATTTGAGCGCTTTGCAGAGAGACACTTGGAAGACAGATCGCTTGAAAGAATTGAAGCTCGTGTGTAGCACTTGTACTTCTGTCTTCTCCTTCCTTTCCTTTATATAATAGCATGAAGCGTGAGGATCTTCATCACCAGATCTCCAACGGCTCTTTCCAATCAGACTTTGATCTTGGATCTTCTATTTAAGGATACTTCTAAGCCATGATCTATTTTGAGCCGATCTTCTCAACAAGTAAAGGAAGGATGTAATCTTGTTTTATACTTCCTGAAAAGGTTAGTCCAACGAATATATATAATATAAAGGAAGTATATAATAAGATAAAATAATATACGAATAATAAGTTAGGTTTTGTATTTCATCAACTGTTAACACTCCAAGGCCTTTGACACAAAAAACCTGTCAAAGCCTTTGGAACATCTTTTCCGATTTTCATCAAGGGAGGGAGTTATCAATCTGATTGTCTATTATGAACTTGGTTGAACTAGCTTGAAATCACAATCGATAGTCCTCCGGTCCTTGTGGATATGACACTTGATTACTACAGCTGAACCCCATACACTAGTGGGTGTAGGTTTTTAGCCTATCGATCTAGGAAGTCTTTAATTAATTGATTTATTTTCCTAAAATTTTGTGTTTACGTTCGTTTTCATTCGGAAAGGTGAGAATTTTAGGTTCTGTTTTTACTTGAGATCGATAAGATTTGGTCAACGTCGAGGAAAGTTGGTCGACGTCGAGTTGATTTGGTCGAGATCGACTACTCGTGATTTAGTTTTCGTTATATGCTTGTTTCTACTTTCTGTTTTGGTCGATAGGGTGGTTGAAGTCGAGTACTTTACTCGTAGTCGAGCACTCTTCTGGTTGAATTCGCATTGTTTCTAGAACTGAAAAGGCGGGCGCTGACACGCTTCCTCGTGGAACGATCCTTGCTGCCTTCTACTACAACGGGAGAAAGTCTTGTATTTATTTGCTGACATAGGGAGTCGGTTTACTTTTATATTTATTTATGTAAAATTGGCTGGGATATGAACGATCCTGACCATCCTCCTGCAACAACAAATTGGCGCCGTTGCCGGAGAAGCAATCAATCGCGCCCTTTTTAGTTATTTTACTCTTCTTATTACTTTTTAGTTTCTATTTACTTTTTTCTTTTTGTTTTTTCTTTTCAGGTGCATGCGAAGAACTGATCGCACACCCATAGACCCTATTCTCGACCAGAACGTTTCTTCCATCTTCAGCAAAGGCTTAGAGGGAGACTTATGGCGACTTCACCCAACAACGAGAATTTGGGCCCACGTACTCACACCAGCTCAGGAGCTTGAGCAACTCCGACTACGAATAGAGGAATTCACCACCAGAGAAGCAGAACACGCCCGACGAGAGCAAAGTATACACAGAACCAGCAGCGGTGGGAGGCAAGGGTAGATCGCGAGGTTAATGCGAGGAGGCAACTTGAGGAGCAGATGGTGCATATCCCAGCCAACGCAAAGGAGTATCTGTATCCTCTTATGAGGAAAATCAAGTATGAAAAATAATTTCCGAATTCGACTCCCTCATCTCCGCAAATTAATTACAAGACTTCCTCCAGCTGTAGTAGAAGGTAGTCAAGATCGAACCACGAGTAAGCGTGTCAGCGCCCGCCTTTTCAGTCCCAGATCTCAGTACAAAATCGACCAGAAGAGCGCTCGATATCGACCACTTACCTCGATATCGACCACATTGTCAACAGAAACTGTAAAACGCATAAACAAGCAGAAACGGACAGAAAACTCAAACTGGTCGATATCGACCTACCTACTCGACATCGACTAAAAATCTCGACCAACAGTTCTCGAATTCGACTAATATCATAAACTAAAAATCGCAACTTTTCGCAAGACAAAACATAAAACTGATGAAATAAATCAAATAAACAAAAGACTTACAAGATCAGGGTTTCAACACCACAACGATAACCATGTAAAATAACACATAAAGGCATAAAAGATCATGCTTTTCATCAAATAACTCTCGTTATTAACAAATAGGAAGATAGAGGCTTTCGCATAAACCCTAATTGTTACTAACCCTTTTTCACATAATTAATCCAAGTTGCATTAAGATCACTTTCGCTTCAATAACACAAACAAGGATAACCTTCAACTTTCGCAAAAGAATCATGCTCATAGGGATAGAAGACGAATTGCATCCAAAGATTACACCTTTACCGCATCACCTCACATGGCTACCGTCGGGCTCACCCCGACCCTAGAAGTTAGGTGACTACTCGCCCTTCATCATGAATAAACACATCAAAGATTTCTGGAAAATAAATTGCATTGAATAAACTAAAGAAGAAAGCTTACAACCAATCGAAGCCAAATCCCGCTTTTGCCTTCTCCAACCTCTCTCGCCACAAGCTCTCTCTCTCTCTCTCTCTCTCTCTCTCTCTATGTAACTAATTGGAACTAGAATTGAATGAATAAAACTCAGGCCCTCGTGCTTTATTTATAGACTTCATTCCCTAGCTAATCTAGGAAAGAAACATCTATATATATCTAAATTTATCTATCTAAACACTTACAGAATAAATTTAGAAATAAAACAAATACATCTAAAATGGCCCCCATCTAAAATGGCCCCCATCTAAAATGGCCCCCACTTACAGAGCTATCTTCTCAAATTCGGCTTCTGTCACTCGATATTGGCCCCCATGAGGAATTTTGACCAAAATCATGTCGATATCGACCAAGTCTGGTCGATATCGACCACTTCTTCAGTTCTCAACACTCTGCTCCGTCTTGAAACGCACTTTCCCGAGTCCTCGTTTGTCCGATTGACGCATATGAATATGCGTTGGAAAGCTCTCTTCGAGGGCTACAATTCTCATGAAGACATCAAAGCTTGATTCGGAATGCTGAATGGCGAAAATTGTCCTTTTCTCCGGCTGCACCATCCTTAGCTTCTTCATGACTTTCCTTTAAGCTCCAAAGTGCGTCCAATTTCTGCGAATAATAAAAAAAACTTCTGTAGACCTCCATATATTGCAAATAAACATAAATTACATAGATTCTATATTATTCTACACCAAATGTATGAAATGCATGCAAAAATCGATATAAAAATAGGTGTAAAACATGTCAAATTAGGCTCACATCAAACACCCCATACTTAAGCTTGCTTATCCTCAAGCAATACTTTTAATGCTCATTCAGGGGAAGAATTCAAACTCTCAACATCTTCGATTCATTGCCATGTAACCCTGCAATCAATTACTAATGTCATCAAATCCATGCATGTGCAATAAAAAGCATCATCTACTCACAAAAGGAGGTTTACGCTAAACATTCATTCGTGACAAAGCATTAATAATCAAGAGGAATTTAATTTATGCTCAATAAGGAGTAGATTGGTAAAAGGCTAAAGGTGGGCAATTTTTGTTCATGTGGTGCTAAGGATCCGGGAAAATGGAGTACTTTCCAAACTTTCATACCACATTCCTTCTTCTTTTGATTTCTCACCTTTCGCTCATCGCTCAATGCTTTTTTCAATAGTATGTTTTTACCTCTCCAACCTCAGCACTGCCTTCTCGCGAGTCGCAAACATGGGTGTCATGAATGGCCCCGGATACTTAGTGCTTTGGACTCCTCACCTGGTGTCCCATCTCGCCGAACTATTATCTCAGCGAGCAGGGTCAATCTACCTTTATCTCCTGAGGTGACCGGATTTTCTTTCACTCATTAAATTTTCCATATATTTTTTTTCAATTTCCTGCCAAACTCCAATAATGATAATAAAAACACAATAACCATATAATAATCTCCATAATGTGACATCATTCTCAACATAATCCATGGATAGGAAATAGGGTAAAGAATGGGCAATATTTAGATCATGTGGAGCAATATATAAAATAAGGCTTAATATGGCTTTTGTGATGCATAAGCATAGGTATGGCTGAGGAATATAAACATATGAGCATTATATGGAAAATATAAAGTCCTCCATCCTCTTATCATGCAACATGAAAAAAGCAATATCAAATTTTCCCTCCTTTCATGGTTTGCAAGAAAAATATGCACTTCATTGTGACTCCCCTTAACTAGGCAATTTCATGCAATATCTCTATTGAATCCAATTTTGCATCGTCGAGTTCAATAAAGCTTCCATGACACTTATTCAAAAAATTTAATGGGGTGATTTTAATAAACTTCGGAAAACATAGGCACATAAGTACATAAATAAAATATGAATTCCAACATAGCCATGTATAAGCAATTCAAAAAATAAATTATAAACATGAACACAAATTGTCAAATATAGTCAAATATGCATAAAGTAAGTCCTTCCCCCACCCCATACTTAAACATTACAGTGTCCTCACTGTATAAAAAAATAAGGGTAAAGAAACAAACTCACTAGACAGGTGTGCATAACGTCGGAAATCGAGTGGCATTGCTTCTGTAGGACTGGTCGATATCGACCTAGCTTACTCGATTTTTACTGAGGCTGCTGCTTTCTTCTTTGTACCTGCAAAAATTGTTAGAAAAGAAATATCCACAATAGAAAAACATTAAAATAATGTCCAAAACCAAAAAGAAAAGCAACAATGTCTAAAAATTCAAAAACTAATTGTCTATTTACAAGCTCTAAACTTTATAGTCGTTAGGACGACTTTCTCCATTAAGCTCAAGGTGGCATATGCATGGCCCATGTAGCTTGGGCTTCAAATATGACTCCATTCTTGTCCATCAGTTGTAGTCCTCCGGAATGGATCTTGTTCACCGTGAAGGGCCCCATCTTCCTCTTCTTGAACTTGTTAGGGAACCAATGATCATTTGATTTGGAAACATAGACCATGTCTCCTACTTCGTATTTCTTGGGCTCATCATTGGAAACCCTGCATAAGCTCACATACCAAGGCAAACCTCTCCCATGTATAGATCTTTAATAGAAATAGGAGAAGAAAGATCCATACCTTGGCTTACCTTTGCAGATTCGGTGTTATGCAACTCCTGGGGATAAGGTTGATATCGACCAATATCATTCGATATCGACTGCTGCTGTTCAGGTGGAGATTCGGTCGATACAGAAGAAGACACGTCGATTTGAATTGGTCGATATCGACCTATGCTGCTCGATTTCGGTTGGCTTCATCTCGAGAGAAATCGACTCAACTTGTTCTGGTCGATATCGAGTTGTTATGTGGCTCAGTCGATTTTTGTTGGTCGATTTTGACCCCATACTTACGACCTGGCAAGGCATCCGAAAAATAGTTAGTCCATATCGACTTACCTTGGTTGACGTAGAGTGGATCCTTTGTATCTTCGTTAAGGATGGACATGATCTCCTCCACCTGGGCTTCCATGTCCCTCTTTTCCAGCTCCTCAGGGGTAATATTTCTTACCTTAGGCTCCCCGCAAGTGATGTACCTGGCTGGTATGGACTTAACCTCTTACAGGGGACCTGTATGCCTTTCAATTTTATTAAATGAATACTCAATTACCTCATTGCTGATGTTGAAAGTGAGCATTCCCTTCCTTACGCTTATATTGGCATCCACTGTTCCCAAGAAGGGCCTTCCTAAAATAATTGGACAAGCGGGGTCCTCCGCCATATCAATAACTTAGAAATCAGCAGGGACAAAGAACTTACTTACTTGTACTGGTACATCGTCCACCATTCCTGTATGGATGACAACCGTGTTGTTCGCCATCTATAACTTCGCATCCACAGGCTCAAGAGCACCTATTTTAACTTTGGACCATATAGATAGAGGCATTATACTCACACTGGCTCCTAAGTCAAATAGGGCATTAAACTTGTATTGACCAAATCCAATGGATATAGAAAACTTACCTGGATCTGGCCTTTTCTTTGTGACGTTTGTCTTGCTGCACTCATCTACGATCTCAGTGATTGATCGCTTCTTGCTTAGAATCTACTTAAGGAACTTGACATATGATGGCATCTCATGAAGGGCTTCTGTGAAGGGAATGGTGACGTTGAGCCTTTGAAGCATATTCACGAATCGCTGAAACTTCTTCTCTGCCGGATCCTTTGGAGATTTCGTCGGGAAAGGCAGCTTCTTTTTCGTCGGAGGTGCTGATGTCGAGTGGAAGGGGTCGAAATCGACTGATGTCTGGTCGATATCGACCTGTGTCTAGTCGACATCGCCCGGATGTGCTGGCCTCGGGCTCTATGGATGAGTTGGGTCGATTTCGACCATGGGGGGGGGGGGGGGTTGATATCGAGTGGTGGGGACTGGTCGATATCGACTGGTCTCCAGTGCCCTCCTCCTCCGTCGTTCGCTCAGGCATTTGCATCTCTCGCCCACTCCTTAGGTTCATGGAAGCCACTTGTCCTGTAGATTTAGTCTTAGGATTAGGTTCAGAGGATCCAGGGAGCGTACCTGATTGTTTGGGGATGGCTGTTGCCAGCTGGCCAATCTGTGTCTCAATCGATTTCCTCCAGATATCGATTTCCCAAAGCCTAGAGTTGACACCATGCAGCTAAGTGTGGATGGAATTGATAGATTGCTTGGTGTCTAAATGATTCCTCCACATCCCCTCAAGAATGGTTTGCAGGTCATCTTTCCTACCTTCTATGTCAAGGTGACTAGGGGCTCTGTAGGGCGAGGGGTTCTGATGCTGGGGCTGGTGATAATAGCTCCAGTTCTGGTTCTGGTGTGGTCCTAGGTAGTGTCACCCGGCATACCTTACCTCTTCGTGAGTTTCTCCTTCATGTACTTGATCCACGTGTGGACACGCAGTAGTGTTGTGCCTCATAGACCCACATTCCAAGCAAGGCTTATCCTTAGACAGAAACTTAACCTACTTGGTGAGACAGCGTACCTGGTCGTTGTGGAACTGGTCCTTGACGTAGTTGGTCAGCGTCTCAAAAACATCCCAAGCACGGCGTGGAGTGTGTTCGAGATACCCATAGGGGATGTAGTTGTTGATCCTATCTTTAGTAGGCGCATCCAGGCAGTTGAAGATGATATCCTGGATGACGTAGGGTGGTTGTCCATGCGTAGGACAGGATTTCAGAAGCCTCTTATAGCGCTCCAAGACCTGCGCTAGTGTCTCCCCTGACATTTGTCTGAAAGTCGTGATCTGTTGTTTGAGAGCTGTTGTCTTTGCAGGAGGAAAGAACTTGTTGAGGAACATGTCATGTAGTTCATTCCAAGTGCGAATTGATTGTGCAGGTAATCCTTCCAGCCACTGTTGTGCTATTCCTGCAAGGGATCAACGGAAAGCCTTTAGTTTTAAATATTCTAGATTGGCACCATCAGCAATTTCTTCACATAAATCTAGAAAAGTAGTAACATGCTCTAAAGGAAATTCATTTATTCTTCCCCTAAATTCACTCCTCCTAATTTCAGTAATAAATGAATGACGAATTTCAAAATTAATAGCGGGAAGAACGATCGGAGATTCTGGAACTTCCAGAGTAGGATGCAGATACTCATTCGCGTTGGCTGGGACATGCCCAATCTGCTCCTCAAGTTCCCTTCTCACGTTGATCTCACGATCTACCCTTGCCTCCCACCGTTGCTGATTCTGTGCATATTTCACCTCTCGGCGGGCGTGTTCTGCTTCTCTGGTGGTGAATTCCTCTATCCGTAGTCGCAATTGCTCAAGCTCCTATGCTGGTGTGAGCTGGCCTAAATTCTCGTTGGGTGGAGTCGCCATAAGTCTCCTCCTAAGTCTTTGCTGAAGATGAAAAAAGCGTTCGGGCTCGAGAATTGGGTCTATGGGTATGCGATCGGTTCTTCGCATGCACCTGAAAAACAAAAGCAAAAAGAAACTAAAAAGCAAAAACAAATATAAAGAAGAGAAAAAGAACTAAAAAGGGCGTGATTGATTGCTTCCCCGGCAACGACGCCAAAATTTGTTAGAAGGGAAATCAAGTATGAAATATAAATTCCAAATTCGACTCCCTGATCTCCACAAATTAATTACAAGACCTCCTCCCGCTGCAGTAGAAGGTAGTCAGGATCGATCCACGAGTAAGCATGTCAGCTCCCGCCTTTTCAGTCCTAGATCTCAGCACCAAATCGACCAGAAGAGTGCTCGATATCGACCACTTACCTCGATATCGACCACATTGTCGACAGAAACTGTAAAATGCATAAACAAGCAGAAACAGACAGAAAACTCAAACTGGTCGATATCGACCTACCTACTCGATATCGACTAAAAATCTCGACCAACAGTGCTCGAATTCGACCAATATCTGAAACTAAAAATCACAATTTTCGCAAGACATAACTTAAAACTGATGAAATAAATCAAATAAACTAAGGACTTCCAAGATCAGGGTTTCAACACCACAACGATAACCATGTAAAATAACACATAAAAGCATAAAAGATCATGCTTTTAATCAAATAACTCTTGTTATTAACAAATAGGAAGATAGAGGCTTTCACATAAACCCTAATTGTTACTAACCATTTTTCACATAATTAATCCAAGTTGAATTAAGATCACTTTCGTTTCAATAACACAAACAAGGATCACATTCAACATTCATAAAAGAATCATGCTCATAGTGATAGAAGACGAATTTGTATCAAATGATTGTACCTTGACCGCATCACCTTACATGGCTACCATCGGGCTCATCCCAACCCTAGAAGTTGGGTGACTACTCCCTCTTCATCATGAATAAACTCATCAAAGATTTCAGGAAAATAAATTGCATTGAATAAACTAAATAAGACTTACAACCGAATAAAGCCAACTCCGCTCTCGCTTCACAAACTCCACTCGGCTCCAAGACTCTCTCTCCTACTCGATATTCCTCTCTTTCTCTATGCTCTCTTGTGGCTTGGCTTGGATTGATTGAATCCATAAAATCTAGCCCCTAAAGCCTTATTTATAGTATTCATCAGCTAGCTAATCTAGGAAAGAATAATCTATCTATATCTAAACTTTCTATCTAATAACATTAAGATTAAATTTGAGAAATAAAACAATTAAATCTATAAAGAAATTATACCCAAAGTTGATAGATCTCTCTTGAGTTGATAAATCTTGTCTTGAGTTGGTAGAATATCTCTTTCTTCATATGGATGAAAGCCAGCTCAACACTCGGACTGCTGGAAATCGACTTCTGGGGACTGGTCGATATCGACCAAGTTTGGTTGATATCGAGTTACTTTCTTGGATTCGTCTTCTGACAACTTGATTTTGGCTCTGGCATGGATATCGAGTTAGTTGTGGTCGATATCGACCAATATAGGTCGAAATCAACCTATCTTATTTTCATCACTCCATACCGAGTTGTTTTGGAAATTTCAACTGGAATAGGCCGATATCGAGTTGGGTTGGTCGATATCGACCACTCTTCAATGCCTTGTTCAGTGCTCAACTTTGGTCGAAGTCGAGCGCTCTTCCGTCAATTTTTGCGCTCCTCCAATAGACATCAAGTGTGTTTTCAGGCATGGTGGACAATGTACCAGTGCAAGTAGTTAAGTTCTTTGTCCCTTCTGATTTTTTAGTTATTGATTTGGCAGAGGAACCTACTTGTTTAATCATTCTAGGAAGGCCCTTCTTGGCGACGGTGGATGCCAACGTAAGCGTAAGGAAGGGAGTGCTCACTTTCAACATCACCGATGAGGTAATTGAGTATTCCTTTAATAAAACTGAAAAGCACACAGGTCCCATGGAAGAAGTCAAGTCAATATAAGCTAGGTACAACACTTGGGGGGAACCTAAGGTAAGAAATATGACTCCCGAGGAGATGGAAAAGAGGGACATGGAAGCCTAGGTGCAGGAGATCATGGTCATCCTGAACGACGACACAAAGGACCTACTTGACATTTACCAAGGTAAGTCGACGTCGACTAACTATTTTTCGGATGCCTTGCCAGGATTCAAGTATGGGGTCGAAGTCGACCACGGCTACTCGATGTCGAGTACTCTAGTCGACGTCGTCCAGAACCCGAGCCCTCCACCGACTGTCCCTTCGTCGAGCAACTCACCCGAAGCCGAGATCTACTCGACATCGACCAGATTTCTCCCTCAACTCCGCCTTCCTCGACCACTGTCCACCAGACGAAGGTAAGTCCTCGACGTCGAGTAGCCTTACTCGATGTTGATCGGACTCCAAGGTCCCGAAATCCGAATCTGCGAAGGTAACCCAAGGTACGGACATCTCTTCTTCTATTTCAATTAATGATTTATCTATACATGGGAGAGGTTTGCCTTGGTATGTGCGATTATGCAGGGTTTCCAATGATGATCCCAAAGAGTATGAAGTAGGAGAAAAAGTCTATGTTGCGATATCAAAGGATCATTGGTTTCCCAACAAATTCAACAAGAAGATGATGGGACCCTTAATAGTGAACAAGATCCATTCAGGAGGACGACAACTGATGGACAAGAAGGGAGTCTTATTTGAAGCCCAAGCTACATGGGCCCTGCAAATGCCACCTTGAGCTTAACGGAGAAAGTCGGCCTAGCGACAATAAAGTCTAGAGCTTGTAAATAGACAATTAGTTTTGGGGATTTTTGGACATTGTTGCTTTTGGTTTTTGACATTGTTTTTATGTTTTTTCTATTTGTGGATATTCCCCATCTAATGAATCTTGTAGGTAAGAGAAGCTGCAGACTTACTACATGTCGAGTAACCTCCTCGACTACCTCTAATTTTGTTTTTTTATTTATTTATTTTTTACATATGAGGATTCTCATTTGTTTGTAGCATAAACAATCCAAGATTGTGATGTCTTTCCTTAAGTATTGTTACAGGATTACTGTTTCTGCTGAATTGTGGTTTCTTTTTTGGTTCTAGAAATGTTTTGTCCTTAAGTACCTTTGTAGGATTACTCTTTCTGCTAAATTGTGAACTATATATGAACTCTTAATTCAATTTCTTCTCACGCTCACGTTATGTTAAAATAACTTTGCACAATATGATTTTCCTGCAAATGAATATGAAGCTTGTGCATTTGTAATCTTCTGAAGCTCGTAGATGTTGTAATATGATTTTTCTGCAACTACGTTCATTTTTTCAGGTTTTCCTTAATTATCAACACTTAGGTAAATTAGTTTGCAAGGTTTGATGGATCAAGTGCTGCTTATGGAATCCTCACGCAAACTATAAATTCCCATTTCAATGGGCCTTACATTCGTTGGGGTAGTGTTTCTGAAGCAACACTCAATCTATGGTGGGAAATGTTCAAGGTATAAATACATTTGACATATCCATTACTCTCTTCATATAATATTGTCCTCTAACCATATGCAATACCACTAATATATCTTCAACACTGATAATGCATATTTCATATAGTCATTACAGGGATTTCTTATTGCATTTAGATAATGGTTTTGCTTATGTTTGAGTCTATTTTTGTATATTGCTTGTAAAGTATTCGAGTTCGGAATCTACGCCTTTTTAGTGTTTATTCTGCAAAATTACATTATGGCCTTGAATGGACTTTGGAAGAGCTTAAGAGACATGTTTTAGAGCATATAGAGACTAAGAAGGAAGCCAAAGAGAAGTAAGGAGACACGACATTGGAGATTATTGAAGTCAATCGAGGGAATCCCGTCCCTATAAGGGTGGCGCCCGCCGACGAGATGTTAAGATGAAGCTAGATGTTTTTGATGGTGCTAATGATCCTGAGGCTTATCTTGCTTGGGGGTGGTTACTTTACACTTGACAGGTATGGCTCATTCTTGGTGGTTTTGCACTCGTGAGATCCACCGTCGCCAAGACAAGCAACCTGTTGAGACTTGGCCTCAACTGCTCTATCTATTGAAGAAGAGACACGTGCCTGAGGAATACACAAAAACGATGGGGATGCATCTAGCTCGATGTAGAAAGGGATCTCGCTCCCCTATGTAATATAGAGACTAGCTTGAACGACTCGCTCATTAGGCTAATGTTTATCTTACTGAACGTTGTTTATGCACTCAATCTTTCACTTTGGTCTCGCTTCCCTATGTAATATAGAGACTAGCTTGAACGACTCTTGTTGGTCTCAATCTTTCACTTTGTAATCCCTTATCTATTCATGCTATTAGGGATATTAATACTTTAACTCATAAAGCTCTGCTTCTACATGATCAGCAGCAACAGAAGAGGGCCAGAACCGACCAGTCTTCCCAAGGTCGCAGGTTTGTTCCTTTTGCTTCTTCTAGTCAATCCAAATCTTCTTTTAACCCTTCTATGCAGGAAAAGGGAGTTTGGAACTCACCTAAACATAGATTCACTACTAGAATTCTGTTATTTAACATCGGTGAATTAACATCATCCAGAAAAACAGGTGATGTTAAATAACTTTTTAACATCGTTTTTTTAAATGGAGATGTCTACGATATAATAAACATCAGTGTATTTTATTGACCGATGTTAAAAAAAAAATTCTAAAAAATTCATAAAGCGCGAAATTGAAATGTTGAATAATTTAAAAACCCGCCTAAGCAATCCGGACGACTTGAGGGGAAAAAAAAAGATATTGTCTTCGCCCTTCTCTCTCGCTTATACAGATTACATACTAACCCTCAAAGGCCAAAGCTTCCTCTTCTCTCTCAAATAGCGAAACGAGCAGCGTACGTCTCCTCCGCGTCGGCGTCTCCCTCTTCTCGTCCCTCCACCTCCTTGTCGTCGGCGTATCCCTTCCTCCGTCCTCCACCTTTTCCTCATCCACCCGGGGGTCGTTTCTGCTGCTACTCGCGCCGGTTTCCCTTGCCCTACCTTATACTGCGTCGACATTTCCATCCCTCTGTCGCCTCCTTGCAGCGCCATTTCACCGATGTCTTGCCTTCTGTGCTGCTCGTTTGCACTACCTGCCTCTCTTGTAAGTCTTCAACTTGTATTTCAATTGTTTTAGTTTTTTAGGGTTTTTGTGTCACGGAAAACCGTAGATTGATTATCCGAAGGATAGATCTCAGCAAAAGGTTCGACCAAAATTGAGTGAACCAGACCTAGAAATCGTTACAGAGGAGGAACCAATTCGAAGGAAGGAGAGAGAGGAAGGCACAAAAGAGGATCAATCTACGGTTTGTTATCTTCTTTATTTTCATTTTTGTACTGCACTTTATCTTGAAAATCACTAGGAATATCTTTCTTTTTCAGGCTGAGAATCTGATGTGGGAAAGAGGGGATGACAAAGAGGTACATAGAATCTCTGCACTAGTTCCTAATCTATTTTCTATGTAGTCATGTGTGATTTTTGGAAAACATTAAATAGACTTTGTGCTATGCAAATCGAATCATTGGTAACGAGTTTAGCTTCTAGTGTAGTGTGATTGTTGAATATGTTGTATTTAAGATTCAATTTGAGGCGCTAAATGGAAATGCAGGAATGTTATGGGGAAATCAGTGTTGAGATATGGGACTGGATATGTTTGCTTTCATTTCTCCAATTTTTTTTCCCAATTCTTCCAACAACAATGGATTTTTGGAGAGGATATTAAATAAATAACTCAACTCTAATGCTAAACAACCATCCCTGACTCAAGATATAATCTTAGATTGATAACCTATTCGCCCATTTGAAATTTCTTGTTCTTATTATCTTTGGACTCTGGTTGGTTTCTAGATTGTGGATTGTATCTCATAATTTTAGTCTTTTCCTTGTACATGACACTCTAAAATGCAGTTTGTAAGGAACAAATTGGCGTCGTTGCCGGGGTTGGTCAAGTATTGAAATAGATGTAAAATATAGTTCAGATAGACTCCCCTGTCTCAGCAAATAAATACAAGACTTCCTCCCGTTGTAGTAAGAGAAAACTCAGGATCGAATCCACGAGGAAGCACGTCAGCAGTTCTCAGGTAGCTATCAGATTCTCACAACACCAGTAGAAAGACAGAAACAAACACAGAAGCAGAAAAGACAAATAACCCGGCAAGGGCAACTGAAATAAAAGCAAGAACAAACTAAAGACAGAAATAAAAGCAAAGCAAATAAAGAACAAAGCAAAAACGAAAGCAAAGACAGAAAGTAACTCGAGGACACAGAAGCTGGTCGATCTCGACAAGCTGTCCTTTAGGTCGACAAAACAGTAAAAGACAGAAATTTAAATTGCAGAATTTCAAAAACACAAAACTTAGAGAAACGAGGTAAATTCAATATATTAAAAGACCTCCAAGGCTAGGGTTTCAATACCACAACGGTAACCATTCAAAACAATACATAAAGGCATAAAAGATCATGCTTTCCATCAAATAACTTTCGTCGTTAACAAATAGGCATATAGAGGCTCTCGCATAAACCCTAATTGTTACTAACCCTTTTTCACATAATTAATCCAAGTTGCATTAAGATCACTTTCGCTTCAATAATACAAACAAGGATCACCTTCAACTCTCGCAAAAGAATCATGCTCATAGGGATAGAAGATGAATTGCACAAAAAGATCTGACCTTTATCGCATCACCTCACATGGCCACCGTCGGGCTCAACCCAGCCCCAGAAGTGGGTGGACTACTCACGCCTCATCGCAATTGCAGACATTGATTGATGAAAAGAACTAAATTGCATAAACTAAATTCAAATCCTTTTACAATCTTGGCAATCAACTTTCGCTATAAGCCAAAACCTTAGAACTCCTAAATGTATCTCTGAATGGAACTACTTACTTCTCTCTCAAATTGAATGAATAAAACTGAGCCCCCTAGGCTTTATTTATAGCCTTCATTCCCTAGTTATTCTAGGAAAGAAGATATCTATCTATATCTAAATTGCTTAAAAGATAAATAAATGACATAATGGAATTAAATCCATAAAAGGAAAAGATAAAACTAATTAGGTAGTATGTCTTCATGTTGATAGATCTTGCTTCTTGATGATAGAACTTGATAGACTTCAGATAGAACTTCGATCCTTCGCGACCAAGCAACTCAATTCTACTCGGACAAGGGCTCGTCGAGAAGTTTCTGAAAACGGTGTCTACTCGACCTCGACAAGGTCTTGTCGACCTCGAGTAAGGTTGCTTGGCTCGACTTGTCGGCTAGCTCTGCTCGATGTGGCTCGTCTGGGCTCGTGGTGCTCGTCGACCTCGAGTAGCCTTCATCGACCTCGACAAGCGTGGCTCCGTCGACTAGGCCTCCTCGGATTGGTGTGGTCGAGTGGCTCGGACATGGACTCAGGGTCTTGTCGATCTCGACAAGCCCTAGTCGACCTCGAGTAACTTTGCTCGCCGACTAGGGTTTCTCGAGTGACTCTCCTCGATGGACTCCATCCGCTGGCAGCGAGCGCTTCTTTCCGCGGCAGCGAGTCTCCTGGTCGTCCTCGGGTGGATCTCCTCGGCAAGCTCGGCTCTTCTCCTTGTCGACTCCGGACATGGGGACTGGGCTTCGTCGACCTCGACCAGGGCTTGTCGAGGTAGAGTAGGATCCGGAGTCTGGGTGTCTGGCTTGCTCGATCAGGGTGTGCTCGACCAAGGCTGCTCGGCCATGGCTCGTCTAGGTCGAGTAGGGTTACTCGATGTCGACTAGACCTGACTTTCCGATTTGTTCCGCTGCTTTGACCTTGGACTTCTGTAGTGGTTTTCCGAGCTTCTCCGACCTTTTGTAAAATTGCTGTAAATGCCTCGATTTCTGCGATTTAAACAGAAACTGGTGTAGATTCCATAATTTTGGCAAATAAACATAAACTACACAGATTATGTACTATCTTAACCCAAATGCATGCAATGTATACAGAAATCGATATAAAAGTTACTGTAAAACATGGCAAATTCCGCTCACAACAACTATATAGGATGAGATTGGAAATGAGTACTTGGAAAAATAAAGGCTACATTTGCTAAACCTTTTTTTTCATAGGCTACAAGAAAATAGTCAGTGAAATCGTTTTGTCTCCCAAGTATTGCTTACCTTTCTTGCAACCTGATAGACTTGTATATATTGAATGTAATAGAAGTGAGAATGTGTCCTCATTGAAGATGATGTGACGTGGGGGTCATTCTAAAATTTGAAAGATTTCAGAGTGCTTCTGAAGGTAAGAATTGTATACTCCGTATATATCATTGGGTATTTTTGCCCTTTTATTTCTCATTTTTGCTTATCTATTTAGTCTTCATCCAGATGATACCTTTAGTACAATGAATATCTACTGTCTAACAGTGAGTACTGGTTAGAGCTAGTGTCAAAGGGACTCTATACACCGCCATTAAGGTATATATGTGTGTGTGTGCGTGTATGTTTCAGATAGTTTGTACATTCGGATGCTGGCAGTTTAATTTGCTTATCTATCTTAATCTTTCAGGCGAATCAAGATCTGATTTCGCCCATTCTTACGTTGGCTCTCAATGATGCCATTACTTATGACAAGGTCAGATCATGATCATGGATAGTACTATCCCCCATTACTTTGGCTATAACTGATTTCCTTCGGGTCTGCTTTCTAGGCCACCAAAACTGGAGTTCCAAATGGATCAATACGGTTCAGGTACTTCTAAATTTGCTTATCTATCTTAATCTTTTGTCTCCTTGTTTCAGTCTTTCGTTCGTATCAGTGTGGTTGTTGCAACCACTGTATCACATTTTGATGGTATAGAAATGGCTCCTCCAGATCCCATTCATGGAGTTTCAAAGGAATTCAAAGCTGATACAAGTGAAAAGAAGCTCAATCTCGGAGTTGGGGCCTATTGTACAGAAGAACTCCAGCCTTATGTGCTTGATGTACGCTGTCAAAAAGGTCAACTTCTGTGAAGTGTGTTATCTTCTTTATTTTCATTTTAGTACTACACTGCATCTTAAAAATCACTAGGAATATCTTTCTTTTTCAGGCTGAGAATCTGATGTTGGAAAGAGGGGAGGACAAAGAGGTACATAAAATCTCTGTATAGTTCCTAATCTATTTTCAATGTAGTCATGTCTTACTTTCATTTCACTTTTGTAGTACCTTTCGATTGAGGGTCTGGCTGGATTCAACAAAGCAACTGCTGATCTTTTATTTGGGGCAAATAGCCCTCTCCTAAACAACAAAAAGTAAGGGTTTTTGTATTCTCTAGAGTCTAGATATTAGCTACTTTTTGAGCCTACCTTTGAGCGCCTGAATCAATTCGACAAAAAGCTCTTACCGTTCTAGAATAAATGGAAGGTTCTTAGAAAAAGATGTTATTGCTTGTCTTTTTACCTGTACTTGTGTTACAGGTTGCAACTATATATAAAAGGTCTTTCAGGAACTGGTTCTCTTCGCCTGGCAGTACCTTTACTTGTGTTACAGGTTGCCTTTTTACCTTTCTTTCTTCTTCTCTGTGAATTTATCAGAATGACAACTATCTACTACCTATCAGTTAGCTGCTGATCCTCAGCCTCAAATTCTGGCCTTACTGAGTTATTGACTTCATCCTTGTGGCCTTACTGACTTTGTCGGGTACTTTGATTTATAAAAATCCAAATATGTGTTTGTTTGCGGTGTTCATCAACTTGTCCATCCCTGAAATGATCGAGTTCGATCTTCCCTTGCAGATGTGGCCAGCTAACAATACAAGGTATCATTAAGGATGGCTGCAATGCACTAGTTCGCGATTGTCTGAATAACTTCCATGATGAAACAAAACAGGTTTTGCCTTTTTTCTTATCAAACTCGATTCAAGTGCTTGACCTATGCATGTCTTTTTGTGTGATAAGGTAACCTTCAAATAATGACCGTTTTGTCCAATATAAATATAATGCCTTAAGGATTCAGTGGACCTAATACATGGACATTTCATTGCATATGTAAGCCGATATGACTCCACTTACTAAAAACTCATGTCACTTAGGCAAGGGGTGTGTACCATTCTTTTTCTGTGTGTGGTGATGTTGAACTATCATGATAATATATATTCGAGCAAGTGGGCACTAAAATGCGAAAACTTTGGATGTAAACTTGTATGTTTTTGAGTTATGATCATTTTCCTGGATGCTCTCTTGTGTGTTAAACAAATCGCAATGATCGATGCCATCTGTTCTTCTGGTTTATCTGGCTGAGCCTCAGTGTGGCTACAACATTGTATGTGACTATGTGAGGGCCAATGGAAGAATGTTATTACTGGTCTTTCCTTGACCATTTCACTAGATTTTATTATTGGTAATTTAAAGCCTATTAGCTCAAATTGGTAGAGCATTGTGCTCCAAGCACAAAGATGCGGGTTCAAATCCTGCATAGGCTACAATGAAAAAAAAACCCAAATATTTCATTTAACATCGGCTAGAAACTGATGTTAATCAAAATAAAAAGTCGATGTCTATGTGGGTGATGTTAAAACTCAAAATTGTATAACATCGGTCTGTCTTTGTTATGTTTTAACATCAGTGATATTTTATAATCAATGTTATAGGATAACAAACACATCGTATTTAAAAATATAAACGATGTTATAATATACAAAGACATCGGTTTATGGCCGATGTGAAAAACTTTTGACTTTTTACATCACCCACATAGACATCGATTTTTTTTTTGAAAGACATCGGTTATTAGCCGATTTTAAATCACATATTTCTAGTAGTGATTTCAAGTAGAAACTAGAAGAGTTTCTGCACCATCCAAGGAACGCACAAAGGATATCCGTTGCTTCACTTGTGGTGGTTCTGGACATGTCTCTCGCGAATGCCCTCAGAAAAGGAAGGTCATTCTCAATAATTTGGGAGACCATTACTATGAGAAGGAGACTATCGAAGACCCCTAATTTCGAGTGAAGTGGAGGAGGGCATGATTGAGGATCACAATGAGGAGATCGATACTTCAGACTTTCATGACGCTCTATGCCTAGTCAATCGCCGAGTCCTACACATTCAAGAAGCTCCCATGGCTGATCAAAGGGAGAGTATCTTCCACACTAAGTTTGTGGTTCGCAAGGCTACCTTGAACGTCATCATCGATAGAGGAAGTTGTTGCAACCTCATCAATGAAAAGGTAGTTGAATTCTTACACTTGACTACTACTCCTAGAGCTACTCACTATGAAGTGAATGGTATTACTGATGATGGATATGATATTATGGCAATGCTTGGTTTCTATTTCTATTAGTTCCTATCATGATAAAAATTTATGTGATGATGCTAGAATGGATTGTAGTCATATTTTACTTGGTCGTCCATGGTTATATCATCGTTATGTTATACATGATGGTCGTGCGAATACATATTCCTTCACTTTTGATGGGAGGAGAGTTACGCTCCTACGCTTGTCTCTTCAACCTGTTTTGAAGGAACATGTACGAAAGCGCCAAAAACAGGCCGAAGAGGCTGCAAGGGACCACAAGAAGGACGCCAGACCTAAGGGGAGCTCGGTTGGCCAAACCGCACCCGCGGCCAAGGAGGCCGCACCCGTGGCCAAATTAGCCCCACCTAGGGCGTTGCAAAACAACTACGACACAGTTGACACGATACGAAACAACAACAAAATGATACGAAAAAACACGAAACGATATAGATACGACACGATTATGACACGAAACGGTAAAACACGACAATAATCGTATTGTGATCGGATCGGCATATTTCCCTTATTGGGTATCCGACACGACACGATAATATTTTTTTATAATAATAGTTTTCTGTAATAATACATACTACCTTCGTCCAAAAATACATGTCCCTTTACTATTCATGCACGTTTTTTAGGAGTTAAAAAACTATATAAAATATTAACTTTTTTATATACTCCTAAAAATACGTGCTAAAAAGTAAAAGGACATGTATTTTTGGATGGAGGGAGTATTAAATAAAAGTCATTGAATATCACATAAGTCAACTTGCCCAGTTGGTCGGGCGTCCTGCTCGCGTGTGAATAAAGGGAACGTCTTGAGTTCGAATCCGGGGTCTCTATTTTTTTTTCAGCCAACTTTTTTTTCTCTGTCTACGTGTCTAGGGCATGAGGGCTAGGGCTTTGTGAGTTTGCCTCTTCTTCTTTCATTTTACAGACTTCCGCCACCCACTCCAGATCCAAACCTCCAGCCCACACCTCGAGTTCGCCTCTCCTCTCCAGCTCTCCTCATTTTCAGTCTCGTCTCGAGCTATCTCTCCCTCGCCCTCTCGAGCCTCGGTTCAGTCTTCACTCCTCAGTCTCGCCGTCTCGATTCCTCTCATCTCCTCTCCGCCAGCCCCAACCCACAACTCGCCCTCCTCTCCGACTCTTCTCAATCCTTAGTCCTCACTCCCTTGTTCAGATTTCAGATTCGGTAATTCGTAGTTGCTCGTTTTGTTTTCATTCAATGGTTCGAAGGGTGTTGCTCAAACAAATTCCTTATTCTTTAGTACTACCATGATTGTTCTTGAATTTGTACGCCACATTCAACTCAACCAAATTCCTTTTTTTTATTTTAGTTTATTTCTTTTTTATTTTAAACTCAACCCAATTCCTTAGTACTACCATGGTGGTTCTGGAATTTATACATCACATCCAGCAAAATAAAAAACACAAAAAACAGTAACACTACTCACCCCCTGTTATTGTACGACACATTCAAAGAAAAAAAGGTTTTTTTTATAAATATCGTGTCGTGTTATACGGGTATCCGACACGAAACCGTGTCGTGTTTTCATGTCGGATACCCGGTAGTTATCGTGTCGTGTTCGGATTGGCCTTTTTAGTGTTATCGGTTTCGGGTATCCGACATACCGTGTCGTGTCGTGTCGTGTTGGATACCCGATTATGCATAGCCCTACTCACCCCCTGTTATGGCCGCACCCGCGGTTTCTGGAACCGCACCCGCGACCGCAGCTTCATCCACCTCCTCTTTTTCTTGTTCGTCACAGCCTTCTTCTACCTCGCTCAAGGGCTTTGTCGAACGACGATCGCTTATTTCTCAACCCCAGCAACAAACAATCACCTGGAATGCTCATCGTCCTCATATCCTTTTGATCATGAAAGAGGTATTGCTTAATGTTGTGGATTTGAGTCATTGTCCTGCACCTATTGATGCTCTTTTGCAGGATTATTTAGATGTGCTTCCAGCTGAGGTACCACAAGGCTTGCCTCCCATTAGAGGGATTGAGCATCAGATTGACTTCGTCCCTGATGCGGCCTCGCCTAATCACGCCGCTTACAGATCTAGCCCTGAGGAAACAAAGGAGTTTCAATGCCAAGCAGTGTTCTAAAAGGCGCTAGGCGGTGAGGCAGGCGCTTAGGCGGTGCCTAGGCGGACATAGAAAAAACTTGATTATTTCATTATATTTTAATATCTCATATATGTCTATAATTCATATAATATAATAATAATCCATGATATTGCTCATAAACTCAAATTTAGGGTCCCTAATTGACACTAGGGTAAATAAACACCAAAGCTCGCATCCGATTGAGTCGATCGACAACTTTAAACCACCTAAAATACTTAAAGACATCATCTAAAAGTCTAAAACCATAAAATAGTTAATACATACATCATTTACTCTTCTAGGTTCACATAAACAACATCATCACATTCTTTATCCGACACTCAATCAAACTCCTCTGCATCACCTTCCTCATACTCTGGCTCCGTTCCATCGGATACAAAGTCATCTTCTTCAAATGGATGTACCGGGCGCTCTCTTCTAAAGGCGATTTAGGGTGATATTTTGGTGTGAAGGCTGCTCCCCTCTTTGGAGATGGCGGCGCCGGCCACCGGTGGTTCCCGTCCTCTACCGAGCATGGCGAAGAAGAAAGGTAAGCACAAGGGCTCCCCTAGCGGACTGAATTTTGAGATGAAGGCACAATTAGAGAAAGAGCTCCAACAAACACTGCTCAATTCGGGAAGGAAGGGGTCTCAGCACCCAGATCCGGGGCTGGGAGAGGGTTCTTCGTCTGCTAACCCGGACGGAGGAGGAGATACCAAGGATGGGTCGTATTTGGTGCAAGGAGAACACCAGAGTTGCCCAGATCTGTTGAACGGCCATGGTAGGGGTTCCTCGTCTGCTCCTCCTCCTCCGGATCTGAACAAGGCTGCCGACAGTGAGGGGAGGATAGGCTCCGAGAGTGGAAATGGAACGAGGACGGTGCGGACGGAAGGGGGTCCCAGGTTCACGCGTCCTCTCTCTTTTGCCCAAGTCGCCAGGGGTTCGAGGAGGGGCGCCATTGCTGAACGCCTTAGGTTTTTGCCTGGAATCAATGGCGACTATATTACATACACCAGTGAAGACGTTGGTGATGCCGGTAAAGCATGGGCTGCCACCTTGGTCGGCGCTGTAATGGGTCCAGTGGTCCCAACGGGGGTAATAGTCAAAGCCCTCAAGAGCCAGTGGAAGGTAAAATTTCCGACGTTCTTTATCAAGCCTTCGGGGATTCTTGTGTTCAAATTTGACAGGGAAGAGGACCTGACATGGGTAATGGAACATGGTCCCTGGGCGATTGGGACTTCCCCTTAGTTGCTGAAACCCTGGATTGTCGGCTCGAGTATGGATTGGGGTTCCATCAAAACCATCCTGGTGTGGGTTCGGTTAATGGATGTTCCTCCAATATTCTGCTCTAATTCAATGCTCAGTAGAATTGGGAGTGGTATCGGGAAGCATCTATGCATTGACGAATTCACATCTAACCAGGAGATGGTGTCGTTTGCCCGAATGCTAATCGAAATCGATGTTGATCAAGATAAAAGAAAACATGTTCTGCTGAGGAATGAGAGGGCCACTGATTGCTCTATGAAGATCATTTTCTAATGGATCCCATGGCACTGCACTCGCTGCTGCTGCTTTGGGCACACAGACGCCTCATGCCCGGTCTCTGTCACAGGTAAGGAGCCTCCTGCTGCGGGTACAGGCTCGGATGAAGGGGTTAAGATGGTTGCTGACTCCACTATTGAGCTGAAGAGTGCACCGAATCATGGAAATGAGACAGATGCTATTGGAAATGACCCCATTGTCGATGGCTCGCTTCTGTCGGCTGTTGCCTGCCCTCTCCCTCATGTTGGGAGTCCTGCAGCAACGACTTCTATGGGCATTCAAACAGATCAGGGGGAGTTTTCTGAGTTTGAGGAAGTAATTGGTGGGAGGGAGCTGGTCAAATTACCCATTGATTGCGACAAGGTAGCAGACATCAAAGTGAGTGTGATAAATGCTGCTACTCAAACTGACTGCGTTCTTGAAACTGGGAAGGCTGGAAAACCGCCTATTTATCCTCCTGCCCAACGAGCGCAGTCCAGAAAAGGGGCAGATGATGATGTTGCTGCTCTTAAGGCAGACCCGGTGCCATCCAAAGTGTGTGCAGCGCTAGTTGCCAATGCTTGGGCTGAGGACTCGGGCCTGTCTGTTACAAGGAATGGAAGAATGAGGCTGAATGGATATCGAACTCCATCTTCAAAACGTTGGCAGGAGGTGGGTGGCGTAAAGAAAGGAAGCTATCTACTCCAAGGCACTTCGAATAGTATTCCCGGGGATATCCAAGTATCCCTTACGATGGATGAACTTTATAACGCGCTATCCGCTATCAAAGATCCATTGTCGGGTGATAGGGTGACAAAATACTTCGCCCAGCTCGCGGAAACTGAGGATGATGAGGATGGGTCGACCGACGATGACACTTATCAACCTGGTTGATTTCAGATCGGCTCGGCAATGCTGCTGCGGACCTTTTTGTGTTACTGTGATGGTATTTGGTGATGGCGCTACTATAATCCGACTGCGGGCATGTTTACTTGGTAGGATTGAGAATTGTCCCTTGGTAGCGTCACTTCTCTGATGGCCTTTTGTATTTAGATGTCATAGATTTTGTAAGGGGATTAAATTGTTTTTGGGTCGGGCTCAAGTATTAGGGTTGGGTTTGCCTTGTTTGAGAGTTGATTAGATCCAGTATGTTTTTGGATGACAGATATTTAGGGGGAGTAGGTATATTTCATGGCTTCTTATAATGTTACATATTTCCATGTACCATATTATTACATGTGAATATGTAACTGATTATAAGAAGCCGGTAGGGGTTGAAGTAGAGGGATTTACACTGAGGATGGGGTTTTTTTGTGGGTAGCCAAATATTTTACGCAAGACCCTTCGTATGGTCTTGTTTCTTGTTACTCCTTAGCTCTGGCCATCATCTATATATTTACCTGTTCAGACAAAGTCATCTTCTTCGGGTTCTCTCCCTTCTTCCAAACAACGAGGACTCTTTCTTGGTTGCAATTCTTCGGGCTCCACGAGTGTGACCTCATCCTCATCCTCTTCATTGCCAACTACTCCATCCATCATCCATGATTGTGCACTAGAAGACTCTTTTGCTAAAAGCACGTCAACTTTATCATTCCTCTTCTTTTTCTTTACCAACAACCTTACATTGAATTGAACATAGACTAACTTGTTCATCCGATCGGTATCTAGTCAATTTCTTTTCTTCGTATGAATCTATGTAGAAAAATAAATCTTATGATTAATAATTTATCATTCACAAATCATAACATATTACACAAACAAAATGCTAAATTTGGTATTTAGATAAAGAGAATTTTATTACCCCTTCAAAGACACTCCAATTCCTTTCACAACCGGATGAACTTGTCGTCAAACAAAGAATCCTCTTTGCAATCTTTTGAAGATTAGGCGTGTCATGACCGTAGTTAGACTACCATCCAACTATGATTTCAAATATACAATTAATATTAAAAAAAGTTGAAAATAAATAAAATGCATATGTAAACGTCCAAGTACATTACGTACAATATAAATACTATGCATACATGTGTTAAATCTCAATGGATTTAATTTTTCATCCAAAAAATGGATTGAATTAATGCATAAATAAGTAGCAAGCTCTGTCACATTTTAATATATTTTCATGTAATTAAATTTCTCATACTACTAGTTCAACTTTCCAAAAGAAAGAATAACATCACTTCACAATTAACTATAGAACAAATAATAAAGTGTTAATGATGCGATAATCATACCCGGATCATATCTCTCGTTGTTTGTTTGACATCCTCTTTGGGCCATGGTGCTTCCAAATTTTTCTTCTCGCACATCCAATTCGGAAACATATGCTCCATACAGTTCTCCATCTCCAATTTTTGAACTCTCATCACTAGACCAAGAAGACCCACAACCGCTACCCCAACAGTAGTAGTAGGGATTCAACATATAAGCCGTCAAGTGAAGCGGAGTATCAATCCGACCTTTTCCTTTTGCATATATTATCGCAATTATGGGATTGTATTTCTCCTCTCTATTATTCAAAGCTTCTTTGATTTCTTCTTTTGCCTTTTGTATCTCACCATACACAAAGCCCATTGCCGGCTTCTTGTCTCCATCAACAAGCCTATGCACCTTCACCAATGGAGTAAATACCTTCATACACGTATTGATACTATCCCAAAAATGTGCTTGTGACATGATTACCGTGGCGACTTTTCCCTTCTTACTCTTCGACCACTTTGATTCATCCCACTTCTTAGAGCAAAACATTTTCCTTAACTCCACTTTCTTCTCAAGAATCTTTGCAATGTTAAGAAAGCGGTGGCAAATCTAGTAACCCCGGGACGAACTATTTCTCTTCGTGTGCACTTCCTCATCAATGCCAAAGTTTTATGATGAGAGTAAATAAAGATGGTAAAGTTTTTTGCCTTTGTAATTGGATTCATGAACATAGGAAGCTTACCGATTCCTTCAAGCATAAGGTTCAAAGAGTGAGTGGCACATGGAGTCCAACAAGCTTCTGAGGTCTCTTCTCAAGTAACAAGCTTCCGGCAGCCATATTGTTTGAAGCATTGTCAGTTACCACTTGCACGACCTTTTCTTCACCAATATTTTCAATGCAATCATCCACATACTCAAATATGTATTGACCGGTATGTGCATCGGAAGAGGCTTCCTTAGAACCAAGAAAAATCGTGGAACCAAGCGCATTCACAGACAAATTCATAATGCTTCTTCTATTTCTATCACTCCAAGCATTGGTCATGATAGAACACCCACTTCTCTCCCATTCTTCCTCTTCAACCTTAATTGGTGCCTTTGTTTTTCCACCTCTCATTTCAAAAGCGGTTCTCAAAGTTGATATTGGCTTGGTGGAACATAACCCGGACCATATTCCCCAACCGCCTCTACAAATCTCTTGAAGATATCATTATCAACCGCATGAAAAGGAATTCCAGACTCGTATACCCATCTAGCCAAGTATTTATGCACTTGAAGTGTTCTCTCTTTGGAAATAACATCATTGATGTTTTGTTGCCTTCTACTTTTGTTGTTGGGATCAACATTTGAGACGTATCTATCCATAGAGCCAATCATACGAGGAGGTTTTTTGGACCCTCCAACTTCTATGACTTCCTCTTCCATTTCTTCATCTTTTCGAACATCAACTTCGCTTCTAACACTTTCATCATCTCGTCTTCGCAACATATTTTTTTCTTAACATTCTCAAGTGCTTCTTTGCATTTTTTTTCTTTTCTTGATCGGATGCTTGTAAACACTTAGCAACACTCCCCGGAATGCCAGCAATATGAAGCTTAGTTCGGTAAATTCCTCCACTAAAACATTTCCCACACAAAAGACATTTCCATTTGTCTTGATTCATCGGATTGCATAAAACAACATAGTCCTATCCAACATTACCACTATTACTCTTTAATTGCGAAGTACTAGATGTTGAAACGTTAGAGTTCTTTGAGGAAGGTTTATCACCACCACTAGAAATGATACATAAGTAAACAATAACAAGTGAATTAACAAGACAAATAGACAATTCATAAAAATCCATTTAATATTTGAATGAATTATGCACAATCACAAATTCACAATGACAACTCTAAATTTTGTAGTTCCAAATTTCTAACCATAGCCTTTACTCCATCAGAAAGGCTAAAATTCAGTGGCATTTCCTCCTACTGTCCTACAACATCGTAATTACAAGATGAACAAAAGAGGCAAAAAAAAACCAATAGCCTCGCTCCTTTACAGTAGCACAATTACAAGAGGAAAAAATATCAGTTGCCCTTGCCATCAAAGATACACATTCACAATGATAGGAAAAAGGCAAAGCCATCACCCAAGAAAGATTTTGAAGTTTATAGAGGGAGGAGAGTGCAACAGAAGAATACCTTAGGGTCGGCGAGAGCGACTAATGAGTTGAGGACGGTGGGGACTGAACCGACTGATGAGTGACGAGGACGGTGCAGACTGAACAGAGATGAGTTGAGGACTGATGAGTGACGAGAAGTGATTCTGAATTTCAGAGGAAGAAGATGAGAGATTGAGAGAAGGTTGTTGACAGCCCTAGAGAACGAGAACAGGAGCAAGCGCCATACCTGTGGGCTGTCGAACCAGTGGCCGGAACGAGAAATTTGAGGAGGAAGTTCATAGGAGTACGAGCAGAAGGTGGTGGCCGGAGCCTAGGGAGAGTCGTCGGCCTAGGGAACGAACGAGAAAATCGAAGAGAGAGAGAAGTCGAATGTGAAGTGTGAACAAGAGCTGAAATTGGAAAGAATTCAATTTCTTATTCGATTTGGGGGGAAATTAAAACCCTAGCCCGCCTAGGCGCCGCCTAGCCCGCCCAGCTCTCTGCTCCGCCTAGATACCCGCCCAGGGCAAAAAATTCTGAGGGAGCCTGGCACCTAGCGCCTAGGCGCGATTTTTAGAATACTGACACAAAGTCACGGAGCTTATGGACAAAGGCTTTGTTCATGAAAGTCTTAGTCCTAGCGTCGTCCCTATGATCTTGGCACCAAAGAAGGATGGCTCATGGTGCATGGGTGTTGATTGCAAGGCAATCAACCAAATAAACGTTAAGTATTGTCACCTTATTCCTCGTTTAGATGATATGCTTGATGAATTATATGGTGCTTGCATCTTTCCTAAAATTGATCTTAGAAGTGGATATCATCATATTTGGATGAAACAAAGAGATGAATGGAAAACGGCTTTTAAAACTATGAATGACTTATATGAATGGTAAGTAATGCCTTTTGGATTAACTAATGCTCCTTCTACCTTTATGATGCTTATGAACCATGTGATAGACGTTACTTAGGGAATTTTGTGTTTGTCTATTTTAATAATATTTTAATCTATAGTAAGAACCTGCATGATCACTTAATTCAATTAAAATTGGTCTTTGATTGTCTAAGAAAAGAGAAGTTGTATGCCAATTTGAAAAAGTGTTATTTTGCTTCCGAATGTACTATTTTTCTTGGATTTGTTGTTTCTGCATCTGGTTTGAAAGTAGATGAGGAGAAGGTTCGAGCTATACAGGAGTGGTCCTAGCCGCACACTCCCACCCATGTCCGCTCATTTTTGGGACTTGCTGGCTTTTATCGCCGATTCGTCAAAGATTTCAGCACTATTGCCGCCCTACTACATGAGCTGACAAAGAAAGATGTGACATTTTGCAGGACGGACTCACATCCGAGGGCATTCGATGCTCTCAAGGATCGACTCACCCATACCCCAGTGCTGCAACTACCGGACTTCGCGCAACCGTTCGAGCTCGAGTGTAATGCTTCTGGCACTCGCATTGGTGGGGTCCTTTTGTAGAATAGGAGCCCTATTGCCTATTTCAGTGAGATGTTGGGCCCCGCTGAGCTCAACTATTTTACCTACGAAAAGGAGTTGTTCGCGCTTATTCGATGCTTACAGACATGGCAACACTACCTTTGGGGTAAGGAGTTTGTGATTCATTCGGATCATGAAGCTCTGAAGTACCTCGAAGGTCAGACAGTGCTCAAGAGGTGCTTTGCTCGATGGGTGGAGTTCTTGGAGATCCTTTCCTATGTGGTTCACCATAAAAAAGGAAAGGATAACGTGGTAGCTGACGCTCTATCACGCAGGTATGTCCTCTTGAACCATATGGATGCAGATGTATTGAGACTTGCTTTGATTAAGGAATTGTATGCTTCTGATAGTTTCTTTAAAACCATATATGCTCAATGTGTTTCCAAAGGTGAATTGATTCTTACTTTCTTAATAATGGCTATTTGTTTAAGATGGGCAAGCTTTGTATCCCATCTTCATCTATCTGAAGACTTTTAACTCAAGAAGTACATGAATCTAGAAGACATTGAGGATTTGAAAAGACTTTAGATGGATTAAAGGAACATTACTTTTGGCCTTAAATGACTAATTATGTGGTGAGATTTGTCAAAAGTTGTGTTACATGTGCAAAGGCTAAGTCTAAAGCAAATAATAATGGCTTGTATACTCCCCTACCTATTTCGATAGCACTCTGGGAAAATGTCTCTATGGATTTCATAGTTGGATTGGCTAGAACTTCTAAGGGTCATGATTCCATATTTGTGGTAGTGGACAGATTTTCCAAAATGGCTCATTTTATACCATTTCACAAACCTGATGACGCTATTCATGTTGCTATGCTTTTCTTTAAAGATTTTGTTCGCTTGCGTGGATTGCCATTGTCTGTTGTGTCTCATCGTGATTCAAAGTTTTTGAGTTGTTTTTGGAAAACTTTATGGTCTAACTTGGGTACTAAGTTATTGTTTTCTACATCTTGTCACCCTCAAACTGATGGCCAAACTGAGGTCACTAATAGGACTTTTGAGGCTCTCCTACGGGTCATGATGCGTACTAACCTCCAGAGGTGGGAAGAATACCTACCATTTGTTGAGTTTGCGTATAACTGGTCTAGGCGCTCAGCAACCAAGAATACTCCTTTTGAGGTTGTCTATGGGTGAAATCCGCTAACACTCGTGGACATGATGCCTCGGCCACTACAACAGAAGGAAAGCATGGATGCAGCTAAGCAAGTGGGCTTTATTAAGAGCTTGCATGAGCGAACCAAGACCCGGCTGGAAAGATAAAACCACTCAGTACAAGGCGGGGAAGGACAAGCATTGCAAGGATGTGTTGTTCAATGTTGGTGACCATGTATGGTTGCATCTCATGAAGGAAAGGTTTCTGCAAAAATGGAAGTCTAAGCTGGATCCTAGGGAGATGGACTATTTCGAGTGGATCGGAAAATGGGACCCAATGCTTACAAGCTGGATCTCCCCGCCGACAAGTACATTGTACATTCCACCTTCAACGTAGCCGATCTATCTTTGTTCGTGTCTGACGATGACTCCGACGATGATTTGAGAACAAATCGAACTCAAGTGGAGAAGAATGATGCAGTATAAATGTCGATGACTCCTGGTGACATTGAAGACAATATGAAGGTGCCATTTGATGGTCCTATCACTCATGCTAGGGCCAAGAAGATTCAAGATGCAACTAGAGAAATTCCTCTTCGTTACCAAAGAACGATAGAGCAAGGGTTCAGGCCACCCTAGATAACTTTGCTCAAGACTAGACCACCAACACAAGAGTTGAGCTTGCGTCCACAAACGGAGCTCATGAACACTCGTCAACATCCACCATGACAAGACTACACTCGGCACAACATGCCCCACTCAACACACCTTCATATTGAGTGCACGGCATGCACATATCGAGTGGACTTGGTCCATGTCGAGTTCTTTGAAGTGTTAGGCCGGTTTTGTTATCTTTAATAAAGTTAAATTTATTTTATGCAATTTAGAAAAAAATGTGAAATTAATTATATCTCTTCTAGATATAATTATTTTCCACAAAGTTTTATCTTATTAGGAAATATCTATCTATCTTAGGACTTATCTATCTTAGGATTATTTTTATCTATCTTTATCTACCAAAGCTCTATATTTGAGAGATAGAATTGGTTCAAGTTAAACTCATTGTATTGCTTTGAATTAAATCAGATTGGAATTATATTGAGGAACCCTTTTCAGGATTAAAAAGGTTTCTCGATCCCCAAGCCAAAAGCTTCAACACTTTCAAGTTCTTGTTACACTCGACAACACTATAATCCAAACACACCATCATCCGATCAAACACAAACCCAAACCCAAATTCCAAAACCATCGCAAAAATAGAGGAGGAATCGTCACACCGAGTTCGACCCTTTGTGGCTCTCGCGCCCAGCTTCGCACTCGCTGCCCCTTGGCTTCTCCCTCTCTCTTTTCCTTACTTCCTCTTGTTGCTATATCTTATTCTATTTTGCTGGGAATTATAATTTAGAATATTAATTACCTGTTTAAATTGTTCCAATCAGGAGATATCGAAGAGCATTGCAAGATTGGGCAAATACACGACGTGGTTCTTGATTCTGAGCCCACGGGCGAAGGATCGGGTATCCCAAACGTATCACTCTGTGATCTTAGCCAGTGATCACTTCTTGCTGAGGATCTCTTTAAGGAAATTTACATATGACGACATCTTATGAAGAGCTTTTGTGAAGGGGATGGTGACATTGAGCCTTTGAAGCATCTTTACGAACCGTTGAAACTTCTTTTCTACTGGGTCCTTCAATGATTTTGTTGGGAATGGCAGCGTTTTCATCTTGGGAGGTGCTGAAGTCTTTTCGACGTTGTCGGAACGGTGGTTGACATCGATAGAAGGGTTGTCAACATCGAGTGAAGTGGTCGACTTCTGGGCAAGTTATGGATTTTGCTCGACATCGACTAGGGACTCCTCGACATTGAGTACGTTCTGATCGATGTCGACTAGTTTACTCGACGTCGAGTAGTCCCTTGCAACTTCTCCATTTGTGTTTTGCTCAGGCGTGTGCATCTGTCGCCCACTCCTTAGGTTCATGGCGGTTACCTGTCTTGTATATTTGTTTTTAAGATTAGGTTCAGAGGATCCAGGAAGCGTACCCGATAGTTTGGGGATTGATTGAGCTAATCGACCTATTTGGGTCTCTATAGATTTCCGTCAGATATCAATCTCTTCAAGTCTAGAGTTGTTGCCATGCAACTGAGTGTGGATGGAATTGATGGATTGCTTGTTGTCTGAGTGATTCCTCCACATCTCCTCAAGAATTGTCTGGAGGTCATCTTTCTTACCTTCCATGACAGCGTGACCAGGAGCTCTGTAAGGCGGGGGTTCTCTTGGATACTGGGGCTGACAATATTGGCTCCAGTTTTGTTGCTAATGTTGCCCTGAGCAGTTTCCCCCTGCATAACGCGCCTCTTCGTGGGTTTAAGCTACTAATATTTGGCCAGTGTGTGGGCACGCAGTAGTGTTGTGCCTCTAAGACCCACATTCCAAACAAGGTTTATCTTTAGAAGGGAATTTAACTTGTTTGGTAAGATGTCGTACCTGATCATTATGGAACTGGTCCCTGACGTCCGGATCAATCTCTTTAGGTGGCACATATAGAGGCATAGAAGGGGTAGACCTTTCATACCTATCGTCTGAGGTCGCAGAAGTCCCATAAGTGTTGTCATAATTTGCCAGTGTCTCAAAGGTTTCCCAAGAACCCCTTGGGGTGTACTCGAGATACCTATGAGCAGTGTAATTATTGATTCACTCCTAGGTTGGTGCATCCAGGCAGTTGAAGATGATTTCTTGGATCACGTAGGTTTGTTTTCCATGCGTAGGACAGGATTTCAAAATCCTTTTGTAGCGCTCCCAGATATGTGATAATGTTTCCCCTGGCTTCTGTCTGAAAGTCGTGATCTATAGTCTAAGCGTAGCTGTTTTGGCAGGAGGAAAGAACTTGTTAAGAAACAAGCCTTGTAGTTCATTCCATGTGCGAATAGATCATGCAGGCAAACCCTCAAGCCACTACGAAGCTAATCCTGCAAGGGACCAACGAAAAGCCTTTAGTTTCAAATATTCTAGATTGTCATTATCTGCAATAGCTTCACATAAATCTAAAAATGTTGTAACATGCTCTAAAGGGCATTCATTGGGCTTCCCCCAAAATTGATTCCTCCTAATTTCAATAATAAAAGATGGAAGTATTTCACAATTAACGGGGAGAAGAACGATTGGTGATTCAGAAAACTTCCAGAGTAGGATGCAGATACTCCTTTGCTTTTGTTGGGATGTGTTGAATTTGTTCCTCAAGTTCCCTTCTGGCATTAACTTTGCGATCTACCCATTGCTTCCCACCTTTGTTGATTCTGTTGATATTCCGCCTCTCGTCGGGCGTACTCTATTTCTCTGGTGGTGAATTCCTCAGTCCGTAGTTGGAGTTGCTCAAGCTCTTGTGCTGGTGTGAGCTGGACCTCGTTCTCATTGCTAGTTTGGGACATCCTCCTTCACCTTTTTCGAAGGTGGAATAAGCGTTCTGTTTTGAGAATTGGGTCTATAGGTGTGCGATCAGTTCTTCGCATGCACCTAAAAAACAAAAAGAAAAAGAAAAAGAGAGTAAAAAGGAACTAAAAAGGGCGCGATTGATTGCTTCGCCAGCAACGGCGCCAAAATTTGTTAGGAGGAAGAATAAAGTATGAAATAAATATCAAATATAAATCTCAAATCAACTCCCTGAACCATGCAAATAAAAATTATAAGACTTCCTCCCGTTGCTTAATTTCGCAGTTCGGAGAAGGAAGAAAATCATGGAGGAGCTCGACGTCGACTACACTAAACTAGAGGTTGAGTAGCAGCTGAACCAGAGCACGTCAAGCAGAAAACAAGGAAGAGAATACTCGACAGGCCTAGTCAACATCGACCAGGAGTGGTAAATGCTGAGTACAATTGGTCGACGGCAGCTTCAGAACGCGAGATCGAGCGCCAGACGAGCACAGGACCACTCGAGACGACGAATCCTAGTCAACGTCGAGTACCTTACTCGATGTTGAGTACCCGTCGAGCCAGCAATTCTAGTCGAGCTTGAGTCCAAATCCGAGGAGAACGCAACTCTACTCGACGTCGACTACTTTGGTCGATGTCTAGTACTTCACTGGGCCATTCCGAGTCGACTATGAGAAGGAGTCCGAGTGTGTGGTTACTTCCAAGTCAAGACACGTGAAGATCTATTCAATTGAAGCCTAGTTTATCAACATTAGATAATTCTCTTAGAGATTTATTTCTTTTATTTATCCAAGTTTTATCTTAAGCCTTTAGATAGATAGTTTTAGATATAGATAGATGATTCTTTCCTTGGATAGCGGGGATTGAATACTTTAAATAAAGCCCTAGGGGTTGGTTTTAGGAATCATCCAAGCACACAAGCAATTGTGTTTTATATAGTTAGGAAAATTTGGAGTGTTTTAAAGAGCTTAGGCCGAGGGAGGTGGTGGTTTGCAAAAGACGTTTTGGCTTCGATCGGTTGTAAGCTTTGTTTTGATTTAATGCAAGTTAGTTTCTTTATATTATTGATGTATAATTTGATGATGAAGAGCGAGAAGTCATCCAACTTCTAGGGTCGGGGTGAGCCTGACTATAGCCATGTAAGGTAACGTGATAAAGTTCCAACTTTTAATGAGAATTTCATCTTCTATCCTTAATTGCATAATTCTTCTGCGATAGTCGAAGGTGATCCTTATTTGTGTTATTGAAGCGAAAGTGATCTTAATGCAAACTTGGATTAATTATGTGAAAAAGGGTTATTAACAATTAGGGTTTATGAAAAAACCTCTATTTTCCTACTTGTTAATGACGACACTTATTTGATGAAAAGGCATGAACTTTTATACCTTTAGCATTTTTCTTATATGGTTATCGTTGTGGCGTTGAAATCCCGATTTTAAGAGCTTTTAGTTAATTGAATTCGAATCCCAAATTTCGTGTTTACTTTCGTTGTTTTTCTTTCGCAAGAGGTACATCTTTATTCTGCACTAACAACTCGAGATCGACTAAGACTAGTCGTCGTCGAGTACACTGGTCGACGTCGAGGAGATTTCTACTCAACATTGGCTATTTTGTCTCTTGTTGTCCAGATCTGCATGGATGGTCGACTACTGGTAGTCGATATCAAATACCCTTACTCGTGATCGAGTACTTCCTGGTCGATTACAAGAGCTATTTTGGACTTAAAAGGCGAGTGCTGACACACTTCCTCGTGGATACGATCCTGAATACCTTACCACTACAACGGGAGGGTTTCTTGTATTTTATTTGCTTGGACAGGGAGTTCGTTTTGTTCTTTAGATTCCATATTTATTTCGTTACTTCATTTTCCTCCACAACATAAATCGCGTGTCTTTCAAACACGGATGTGCAAATAAGCCTCTAAGAAAGAATAAATTTAGCTAACGCATGTCTTTTGAACACGGATGTGCAAATAATCCTCTACGGAGAAGAAATTTAGCAATCGCGTGTCTCTCGAACACGGATGTGCAAATAACCCTCTACGGAGAAATAAATTTAGCAATCGCGTGTCTTTCAAACACGAATGTGTAAATAAGCCTCTACGAAGAATAAATTTAGCAATCGCGTGTCTTTTGAACACGGATGTGCAAATAAGCCTCTACGGAGAACAAATTTAGCAATCGCGTGTCTCTAAAAAATATATTTGTGTAAATAAGCCTCTATAGAGAATAAATTTAGCAATCGTGTGTGTTTCGGACACGGATTTGCAAATAAGCCTCTACAGAGAATAAATTTAGCAATCGCATGTCTTTTGAACACGGATGTACAATTAAGCCTCTATGGAGAATAAATTTAGCAATCGCGTGTCTTTCGAACAGGGATGTGCAAATAAGCCTCTACGGAGAATAAATTTAGGAATCGTGTGTCTTTCGAACACGGATGTGCAAATAAGCCTCTACGGAGAATAAATGTAGCAATCAGGTGTCTTTCGAACATGGATGTGCAAACAAGCCTCTACGGAGAATAAATTTAGCAATCACGCTTCTTTCGAACACGGATATGCAAATAAGCCTCTACGCAGAATAAACTTAGCAATCACGTGTCTTTCGAACACAGATGTGAGAATAACCCTCTACGGAGAATAAATTTAGCAATCACATGTCTTTCAAACACGGATGTGCATACAAGCCTCCATGAAGAATAAACAAGCCACTTGAGACAAGCATAACACGATCATTATATAACAAGTTCAAGCCATGTACAAAACGATCGATTCACAGTGAGCTTATAGGATATATTCTAAGAGAGTTACACAGTGAGTTACACAGTGAGCACTAGGCGATTGATTCACGAAGTGTAAGAGGATTGTACTAGATAGCTGAGAGATGTGGGACTCTTCTAGATTGATCTAGGACTCCAAGGGAACGTGAGTTGACTAGATTGCAATTGTGTAGGAGAGAGGCTTCTCGGTGAGCTATTAGGAATTAGGATCCTAAGTCTTGTGAATTAATAAAGCAGGTTGAATCCTAGGGTTGTGGAAGAACCCTAGGCGGGGACTAAGCCTCTAAGGAGCCAAACCTCGATAACAATTCTCTGTGTTCTTTTTTTATTGTTTTACCATATTTCCGCACTTGTTTCGAATTGTATAACTATTTTGTGATTCAGGTTTTCCAAAGGAAAGAATTAAGTTTACTCTCAAAGGGTTTTGCAAGCGTTTCAAAAGTCTTGAGATTATCAGCGAAAAGTTGGCATACTCTACTCAACCCCCCTTCTAGAGTATCTTTATTCTACTTTTTTATACATTATCGAACCTTTAATTGGTATCAGAGCCTTACTCACTGCTTTTGATATAACAATCTTGTGAGTTTTTTATCATCTCAGGTGAAGCAAGCGGAGGATTTGCACAAGGGAGGTCTACCAGTGGGCCACCACTCTTTGTAGGAAACAACTTCGTCCACTAGAGGTCATTGATGAAATTGTTCATTATAGATCAAGATCTGGAACTTTGGAACATTATAGAGAATGGTCCAAAGATTCATATGAAAGACGGACCAAATGGAAGCGAAGTCGCGAAGACCGAGGCTGAGTTCATCTAAGCGGATCTTGAACTCATCTCCAAGAACTACAAGGCCATTAACTTACTATACTGCGGTCTTAGTACTTATGAGTTTAACCATATTTCATCTTTTAGGTCGGCTACAGAGATTTGGGACAAGCTGGTTGTCACCTATGAAGGAACCAGTCAAGTGAAGGACACCATAATCAGCATCTTCCTTCGAAAGTATGAACTCTTCAAAATGAAGCCGGATGAGTCTATTAATGCCATGTTCACATGGTTCACGGAAATCACGAACAACTTTGACTCTCTCGGCAAGACCTTTGAGAATGTTGAGAAAGTGAGGAAGATATTGAGGTGCCTCCCAAAAGACAAATGGGGCCCGAAAGTTACAACCATAGAAGAAGCCCAGAATCTCACCACTCTACCCCTTGATGACTTGCTTGGGAAGCTGATCACACATAAGATGATTCTCAATGAAGACAATGGAGAACTTCCAACAAGCACTAAGAACTTGGCACTCAAGTCTAAGAAGGATGAGCCCAAAGATGTGTCTGATTTTGAAGATGATGATGATGATGAGGACGATCCCTTTGCTCTCATTACAAGGGGTCTTTCTCGAATCCTTAAAATGAAGAAGCAATTTAGCAACAAAGATGGATCAGATTCTTCTAAATTTTGAGGTAAGTCTCAATACAACAAATACGACAAGAAGACTAAACCTTTGTCTTGTTTTGAATGTGGTGAAACAGACCATCTAGTGAAAAGACTGCCCTAAAAAAAAGAGTCAGTTCAAGAAAGGTGATAGATGGAAGAAGAAAGCCATGGTGGCAGCATGGAGTGATTCTGACTCAGGTGACTCGGACTCCGATGATGAAAAGGCCAACCTTTGTCTCTTGGGCTCAGGAGATGAATCCCACGATGAGCAACTTGAGGTAACTGTAAGAGAGCTTATGGCAAGTCCAAAAGAAGTACTATCGAAATTCCTTTCTATTATGATTGCCAATGAAGAGAAACTTATTTCCCAAACCAACACTCTTATCAAGAAAACCGTGGACCAGAAAAGAACTATTGAGGAACTGTCTATGAGGGTCAAAAGTCTTGAAACCTCTTATTCAGGTCTTGACATTAAAGTCAAGACTCTTGACTCAGAGAAATCTGAACTCAAGCAAGACCTCTCTTCTCTAAGAAGTGAACATCATGACTTAGAGAGCGAGAAGATCTCCCTGAATAAGAAGATTCAAGACCAACAGACAACCCTCATAAGTTTTACCAAGTCCAAAGGCACTCTTGATAGGATGTTGGGTGAGCAACAAAGTTCTCTAAATCAAAGTGGTATTGGCTACGATCCGAGGTTTTTAAAGAAGCAACACATTACCACTATTGTGAAGGCAAAAGGAAGTAGAACATCTCCTATATGTCACCACTGTGCAAGAAAGGGACATGTAAGAGAGACCTGCCCATATAGAAGAAAGGATCCACATATCATTCGCAATACCTTTCCTGTTCACTTGTGAAAAGAACGGATAATGCAAGTTTGGGTCCCCAAAGGCACTATTTTACCAAATATGGTTTGTCCCAATAATGGATCTACATTTTCTTATTGGTCTAGCCACAAAGGTTTATTTTTGCCTCGCAGGAGATCACCAAGGTGAAAGAGCAAAAGTGGATTATTGATAGTGGATGCTCTAGACATATGAGTGGGAAGCAATGGTCTAAATATCGTGTATCGGGCTCTTATCGGTTGGGGGCAAAAAGGATATTTAAATTGTAAAATTATTAAAAGCAATTGAAAAAATAAATAGGACTTCCTTGTACAACACTAAATTGGTTAAAGACCTAACAAGTAACAATTAACGATTCAAAATAGATAAATACTCTAATTATTAAAAGGATTGAAAACACAAGGTCTAACATTGAAACGAGTGTGGATTTAATTACAAATTGAAAATTGAAATTAAACTCAGTAAAGGTGCGGAGCATCGGAGGGCAAGAATGGATCGGAGATGAAGCAGACAAAGGCACTGCTCGGGCGCTCACCATCGGATCGGAGATGAAGCAGATAGAGGCGGCGACCGGAGAAGAAGCAGGAGACGAGTCAAGCTACCAGAGAAGAAGCAATCAGAGGTGCCGGAACCGCACAGGAGCTCACCGCTGAATCACTGATTCGTTGAACGTCGTGCCAATTAAGAAGAAAGGGTGGTAGGAGAGAAGCAAGGGTGGGTCGGAGAGAAGCAAGGGTGGTCGGAGAAGAAGAATCGCCTCTCGCAGGGTCGCATCAAGTCGCAAATTGCAACCCTAGCCTAGACCAAGAAATCTCCAACTCCTGTACTGTGTACTCGGGCAATTAGCCCTTTTTCTGATTTTTTTTCCCAAAAAAATTTTTAAAAAATTAAAACGACGTCGTTTCAAGACAATGATATATTAGTCAACCCGATATTGACCGATATATCGCCCGTTGACCCGATATCACCTGTTGACCGATATTTCTTAACCGATATGCCGATATCGTAGCGGGTTCTAAATATCCCCGATATATTGCCGATATATCCGATATTTAGAACACTGGTGGGAAGAGGTCTCTCTTCCATGATCTAAAGAAACAATCCACTTGAACAATCACTCTTGGTGACAAAGGAAAGTCTGACATCGTTTGTATCGGTAGTGTTAGGAGTGATCCTAATCATAGCATTAAAAATGTTTATCTTGTTAATGGTTTGAAGTATAATTTGCTTAGTGTTTCCCAACTATGTGATAGTGGTAATGATGTTGGATTTAACAAGAAAAGATGTCTAGTGCGCAGAGAAGATACAGGTGAAATAGTTCTAACTACCTATCACTATAACAACATCTATGCTGTGAATGTTGAGCAAGTGGTACAAGGAAGCTTAACCTGTCTAAAGGCTTTGACGGATGATCCAAAGCTTTGGCACAGGAGACTCGGTCATGTAAGCCCACATACACTACAAAAGCTTGTGTTCAAAGGGCTTGTAAGAGGACTACCTGAGATCTACTTCAAAGGTATTGATATGTGCAAAGCATGCACACGATGTAAACAAACATGTAGCTCTTTCAAACCCAAAAAGGTTGTAAGTACTTCTAGACCCCTTGAACTTTTACATATCGATTTATGTGGTCCTATGCAATTCAAATCTCCCAATGGTAAAAGTTACATGCTTGTTGTTGTTGATGATTTTTCGAGATATACTTGGGTTGCATTTTTAAAAGAAAAATCAGAAGCCTTATTTGAGTTTTCAAAACTTTGTAAGGAGTTGCAAACTTTAAGAAACGAGCCCATAGTATCAATTCGAAGTGATCATGGTGGGGAGTTTGATCAACTTCAGTTTGATTTATTTTTTTGCTAAATATGGCATCTCCCATAATTTTTTTGCTCCTAGGACACCTCAACAAAATGGAGTTGTGGAACGAAAGAACCGCACCCTAGAAGACATGGCCAGGACTATGCTTTTAGAAAATGCATTACCTAAAACCTATTAGGCTGAAGTTGTTAACACAGCTAACTATATTTTGAATCATTGTCTTATTCGTTCCATCATAAAAAAATCTCCTTATGAACTTTTCAAGGGCCGCAAACCCCTTATATCGTACTTTAAACCCTTTGGCTGTACTTGTTTTGTTCATAACAATGGAAAAGATAACCTTGGAAAAATTGATGCGCGCAGTGATGAAGGTATATTTCTTGGCTACTCCACAAGTAGCAAAGCATTTAGAATCTTCAACAAAAGGACCAAGATGGTTGAGGAAAGTATACATGTTATATTTGATGAATGCAATGACGGTTCTTTAAGTGAAAGTGCTGCAGATTTAGATCTTAACAGCCATACAGAGAATGGGGATGGTGATGATATTGCTACCAAGAACACAAAGAAGAGGAACATGTAGGATCAGATTCTTAACACTGAAGAATTGGCCCAAGGTGTGGAAGCTCAGTCCAAAGCCCTTGGCGACCAATCCAAAAGTGTTGAGACTTCAGAAACTGTTATAACTGAGCCTGACATATCCATGGAGTCATATGTACCACAAATCAATCATGTTGATGTTACGAACCAAGGAGCTGAGACTAGCAAGAGAAAGTTCAAATACTCCTCATCTCACTCATTAAAGGATATCATCTCTGACCCTACATCTAGTGTTCAAACTCGTTCTAAACTTAAAGATCTCTGTGCTTTTCACGCTTTTGTTTCTCTTGTAGAACCAAAGAAGGTAGATGAGGCCCTTCAAGAGCCAAAATGGATCATCGCTATGCAAAGTGAGCTTAACGAATTTGAAAGGAACAAAGTCTGGACCTTAAAGCCTAGGCCAAAGCATCAATCAGTCATTGGCACACGTTGGGTATTTCGGAACAAGCTAGATGAGAATGGTAAGATCGTGAGAAACAAAGCAAGGCTTGTTGCTCAAGGATACAATCAAGAGGAAGGTATCGACTACGAGGAGACTTTTGCTCCCGTAGCCAGGCTTGAAGCCATTCGCATCTTATTAGCATTTGCATCTTTTATGGGCATAAAATTATATCAAATGGATGTCACGTGTGCATTTCTTAATGATTTCTTAGAGGAAGAAGTCTATATGGCTCAACCCCCAGGTTTTGAAAGTTTGGAATTTCCTAATCATGTTTACAAACTAGACAAAGCGCTATATGGTTTGAAACAAGCCCCAAGAGCTTGGTATGAGCGCTTGTCAAAATATCTTTTAGAAAATGATTTTAAAAGGGGGTTGATCGACAAGACTCTTTTTATCAAGACCAAAAGAAAGGAAATTTTGGTTATCCAAATATATGTTGATGATATATTGTTTGGGGCTACTAACACATCTTTTTGCAAACAATTTTCTGATAATATGTGCAGTGAATTTGAGATGAGCTTAATGGGCGAACTCAACTTCTTTTTGGGGTTGCAAGTTCATCAATCTAAGAAAGGGATCTTTGTCAACCAAAGCAAGTATACTAAGGATCTTTTGAAGAAGTTTAAGATGGATCAATCAAAAGCAGCCAAGACACCCATGAGCTCTACCTTGTCCTTAGATCAAGACAAGACCGGGAAGAGTGTCAATCAAAAGGAGTATCGAGGGATGATTGGATCTTTATTATATCTTACTGCTAGTAGACCTGGCATCATGTTGTGTTTGCATGTGTGCTAGGTTTCAAGCTGACCCTAAAGAATCTCACCTCATGGTTGTGAAGAGGATTTTTTGATATCTTAATGGCACTAAAGAGCTTGGCTTGTGGTATCCAAAGAAAAGAGATTTTACACTAATTGGGTATTCTGATGCAGACTTTGCAGGCTATAAGGTGGATAGGCAGAGCACGTCGGGATGTTGTCAATTCTTAGGGGCATCCTTGATTAGTTGGCACTCAAGGAATCAGAACTCGATTTCTCTTTCCACTGCCGAAGTCGAATACATAGGAGCTGGAGCATGTTGCTCTCAAATCCTTTGGATAGCTCAACAAATGAGAGATCTTGGCATCGACCTCAAAGACATTCCCATTAAGTGTGACAACACAAGTGTCATCTCCATTACAAAGAATCCCGTTCAGCATTCAAGGACCAAACATATTGATGTAAGGCATCATTTCATTAGAGACCATGTCGAAAAAGGTGGTGTGACCATATCCTTTATTTCAACTAATTATCAGTGGGATGACATTTTTACTAAGCCTTTGGCAGAGGACTGGTTCACCTTCATTAGACGTGAGATCGGAATGCTTAACAGGGATGCACTTTCATAGGGGGAGCTTTCCCTTCACGAAAGATAAATTCTACTCAGTGTCAAAGCCTTTGAGATTCATGTCAAAGTTTGTGAACTGAACGGTAGAGCACATATATATAATGGATCATATATTTGGTTGATATCTTATTAGATATTTGATCAAATATAGTTTTAAAGGATTTTAACCTTCTTTATACATTACCTATTTTATTTTCCGAAAAATCTTTTATCCGAGTACATTTTATTTGTGGAAAATTTTTAATCGGATATATCCTCTCTTGCCTTTATGATTTGAAAGGATGGTTTGAATTTTGAAATTTTGGCAAATCAGATCTTTTAAAATTGGCAGTAGTGTTATGATTATTACCATTGGAACCATAAACCCGTCCCATCAACTTACCCTACTCGCCCTTTTTAAACAACTCATTCTTACCCTAACTATTCATCACCTCTCCAGAACTACCAAAACCCTCCGACCTTTAACCTTCTCCTTCAACCTTTTCTGGAAGTTTCATTGAATCCCATCTATGGCACCCAAATCCAAGAAGATCTCCACACCCAAACGTCTTGGCGCTACCCCCAAAGGGCATCAGACTCCACTTGTGATTTCCCCTCAACCCGAACCTACTCCTCAAACAACTGTCCCAAGCACTATCCCGAGGACCGTCCCTCAGAGCACCATTGCCGAAATCAAACGGTCCTTGAAGCGCCCGACGAAGAAGCCACTCAGTGCAATGCTAAAGGGAAAGAGAAAGATCATTGCTGAGGAAGAGGAGGAAGAGGAAGATCTTGATGAGATTCTAGAGCGAGATGCTGCAAAAGAGGCTGAGGAAAAAGCCCATAGAAAGAAAAAGGCCGAGGAAGAGGCTGAGAAAGCAAGGAAAAAGGCTAAGGAAGAGGCTGAGAAAGCAAAAAAAGAGGTCGTGGAAGAGGCCCAAAGAGAAGCAGAGAAGGAGGTTCCCGCTGTAGAGGAACCAGAGGAAGAGGAAAAGGACGACGATGAGACTGATGATGACGAGGAGGCCGAGGGAGATGAGGTTGAAGTGTCTGCTGAGGACTCGGGGTCTGAGGAAGAAGAGGAAGAGGAGCCGGAATTGGTTCCCTCTCCTACTCCTCCTCCTCCTCCCCCCCCCCCCCCCCCCCCGTCTCCGAAGAAGCGCAAAGCCATTAAAGCCAAGAAGTCTCCACCTCCCAAGCGCTCGAGGAAAGCCACTCTCAGAAGCTTTGATGCGCCTGTCAAGTCGATCGCTCCTACAGAAGCTCGAATGAAGAATGCCCATCCACCTGCACTTATCTAGGTAAACCAATCCTTACCCTCCTCCTGGTTTGAGAATGCCGAGATGGCTGGCAAATGGGTAGACGAGTTTAGAACTCATAAGATTTGTTGTTCCGATTTTATTGATCTTGATTTTTTAGAAGCTTTGAACCTACCCTGCATCTCTCTTCTCAAACAAACCTCTGCTTGGACCCTTCTGAACCTTGAATCTATGTACTACCTCCAACTCACCCGTCTCTTCTACATAAACCTCAGAGCCAAACGCACTGCTGACGGCTGGACTCTGGAGTCAATCGTCAAAGGAGTTAGACTCATATTCAACTCCCTTGACTTCACTGAACTCCTTGGCCTTCCTAAACCTTGTCCACCCTCCCCTGAAACCCCCACAAAAGACCAGTGTGTCGCTCTTGCCCGATCCAAATACCCGCTCCCCGAAGCATCAAACAGCATCACCAAACAACTTACCCACTCGTCCCTCACACTTGAAGCCAAAATCATCTTCAACATCATTGTGAGATGCCTTTTACCCCGGATCAACTCTAGCTCCCTCCTCACTGACAACGCTATGGTCCTCCTATACCGAATATTGAATGGTCATGATCTTGATCTGGCCAATACAATTCTAGGATCCATGGCTCACACCCGCAAAGCCAGAAAAGGAACTCCCCTTCCATTCGCAAACCTTTTGACACATGTCTTCAAAGCTTCTAAAATTGATTTTGAAAATGAAGTAAAACAACATCATATGGGTAAATTCGACTCTAAGAGCTTTGAGAAGATTGGCATTACTCAGTCCCCTCAAGGGACTTGGAGTCTTGCCTCTCCTTCCTCAAAAGTTTTTCCCACTTCCTCTGCCATCGATGAGCGCATGGAGAATCTGGAGTTGGGTTTGGAGGAAGTTCGCCTGGACGTCAAGAAGCTGCACCGAGAGTTTTTGCTGGAGATGGGCATGATGGCCAAGCTGTTGAATGAGCTGAAGTTGATGTTCACTGATGGTGCTAAGGACGATGAATCCTAAACCCCTACCCTAGCCCGTGATTTAAACACTACTGGCCTTGTTGGTTTTTCAAAACTTTTGGTGACTGTTTTATACTCCTCCCTTTGTTGAAAGACAAAAAGGGGGAGATGGTTTGATGGTTTAGACATTAAAACTGTTGTGAATCAGGGTCTTGGAAGACCCTGTTTTGTTTTATTTTGTTGGATGTGAACCAGGGTCTTGGAATACCTTGTTTTGTTTTATTTTGTTGGATGTCTTTCATTGGTTTTAAAACTTATATGATCCAACATTTGTCTAACCCCTGCAGGTACTTAGTCCGATTTCGCCTTATGATATATCTGCTTGACTAAGTTACAGGGATGCACAGGTTTTGTCTTTCATCAAGGGGGAGATTGATAACTCCACTCCCTTGATGAAAATCGCAAAAGGTTTCAAAGGCTTTGACACAAAGCTTGTATCAAAGGTCTTGAAGCTATAGTTGTGTTGATGAAATTCAAAACCTTTATTATTACATATATTATTTCCGGATGTTATTATATATTATTTCTAGATATTATTATATATATTATGTACTAACAATGCAACAAGTATTTCGAAAGAAATGTCCTTCCTTAAGCTAAAAGACGTGAAGATCAAATCTGGTGGATTGTGGCTTCGAAGTTTCCCAGAATAGAAGATTGTGAAGATTGCTTCTAATGCCATGATCTGATTTAGCCGTTGGGCAAAGATCCTTCTTTGAAAGTAGGCGCCGATTTGATCAAGTATAAAAAGGAGATGAAGAAGAAAGGACAGATACAAGTGTTGAACACAAACCTCATTGAAATACATGAAACACAAGCCCTCAAGTCAATCTGTCTTCTTCGTGTACTCTCTGCTAGGTGTTAAGAGTTGTATCTTTTTTTCCAAAGCATTTGAGAGTTACACATTGAGCTTATAGGATATATTCTGAGAGAGTGTTATACTCGAGAGTTTATAACTCAGGACGTGAGCACTAAGCGATTGATTCACGAAGTGTAAGAGGATTGTACTAGATACCTGAGAGAGGTGTGGCTCTTCTAGATTGGTCTAGGACTCCAAGGGAACGTGAGTTGACTAGATTGCAATTGTATTGGAGAGAGGCTTCTCGGTGAGCTATTAAGATACTAAGTCTTGTGAATCAATAAAGTTGGTTTAATCCTAGGGTTGTGGAAGAACCCTAGGCGGGGACTAAGCCTTTAAGGAGCCGAACCTCGTTAACAATTCGTTGTGTTCTTTTTTTTATTGCTTTACCATATTTCCGCACTTGTTTCGAATTGTATAACTCTTTTGTGATTCAGGTTTTCCAAAGGAAAGAATTAAGTTTACTCTCAAAGGGTTTTGCAAGTGTTTCAAAAGTCTTGAGTTATCAGCGAAAAGTTGGCATACTCTATTCAACCCCCATTCTAGAGTATCTTTATTCTACTTTGTTATACATTATCGAACCTTCATTTATGCTTATGCTTGGACCTTGATGTCATCCACAAGCGGAAGAAGAAGGCTCCACCTTGGGAGTCGTTGAAGAAACGGCGTTAATTATTTTATTATTTATATTTCTTGTTTTTAATATATTCTATTTTTAGTAACTCATATGTTACTAAAAAAGATAAGCGAAAAGTTGGCATACTCTATTCAACCCCCATTCTAGAGTATCTTTATTCTACTTTGTTATACATTATCGAACCTTCATTTATGCTTATGCTTGGACCTTGATGTCATCCTCAAGCGGAAGAAGAATGCTCCACCTTGGGAGTCGTTGAAGAAACGTCGTTAATTATTTTATTATTTATATTTCTTGTTTTTAATATATTCTATTTGACCCGCATTTAAAATCCTAATAAAGATAAAGTAAACGTATCAGACCTTCCCCTTGATTACTCAGTTAGTCCTTGATCTCGTAGATGGGTACTTGGATAACAAGTTGCGTACACTCTCTACATTGCCAATGGTTGCATAATATTGACAGTGATTGTGGCTGAGATTTTGGCCTACAAATGGAAACTATTGACCTAATTGGCGTCCACTATTTAGCCTATTAATGGAGACTATTGGCCTTAATTGGCGTTCACTATTTGGCCTATAGATGACGAATATTGCACTACAAAAAAAAAGATATTAGCAACGGCTATTTGCCGTGGCTAAAAGTCAATTTGCCGTGGCCAAAGGGTATTAGCCACGGCTATAGCCACGGGAAACAAGCCGTGGGGAAACATGGGGTGGCAAAAGAGATTAGTGACGGCTATAGCCGTGGCTAAAGTGCTAGCCACGGCAAGTTGCCGTTGCTAAATGATTTATGGGAAATAAAAAAAAAACACTACTTTTTAGCCCGGATTCTTCCGACCCGGGCTAAAAAGTCCCATATTTATAAAAAAAAATAATACACCACAAATTCTATTTTAAATACATTCCTCTAGCATCTCAATAGTAAAATTGTAAATGTAAAATTACACAATTAAGCTAATCTACTAGAGAATGAAATCACATTAAGCTAATCTATTCTAAATACATCTTTGATGTCGTGATTACCCTGCAGCAGCATTGCTCGAAGCATACAAGAGTGCCACCATTGAGGGCGATTGAAGCAGAATATAATGGGTACTGAGGAATGGGACAAAGAATCCCATCTTGCTCTGACCTCAATAGCAGCTGCATCATCATATGCACCTATCATCATGAAAATGGAAAGTTAATTTTTAAACTGAGAAACAATAGCTAATTTTCAATTTATGAGTTGAAAACTAAAGCTAGATCATACCCCAGGGCTTGCTCCATCAGTCAAGAAGATATTGTTTGGGTTGCAAGGGAAACCATCACGAGCTTCAATTCCAGCAGCAATTGCATAACGTAAACCCTTAACACCATGTAATAAGAGAAATCGTAAGAAAAATCACGAAAACACACCTCAAAGTAATGTCCCTGAATTGGACACAAACCACTTAGAATAAAAATGCAATTATGACCCGACTGTGACTATATGGCCCACTTCATATGTAGAGTAAGCAATCTAAATAAACAAAGCAAAAGATAAAAGGGGAGGACGGATGTGAAGGGACCTGATGAATGCGAACAGTTGTAATGTTTTAGGGTAAAGTAGCCATCCTGGATTCATGGTTTGCATCTGCATCAGGTACGTGCTGCTGCTGCATTCAACAGATACATAAAAAAAAGAGTATATATAACATCTCATCAAAATACATAAAAAAATGTACAAGGCCACAGTTACAGAAAAACCTTAATATATGCATAGTAATGTCCAGACTCTAATGAAACACCATGAGTAGAGCCATAGTGTTATATGTCACTAAAGCAAATTCGTTCGCCTACTGAAGCAATGATCAAGACAGTTTAAAACTAAGTGGGACTAGATGATAGTGTAATGTCAAGGTACAATGAACTTCAACAGATTCATAAGAAATAAATTGCTTCCACCATTCAAACTAATTACTTCTTTTTTATAATAAAGAATGGAAGGGGATCAATCCCAAGAGGAAATCAAAATCACCATTCCTTAGACATCAAATCAGTAGCTAACATAAGTTAGAATCCCTAGTGCTTACAATTCATCGATATACCTAGGGAGTCGGTTAGGTGTCCCACTTTAGGCAATAGAAGCAATGAAACTTCTAAGAGATAAATAATATCGATTTAAGAAAGTAATTGAATCACATAAGAGATCAAAGAGACATGGTAAAAACTAAAAACAAAGTAAAAGAGATTGGCAATGAAAGCGGAAAGGCACTCTACCTCCTACCAGGGGCAACATACAACATTAGCACAATACAAAAACAGGCTAGGTTTCGATTGCTAAACAAGTTTAGTTTTTCAGATAAATTTAGATCTCTCCCTCTAATCACCATAGAGTAGGAACTAAAGGGACCATAACCTAGACATTGAATATACAAAAACAAATCACTACTATACTATACAACTGACATCCTGACCCTAACAAACCTAACATTGTTAAACAACATTGTTAAATAATATCGATTTAAGAAAGTAATTAGGAATGGGGAATCAAGTTGAATAGTTAGTTAGCAGCCAGTATTGGAGAAGGAATGAAGGAGCTAGGAACAAATGAACACAATGAACACAAATGTCCATGTAATGATTTTGATCCCAATGTCCATGTAATGATTTTGATCACGGAATTCAAAACAAAGTTGTAAATAGAGACATCATAAAACACATTCATTCCACCATAGCAGGGTTAATTCATTAAAGGGTGTTTACCTTTGAAATTCGGATGCCATCCTTTCTTTGATACAGTAAATGAATGCGAAGTTGCTAGGTGTGCAGCAAGTACTTTTGCAGGTGAAGCTGCTACTGCAGGAGCTGCAAATAAATTGAAATACTGACATTATAGCATACTCAAGAAGACCAATTTGTAAAAGGAACCCAAAAGGAGATGAGCTTAAGAAGACAAATAAAGATACAACCAATGGTTCTTTTAGAAATTAACTCAGAGAAAGAAAACATGGAGATGGAAGACCTGAAAAGTAGTAATGGATCCCTCCTCACATACATGGAAGCTAAAAGAGCAGGTGAGATTTAGAAGTGACGATTCTTCAAAATAGAGTGAATAAGCAGAAGTGACTGATTAGAACCAAATCAAGCCATCAAATGGAGTGATGTCCATAGAAATATTTAGACTGGATAGACTAAGCCAATAAAAGTTGATCAGCTCAATCTGAGAAACATGCAAACCACAGCCAGTGGCAAATTCTCTAAGGAAGAGATCCCAAATTGGATTCTGAGATACATTAGTAAGGAGAAGATCAAGAGAGGGAAAGGAGATCTACGTTCAATCAGCCATCTCAAGTCAAATTAAATATATGCGGCCAATCTTAACTTCCATTTAAAGCACTCTTAATAATATGGAAAAGTAATTAACATTAGCAAATAGTTCACAGAAAACATAAGATGGATTTATATAACATAAAATAGGTACAAGCCTATAACTAAACAAAGTTGACAACTCATTATCACCATTGCACATTCAAATGGACAATAACTAAATCCAAGATCTACATTCTTAATTTAATTAAATATGAGATCAGCAAAAAAAAAAACACCAGAAACTTAAAAACAGAGAAGCAATTTTGACATGTAACAATCAAATTTCCTGTTAAGAATAAAAGTCACGAAATGGAACAGAAGTGTGAGAATTGAAAAGGCAAAGAGATACAAGAGAGCTACCTCACATCTTTCCAGACACTACTATACATAATTTTGGGAAGAACAAGGGTTGCATTTAGCAACTGAGCAACTGCAACAGCATTGCATATCTGTACAAGTCAAACACAACATCATCAAACAAGACAGAAAGAACATCACTTAAACATCAAAACTCAATAGTCATCAAAAGTTATGTTCACTTATAGCGACTCGCTGCTGGTTCAAACCACCATTAGCAGTGATCATTGCATAAACATGACCTAAACATTTCTTATTTCAAAAACTAAGTAGTTATCTGGTCAAATTGAAGTCCTAAACAACAATATTAAGATCAAATTGCATAAAAACCGTCAATGAAGCTTAAAAGTTAGGGTTTACCTTAGGTTTAGGGTTCGACAAGAAGGGGAAAGAAGAGTAAGAGACGCTAAACTTTCGATTTCCTCTTTTTACTTTCCTTGAGGAAATTTGGCAGCATCTTCACAGGCAGCCAAGCTTTGGTTCGATGAACTAATGTGCGGCGAGTGACTTGTCTGCGATGGAGAACCTAACTAGGTGCTTCAGCTCCGATATCGTAATTGGTGGCTTGGTAGCTAGTGTCAAAGTCGATCTGCTAGATTCTCAGGAATAGAGGCATCGTTGCAATAGAGGCATCGTTATTGCTGAATTGAAAACCGATTTGAAGTGAATCCTCTTCATTTCTTCTATCGGTCGGATTTTCATCCATGGAGGCATGGCTTCTCCCAAAGGAAGAGGAGAAAATAATAATTTACACAATTTATTTTGAAGTTTTAATGGTGGAAGAGATGGAGCCTGCAGCCATGAACGATGAAAAGGGAAGAAGCTGAAGGCGGCGCTTGCGAGAGCCAAAGAGGAAAGAAAGAGATGAGAGAGGATTAGGGTTAGAAGCCCTTTTCAATTCCGAGTCATCGTTAAAATTTAGCCACGACAACCCTTTTCCGTGGCAAACCACACTCTTTTAGCTACGGCACAGTTGTGCCGTTGCTACCTGGCGTGGCTAATTGAATTTTTTTTTTGTAGTGTTGGCCTTAATTGGCGTCCACTATTTGGCCTATAAATGATGACTATTGGCCTTAATTGGACAAAATATCGGCCCCTAATGGTGACAGATTATACTGGCCTTTGACGGCTTCTACTGATTTGGCTTGTAATTGGCTTTTCTTTGGGTCCTGATTGGCGATCACCTGAATGGCCTATGAGTGGCGAGAATTGGCCTTAAATGGTGTTTTGTTGGCCGTAAGTGGTTATTTTTTGGCCTTAAGTGGCTATTTTCTGCCTTGAGTGGCGATATGTTGGCCTTGAGTGGCTATTTATTTAGGTGGACCTACACTTGCAGAGTCGAGAGGTGCAAGGGGTATACCCTCACCTTTGTTTGGTTGTAATTCATAGCACTACATCCTTTGTCATTGTCGATGACGATTTATTGTTCTGCTCCAAATCTGAAGACACCGCACTTCAATGTAATTTACAATCAATTAATTAACAAGCTGCTTTAATTCTTTTCCCTTTGCATAGTTGGCTTAAGTCATAGGAATTTGAGGCCTAAATTAAGGACTACTGTTCTTGCAGATCAAATACATGGCAATACAAGCGAACTTGCTCGAGGGCATTTGTTGTACGCCCAAATGCCACCGTATGAGGTACACCCTAGACTGATTACTCCAAACTTGATTGAATCTTGTTGTTGTAGTGTCATTTTTTACCCATGGGTTGCTTTTGCATTTTTGACATATGTGGCTCTAGGTGCCCCAAATTATCTCGGTTGCCTCTGTATGTCGGTAGAGCGTTAGTCATTCATAAGACTGAGTTTTTAATGGTGAAATTTATCATGTCTACACTTGTGCTTTGTTTGAAAGAAGATGAAGTGCTTCGTGCTAAGACCAAGTACTCTCAAAGCAAGATAAAATCTTTCTAGCAAAAATATATCAATTTCATGTGGTTTTGTGCAATTCTTTATAGACAAGCGAACTGCAAATGCAAAAGGTTATACAATTGAACGACAACGAAATGAAATTAAAAAGGAGAAAGGCTTATCCATTTGCGGATTTGATTCGATCTCTTTGATGTTGAGATTATGACCACAACCCTCATTGCCTCGATGTGATTGGCCTCGGTGTTTTAAACCGATATGAGTCGATGTCCCTTGTTTGATGATGTCATGTAAATGATGAGTCATGTAAATGTACAATTCCTTTATTGTTTGTGTCACTCGAAAGTGTTGCACTTCTAAAAAGAGTTAGTGAACTCCACGCCTTTGACTTCAACATTAACAATGTAGGATACATGCCATATTTATGAAGTAAATAAAGGAACAATTAAGTCATATATACTAAAAATCGTATTTGTTAAGAGAAAGATAAGGGTTTTGAGCACTTCTTGATTTTGAATCGTTCGTCTTTAATGTTCTGACATCTTGACCCTTGTCGTCCCCTTCCTTTGCGAACCCTGAAATCTGCAACTTTGAGAGTTTGGATCATTTGTTGTAATTACTTATAAAGGTCAGACTAATTATGCAATTTGTGAGAGCTTCGGACCAATTTTGTAGTTAACCCAAATTTCTCATCTTCCTCGTTCAGAAGGGTGGATCGTTACGGTCACCCTTGGCCACGAGATTCGGGGCCGAGATCTTGCTTGCGCACGGACCGCCTTCCAGACCGCTTTCGATTTTGGTGGACGAGGCGGTGATTTGGTGGAACCACAACGAGGAACAAGGAAGGATTGATGACCCACCAAAGAGCTCACTGTCTCATGCGCGCTGATGCCGGGAAAGGGCCGTATTTCGGTGATGTCGAGTCGTCCGCCAGGTACCGAGACGATGATCTCGTGGCAGAGGCCAGGATCGGGAAAGAGGTGAAGAACGATGGTTGTCTAGGGAGGAGTGCGGCATGCTCTTGAGCGCAGTGAGCCCAGCGTTCATGGCCACCAAGCACCCTAGTTATGTCCCTGACACCCGGTGGCGGTGGTAAGGCCTTCGATCTTGTTGATTAGGGTTCCTATTTTAATGTTTTTTTATCGGATCCCCAGAGATGGTTCCAATTGTGAGTGCAAAAAATCTGCTCACCATAATTGTTGTTGGATATTGATGGCTCGGTGATGATTCAACCTGAAATTCAAGAACAAAATAAAGTGGGGGCAGGGCTTGTCTCCCCCGGAGGACCCTCCGACGCTCAAATCAGTATTGTTCTGACTCCCCCCCCCCCCCCCTCCCCTCCCTATGGAGGTATATCTCATCTTTTATAATAGAAATTAGGGTTTGAGTGTTTTACAGTAGGAAAGACAAGAATGCCCTTGGGCCCAGCGGGCTCAGTTAATTTGGTTCTCTCAATATGTAATTGATCCGTGAAAGCATCAATTGACTATGTAGGGTAATGACAATTGGTTAAATCTTGGTTTCTATGAGATTAGGGTTAAGGGATTTGCACCCATTTGACAATCTAATTGCATAGGGATTTGATATTGCCAGCTTGCCAAGTACTTTGGTATTTCATGCTATTCTATATTGTATTTCATGGAATGTAAGTGATTGAGCTTGTCAGGGGCGAATCAAAAAAAAATTCGACATGGGCACAATTTATTGGGATAATTTTTATAAGAATTAATTTTTGATAAGATATATGAAGAGAATACCTTAAATTTGTAAGAAAATTTAATATTATTCAATTATAAAATATAAAATAATTTATAAGAATTTTAAAATAATGGAAAATAGATTGAAAAAAAATAAATGAAAATATGTGACTAGTGGGATTTGAACCAAGGTTGATTGAGTTTTATTTAAAATATGGTGGCCTCAACCACTAAGCCACTAAAGATACTTGCATTTTATCTTTCAATTTTTTCACATAACACATATTTTTATATGCTTTTCTGGACAGAGGTGGGCGACGGCCCGATGTCGCCCACCCTTGGATCCGCCCATGGCGAGGGAATCAATCTATCTAAACCATGTCGAAATAACCATTGATATCAACTGATTTGCATTGATCGAGAATAACTATTGATTGAGTCAAGGATCAAAGAAACCAACCAATGTTGCGAATTGTATGTGAAACTACACTCTTCTCTTTTATCTTCTATTGTTCCTATTAACATCTTCATCTTAGTTTATTTTCATTGTCTATTTTTATTCACGCTCATATCCTATCTTTATCTTCCCAATTGATAAATACACATTGCGATAGAAATACTTGTTTCTCTGTGGGTTCGACCCCTTACTTACTCCTTATACTTTAGTTTGTTTGTTTGTGTTATTATTATTCTTTTGACATGGTTGACATTTTACCCCACCAAAATATGCGTTATTAAACTCCCCCCACACTTAAGCTTCGCTAGTTCTCTATCAAACATAGAGTAGAGCATAGAGATAGAGACTTCTTCATGTCTTAAAAAAATTAATTAACATCGTATATAGAAAGTAAAACATGAAAGAAACAAACAAACTGTCGTAACTTCAACTCCCCCACACTTAAGCATTTGCAAAGCAAACAAATTGGCATAACTCCTCCATTAACAAAAACATTTAATATGAAGGAAATATCTTGTTAAAAAAGGTGTCATTTTAGTTATTTTTTGTGTTTAGTTTTTAAAATTGTGTGGCCTTATAATGATTAGGTTAGCTATAATTTTCAATAAAGTGAAGAAAATAAAGTAATATTTGTTGTAAGTTATATATATTTATAAAATGACATATTTTAATTTGCGAATGAATATTTGTTGTAAGTTATAACTCGTAATAAAAGTAAGATATTTAAAAATGGGAAAATAAGATTTTTGAGTAACCGAGGAAGTAATAAAAATGGGAAGTTGTGTAAAGTGAGTGTGGGTGTACATGTGGGTTTGGGATTGGGGCCTTGCAGGTGTGTAGAGCCAAAGGATGAAGAAGAAGCCACTCCCCTTCCCACAACACAACGTACACCTCTTATTAAGCTGCTATCTCTCTCTCCACCCCTATTCACATTTCACACCCCATCTGGCTTTTGTTACAGATTTTGTTTGCTTCTGTAAACCTCTCCTCTTTCATCACCCCACCACCACTGTTCCATCTCTCTCCCCCAACAAAATTCAAAAAACAAAACAAACAGTATGAATCCACTACAGAATTGAAGCCCCGGCCCTCTGAATAATCAATCCAACAACCTCAACAGCTTCCAAAAAAACACAGAGAAAGAGAGAGATATGTTACAAAGTGATCTGATCCACCCCAACAACACCATGAGCCACCAGCAGCCACCCCCTCCAGTCCTCCTCATGGATGAGCTCCTCCTCTCCTCCACCCACCTGATGTCCGAGGCCCAGCCTTCCTACCACCCGCCGCCTCCTCCTCCCCCGCCTCCTCCTGCTAAGAAAAAAAGAAGCCTCCCCGGCCACCCAGGTGCATGCTTCAAATTAATTTAGTTTAGGGCTTTCTTTATTTTATTTTTATTATACTGTATAAAAAAGAAAGAAAGAAAGAAATTTTTTATTAGGGTTATTCAATTTCAATCTGGATTTTGGGCGTACGTGTGGGTGGGTTGTTGAATTCAATTGTACGTGCATATATGATGATTAATTTGAAGAAACAGACCCAGGTGCAGAGGTGATCGCGCTGTCTCCGAAATCTCTATTGGCGACGAACAGGTTCATGTGTGAGATCTGCAACAAGGGGTTCCAGAGGGACCAGAACCTGCAGCTGCACAGGAGGGGACACAACCTGCCGTGGAAGCTAAAGCAGCGGGCAAAGGACGAGGAGGTGAGGAAGAAGGTGTATGTGTGCCCAGAGGCCGGGTGCGTCCACAACGACCCGGCACGTGCTCTGGGAGACCTCACCGGGATCAAGAAGCACTTCTACCGGAAGCACGGGGAGAAGAAGTGGAAGTGCGACAAGTGCTCCAAGAAGTATGCTGTTCAGTCAGACTGGAAGGCTCACTCTAAGACTTGCGGTACTAAGGAGTACAGGTGTGACTGTGGTACCCTCTTCTCCAGGTACCTAAACTCCATCCTTAATTTCTGATCTCTTCCATTATCATTAAACTAATAATTAATTAATGTTAATTTCCTCACCACCATGGACATTGGAGTATTGGACTAGGACTCATCTATTTCGATCAACTTAATTGCTACTGTAATAATGCTATAACGTTTGCTCCTGATTAGCTAACATTAATCAATCAACTGCCGGTTATGTTGAATAGGGTAATAAATTAATACTCCAACCCAACGGGATTATCAATAATTTTGATTGATTTTTAAAATTTTAATTACGCGGAGTAGTCCACAAAAGGGTCTTTCTTTCTTTTTGTCAGTAACTAAAAACTACTGTAAAAAGGCTCTATATATACCCCGTATCATTGAGTATTGGTAACAGCTTTTTCTCTGGTGTTTTTGAAAATGATTGATGGTTTCATTATTTGATTTAGATTGCCACTTTTGGTGACTACTATGATGCCTTTTTCTGTACCTGGGAAGTAAAAAACAAATCATGTATGAAAGCACCAATGTGTGTTTCAAAGACAAATATAAGAAACTTAATAATAAAATAGTAAAGAAGAGATAAATTTTACTAAGGAACGATGTGACAGGTTCGTTACTAATAAACCCTTCAAAACCCAAGAAAGAAATAAGGTGGGGATATGTGTAAGAGGAGAGGAAAGAGAAAGAGATGAGTTAAAGAACCGAATCGGGTTCCATGGATGTGGGTTAAAAATTAAATTGGATTTCTTAAGGAGAGAGAAAAATAAAAAAAGGGAGTTAAGGAACCGAATCGGGTTCCATGGATGCGGATGCTCTGAAAGGTTAATTTTATCAATCCACCTCAAAAGTAGGGAGCACACCATTGATTAATTAATTGTTCATATTCAATTTGTTTAGAAACAAACTGAATTAGTCTAAGTCAGGGAGTCAGCTGTTCACCAAAAAAAAAAAAAAAGTCAGCTATCTGTGCGAGTCACCTTTTCTTAGGATCTGTCGAACGAGCCTATGTTAAGTTTTTTTTTTAATATCATATAGCAGACTACTTATGCATACCTGACATAATAACGTAGAGAAAATTTTAAATTCTACAAAATTCGAGTTGTTCCAGGTTGTATCGAGGTTAGCCTCGATTTGAATCGAGTTTAAAAATGTGTTTAAACTCGACTCATTTAGTAAATGAACAAATCCAAACTAAGCATTTTTTTTTGTAGAAAACAAAATGTTGCTTGAGCTATAAAATTATATATAACTCAAACTCCCATCTTGGAGCACAAGCATAAGTCGAGTCGGACGTTGGCGGCAGGCACGAGTAGGTGCCCCGTCTGCTCCTCTCCCTCGTAATGTAAAAATGTCTCATTAAAACCCTTTAGGATACCCTTGAACTTTCCAGATGTGATGGGAAATGTCCAAAAGACACATTAAACCCACCCTCAGTAGACATTATTTCCAACATGGAATATCGTTGGCATCATGTGTGATTGTGAATTTTACACAATCAAGATTATAGGGTCATCAATAACGTCCTAGAAATAGTTGAGCATTATTTCTTTAAAAAAGATCGAAGAAAAGTTGATTAGTTCATTAGCGGTTTGGATTGCCGAAAAAGGGGTCATAATTGAACATTATTCCACATAACTTACATAAAATTTTGTAGAAATCTAATTAAGAAACCACATATATGGCTGGTTTGTGCAGGAGAGATAGCTTCATAACCCACAGAGCCTTTTGTGATGCCCTAGTAGAAGACACAGCAAGAGCACTCACAAGTAACCCATTTCTCCCACCACCACAATCCCAACAACAGCAACAAGAAGCAGCGGCAACAACTCATCATGATCCTCGCCAATCCCCAGTTGCCACCTCATCATCCCCCCATCAGAACATGTTATTCCTCCCAAACCCAGACCCTCAACTGATCCCACAACAACAACAGCCTAACCCATCTGAAAGCCTCCAGACTCACATCCCCAATTTGATCCCACCGTGGCTCCAGGCTCCACCGCTGCTCCAGTCTTCATCCTCTTCGCCTGCTTTGCTATTCAGCCACGATCAGCTGATGCAACCGCCTCTTCTTAACCCTAGCACACATGTAGTTAGTGGGCCCAACTACCCGCCACCGCCACCACAGCCACACCTGTCAGCAACTGCATTGCTGCAGAAGGCTGCTCAGCTGGGTGCCATCATAAGCAGCAACACATCATCCTCAACAACCCCCTTGCCAGCCCAGACTTCTCCACCCATGACAGACGGGTTTGGCTTGAATCTGTCCTCCTATGAGCTGCAGCAACAAGAGATGGGCAACCCCACCCTTGGATTCTTCACCCAAGGGTGTGGTGGGCCCACAAGCAGCTCTTTCGGTGGCTCTGGTTCTTGCTCCTCCTCTTCTTCCCTCCTCAGTGATTTGATGATGATGAAGTCTATGGCTTCCTTTGATGGAGACAATATGCCTTTCGGCAATGGTGGAATCAACGATGGATTAACGAGGGATTTCTTGGGTTTAAGGCCTCTTATCCACCATGGTGATCATGAAATTGTTAATCTCAGTATGGCTGGTCTTGGGGATACAACTAACGCTGCATCATCTTCCTCCCAAGAGCGTAAAAACAATTGGTAATCCGGTACGTTACCTCGATCTTTTAATGGTGGATAAGTTTTTCGATCAACGTAGTCAATCTAAGCCTAGAGATTTACCAAAGGGGAAAGCGCGCTATAGGGAGCAAAAAACATCCGCAAGGGAAATCTTTGTTACCTTTTGCTTGCATTTGGTACAGTTTGTCTTTCTCCTCTGCTCTAAAGTTAATTTGGTCGTTAATTAATCTGTAATCCCTTTTTATGTGTTAGTTTCTCATATATATGTGACAGACATATACCATTTAACATTTAATAAAAAAACAGTCCTATTTCAGTTAATTATTGGACCTAATCGTTGTGACTTGTATGGATGTTGCTTTTGGTTTGTAGCTACGGCCGGAGTACTAACGATCCCCCAATTATATATGTTATCGATCCCTTTTGGGAATGAGTATTAGTTTAAGGGGGCGACTATTTGCACGCTGATATTATCGCCGTTTGCACTATTAGCAATCACGTATTGCGAGTTTGTGAATTTTTGTAAATTCGCAATCCGGTTGTAATTTTTTTTTTAAAAAAAAGCATTCGTAACCGCGCATTGCGAGTTTGAGGATTTCGACAACTCGCAATGCAAGATTACTTTTCTTTTAAAAAAAATTCAGAAAATCAGATTATCGATATGTAGTTAACTAGTTCTTTTCCCGAACCATGTTCGGGTTTGTTTTTCTTCATTCAAAAAAATTGATGGATTGTGAATGATAACTTATCAAAGTTAAAATCAATCGAGCGACACTTACATGCCAAAATAGGATGGGACCCGTCAATCAAATAGAAAAGAATATATAAATACATACAAATTAATTCATTTGTCATTATGATTTGTTGCCTTAGTTGCTTGTAGTTTGATTTGGATTTCATAGATGAAGGATCAAGCCCGTTCGGGTGGAATCTCAATAGTACTATTTGTTCATTGTTCAGTTTGAAAATAGATTAATCGGTTGCGTTTGGATAAAGTAGCATTTTGGAGCTCTTCGGATAGCTAAAGTTGTTAGAGTAGCCGTAGCAATTGAGTAAGCTATTTAAAGGAGTGGTGTAAAAAAAAGAATCAATTAATTAATAATTAATAATAATAATAATAATAATAAAGTCTTTATATCCTATGTCCTAAGAGCATAGGATAAAATTCTAAATTGGTAAAGGTTCCCTGCTAAAAAATAAACGACCCTAGAAATCTAATTACAACAAAAGTTAAACTATTTAAAACTATAAAAATATTTCTGAATTAGTATTCTTATCCTATGCCCCAACGACATAAAATAGAAAAACCAATAAAAAAATTACACAAGAGTTGTCTTCCCAAAACCTTGCTCAATCTTGCTATTGCTGGCCAAATCCATATATGAAGAACACATAAACCCTCCAAATCCAACAAAAAAATATAGAAATAAATATCCCCAAATCAAGGTCACCAATCAAACCATAAATAAGTTGAAAATGAAATTATTAGACCAAACTTAAATGCTAAATCCTCCAAATCGATGAAGAACACCAAATACACATTACATATAAAATCCCCCAAATCATGAAAGGTCACACAAATCAGACCATAAATCGATTGGGAATGAAATTCTAAAATCAAACCTTGTTTAATTTGGGTTCTTTTCGAAATAGGAATGAGTTTTTGTGTTAATGATGTTGTTAAATTCCCGCGTGTTTTGAATTTGCAAAGTGATATTTTTCGTAAGCCATCAAAATTATGGAGGAGAGGGGCAGGAAAGGTACAAAAGAAATAAATTTCATAAGCTCTCAAGAGCTTGTAAAAGAAGTGCTCCAACAAATAAGCAGAGCAAATAAGCAATCTCCAGCTCTTCTTCAACCGCTAGTATTATATATAAACCATTTCACTTGGGAGTTTCAATAGTTCCAATGCAACAAATAACCAAGAAAGAGGAGAGTTGAGCAAAATAGTTAATACACGTAGATAATAAGTTAAAACAGTAATTACTAAAAAGAACAACAACTCTGCTAGTATACCTAGCACAACACAACAAATCTCGATGTCTTCGACTCTAGGATCTCAAGCTGAAACTCGGTGATCGGAACTATGAAATGTTCTTTAGATGGCAACCGGGGCCTACAAACTGTAAAACCACTCGAAGATATATAATTGGAGCTCAATTCATTGACACTAACTAGTGCAACATCTAGATTTCTTCACAGCAGACACATCATCCTTGCCGCCAACATTGATGGTCGTGGTTGGCACCTTGGGCACATAAGTTGGATCATCCCCTGCTTCAAGAGCCTTCTTGCTGACATCCTAGTATATCCGGGTAAGAATGTCTTCTTCTTCTCAGCAAATGTTGTTTGGTCTTCCAATTCTTTCCTAGTTACTCTTTAAAGAGCAATAACATGTCTTATAAGTACAGTTCGTTGATAATTCCTTAATGTTCAAGCTTTTAGGGTGTGCAATGTACCCCAAAGAATGTCATCCAAATATGTGAAGATTAAGACATGATCAAATTTCAGAAATTTGCATATAAAATTTAGATAAGAAAATTTATTTCATATAAATAGTTAAAGCTGTTTAGGGTGGGTTTTTTTTTTTATACAGAAGGTGTTCGGGGTTGTAATTTCCAGTAAACCTCATATCTTTCAAAGTTTTTTTTTAGATTGTGAATATGTCATAATGACCTAGTAAGAGAGGTAACTTTTTACAAATTGGAAAAGCACATACATAAAAAAGAGCAAAAAAGAAGGCAGAGAACAGCAAAAAAGGATTTGGTCAAAACTAAGAAAAACATCAAATTACGAATCAAGCCAAACCTATAATCGAACAAAAAGTGGAATTGATTGTGAGAGAGATATTATCTTCACCTTATTGATAAGGTATCTCAAAGACATTGGAATGCATAGGGATAGGCCTTTCTCAAAGCATTCGTATTCGATTATTTAGTTGAAAACCTCCCAAGCATCCTGACCACAAATGAATCTCTTAATTTCTTTTTCTGATAGGGAAAAATGACAATTTGAATAGGAGATCTCAAACCGAGGGTTACCATTAAACCCGATCAACTTAACAATTTACGCGACGATCTCTTCTATTTCTATGTAAAATGTTTACCTGATAAGTTATGCTTTTGATATATCTCAGCAAATCTACCACATTTTCGGATTCTCCCTCCCATGTTAACATGCTCCTTGAAGGCAAGAATGACCAAAAAAAAAAAAAAAAAACTCCCTGAGTAACTAAAAGGTGAATGACAAATAAATTAGTGACATCAATATAAAATTTTAGTAAAAATGATATAAAAAAAAGTGGGGATAATATGTTATATTTTATATTCTCTTGGAAATACTTGGTTTATTCACGCAATCTTTGAAATTGAATTGCATTTAAAAAAAAATGGGTAAGACCGGTAGTAGGGCTTGTTACCATTGTCGATGCTAAAATAATAAATATCATGAGAAAATCACACCAAAATGAAATTTACCCCAAAACATCAAGATTAAAAAAAACAAAATTACATGGATATATATGATGAATCATTTTAAGGCCGCATTTTAGAAGGATAATGGGTGGATATAAATAATACACCCATGTTGTGTTTCACTGGGAGCCTGTGAAATCGACTGATCAACTTAGAAACTTCAAACTTATATTCATATGATATTTGCATATGATCAACTCAGATTGCATATGATACATAATTTCTATTTTCATTCAACTTAGAAACTTGTATAGTTGTATTCATATAATATTTGCATATAAAAAAGTGAAGTCTTCCCAATCAGATTGTCACATTGTGCTATGTAAATTGAAATTTTGTGGGAGGCTTAGCATTTGAAGGTCCAAGCTCCTAAATCAAATAAAAATACCAAGTTATTGATATTACTAAACCTATTCTACCATTCTGTTTCAGCAAAATGAACACAACCAATGACAAAAATAAAGAATCGATCACGTGTCACACTAACTCTGAACAACGAAAGCAGCTCAACCAACTCATAAATTAGTTCAGTTTATATCAAAAATCAGAACAAAGACATCCCAATAACCTTTTGTCCTAATTTCATAATCAAAGTTGAGATTTTAGAGCACCTCTCATTTGCTAAATGCAAAACTTTCATTCATAAAAGAGGAAATCAAAGTTGAGATTTTAGAACAACTTCACTTCTTTCTCATTTCGGCTACAAAATTGGCATATAACAACCCTTTCTTCTCTTGACAAAACCAAAAAGAAACCTATAGAAGGTTACATCTTAGTGAGTGAGGTAACCATCACATAAGTGTAATATTCACAGAGATCAAGCAACGCATCCCTAAAAACCATCACATATTTTTGTATAAACTTAGACTTGGTCATCTTAGTGAGTGCAGCAATTTTGACCATAGTGATGATATAAAAGTCATCTCACAATTCTATCTCCCTTTGCTCATCCATATCGATCGCAAAACGTGTAAATAAATTAAAAAGTTAGAGGTCACATTTTGATTTTTGAAGAGCGTCAACGTACTTCAATGGAAAACTTAGGGGTGTTTTGATGTTTATAATAAACAGATAGCTCCCTTGATTCTCCTTGATGAAATAGATAAGCTATAATATTAACTTTGCAGGTTGATGAAAGACAAGAAATAAGGTATTATAGTTTAATAAAAATTGGATATCTTATTATACAAATTTAATATTTTGCTTATATCCATTTTTGTTTAGATTTAAAGATTGTTTTAAGTCTAAAATTTGGATAGACTTTGGTTTATATCCATTCAAGGAATATATTTTCAAGTTGCACATAATTTCGATTAAGGTTTAATTAGATTTAGATATACTCCTGCCGTGTTCTAGAAATTATTTGAGTGCAAGATTTCAAATTCGAACCGGCCAAGATTCTAGCAGCAAAGAAATCTTAGCAGCTGCCCGAAAATCTAGAGAAAGATTTGAAGGAATCCATAACAGAAATCTCTATAGCAACTCCTCGGCTTCTCCAAAACAAAAATCCAAAAGGTTCCTAGTTATTCAAAAATGAAATTGGCGTTGGAATGTTGAGAGATTCTAGGAAAGAGATCAGCAGCAATAGAGGAGGCACTAGACTATAAAAACAGAAGAAGATAGAGGAGGCGCTAGACTATAAAAGCTCTCCTCAAGTTCCCATTACCGCCTGTTGTCGATTTGTTCTTTTCTTTCTCCTATTGTAATTGCTTTATATTTTTTAGTGTTAGGAAGAACTAGAGCTTCATAGTATAAGTTAATCCATGTTATATTAAAAGTATCATATACTCAAACGTATCACACTTCGGTGTGGCAAAATGGGACTTTTATTTCTCGGTATCTTGGGTTGACTAGATAGAAGCAAGGTAGGCTTCGGGATATAGAAGAGAAGAAGTTCTTCTAAGTTGTATCTAGGACTCATAAAGAAAGAGAAATAAAAGTTGTTTGAATCCTACGGGTTGGATAACCCTAGGTGGAGACGTAGGCTGATTTAGAGCCGAACTTCGTTAACAAGCTAGTCCAGTGTTATTTATTACTTTCACACTTTTATTTAACTGTTTATTTTTGTAAGAAGACTGCAGTCAGCTCAAGACACCTGAAAAGCATTTCAAGACCTTGAGATAAAAATTCAAGACCTTGAGATCGAGTTCACGACCTTGAGATTGGTTATCAAGCCCTTGAAGTTGCTATTGTTGGAGACTTTGCGAACAGATTACATACTCTATTCAACTCCCCCCCCCCCCCCCCTTTCTAGAGTATTTACATTATTTTTATTTACTTTAAATACTCGATTCTTGAATTGGTATCAGAGCTTAACTCACTTATTTGATTTAACAATCTATGAGATAGATCATGAGTACTATAGGAAAAGGGGGATTCGCTCAATGAAGGTCGCCTAAACGGCCTCCTCTATTCTGTGGCGACACCTTTGTGCATTGGAGGTCCTTGATGCAAATGTTTATCATTTATCAAGATATGGAGCTTTGGGAGCGCATAAAAAAAGGACCACACGTACCAATGAAACCTGGTGCCGCAAGAGGAGAAGTGGCGAAAGCAGAAGAAGAATACAATCAGACCGACCTAGAGAATGTGGCCAAAAACTTTCGGGCCATGAACATCCTATACTGTTGTTTAAACGCTGAAGAATTCAATCGTATTTCATCTTGTATGAGTGCTAAGGAGATCTAGGATAAATTGGTGGTGACCTACGAAGGTACGAGCCAAGTAAAGGAAACTAAAATCAACATTTTCTTGTGACATTATGAGTTGTTCAAAATGCTGCCTACGGAATCAGTGAAGAAGATGCTCACAAGATTCAGACAGATCGTCAACAATCTGGATTCTCTCGACAAAACATTCACAAATGAGGAAAAGGTGAGGAAGATATTGAGGTGCTTACCTAAAGCTAAGTGGGGACCAAAAGTAACCGCAATAGAGGAAGCTCAAAATCTGTCAACTTTGCCTCTGGATGATCTCCTCGGTAAACTAATTACCCACGAGATGATTCTTGATGAAGAAGATGGAGAAGCAACCTTTACTGTGAAGAACTTGGCCCTAAAAGCTAAAAGGGAAGAAGTCACCTCGGACGACGACGAAAGTGAAGATGAAGAGGATCCATTCGACTCATCGCAAGAGGACTAGCAAGAATACTCAAGATGAAGAAGCAGTTTGCAAATCGAGAATACAACAGCACATCAAAATCCAAAGGTAAGCCATACAATTCCAACAAGAAAACTAAATTGATGGCTTGTTTTGAATGTGGTGTACAGAACACCTAGTCAAGGATTGTCCATAAAAGAAAAGGAATAAGTTTCGAAAGGACAACCGAAAGAAGAAAGTTATGATGGCTGCATGGAGCGACTCCGACTCCTCAAGTGATGTTGAAATCCGAGACTGAACACGCTAATCTTTGCCTAATGGCCTATCATGAAGAAACTCCTAAGAAGCGTCTTGGAAATATTGTAAGAGATTTAATTTCAAGTCTTGCTGCAGTACTGTCTGAATTTCTTCAAAATTTTATTTTAAATGAAGAACATAATTTATACATGAAACTAACACCTTGAAGGAAAGGCTTTTGGAACAGGAAAAAGGCTTGAGCGAAATGTCGCTGGAAATGAAAGATCTCAAGGCTTCTTAGTCAGCCCTTGACAGTAAAGTCAAGGCCTTGGAGACAGAAAATATTGTCTTGAAGCAAGATCTCTCCTCTCTAACTCTCTACACAAAAGAGCTAAATTAAGTGCAAAAACATGGCATAAAACATGGACATCAAATCACCCCATACCTAAGCTTGCTTATCCCCAAGCAATACCTTGGATAGTCCTTCAGGGGAAACCTACAAAAACTATCAACATAGTGAATTCATTTTCATATTATCAAAAACACTCAATTGTCATCCTTGAAAAGGTACTAATTTCTTCAATTCCATGCTTGTGAATGAAAAGCAACATCTTACATAAAAGAAGGTTATGAAAGCAATTTTCCCTACGACAAAGCAACAATAATCAAGAGTACTTTATTTAAGCTAAAAAATGAGTAGATGGGTAAAAGGCTAAAGGTGGGATATATTTGGCCATGTGGTGCTTATGATTCGGGGAAATGAAGTATTTTCCAAACTTGCATACCACATTCCTTTTTCATAAAATTTCTCACATTTCTCATCACTCAATGCTTTTTTCATTATAATGCTTTTACCACTCTAACATCAGCACTGTCTTCTCGTGAATCGCAAACATAGGTGTCATAAATGGCTCCGGATACTTATTGTTTTGGACTCCTCACATGTGTGTCCCATCCTGCGGAACTAACATCTCAAAGCATGCATGGTCGACTATCTATCATTATCTCCTAAGGTGACCGAATTTTCTTTCACTTGTTAAATTTTCCATAAACTTTCATTTTCCTGTGGAACTTCAATAATGATAATAACAACACAAGCACTATATAACATCTCCAAAAATAACTTCGATTCTCAACATAATCCCTGGATAGGAAATAAGGTAAAGAATAGGCAATATGTAGTATATGTGGAGCAAAACTGAAGTAATGATATGTTGCTTTTGTGATGCAAACAAATATAGGTATGGCTAGGAATATAAAAATGAGCATTCTATGGAAAATATAAAGTCATCCATCCTTTTATTGTACAACGTGTCAAAAGAAACATCAAATTTACCTCACTTTTGTGGTTTTCTCAAATAAAATCGCATTTCATTGAGACTTCCTTTTACTAGGCAATTTTGTGCAATATCCCTAATGAATCCACTCTTGCATCGTCGAGTCTTTCTTTGGCTTCCATGACTCTTTTCTTTGAACATCTTGCAAGCTTTGGCCGATGTCCTCACAACTCTCATATAAAATGCCTTTGAATATCATAAGATAGAAAAAAGCAAAAGCAATATCCAAAATATAACAACTAAACTCACACAAGAGTTTTGCCATGTCCTAAAAACCCATAAAAATATAAAAGTATCCAAAATACATCAAACAAAACCAAGTCATAAAAATAAAGTGTCAAGTTTCTCCCACCCCATACTTAAAATATGCAGTGTCCTCACTGCCAAAAAAAAAACCAAATGGAAGGGGAACTTATTAAATAAACTGCTGAATCTCTAATAAAGAGGCGGAGGAGGTGGCCGAGGCAAACCGCTCAGAGGAGTTAGCTGAGGCCATCCGCCTGGAGGAGGATACTATGGCCGATACCCGTGCTGGTCGTCAGGAGCTCCTCCCTGAGAAGAGCTTCCAGTATGATATGTGGAAGGACCTTGATCGTAGTAGGATCCTCCCTGCTGGTGGTAGTGTGGAGGGTATCCCAAGCTACAAAGAACTGCTCCTAACGGGCATCAATAGTGTCTAGTCTGTGATGAAAGTAAGCGAAGTCCTCATGAATAGTTGTGACGTCTTCCCTGATGGCGGCCTGATCCTATCAGATAGCCGTCTGACCCAACTGTAGTCTATGAAGCTGTGCTGCTAACTCGTCAGGCTGCCCTCCAGCGTAGTGAGGTTGCTGGGTTTGGAAGAAGAGCACCTAGTGCTGAGAATGAAAAGAGCCCTGCTGCTGATAAGGGCTCTGATGTTTGTATGAAGAATGGTATGAGCCTTGAGGAAAGTAGGGCCCCTGTTGCTGGTAAGAGTGGTGCGAGGCTTGAGGCTCATTGGCATCGTGCGACTGCTGATGATCCTCTTCTTTAGAGGACTCCTCCTTCGAAGATTCCTCCGAAGAAGACTCCTCCATGGCTGTTAAGTCATCATCCTCGTGGTCGTACCAGGGCACACTAACCCTCAAGGCAGGATCATCCTGCGGGGAGATACCTGCAGGGTAGGGGTGCCCTGTCCACGTTTGGTACCAGTCAGGGATATAATGCAGATCCATGTGGTCCTCCCGAATCTGTACTTGTATGGTGTAATGGACCCATGTGTCATCGACGCCCCTCTCTATGACAAGACCTAGGCGTAGAGAAGTAGTATCAATATAAGAATAGGTAGTAGCAGTGTACCTCTTAACGGGAATGCCCAGGCGCCTAGCGAGGATGGCCACCATGCCTCCCTCCATGATATAGTCGTTGTTTTTGTTGTGGCGCTCGATGTAGTGCTAGAGCCAGGCATGGGCAAGTGGAAGCGGCAGTGACTCAAACAGAATGCGGCGAAGGCATTCTGTCTCATGGTGGTTGGGGCATCTCAGCTCAAAACGCGCTCATAGAGTGCTCCCCAGAAACAGAAAGATGGTCCTGAAGAGGGGGCTGATGATGTTGGTGGAGTAGGTATGTGCGGATGTAGGGCCCTCTATCTCCGTCAGGTAGCTCCATATGATGTTGGGATTCTCAGTGTCGAAGCCATCAGTGACATGAGGAAACTCTAGTAACGCGCTGAACTGCTGGAGGGTAAAGCTGTGGTCAACATTGCCCAGCCTAAAAGTCACCTCCCAGTGGGAAGCAGGATGTCTAGCTATATGTAGGGTATCAAGGAACTCCCCCGTGAGAGAGGGATAGTGGTGCTCAAATGGCTGAGAGAGGTTGCTGGCTCCAAGCCTCCCAAAGGCCTCCGGGATGCTGTTGTAGGAGGAAATCGAGTTCAATAAATAGTAATATCACTACTAGAAATTTGTTATTTAACATCGGGTAATACCCGATGTCTTTAAAAAAAAATCGATTTCTATGTGGGGGATGTAAAAAGTCAAAAGTTTTTCACATCGGCCAGAACCCGATGTCTTTGTATGTTATAACATCGTTTATATTTTTAAATCCAATGTCTTTGTTATCATATAACATCGATTATGGAATATAACCGATGTTGTAACATACAAAGACATCGACTATTACCCGATGTTAAAACGTTTTGACTTTTTACATCCCCCACATAGACATCGATTTTTTTTTAAAGACATCGGCTCTACCATTTGAGCTAATTTGCAATTTTTTATTATTATCATAGCCTATGCGGGATTTGAACCCGCATCTTTGTGTTTTAACACAACGCTCTACCATTTGAGCTAAATAATAGGCTTTAAAAGCAAACAACATATATCATATAATGATATGGAGAGAAAGAATGAAACATGGCCTTTATGTGCAAAATACTATGGGACACACTTAGGAAAAATGACACACTTTAAATTAGATGGATCCACCATCAATACTTAGCTACAGTAACCGTGTGGGAATGAGATGTACATAAGGGTTAATGATTAACCGTACCATTTATAAAAAGGATTATCAATGCTCGTGACCTATTACTCCAAATTGCAGGAAGTCAAGAAGAAGCTGAAAATCTATTGGCAAAATGGAGCTCTAGTGGAAAACTCAGCATGACTCAATTTTGTGATATAATCAGAATAAGAGGAACAACCTCTATGCCAGCTGATACGTTTGGGATACCCGATCCTTCGCCTGTGGGCTCAAAATCAAGAACCACGCCGTATATTTGCTCCGATCTTGCAATGATCTTTGATATCTCCTGATTTGGAACAATTTAAACAACTGATTAGAATTATGATTTAGCGACAGATTCTATACTTAGAATTTTCAGCAACTTGAGAACAGATAAATAGCGACAGAAAGAGAGGAAGCGAGGCCAGGGGTTGCGCGGATCTCAGGAGCGCGAAGCTAGCACACAGGCGTCGGGGTGTGCGGGTGCCTGGATGCGCGCGGAAGAATTCGCTGGGAGCGATGGGAAGGCGAGCAGGGGCGAGCGCGCAAGGGAGCGCGCGCGGGTGTGTCTGGGCGCTGGCGAGCGCGGAGCGCCTTGCTCGCTGGGAGCGGATCTCTTCGCGGACGACGCCAAGGGCCTGGGTTTCCGGAAGCGTCGGCTATGTCGAGTAGGGGATGGCTGGGCTTCCTCGGTCTCGACAAGAACAAGGTTAGGGTTTGGTGATTTGTGATGGCCGAAAGTCTTAGAACACAAGAGCTTTGGATTGACAATCGAAGAACCCTTAATCCATAAAGGGTTTCTTCAATTCTATTTCAATCTGATTAATTCAAAGTGCGGAAACATAAATTTATAGTAAAACTATGAGATATCTAACCAATCATTCCTTGCAAAGGAAAGGGGTTTGGATAGATTAATTCTATATAATGATAAGTGAAATAACTTTAAGATAAATAAAACCTAAGAAGATAGATATTTAATAACTTGGTGGGTAAGTAATATATCTAGAAGAGATATAATTAATTTCCACCTTATTTATCTAATTGCATAAAATAACAATTTAATTAACTAGATTAATTTCGGTCCATGCACAAGTGTGACTCGTCCCATCATCTCGACAAGGCCAATGGCCCACTCGGCCGAGTGTTCTCTTGGTGATGCTGAGTTCAGTTGATTCATGGCGGGTGCAGACGAGTCTTCATGAGCTCCGTGTGTGGACGTAGGCTCACTTCCTGTGCTGGCGGTGTAACCTTGAGCCAAGTGATCCAGGGTGGCCTGAACCCTTGCTCTAAAGTTCCATAGTGACGGACAAGAAAGGCCTTGGTTGCATTTTGAATCTTCTTGGCCCTTGCACGAGTGACAAGGCCATCAAATGGAACCTTCATGTTGTCCTCAATGTCACCAGGAGTCATCGATATTTGAACGGCATCATTCTCCTCCACTTGACTTCGATTTGTCCTCAAATCGTCGTCAGAGTCATCGTCGGGCACGAACAAGGATAGATCGGCGACGTTGAATGTAGAATGGACGCTGTACTTATCGGCAGGGAGATCCAGCTTGTAGGCATTAGGACCCATCTTCTGAACCACTCTGAATGGTCCATCTCCCCTGGGGTCCAGCTTAGATTTCCGTTGTTGCGGAAACCTTTCCTTCCTGAGATGCAGCCAGACCAGATCACCAATGTTGAACTGCACATCCTTGCGATGCTTGTCCTTCGCGGCCTTGTATTGCGCAGTCTTCCTTTCCAGCTGCGCCTTGGTACGCTCATGCAAGCTTTTGATGAAGTCCACTTGCTTAGCTGCATTCACGCTCTCCTTGTCCTTATATGGCCGAGGCATCATGTCCACTGGAGTTAATGGATTTCGGCCATATACTACCTCGAAGGGGGTCATCTTTGTTGCAGAGTGCCTAGACCTGTTATATGCAAACTCTACAAATGGTAGACAGTCTTCCCATCTCCGGAGGTTAGTTCGCAGCATGACTCTAAGGAGAGCCCCAAGAGTTCTATTTGTGACCTCAGTTTGGCCATCAGTTTGTGGGTGACAAGAAGTAGAAAATAGTAATTTTGTACCCAATTTAGACCATAAAGTTTTCCAAAAAGAGCTTAAGAATTTAGGATCACGGTCAGAAACTATAGACAATGGCAATCCATGTAAGCGAACAACATCTTTGAAGAATAAATGAGCAACATGAATAGCATCATCAGTTTTATGACAAGGTATAAAGTGAGCCATTTTGGAAAATCTGTCTACAACAACAAATATGGAATCATGACCCTTAGAAGTTCTAGGCAATCCTACAATAAAATCCATAGAAACATCTTCCCAGGGTGCATTAGCAATTGGCAAAGGTTGGTATAAACCATTAGCATTGGATTTCGATTTGGCTTTAGCATATGTAACACAACTTTTGACAAATCTCAGCACATAATTAGACATTTTAGGCCAAAAGTAATGTTCCTTTAGTCCAACTAGTGTTTTTTCGACCATGTCCCCTAGATTCATGTATTTCTTGGGTTAACAATCGGCGAATAGAAGAAGATGGGATACAAAGCTTGCCCATCGTGAACAAATACCCATTATCAACAAAAAATGAATCTACTTCACCTTTGGACACACATTGAGTATATATAGTTTTAAAGAAACTATCAGAAGCATACAGTTCCTTTATTAATACAAAACCCAAAACATGTGCATCCATATAGTTTAAGAGGACATACCTTCGTGATAGCGCATCAGCTACCACATTATCCTTTCCCTTTTTGTGGTGAACCACATAGGAAAAGGTCTCTATGAACTCCACCCATCGAGCAAGTCGCCTGCTGAGCACTGCTTGTCCTTTGAGGTACTTAAGAGCTTCATGATCCGAATGAATCACAAACTCCTTAGGCCAGAGATAATGTTGCCAAGTCTGTAAGCAGCGAACCAATGCAAATAGCTCCTTGTCGTAGGTAGAATAGTTGAGCTCAGCGGCGCCCAACGTTTCGCTGAAGTAGGCGATGGGACGCTTGTTCTGCAACAGGACCCCTCCAATGCCAGTTCCAGAAGCGTCACACTCAAGCTCAAAAGGTTGAGCAAAGTCAGGTAACTGCAGCACTGGGGCGTGTGTCAGGCGATCCTTGAGAGCGTCGAAAGCCTTTTGATGTGAGTCAGACCAGCGAAATGTCACATCCTTTTTTGTCAGCTCATGTAGGGGGGCGGCAATCAAGCTGAAGTCCTTGACAAAACGTCGATAGAAGCCAGCAAGGCCCAAGAATGAGCGGACATGGGTGGGTGTAGTCGGCCTAGCCCACTCCTGAATAGCACGAATCTTCTCCTCATCCACCTTTAATCCAGATGCAGTCACTACAAAACCAAGAAAAATGGTAGACTCGGATGCAAAAGAACACTTCTTTAAATTGGCATATAATTTCTCTTTTCTTAGACAATCAAAAACCAATTTTAAGTGACTTAAATGATCATGCATATTCTTACTGTAGATTAAGATATCGTCAAAATAGACGACGACAAATTTTCCTAAGTGTCTTCTAAGCACATGGTTCATAAGCCTCATAAATGTAGAAGGTGCATTTGTCAAACCAAAAGGCATTACTAACCATTCATATAAGCCATACTTAGTTTTAAAAGCCGTTTTCCATTCATCACCCTGTTTCATCCTAATTTGATGATATCCACTTCTAAGGTCAATTTTAGAAAAAATAGCAGCACCATGAAGTTCATCAAGCATATCATCTAAACGAGGAATAGGGTGGCGATACTTAACCGTTATTTGGTTGATTGCACGGAAATCAACACACATGCGCCAGGAGCCATCCTTCTTTGGAACCAATATGAATGGCACGGCACAGGGAGACAGGCTGTCACGAACAAAGCCTTTATCCATCAACTCCGTGACTTGACGTTGCAGCTCCTTTGTCTCCTCAGGACTAGCTCTATAAGCGGCGCGATTAGGCAAGGCTACTCCAGGCACGAAGTCAATCTGGTGCTCAATACCTCTAATAGGAGGCAAGCCTTGGGGAAGTTCAGATGGAAGCACATCCAAATAATCCTGCAGAAGAGCAGCAATAGGTGCAGGAATATGACTCAATTCAACATTAAGTAATACCTGTTTCATGACCAGAAGAATGTGAGGTCGATGAGCATTCCAGGTGATGGTCCCTTGCTGAGGGTGAGAGACCAACGATCGACGTTCCACAGAGCCCTGAAGTGATGCAGAAGAGGGCTTAGATGACGTCGAATGGGGAGGAGAAGTCGGCAAGGGGGCTGCAGGGGCGGCGGCGGGTGCTGCTGCTGGGGCCGCGGACGCGGCTTCTGGGGCCGCGGGTGCGGCTGGTGCAGCCGAGCTCCCTTTGAGCTTCTCCAATCTTTCAGCTTCTCTTTCGGCGTTCCTTTGTTGCTGCTTGTGCACCTGGTCCTTCAGAATAATTTGTGGCGATAAGGGTAGGAGAGTAACTCTCCTCCCGTCATAGGTGAAAGCATATGTATTTGCACGACCATCATGAAGGACATTACGATCATATAACCAAGGACGCCCTAACAATATATGACTACAATCCATGCGAGCAACATCACATAATATTTTATCATGATATGTTCCAATTGAAAGGGAAACTAAACATTGTTTGGTGACCAATATATCAGAACCATCATTAGTAATGCCATTTAAACCATATTGAGTAGCTCTAGGAGTAGTAGGTAAATGGAGGAAATCTACTACCTTTTCACTGATGAGATTGCAGCAACTCCCACCGTCGATGATAAGGGTTAAGGTAGCCTCACGAACCAAGCATCTGGTGTGGAATATGTTCTCCCTTTGATCAGCCATGGGAGATTCCTGAATGTGCAGGACCCGTCGATTGATAATGCAAAGCACGTTGTCTTACTGTGAAGTATCGATCTCCTCAATAGGCTCAGTCGACTGGTCCTCCTCCACTTCACTTGAAACTACCAGGTCCTCGGCAGTCTCCTCCTCATAATAATGGTCTCCCAAATCATTGAGAAGAACCTTCCGTTTCTGGGGGCAATTGCGAGAGACATGCCCAAAACCTCCACAAGTGAAGCAGCGGATATCTTTGTTGCGATCTGTAGAAAGGGCAGCAACTCTTCTAGTTTCAACCTGATAACCCTGTTGAGGTGAGTTAGAAACTCCCTTTTGCTTCATATAAGGGTTAGAAGTAGAAGGCTTAGATGGACCAGAAGGGTTAACGGGAACAAACCTGCGACCTTGGGAGGTCTGCTCGAATCTGCTCCGTTGTTGCCGAAGTTGCTGATGTTGTTGCTCATACAGAAGTTGTGCTTTATGAGTCAAAGTGTTAATATCTCTAATGGAATGGATAGCTAACGGATTTTTAATAGAAATATTAAGACCAGCAAGAAATTGAGTACACAAAGCACGTTCAGTAAGATAAACATTAGCCCGATGGGAGAGTCGTTCAAGTTCATCCCTGAAGTCATTCGGAGAGCGAGTCCCTTGTCGGTAGGAAGCGAGCTGCATCCTCATGGACTCCGTGTATTCCTCAGGCACATGTCTCTTCTTTAGGAGAAAGCGAAGTTGTGGCCAAGTTTCAACAGGTTGCTTGTCCTGACGACGGCGCATCTCACGAGTGCGGAACCACCAGTTGCGAGCTTTACCTACTAAATGCAATATAACAACTTCCAATTTCTCTATTTCCTCATAGCGTAAATGTTCAAGCAAATAGTCAGTATGATTTTCCCATACAAGATAAGCTTCAGGGTCAGTATTACCATCAAAAGTTTCTAATTTAAGCTTAACATATCGTCTCTGAATAGCTTGAGCATTATCAAATCGAGGATGACCAAAATTAGGAGGGGGTAAATCATCAAAGTTAGGATTTACCTCATGGTAAGCATCCCCAAATGTGGTGTCTCATTCAGATCATTATTGCTACGGCTATCATCCCAGTTAGCACGAGTATAGAACGGCTGCTGTGGACGTTGATGGGGTCGGCCCTGTTGCTGTCGTGGGTGATGGTGCTCAGGGCGACCCTGGTGGCCATTGAAGCCCGCTAAAGGATCGTTGTCATGCTCTCCAGGGAAAGGATTAGTAGTAGCAGATCTGAGCTGATAATGTAATTGACCAGAAGGAGGAGGGTGAGCTGAATAAAAGGTGTTACCTGCAGGTTGCTGATTACCTGTAGGGGGCACAGTACCCGAAGGTGGTGTAGTATCTGGGGGTGGTGGAGGCGGTTTTCCTCCAGAAGGAGGTGTAGATCCAGAAGCCTCCGCCTGTTTGGACTCCTCCCATTGCCGAGCAACTGCCTGTTTGATGATGTCAGATAACCGTAGGTGGTCCTCTTTACGTTCGATAGCTCGACGATTTTCAGCCTCTGCCAGTTCCTGTCGCGTCATCAGAGTATACTTTTGGACGGCAGAGTCAATAATGAACTGCATAGTCTCAGCAGAAATGCCAGCAGGTGGGGTAGGGGAAGGGTTGGGGTCGCTATCGTTCGTCATGTTCCTACAATATCAGAAGAGCAACAAGTAAACAAGGCAAAGACCAGAAACCAAGTAATGCAAGCTCTAGTGATTCCTAAGAGTGATTCAAGTTTTAGAAATCAAAGAGCGAGAAAACAAGGCACAATATTCAAGCAATTCCCCTGGACACAGAATTTTGCAATATTGAAGACAGCAAGTAATAATCCAAATTGCAAATTAAATCAGTCACAAAGTCGGATATCAAGGATAGCAAGTATAAACAAGCGGCTGAATGTGTATAGAAAAAGAACTACAATGTGATGCTTGAATAATATGAATGTGTAATAATCAACAATAGCAATCACAAGGGCAATCAAGTGCACACACTCCGTCAACTATTATCTGACGGTTGCAACACGGTTCAGAAAAAGAGGGGTGTGACCAAGGCTCCAGTGTCGGCACAGCACAAAATCACACAAGTAGGGTTCTTTTGTAATGCTTAAAACCGTTTAGATCATCTAACATGTAGCAAACAAAGAACTCAGAGTTACTAACTCAATGATGTAATGACAGAATGCTCTATATAATATATTTTTTTTGAATTCGGCTTTGTACTGGTTTTTTTATATATATAAGGGAAAAAGTTGTTGTAATATGGAGTAGCAACCGAAAAATGAAGAGCAAAATAAAAATAAAAGCTACGATGATCTAAAAGTAAGCAAAAATAAAGAAAAATAGGGAAATTAGGCTAGAAACTGGAGAAATTAGGGTTCTTTAGTGGTGCAAGTTTATATAATGCTTTTAATCCAAGAATCACAGTCATAGGCATGATATGTAGCAACTAGGAATAAAAGATCACAACTTGCAATCAAGAACTCAATATCTTCCAAATTATAGATCCAAACAAAGAACAACAAAAATAAAGTGCCAATTTTGATGGGTGAATAATAAAGATTCCATATTTATGCAGCGGCTATGGTGAAAAATAAGGCACGAAAAATAAATCACTCAATAAAGAAATCAAGAGAGTAAAGAACTTGCATTAACCTGAAATCCGATACCACTTGACACGTTTGGGATACCCGATTCTTCGCCTGTGAGCTCAAGATCAAGAACCACGCCGTATATTTGCTCCGATCTTGCAATGCTCTTTGATATCTCCTGATTTGGAACAATTTAAACAAGTGATTAGAATTCTGATTTAGCGACAGATTCTATACTTAGAATTTTCAGCAACTTGAGAACAGATAAATAGCGACAGAAAGAAAGGAAGCGAGGCCAGGGGTTGCGCGGATCTCAGGAGCGCGGAGCTGGCACACAGGCGTCGGCCTCAGGGTGTGCGGGTGCCTGGATGCGCGCGGAAGAATTTGTTGGGAGCGAAGGGAAGGCGAGAAGGGGCGAGCGCGCAAGGGAGCGCGCGCGGGTGTGTCTGGGCGCTGGCGAGCGCGGAGCGCCTTGCTCGCTGGGAGCGGATCTCTTCGCGGACGACGCCAAGGGCCTGGGTTTCCGGAAGCGCCGGCTATGTCGAGTAGGGGATGGCTGGGCTTCCTCGGTCTCGACAAGAACAAGGTTAGGGTTTGGTGATTTGTGATGGCCGAAAGTCTTAGAACACAAGAGCTTTGGATTGACAATCGAAGAACCCTTAATCCATAAAGGGTTTCTTCAATTCTATTTCAATCTGATTAATTCAAAGTGCGGAAACATAAATTTATAGTAAAACTATGAGATATCTAACCAATCCTTCCTTGTAAAGGAAAGGGGTTTGGATAGATTAATTCTATCTAATGATAAGTGAAATAACTTTAAGATAAATAAAACCTAAGAAGATAGATATTTAATAACTTGGTGGGTAAGTAATATATCTAGAAGAGATATAATTAATTTCCACTTATTTATCTAATTGCATAAAATAACAATTTAATTAACTAGATTAATTTCGGTCCATGCACAAGTGTGACTCGGCCCATCATCTCGACAAGACCAATGGCCCACTCGGCCGAGTGTTCTCTTGGTGATGCCGAGTTCAGTTGATTCATGGCGGGTGCAGACGAGTCTTCATGAGCTCCGTGTGTGGACGTAGGCTCACTTCCTGTGCTGGCGGTGTAACCTTGAGCCAAGTGATCCAGGGTGGCCTGAACCCTTGCTCTAAAGTTCCATGGTGACGGACAAGAAAGGCCTTGGTTGCATTTTGAATCTTCTTGGCCCTTGCACGAGTGACAGGGCCATCAAATGGAACCTTCATGTACTCAATGTCACCAGGAGTCATCGATATTTGAACGGCATCACCAGCAGTACCCGGGAGACAACAGCCAACACACAGAGGACAACAGCAGCTCAGTTTTTAATTTTTACATCAACCAAAACAGACGGCAATACAGCGCCACCAACAAAAAATACCACCAGCAGGACACTTAAACTGACCCGAGAGCAAACACAGCTAGCAGCACACGGAAGGCAGCAAATCTATCAGGTAAGAGCAACAGCACACATATAACAGCAATAACGCAGGTTTGGATTTTACAACAGGCAAGAGATTAGAACCACTGCTAGCAACCAGAAATTATAAGATAGAATTTCTGTTCTCCAAGGCATACAAAAGTAATCACCAACAAGAAATTATAAGATAGAATTTCAAGATACCTTGCAAAACCAAGACCATGAACCGATGCCGCTTCCGCATGACCCGCACCCACATCTTCTGTTGTAAACCTAAGCTTCACAAGTGCAGAAAACTCATGTTTATCAATCTGATTACCTTTAGGGCGAGTGGCACGCTTACGAGCTAAACCAAGAGCTTCCCTCATCATCTGTTCCTCCTCTTCTTTTACCCTCTGAATTTCTGCCTTAAGTGCATCCTGATCACCACTTTGAGAATTCTTATCCCTGGTGTACCAGTGCAAATCTTTGCCTGTGCAAGAGAATGATAGTAATAAACAATTATGTAATCCTAAACTACCATATAAGTAATCAAATAAATTAGCACATTTTCGTCATTTTAATTATGTAATCCTGCAACATAAGCATGTTTACCCTATTCTTAAAGCTTGACACATTAAATAAGCAGTGTACAGCATCAAAATAAGACAAGACTTTGGGTAAAGAAAAAGCCCTTAGATTATGTCTCAAAAGAGTCATTGAAATTAGGGTTTTCATCCATGTTTAAAGACTGATTGAAATGTTTAGACTCACTAACCTGCAACATTCTGATCGAGAAGTTTCCATACACGAGCAACCACCTCCTTCAACAATGAATCAAATGTTTGTCTTGCAGCCGAGCGATGCGCTTCAAGAGTGTTCTCATCACAGTTTCAAGAGAGTTTTTTCTAGTTCTAGTCGATCAAAAACCTGCAAAGTCAGGGATTAATAACTGATGAATACATCCTGGATGCAAGAGAAAACGTGACAAGAAAAGCTACTCTGCTAACTAGCTAGATACTTTAGGTTCTAAAGAGAATCTAAAAATTGCCCCATTTCACTTAAATAAAAGGAAATCTCTATCTTTGAGATAATAGAAACAGTAAGGGAATTAAGTTTCCATATCCCTGCACAATTGACAAGGGATTCAATTTTTGCATAGTCCAATGTCCATACCATGTCAAAAAAATAAGCAAGATGAGACCCTGAACGGTGAACATCAATGCCACCTAAGATACCTTATCTCAGCTTATCACATCTTGTATATCAAGTTTAAACCTTCATGTAATAGAAAAATTCACCAGTCAAAACTACACAGCCAGCTGCAGCAACTTCTGATACATTATGACCCTTTAAACCAGGCAAGAATGATCCACCAACAACTGCAAAAGGTGCAAGTTTGTAGAAATATCTTAATTCACATATTATACAAGAGATTACTTACATTATGACCCTTTAAACCAAGAAATGCTACGCTACTAAAAAGAAACACTTCTATATCGATTAATGGAGAAGAAAAGTTTTAAAACATAAACAAAACTAGATTCATCAATCGAGTTATACCACGAGTGGCCAGAATCCCTTCATGTACAAAGCAACAACAAGAGAAAGAGCAAGAGCAAGAGTAATCTGCATGGACAAAAAAGATACAAAGATCAATGTCAAGCCGGATGTTAAGAAAAAGACCAAGCAAGCAACTAGGATCATTAGCAGGAAATGTAGCCTCTCGAAGATATTGTATGCGTATATCAGCAGCTATAGAAAATGGGTAGATGTTGTGAGCTGAATCTGTCGTGTTTTACAGTTGCTTTTATATCATTTTCTGCATACATTTCATGCATTTGGGCTAAGATAGTATAGAATCTATGTAGTTTATGCTTATTTGCCAAATTATGGAATCTACACTAGTTTCTGTTTAATTTCGCAGAATTCGAGGCAATTTACAGCAATTCTGAGAAAGGTTGGAAAAGCTCGGAAATAAACTACAGAAGTCCAAGGTCAAAGGATTACAGAACCAGGACGAATCAAGCTGGAAACCCACAGTTACTCGATATCGACAAAGGTGTCAGAGCACAGGCCTTGCCGACTAAGGCCAGATCGAGAAGCTGAGCGCCAGAGACAACCCGACTCCGGAGCCTTACTCGATCTCGAGTATACTAGTCGAGATCGACAAACCCTGATGACATGTCCAGAGTCGAGGAGTTATGCCAAGTCGAGAAGCCGAGGACTGAAGACACCGAGCACCCAAGCTACTCGATCTCGAGGAGGCTACTCGATCTCGACGACTCCAGAAACCACATGTACGAGCATGTCGAGGAGAGGTTGCCCGACATCACTGAGCTAGCCATACTCGACGTCAACGTTACTCGATCTCAAGGAAAGTACTCGATCTCGAGGACCCAGAAGCACCTGTCCGAGCACCAGCTACCTGAGACGGCCAGCCGAGCCAAAATAGACGTCACTCCTACTCGATCTCGAGTAGAGTTTGTCGAGATCGAGGAAACCGTGTCCGAAGCCGCGTTACGCGGTTTGCTGTCCTACGCAATTTGGGAGTCCTTGGAACCTAAGGAATCCGAGTTTGGCCGAGATCTATCAACATCTATCTATGGAGAGAAGACCTATCAATACATGGAAGCCTTACCTACTTTGGATATAATTTCCCCTTATAGATTTAATTCCTTTATTGCATTTATTTATCATTAAGTTTTTAGATACTCCCTCCGTTTCCAAATATTTGACGTTTTGAGGTTTAGAGGATTTGTAAAAATAAGGTAAAACTAATTCAAATAACCCAAACTTTGGTGGGATGTGCAAGTAGCACTATAAACTTTACAAAGTGACAAAAATAACCCAAACTCTTACTACTATGTGCTTATATCACCACCAATGTCTTTTTTAAAATAAAAAATATCACCTAAAAGAATTTTTTCAATCAAAATTACACAAAATAACCCAAACTCTTACTACTAGGTTTTTTAATCAAAATTACACAAAAGGTAAAGAAAATTTAAATGAATTTTTTTCTTACTTAAGATAGTTGAAAAAATATCGCTAATTTATTATCATATTTTAATAACCCAAAATATGGTTTGAACAAATGATGTAAGTTAGAAATTTTTTAAAAAATATTTCTCAAATGAACTTTTTAATTTATTCTTTAATTAAAAAATAATAAATTAACAAAAATACAAAAATTAAAAATATATTGCACTTGAGAATATTTCTAACTTATATAATTTGTTCTAACCAAATTATGGGTTTTTGAAATATGAAATAAATTAGTGAATTTTTTTTCCAATTATCTTAAGCAGAAAATTATATTTTTCATTTTAAAAAATGTATATTTTATGTCATTTTGATTACAAACCTAGTTTAATATTGTTTAGGTTCTATTTGAAAAGTATAAAAAGTTATATAATTTGAGAAATATTTAAAGGGAATATAAAAAGGTATATTTTGTGTAATTTTTATTAAAAAAATCATTTAAGAAATATTTTACAAAAATATTTCTAACTTTTATCATTTGTTCAAACCAACTTTTGAGTTTTTAAAATATGACATAAATTAACGATATTTTTTTCAATTATCTTACATCAAAAAATTTATTTTTCATAAAAAAAAATTTACCTTTTGATTAAAAAAAAATCTTGTTTAATATTGTTTTAGATTTTATTTCAAAACTATAAAATTAAGTTATATGTTATTTTTTATTTTAAAAATGATATTGGTGCCTGGTGGTGATAGAAGCACATAGTAGTAAAAGTTTGGGTTATTTTTGTTACATTATAAAGTTCATGGTGCTATCTACTCATCTCACCAAAGTTTGGGTTATTTGAATTAGTTTAACCTAAAAATAATTGACGTTCTGCCTTTGTAATTGCACGGTCATCCGGTACTCCGTACTCAGTAAATTTTTTTCCCAAAAATCTCTTCGCCCCATCGGCTAAACCTCATCCTCCTTCCTCAACATACTCAAATCGCCCATGAAGGATTGGCTACACACGATCCGGGAGATTGAATTCACCATGCTCATCTCCGTCCTCCCTATCCGAAACCCTAGCTTTCTACCCCTTGTCCCGTAGATGTCAAAATTGGGTGAGTTTGGTGAATTAGGGATTGGCGACGAGTCACTCGATCCACCACCTACTCGCCGATGACTCGCGCCACCTCTCCACCTCCTCTTCGCCGCGTCTCCGTCACTCCATCTTCGGCCTCCTTCAACCATGGTTGTCTTGCGCGCTGGGTGTCCAAGCTCCCTCCTAGGCGCTGAATAACGGTACTCTTCTCTTTATCTTCTCCCTATCTTCTCTCCAATATCTCCAATATCTTCTCTTCTAAAAGGCATGAACTGAATCTCTGGTGCAATTTTCATCGATCGATGAAACGAAATTTGTCGATTTCAGTGAAATCCATGAATTTCAAACAGTTAGAAATTGGACAAGTGACCGGATAAGGTGCTTTCCAAATAGATTGTGTTTGCTGTCATAAAAATTAATTGGGGTCAATTGTATTAGAGTTGGGATTGAGAATGTATATATATATATATATATATATATATATATATATATCCATATGTGAGTTTATATTGCTGTCATATGTGTGTTGTACAAATATCGATACCAAGAATCTGAATTGGTGTCATTGTTGGCATATGTGAATTCATATGTATACTGTTGGGTCTTCAATTTAGGAAGGGGGTGAATTAAAGACCTTGAATGAATTTCCAAGTGGAAATAAATAAACTTGCCTTGTGGTGGAGGCAAATTAAGGAGTTTTAATCAATGATTGGTAAGAAGATAAAGCTAATCTTCTGCATGGAATGGAGTTTTCAATCTGATTAGTGGCATGCCCTCTTCTATTTGTTTGATTTATGTTTCATGAGGTCAGTTCTATGCTTGTGGATTTTCTGGCCATGACTTTGATGTGGCTAACTATGATTAGGAATTTTGCCGTAAGCTATATAGCCCACTTGAGTGCAAAGAGTAGTAGCCATGGAATCTATTAACGCAATTAGTTGTTTCCTCCAATGTGTTACTGATGCACAATTATACAGTACTTGTGGCACCATTTCATGGTTTTTTTTCTTTTCTTTGCTCACAACTCACAAGGGCTTATGGATCAGCTAAAGATGCAAGGCCCTTGGGTTCAAATCTCACATTGAGCATATGAGGATGGAGATGAAGTGAACCAAGATGATTCTTGAGTCGCAAAAGTGGCTTGTGGATGCATTTGTCAAGGATATTTCAAAGACAACGACAAAGGCGAAGAGCTTATCGCCACAAAAATTTCAGATGGGAATTAGAACTGTTTCTGCGTATGAATTGAGCTAATGCATCCACAAGCCACTGTTGCCGGTTGCATGATCACTCTAATGGTAAGTTAGACTTTCTTGATTTTGGTGTTCTAATCTTTGACATATAGACCAAATCAAAGCCTCATGATTAATTAGAATTAGAAAAAACTATACGGAGTAAATCATATGACTAATTCAATGTCTAGATGAATTCTACCAATATTATGACAGCATTTGTGATTATCCATGAAAATGGAGTAATTACTTTATTCTAAAAATCTATGCTCATATTTCTAGCAATACTCCCTCCATGATGCTATACGGTTATACCGATTTGCGCAAACTAATGTGTTATGGTCACAATGTAACTGTGATAGTGTACAAGTAACCAAAGTGAAGGCTCTGTATCAGGCGATATCTAATTGTAAACTGACTCATATTCTGAAATGTTTGTTATTACAGGATGTTATAGCTAGGTTTGCTTTGCCTGCTTTTCATAATGCTCTTAACATCTCTAAAGATATGTGCTGGAGCAGAAAACTTATGGTTGACAGCAAACTTTTCTATGACATCAAACTGTCAATAGGAAAGGTAATGACATGAAGAGAAACTTGATCTTGCATTTATCCACTTCAACTTAATGAAAGGCTTTTTTTTATCCACTTTAACTTATAGCCCATTAGCTCAATTGGTAGAGTATTGTGCGTAGCACAAAGGTGTGGGTTCAAATCCCACATGGGCTTATGTCAATTAGTATAGCAGTCTTTTTACACATACACTACAAGAGCAAATGATTTGAATTCATACCGACTGCAGGCACATTATGTTCAAACAGATATGAGCAGTAAAAAGACTCGTATAATATGTCTACAATCTGTGCATTCATCTCAAAAAATGCCAGAATACATACTAATCCAACAGATGTCGAATTTAATGACATACTCCACCAACATATTACAAAGTGCCAATCCTAGTATCAACAGAGTACAAAATGGTTCACCATGGTAACATATCACAAAATCTGCAGCTCTCATATCAGATTACAAAGCTGACAGAAGACATACTAAGCTTTCATAACAGAGCAAAAAATATATCACAAAATCTGCAGCCCTCATGTCAGATTACAAAGTTGAGAGAAGACATACTAGGCTTTCATAACAGAGCAAAAAATATATCACAAAATCTGCAGCCCTCATGTCAGATTACAAAGTTGAGAGAAGACATACTAGGCTATCATAACAGAGCAAAATTTTTTTTGCTCTTACAGAATTTAAAGATGTTATAAAGTGAGAAACAAAAAGTACAATTCCAAACTAGACAAGCCATACTATGCCAACTTATCCATAATGTCATGAACGAGCGAATACTCACATGTGAGTTGTTTAGGAAGACGACCCTCCCTCTCTAAAGTTTCCTTTTTCTCATGAGGGATCTTATATTTGTTGGATCCTCCAACCTTCATGATCTCTATCATGCACGATTGTAGAGTCAAGAATATACGGTTCACCATGGTTGTAGAATAATCATCAAATGACTTTTCAACGGCGTGTACAAGCTCTTCTATGCTCCTTGGACACTCCTTGTGTTGTAAAGATTGGATAGCTCTAAAAAAACCAAGATCTAGGACATTTAAATCAGGTGAGTTTGGTGGTTGACATACTATCCGAATGTCGAATCCATTTTTGGTGGCCGCTGTTTGAAATTCTTCATCACTTGCACTGATATGCGTTCTTGCATTATCCTGCTGAATGAAGATAGGATTTCTGGAGTCCTCCATGGGCCACTTAGCTTGAATTGCAGGTATAACTTTTTCGATCAAATAAGCTCTAATTGTCTCTTTCGTCACCGACGTCATAGGTTTCATCTCTAATGTGCCTGCCTCTCTATTCCGACTTCGCCTTCGGGCTGCTTGTGTGGTGACAAATGGAAAGACTCCTATTTTCCCAGAAAATACTTCATTTCCATTGTCATCAAATCTCGGCCGAGCCATAGCAACAAGAAACATAACTTTCCCAATGAAATTTTTACTTTGACAAGTGCATAGCGGCTCTTCTTCATCATGATGTAAGTAATAAGTTTCTGATTTTTTTGTCATGTAAAACCATTTCTCATCAATATGCACTACATTGTACATATCGACGAATTTAGGCTCATGATGGATGCTATTTGGCTCTAGCATGGATATGCAAAATTTAAGTCTTGACAACTTGTTTTCTTCTCGCAAAAGAGGTTTGATAGCGTTTGAGTGTCGACGAATTTCACCTTCCTTCATACGGTTGTGTAATGTTTTCGGGGAAACCCCCAATGCAAGTGCAGCTGACCTTATAGTTGTGCGACGTTGTAGTGGGACGGCCTTCAATTGATCGATGCCAATATGAATTTTCTTCCTGCCGCACTTTTTTGTTCTTCTATGCGAAACATCGATGAGTTGTCCATGTGGAGTGTCCTTTGCCCGCTTCCAAATTCTTTGTACTGTTCTCAATGGAACCGAAAACATTTCGGAAACCTCTTTGGTTGTAATACCATGCTTTAATTTTCCATCGACACTTCTTGCCAACAAAGCACTATAAATTTTCCACCGATCTTCATTGGAGAGGACCTTCATTCTTCTAGGAGCTCTGTTTTGCTGGTGAAATATGCCTAGAAACCAATATAGAGAGGACAAGAACGATTTTATACAACGATTGGAATGACAAAACGTTGATGGAGCTTTAACATAGTGTTGTTGCAGGACTTTATGGATTTACCTAAATGCAAAGCTTCCAAATTGTCGGCATCAACATCGACATCTCCACCAGCTCCTTCGGCTTCGACATTGACATTAGCATCCACGTCATCATTTTCCATGAGCTGAGGTACACGAATGTCCAACCATGAAGCTTCAAACTCCTCATTTGGATCACCATTTAAATAATTGGCTAAGTTTTCTGCAGAAGATGATGGAATCATCGTTGACATTGCATCTTCGCCCTGTGTTTCTGCGTATGCATCTCCACCCTCTCCTCCGGCATCGAAATCGGCATTGGCATCCATGAATGGAGCTTCAAATAGCAAGGTTTCTGTGCGTGAATATCCACCGTCTCCGCCGCCAACATCGACATCTTCGTCGATCAATGGAGGGTTGTTTAGATCAAATGAACAGTATCTTTGATTTTGCATAGATGATCAAATTTCAGACTTCAGAAGCAAATTAACCCGGACAAACTTTCGCTCTTGGTTGTGGAAATATGGAGAAATTAAAGGAAATTTGATTTGGCTCTAACTTTTCATTAACATCAAAATCTTCTTTAAATTTAAAATTTGGCTCCAAAATGTGGGGGAAGCCAAAGCGCCGCTTCCAGTGTTCTCGGTAGACGGTAGAGTCTGTACAAGTGCAAGCCGTACAATTTCTTAATTGTTTCTTAATTAGTGTGTAACAACTCAAAACGTCAAATATTTGGAAACGGATGGAGTATAGATTTAGATAAAGATTAGAGATATTCTATCCTTGAATAGCAAGGAGTAGAAGGCTATAAATAAAGTCTATGGGGCTGATTTTAGATTCATTCAATTCACAAGTTAGAGAAGTAGTTCCACAGAGACGGTTTAGGAGTTCAAAGGTTTTAGGGCAAGACTCCTCGAGATCGACCAAGCCTCACCCTCCCCAGCTCCTGCATCCTCGAGCAGTCCACCACCAGAACCTGAAGAGTTGTCGAGATCGAGTACTCCTCCTCGAGATCGACCAATGATGAGCGGTTTTTAGTCGCCTAAACCGAGAGCATCGGGACGAGCAGTGGATTGCTGATGGTGATTGGCGACATCGGCGATGGGCGAGGGAAGGAGAGAAGGGCCAGAGGGGGAGCCGCTGCCGTCGCTGCGACGTGGATGGCGAGATCTGGCGGGGCTGGTGATGCGCCGGCGGAGTGCGGGAGGACCAGGGGCCGGCGAAGTCGGAGGCGGAGTGGTGATGCGCCGGCGGTCTCAGATGTGCGCGCGGCGGCGAGAGGGCATGGAACGGTATGGGAAAGACGGGATACAGATGATGAAAGGCTCGTTTTTTTTTTTTCTTTTTTATTTTTACGGAAAGAAAAAAAAATTATAAATTAATCCTAACTAAAAATAAAAAGAAAAAAAAACATATCTTGATTTCCACCCAACCTCTCTAAGATCGGACATTGTTAATGCCCTCAGCAATTTGTCAAACTCTTGTGCATATATATCAATTAAGCATATATAATATAATGATAAAATGAAATTATATACTATAGAAGTTAAAATCCTTTTCAATTTATCATGACTCTCTACCGAGGGAATGTGATACCACCAACACAGTTCCGCTGGTGACTTCTCAAAATAATGCTCCCAAGGGTTTGCATATTCACCAAAATTCACAAAAGTGTAAGAAATATCAATACCTTCTTTGAGAGCCACAGAAATCGGCTCGGTAAATGATTCCTTGATAGGCAAGTCAGGGAAGATTTCTTCAGATGAAATAGGAGCCAAAACACATGGATCCTCATGCGTGCACTCATGAGACTCCATGTAAGGGAGCATCGGGCTCTCATCGATCAAACCATCATTGTTTGTGTCTTGGCTTTCATCAACTTGAGAAATAAAGCATTGTTCTACTACCAACTCACTCACCGGTTGATTAAGTTGGTTCAATTGTTCCTCAATTCGCTCCATCCTTTTAAGCATCTGCTCCAACTTAACCTGACGTGTGAAAGCTTCTTCCTGCTCCACCCGGTGACCCATGTAGCAGAAAAAATCTCACATCTCTGATAAGTTGAAACTTGCCAAGCCTCCGTTACTCATAGACTCGGCAAGTTCTTTGATCTCAGGAGTCATGCCCTCAAGTACACAAACAACCATATCTTGCAAACTATCTTGGTAACCCCTTGCATAACGGGCGTCCAATAAATTATTCACTCTTGTGAAATAATGGTGAAAATTTTCGCCTTGATACTGCATTAATCTCATCTTAAGATGTTAGTAGTAAGGGTGTCGTGAACCGTAAGATAGGTTCACAACAAAGTTAAGTTATATACAATAATCGGCAAACACACAAAACAAAGAAATAAACTTTGATTCCCCGGCAACGGCGCCAATTTGATGAGCGGTTTTTAGTCGCCTAAACCGTATCAAAATAAATCCGAACCTACCTAACTAATGTAGTGTGGTAAGCACGAGTCGATCCCACAGAGAATCAAGTTATTCCTAAGTTAAGTTTATTTACCAATTAGTATGAAACGGGGGTTTTGGGTGATGAAAATAAGAAAGAAAATAAAATAAATTATAAACAAATGATGCAAAACAATTTAGAGAAGATCGCTCTACCTACAACTATCCACTTTATTTGGTTGAATTGATATTGTAACTTCCTCTTGTCCTTTTATGATTCCTATGAATGTCCTTGTCCCGACCTAATATAGTTACTAGTCCAATCAGTCCTAGAAACCCTTATCAATCGAACGGTCCCTAAAGAAGGATTTAACCCAATTGATAGCTTTAAGACTAGAGATTAACCAAGGTATTTGCAGTCCCTAAAGAAGGATTTAACAACACATTCAACTTCCTACCCATCCAATTAGTCCAATCAGCCCTAAAGGGATAAGTTTGCCACTTGGGTTAAGGTTCGCAATCAGGAATCTACAAAACCCTAGCAATTGAATTAATTCTACCAAGTTGATCAGTCGAGATAGAATAAAACAATCAAACATTCAAGCACAAAGAAGTCGAAACATTCAATATAGGAAATAAGGAACAAGATTCAGAAACTCACAACTCAATCTAAACAAAGCTTCAAATTGCAAGTAGAACGAAGAGAGTTTAGATCTCCATAAAAATAAAACAAAAGACAATTAGGGTTTAGGTGGAACAATGTTAGTCGGCCGTAGCCGTATCACGTACCGGCCTCTTGCCGTATGAATGTGTGTATATATAATACGGAGTATAATGTAGGTGGAAACTAATCTCCTAACTCTATCTTAAATTAAACGTATGATATATTTAATTTATCTATCTTATGTAACCTAATTATAACAATGATAATAAAAATAGTAAGATGGAGCGCAGTTGCACTTGCAAGTCCGTGTACGCCGTATCTCCTCGACTCCGCCTCCACATACGGTAGGTATTACATAGGTAGCCCATCTTTTCTTCCAAATTGCATAATAATCCCATAAGCTATGATTAACTTCCAAATTCATACGATCCAGTCCAAAAATACCTGAAATATATAAAAACACTAGTGTAGACTCCGAAAAGCAAATAATACCAAATAGGCTATAAAACATGTAAATATACTCTAAATTAATATGCAAAACTCTACTTAAAACATGACTAAAATAGACCCTATCAAACTACCCCATGCTTAGACTTTTGCTTGTCCTCAAGCAATGAAGAACAAATATAAAATTAATCATCCCACAAATAAGATATTTATGCTATAATTTAGAAAAGCAACATCACGTAGTAGGAGCCATGAATAAAAGATTAAACATCCTAACAAGTATATGAGCGATCCAATAGTAAAGACAAATTTAATCCAACCTCACCGGGATAATGTGTTTCACTCAAGCTCTCATGTATTTAGGCTTTAAAATTCAACTCTCAACTCAATCCAAAATGCTCTATACACCGTGAAAGTCATTACTTGCAAACAACATCAAGAGGACTTTTATAGGGTTGTAATGGGGCTTTGGTAGGAACATAAGGCATGGGAAATATTTTGGCTTGTGGTGCTAAAAATCCGGGAAAAATGAACAACAACCAACCAAAACAACACCAAAACTTCCATACTTCGCAAAACATTCCAATAACATAAACTCCATTACATAACAATAAGCTATTCGATTTCAATAACCATACAACTCATGCGATTTTTCCATTTGGATGATGACTTCTTTTCTTTTATGCTTACTTTTGCCCTTAGGTGAATTTTATCCTCCCTAGGTCCAAGCTTACTAGACTTTTACTCCCAAGTGAATTTTATCCTCCTTAGGCCCCTAGTAATAAGTCATCTCTATTATGCAAGAAGGGTTACCTTATTTTGGCTATGCCTCTCGCAATGTACAACCATACATACATCCTCTCCACTCAAAGCAACTCCAACGTATAGATTTTTCACCAATTCTCCTCCTAATTCCCGGATAGGGTCAGGATAATCATTGGCTATGATATATTTTTGTGGAGCTATCAAATAGAATAGGCTTTAAGTCTCAGATGGGCTTCAAGCAAAGGATAATATGTAAGGTAGATATGGTGTAATATGGCTAAGAAAACATGCCTCAATCATTTGAAATTTACAAGCAACAACATGTGCAATACGGTCATGAAAAACAAGCATATGGAGAGTATAATCACACAATAAAAGCAAAAGGGAAATAATTATGAATAGTCCCTATAAGGCCAAAACAAACTCACAAAGGGTTATGTTATTGCTAGATTTCAATTAAACCTCAACTATGAACCATACTTGCTCAATTATATTCTCAAATCATGCTCCAAAAATCATTTTCAAGCAATTCAATCAAATTATGGGATTTATGCAATAAGATCATAAAAATAAATTAGAGGACAAACTAAACCAAGACGGGTATCGTTAATAACACCTAAACTAAATGCAATGAAATGCATAACAAAAATTAAAAAAAAAATAGAAAACAGAAAACTAACATAACAGAAAACTAACATATATATAAAGACAGAGCTACACATGAATTCCCCACCCCATGCTTAAAATCTTACTTTGTCCTCAAAGTAAATAAAAAGAAAGAAAGAGGTAGAGGAAACTCACAATGTAATCAGGCTTTCCAAGCAGTTCACTTAAATTCAGCTTCGGAAGAGGGATTAAAACAATTTATGTCACAGGGCGGTCAAGGCTCCTCTGAAAAATGCAGCAGCTCACAAAAACCAAATTCGGTAGCCACTCCCTTAATTAGCACTGTACACCATAGCAAACAAAACAAACCGCCACGACAAACTGATAACAGACAATGTAGGCTCATGGTCCAGACAAAGAAACAAATCAATTGCAACCTCAGAGCATGCACAAAAATCAGTCCGCAACTCACACTCATCCATATTTTGCAAGTAAAATTATCAAAAATTGATGGACACAGGGAGCAAGAGACAAGCAAAATAAATAAAGGACGGACATCGTCGTATCTCAAGAATTAAGTGAGCCAACAGTAGTAGCCGACACTACAAATAATCATGAAGAAAACAACCAAAATCAGCAGCTAAGGTGACCAAATTCAGCTATAGATTTTAGTTAATTCTACACACATGGTTAAACATAAAGCGAAGGCTAACTAAGGCATGAAATCAAAACCATATGTGACAACCAAAGCATAAAAATGGACTAAAAAAACAGGACCAACACACTAGCACAAAGGTGTTGATGATCAACCAGACTCACAATGAAAGTATCACAGGAAACACACATTCAAGTCCAGCAGATTGATCAAAAACATATAGCACATCCAGAACTGAACTCCTTAGCTACTGTGCAACCAGAAAAACAAAGCAAAACCAATCTATTAATTTAAGAAGATCTCAATCAACCCAACATGAACAATAAATCACAATTGACAATAGATTTCACTCAATCTTCAGATTCTTGACAATGAATCGAAAATTCAGATCAGCCCGTCCGTGAATATGAAGGCAACCAGAATTGATAATAAGATATGATCAATTTCAACAAAATCAATTCATCATCCTCTTCATCCATAAATCTCGAGAAGCTCAAAGAAAGGGTGAAAAAGGGGGACATACCTGCACTTACCAGTTGCGGAATTGGCGGAAATTTGGATCAGCTGCGCTCGGAAATTGGGAAAGGTGCCCATGGCAGCAGCAGCAGAAAGGGTCGAGAAGAACAGGGGCTGAGAAAGAGACGCTGCGATGTGGATTGACGCTGGCGTGACTGCTGGCGGTCGAAGATGCGACCAGGAGAGGGAATCAGGCGGCCCTTAGGTTAGGGCTCCGTCGGGACAAGGGCGAAGGGGACGGTGGTGGCGGCCGGAGCGATAGCAACAGTAGATCTGAGAGGGACCGATGGGCTGCGCCGGTGGAGTGGTGGTTGTTGGCGAGGAGATCCCGACCAGGAGCGAGAGCATCGGGACGAGCAGTGGATTGCTGATGGTGATTGGCGACATCGGCGATGGGCGAGGGAAGGAGAGAAGGGCCAGAGGGGGAGCCGCTGCCGTCGCTGCGACGTGGATGGCGAGATCTGGCGGGGCTGGTGATGCGCCGGCGGAGTGCGGGAGGACCAGGGGCCGGCGAAGTCGGAGGCGGAGTGGTGATGCGCCGGCGGTCTCAGATGTGCGCGCGGCGGCGAGAGGGCATGGAACGGTATGGGAAAGACGGGATACAGATGATGAAAGGCTCGTTTTTTTTTTTTCTTTTTTATTTTTACGGAAAGAAAAAAAAATTATAAATTAATCCTAACTAAAAATAAAAAGAAAAAAAAACATATCTTGATTTCCACCCAACCTCTCTAAGATCGGACATTGTTAATGCCCTCAGCAATTTGTCAAACTCTTGTGCATATATATCAATTAAGCATATATAATATAATGATAAAATGAAATTATATACTATAGAAGTTAAAATCCTTTTCAATTTATCATGACTCTCTACCGAGGGAATGTGATACCACCAACACAGTTCCGCTGGTGACTTCTCAAAATAATGCTCCCAAGGGTTTGCATATTCACCAAAATTCACAAAAGTGTAAGAAATATCAATACCTTCTTTGAGAGCCACAGAAATCGGCTCGGTAAATGATTCCTTGATAGGCAAGTCAGGGAAGATTTCTTCAGATGAAATAGGAGCCAAAACACATGGATCCTCATGCGTGCACTCATGAGACTCCATGTAAGGGAGCATCGGGCTCTCATCGATCAAACCATCATTGTTTGTGTCTTGGCTTTCATCAACTTGAGAAATAAAGCATTGTTCTACTACCAACTCACTCACCGGTTGATTAAGTTGGTTCAATTGTTCCTCAATTCGCTCCATCCTTTTAAGCATCTGCTCCAACTTAACCTGACGTGTGAAAGCTTCTTCCTGCTCCACCCGGTGACCCATGTAGCAGAAAAAATCTCACATCTCTGATAAGTTGAAACTTGCCAAGCCTCCGTTACTCATAGACTCGGCAAGTTCTTTGATCTCAGGAGTCATGCCCTCAAGTACACAAACAACCATATCTTGCAAACTATCTTGGTAACCCCTTGCATAACGGGCGTCCAATAAATTATTCACTCTTGTGAAATAATGGTGAAAATTTTCGCCTTGATACTGCATTAATCTCATCTTAAGATGTTAGTAGTAAGGGTGTCGTGAACCGTAAGATAGGTTCACAACAAAGTTAAGTTATATACAATAATCGGCAAACACACAAAACAAAGAAATAAACTTTGATTCCCCGGCAACGGCGCCAATTTGATGAGCGGTTTTTAGTCGCCTAAACCGTATCAAAATAAATCCGAACCTACCTAACTAATGTAGTGTGGTAAGCACGAGTCGATCCCACAGAGAATCAAGTTATTCCTAAGTTAAGTTTATTTACCAATTAGTATGAAACGGGGGTTTTGGGTGATGAAAATAAGAAAGAAAATAAAATAAATTATAAACAAATGATGCAAAACAATTTAGAGAAGATCGCTCTACCTACAACTATCCACTTTATTTGGTTGAATTGATATTGTAACTTCCTCTTGTCCTTTTATGATTCCTATGAATGTCCTTGTCCCGACCTAATATAGTTACTAGTCCAATCAGTCCTAGAAACCCTTATCAATCGAACGGTCCCTAAAGAAGGATTTAACCCAATTGATAGCTTTAAGACTAGAGATTAACCAAGGTATTTGCAGTCCCTAAAGAAGGATTTAACAACACATTCAACTTCCTACCCATCCAATTAGTCCAATCAGCCCTAAAGGGATAAGTTTGCCACTTGGGTTAAGGTTCGCAATCAGGAATCTACAAAACCCTAGCAATTGAATTAATTCTACCAAGTTGATCAGTCGAGATAGAATAAAACAATCAAACATTCAAGCACAAAGAAGTCGAAACATTCAATATAGGAAATAAGGAACAAGATTCAGAAACTCACAACTCAATCTAAACAAAGCTTCAAATTGCAAGTAGAACGAAGAGAGTTTAGATCTCCATAAAAATAAAACAAAAGACAATTAGGGTTTAGGTGGAACAATGTTAGTCGGCCGTAGCCGTATCACGTACCGGCCTCTTGCCGTATGAATGTGTGTATATATAATACGGAGTATAATGTAGGTGGAAACTAATCTCCTAACTCTATCTTAAATTAAACGTATGATATATTTAATTTATCTATCTTATGTAACCTAATTATAACAATGATAATAAAAATAGTAAGATGGAGCGCAGTAGCACTTGCAAGTCCGTGTACGCCGTATCTCCTCGACTCCGCCTCCACATACGGTAGGTATTACATAGGTAGCCCATCTTTTCTTCCAAATTGCATAATAATCCCATAAGCTATGATTAACTTCCAAATTCATACGATCCAGTCCAAAAATACCTGAAATATATAAAAACACTAGTGTAGACTCTGAAAAGCAAATAATACCAAATAGGCTATAAAACATGTAAATATACTCTAAATTAATATGCAAAACTCTACTTAAAACATGACTAAAATAGACCCTATCAACCAAACACCGTGGTCCCCGATTCCGTTTCTGCGAAGGTAAGCCAAGGTATGGATCTTTCTTCTCCTATTTCTATTAAAGATTTATCTATACATGGGAGATGTTTGCCTTGGTATGTGCGCTTATGTAGGATATCCAATGATGAGCCTAAGGAGTATGAAGTTGGAGACAAGCTCTATGTCTCCAAATCAAAGGATCATTGGTTCCCTAGCAAATTCAACAAGAAGAGGATGGGACCTTTCGTGGTGAACAAAATCCATTCTGGAGGATTGCAGCTGATGGACAAGAATGGAGTCTTATTTGAAGCCCAAGCTACATGGGCCCTGCAAATGCCACCTTGAGCTTAATGGAGAAAGTTGGCCTAGTGACTACAAAATCTAGAACTTGTACATAGACATTTATTTTTGGGACTTTTTGGACATTTTTTTGTTTGTTTTTGGTTTTGAACACTTTTAGTTTTTCTATTGTGGGTATATATCTTCTATACTTTTCAGGTCCAAGCAAGCTATATTCAGACTCGGCCCAAGCATTCTTTCATTCGATATTAAGAGGCCCTGCACACCTGTCTAGTGAGTTTCTTTCTTTACCCTTGTTTTTATACAGTGAGGACACTGTAATGTTTAAGTATGGGATGGGGGAAAGGCTTACTTTGTGCATATTTGACATTATGTGTGCATATTTAGAATTTATTTCTTTGAATTGCTTATACATGGATATTTTGGAATTCATTATTGATATCTATGTGCTTATATGCATGTTTTCCAAAAGTTTGAAAAATGACCCCCATTGAAAATTTTGTCATGGAAGCTTTATTGAACTCGATGATGCAAAATTGGATTCATTAGAGATATAGCATGAAATTGCCTAGTAAAGGGAAGTCATAATGAAGTGCATATTTTTATGAAAACCATGAAAGGAGGTAAAATTTGATGTTGCTTTTGACATGTTGCATGATAAGATGATGGAGGACTTTATAATTCCATATAATGCTCATATGTTTATATTCCTAGCCTTACCTATGCTTATGCATTACACAAAAGCCATATTATGCCTTATTTCATATATTGCTCCACATAAACTAAATATTGCCCATTCTTTACCTTATTTCCATCCGGGGATTATGTTGAGAATGCTGTTACATTATGGAGATTATCATATGGTGTTTGTGTTGTTGTTGTTGTTATCATAATTGGAGTTTGGTAGGAAAGTTTGAAAATATATGGAAAATTTAATGAGTGAAAGAAAATTCAATCACCTCAGGAGATAAAGGTAGATTGACCCTGCTCGCTAAGATAATAGTTTGGCGAGATGGGACACGTTGTAAGGAGTTCAAAGCACTAAGTATCCGGGGCCATTCATGACACCCATGTTTGTGACTCGCGAGAAGGCAGTGCTGAGGTCAGAGAGGTAAAAGCATTATTGTTGATAAAAGCATTATGAAAGGTGATGAATCTTATGGAGAATGAATGTGGAAATTCAGTTTGGAAATACTCCATTTCCCCGGATCATTAGCACCACATTGCCAGAAATTGCCCACATTTATCCTTTTACCAATTCTACTACTTATTTGAGCTTAAATTAAAGTCCTCTTGATTATTAATGCTTTGTCACTTATGAATGTTTTGCATAACCCTCCTTCTATGAGTAGATGTTGCTTTTGTATATTTGCACATGCATGGATCTGTGACACTAGTACCTTTTCGAGGATGGTAATTGATTGCAGGGTTATATAAGAATGAATCTGATATGTTGAGAGTTTTGATTCCTTCCCCTGAATAACAACTAAAAGTATTGCTTGAGGACAAGCAAGCTTAAGTATGGGGTGTTTGTTGTGAGCTGAATCTGCCGTGTTTTACAATTGCTTTTATATCGTTTTCTGCATACATTTCATGCATTTGGGCTAAGATAGTACAGAATCTATGCAGTTTATGCTTATTTGCCAAATTATGGAATCTACACTAGTTTCTGTTTAATTTCGCAGAATTCGAGGCAATTTACAGCAGTTTTGAGAAAGGTTGGAAAAGCTCGGAAATCAACTACAGAAGTTCAAGGTCAAAGGATTACAGAACCATGACGAATCAAGCTGGAAACCCAAAGTTACTCGATATCGAGTTATTTTACTCAATATCGACAAAGGTGTCCGAGCACAAGCCTTGTCGACTAAGGCCGGATCGAGAAGCTGGGCGCCAGAGACAACCCGACTCCGGAACCTTACTCGATCTCGAGTATACTAGTCGAGATCGACAAACCCTGATGCCATATCCGGAGTCGAGGAGTTGTGCCAAGTCGAGAAGCCGAGGACTCAAGACACCGAGCAACCAAGCTACTCGATCTCGAAGAGGCTACTCGATCTCGACAACTCCAGAAACCACATGTCCGAGCCTGTCGAGGAGATGTTTCCCGACATCACCGAGCTAGCCATACTCGACGTCAACGTTACTCGATCTCGAGGAAAGTACTCGATCTCGAGGACCTAGAAGCACCTGTCCGAGCTTGATCGAGCACCAGCTACCCGAGACGGCCAGCCGAGCCAAAATCGACGTCACTCCTACTCGATCTCGATTAGAGTTTGTCGAGATCGAGGAAACCGTGTTTGAAGCCTCGTTGCGTGGTTTGCTGTCCTACGCGGTTTGGGAGTCCTTGGAGCCTAAGGAATCCGAGTTTGGCTGAGATCTATCAACATCTATCTATGGAGAGAAGACCTATCAACACATGGAAGACTTACCTACTTTGGATATAATTTCCCCTTATAGATTTAATTCCTTTATTGCATTTATTTATCATTAAGCTTTTAGATATAGATTTAGATAAAGATAGAGATATTCTATCCTTGAATAGAAAGGAGTAGAATGCTATAAATAAAGCCCATGGGGCTGATTTTAGATTCATTCAATTCACAAGTTAGAGAAGTAGTTCCACAGAGACGGTTTAGGAGTTCAAATGTTTTAGGGTTTTGGCGTTCAACGAAAGTTGGAGTGCCGGGATTGTAAAGGCTTTGAATTTAGTTTAATATAAGTTTCTTTTCATACATCAATGTCTGCTATTGCGATGAAGAGCGAGTAGTCCACCCACTTCTGGGGCTGGGGTGAGCCCGACGGTGGCCATGTGAGGTGATGCGGTAAAGGTACAATCTTTTTATGCAATCCGTCTTCTATCCCTATGAGCATGATTCTTTTGCGAGAGTTGAAGGTGATCCTTGTTTGTGTTATTGAAGTGAAAGTGATCTTAATGCAAATTGGATTAATTATGTGAAAAGGGTTATTAACAATTAGGGTTTATGCGAAAGCCTCTATATGCCTATTTGTTAATAACGAAAGTTATTTTGATGGAAACCATGATCTTTTATGCCTTTATGTGTTACTTTGCATGGTTATCGTTGTGGCGTTGATACCCTGGCTTTGGAAGTCTTTTTATATATTGATTTATTTCGTCGGAAATCTGCGATTCTGTGTTCGAAGTTTGCATCTTTAATTTCTGTCTTTTTACTCGATCTAGGGTACTGTTGTCGATCTAGAGGAAACCTTAGTCGATCTCGAGTAGGGTTTGTTGAGATCGAGTACAGTGTCTGAGTTTCTGCTTCTATTGATCGATTCTGAGTTTTCTGTCGTAGCTGTCTTTTGTCGATCTCGAGTTCTGCTTTGTCGAGATCGACAAGCTTCTGTCTTTGCCTTTATTTCTGCTTTCATTTGTTATTTCTGTCTTTGTTTCTTTGTTTCTGTCTTTTGTTTGCTTTTCTGTGAGATTTACAGCTACCTAGGATCCGCTGACACGCTTCGTCGTGGATCGATCCTGACTTCCCACTACTACATAGGGAGGAGGTCTTGTAATTATTTGCTGGGGCACGAATCTGGTTTGATTTATTTTATTATATTTTGAACTTGATTTCCTCCTACAACAGTAGATTAAACCCTAGAAATTGATTTCACAAATGAAAACCTATAAATCAAATTCACAATCCCTAAAAATCTAATTCACAAACAAATAGACTTCACAAATAATCAAATCCCTAAATTGAAAGCCTAAACCACTGACTTCTAAATAATCAAAATCTCTTACCTCCAAAAAATCAAAACCTTAAGTCCTAAATCCTTAATCTTGAATTGAAAAGCAATTTCAAATAGATCAAGCAAAGTGGAAATCGAAACCTAATCTAAAAAGGAACAAATGAATCGAAGGAAGCAATTTTTATTTCTCGAAAGATTTCAGTGGCTACCAATCTTTCTTTCTCGAAATTTATGCATACATTTCGTCAAAAGAAGCCAGCAAAGTGGAAATAGACACTAGCTAGAAAAGAGGCAGAAAGAAATTGCGTAACCTGCAACCTCTGACTAAGAGGGACGAGAGTGCAAAAACTGCGATGTGCGAGAGCGAGCGATGGATGAAAGGGTGAGAGACATGAGGCAAGCAGAACTTGATGAGTGGAAGAGAATCGGAGAAGGAGGCCCACCAAAGCGAGAGAGAGGGAACAAGACAACGAGTGAAGATGATGAAGCCAGTGGGAGAAGGAGGTCGGATTTAGAGGGGATTTGGAGCAGAGAGAAGGAGACGATGATGAGAGAAGGATTTCCTTCCGCGCCGGTATGGTTGGAGGAAGGAGGCCGGCTAGATTTCGCTCCAGCGAGAGCGAGAGAGGAGAGAGACTCTAGAAGGAACCTGGAACCTTGGGCTGGAATGGAGTCAGTGTTGGATATAGTCGGGAATCTCATGGGCGGGCATTCAAATTAATTCATTATTTGATTTCGCGTTTTTTATAAAAAAATTCAAAACAAATATTTAGCATCGGTCTAAAATATATGGTGAAGTCGATTTTATTTTTAACATCACACATTTAGAAAGCGATGTTAAAAAATTATTTAACATGGCAAGTTTTTCTGACCGATGTTAATGAACCGATGTTAAATAACAGAATTCTAGTAGTGTATAAATCAAACCAGATTTGTGCCCACACAAATAATTACAAGACTTTGTCTCGCTGTAGCAAAAGGTAGCCAGGTTCGATCCTCAAGGAAGCGTGTCAGCGGATCTAAGATAGCCAGCAAATCACATTCAGAAACCAACTCAGAGTACTCGACCTCGACTAAGGTGCAGTCGACAGGGGTCTTTTACAGTCGTTTTCGAGCAGGAACAGCGAATCCAGGCAACAAGATTAGTCGACGTCGACTAGATTTCCTCGACGTTGAGTAGGTGGTCGTAGTCGAGTACCTATAGAAACACAAACGGCAACGATCTCGCTTGATCGAGTGATTAGTGGTCGGCGTCAACTAGGCTTAGTCGAAGTCGAGTAGAACTGTAGAAACGTAACGAAGGCTAGGGTCTACTGATTTTGAAATAAATAAAATGAAAGAAAACATCCAAGACCGGGGTTTGCAACAACGATAACCAAACATGCATAACGCAAGATAAAGAGAGATAATCATGCAATCACATCAAAGGATCAAGTTTTCGCCTTTTCCAACAATTAGACAACTCTTTCAAGAAACCCTAATTGTATCTACCAATTTTATGTTTATAATCCAAGTTGTTAACATGAATCTCTATTAATTAGGTAATAAACATAATAAAGATAATGGACGATCAAAACATAATAAAAGTCGAATCTTTACCTTAAGCATGCATGGCTATCGTCGGGCTCACCCTCACCCTAGAAGTAGGTGAACTATTCGTTCATCATCATAGGAAAACTAACTTGCATTAATAAAATAAAACTTACAACCGATCGAAGCCAAATCCGCTCTCGCATGACAAAACATCTTTCGACCTAAGCTCTCTAGCTCGTACTCTCTAACTCTTATGTTCTCTCTGAATTGGAATGAATAAAAAACTAGCCTCATTGGCTTTATTTATAAGGCTTAATCATTTCTAGTCAAGGTAAGCAAATTCTGTCTATTCCTAAAGATATAAATTTGGATAAAAGAAAGATAAATCCTAAAAGGTAACAAATAAATCTTCATGTGGTAGATAACTCCTCTTCCATAGATAGATCTTGATAAAATATGGATGGAACCGGTCTTGCTTCGTTCCTAAGTAGTCCACATGTCCTCGGATTAGCCCAATGGACTCACGGCCCAAAAACAGCGTAGTCGACGTCGAGTACTCTTCTCGGCTCCTCGAGTGCTTCTCTCCTCGTCGAACTTGAGTGGGTCTCTGTAGTGTTCGACGTCGAGTAACGTACTCGACGTCGAATAGTCGTCGTGCTCGAGTGACCTTCGTCTTCAGTCTTTGACTTGGTTTTGCTCCTAGTTGTAGTCGACGTCGAGTAAGCTTGTCGACGTCAAGTAGAATCCTACCTTCGTCTTCTTCTTTTGGTTTTGTCCCGGAATGGCTCCGAATTCTGCAAAATTCAACCAAAACTCGTGTAGACCTCTATTTCTGTAAAATAAGCTTATACTACACAAATTTAACATGTTCCCAACCCGAAGTATGCAATGTACTAAGAATATGGAGCTAAAATGTGCATAAAGACATGGTTACTTTAGTGGACATCAAATCACCCCATACTTAAGCTTGCTTTTCCCCAAGCAATAACTTGGATGGTTATTCAGGGGAAATCTGCAAAGACTCTCAATATAGTGGATTCATTGTCATATTACCCAACACTCAATTGCCATCCTTGAAAAGGTACTTGGTCCCTTCAAATATGTGCCTGTGAATGAAAAGCAATTTCTCTACACAAAAGGAGGTTATACAAAACAATTTTCTGTGACAAAGCAGCAATAGTTAAGAGGACTTTATTTAAGCTCAAAAAGGAGTAGATAGGTAAAAGGGAAAAGGTGGGCAATTTTTGTCCATGTGGTGTTAAATCCGGGGAAATGAAGTATTTCCAAACTTTCTTTACAACATTCATTCTTCATAAGATTCCTCACCTTTCATTTATTCGCTCAGTGCTTTTATCAACGATAATGCTTTTACCTCTCTAACCTCAGCACTGTCTTCTCGCGAGTCGCAAACATGGGTGTCATGAATGGCCCCGGATACTTAGTGCTTTGGACTCCTTACCTTGCTGTCCCATCTGCGGAACTGTTTTCTCAACGCTGGCAGGGTCCACCTACCTTTATCTCCTGAGGTGATTGAATTTTTTCTCTCTCATTAAATTTTCCACAAACTTGAATGTTTCCTGCGAAACTTCAATAATGATATAACAACACAACAAACCATATAATGTCTCCATAAAGTGATTTCCATTCTCAACATAATCCCCGGATAGGGTAAAAGGTAAAATTGGACAATATAAGGCATATGTGGAGCAATAATGATATAAAGACAAGTAAGGCTCATAATATGGCTTTTGTGATGCAATTAGGCATAGGTATGGTTAAGATTATAAACATGATCATATATGGAAAATATAAAGTCCTTCATCCTCTTATCATGCAACATGTCAAAAGCAATATCAAAAATTACCCCATTCCACGGTTTTACCTAAAAATGAGCAAGTCATTGAGACTTTCCCTTTTCTAGGCAATCTTCTGCAATATCTCTAACAAATCCACTCTTGCATCGTCGAGTCCCTCTTTAACTTCCATGACACTATTCTTTGAACAATTTACAAGCTTTGGGAGATGTCTCTTAAAACAAACTTTTGGGTTAAGCAATTAAGCATAAAAAATAAAAATTTACCCAAAATTTACCATGTAAAACCAAAATTAAGAACATAAAATAATGATAATGAGCTTTTCCCCCACCCCTTACTTAGAATATACAGTGTCTCCACTGTATAAGTCAATATAAAACAAAGGTAAGGGAAGGAGCACACCGAATAATGTGTCGAGGAGTCAAAATAGGGGTTGTTGATGTCCACTAAAGTGACCATGTTTTTATGCTTATTTCTGCTTCTTATTTTATATATTCTGGGTTGGGAATGTACAGAATCTATGTAGTTTATGCTTATTTTCCAAATTATGGATTCTACACTAGTTTCTGTTTAATTTCGCAGAAATCGGACGCACTTTGGAGTTTAAAGGAAACTCGTGAAGAAGCTAAGGATGGTCCAGCCGGAGAAAATGCCATTTTTCACCATGCATTGTTCTGAATCAAGCTTTGATGTCTTCATGAGAGTTGTATCCCTCGAAAAGAGCTTTCCAACACAAACTTATATGTGTCAATACGACGAACGAGGACTCGGGAAAGTGCGTTTCAAGAACAGATCAGAATGCTGAGAAGTGGCACATCTCTTCGACGTCGACCAAGTTGGTCGAAGTCGACCAAATCAGAAACTCAACTCGAGGACGGAAGGAGAAGACAACTTGAGCTCAACATGTACTCGGCGTCGAGTAAAATCTACTTGAGGTCGACCACCACTGACCCGCACCCGAGCTCGAGGAGAAGAACCAGATCGAGAAGCTGTGACATGTACTCGAAGTCGAGTACATCCTACTCGAAGTCGAGTACATCCTACTCGAAGTCGATCAGAGTTGGTCGAGGTCGACTACACTTTTATGGGACGCGAGACTGTTGGGCCATTCCGAGCATATGTGGACTACTTGGGCACGAAGCAAGGCTGGAATCTATCCTATTCTATCAAGATCTATCTATGGGGAGAAGGATTTTATCCACTTGAAGATATTTAGATAGTTTTCCTTTTAGATAAATGTTCCTTTTTTATTAAAGTTTTATCTTTAGAAATTAGATATACTTTCCTTCCTTGATTAGCAAGGATTGGAAGCCTATAAATAAGGCATATAGGGCTGATTTTTATTCATTCAATCTTAGGAAGATAAGTGGAGAGTAAAGAGAGAGGGAGAGTGGAGGCCAAGAGAAGTTTGTGAAGCGATAGCGGAATTGGCTTCCTTTGGTTGTAAGCTCTATTTAGTTTTATTAATGCAAGTTTATTTCTTTTATTATTGATGTCTTTAATTATGATGAAGCGCGAGTAGTTCGCCCACTTCTAGGGTCGGGGCGAGCCCAATGATAGCCTTGCGTGTTTGAGGTAAAGATCCGACCTTTATTATGTTTTGAGCATCTACTACCTTTTATGTGTTTATTACCTATCTAATAGAGATCCATGCTAACAACTTGGATTAATAAACATAAAATCGGTATTTACAATTAGGGTTTCTTGAAAGAGTTGTCTAACTGTTGGAAAAGGCGAAAGCTTGATCCTTCGATGCGATTTACATGATTATCATTATTTATCTTGCCTTATGCATGTTTGGTTATCGTTGTTGCAAACCCCGATCTTGGAAGTCTTTTTCATACATTGTTTAAAGTTCGAGATTTGCATTCGTTTAGTTACTGTTCCTACCCGATTTCGACTAGACCCTAGTCGACGTCGACTACTGATTTTCGATCGAGCAAAGATCGCTGTTGTTTGTGTCTCTGCAGGAACTCAAAGTCGACCAGGCCTACTCGACTACGACCAAGCTTACTCGAAGTCGACCAAATCCAGTGACTTTGCCTTGCTCGGATTCGACTTGCCTGGCCCCTGTCGACTACCACCAAGTCGAGTTCGAGCACCCTGAAGTCGACAATTGCCCGTGAGATTTCTTCCGTTGCCTAGGATCCGCTGACACGCTTCCTCGAGGATCGATCCTGACTTCCTGTTGCTACATCGGGAGGAAGTCTTGTAATCATTTGCGTGGGCACGAATCCGGTTTGACTTATATTTTATATTTTAAACTCGATTTCCTCCTACAACAGTTGTCGAGTAGAATGAAGGTAGTCAACCTTGAGTACAGTTTGCAACGTCGAGTGGAAGATTGAAGTCGATGATGCTCCTGGGTAGTCGACGTTGAGTGGCCTACTCGACGTCGAGTAGATCTGTGTGCTCGATCCTCCTTGTAGTCGACATCGACTTGGCCTTAGTCGATTTCGACTGTTTTGTTAGGGACTTCGTCATCCCCTCTTCGCGATCCTTTACGCTTCTCAACTTGAAAATTGTTAGTTTTCGCACGAAGACAAGACTTTCCACATGAAGTATTCAAAACTCAAAACAAAACCAAAAGTTTTAAAGTCCTAAAAGAAAATTTTAAAAGTTTTATGTACATGCTCTAGATTTAAGAGTCGCTAGGCCGACTTCTTCGTTTGTGCTTAGGAACCTTTAATGTAGGGCCCTCTTGTGCTTGGCCCTTCTCCTGGATCATCTAGGTCCTGATTGTAGTATTCAAGCTCCGGTGATAAGTTGTTGTTCATATAGAATCATTTGCCTTCCTTCTTTATCCTTCCAGTCCTAATCTTGCATAGGTTAGCTCGCCACGGGGCCTTGTCTCCTCTAAAAATCTTTTTATTTTTATTAATGGATGGGGAGAGGTAGGGATTGTACCTGATCTTACCTTTTCGTGCCCAAAACAGCAATCTTCAAGCTGAGGGTCAGTCGACGTCGAGTACAAGTAGTGGACATCGAGTACAAGGACCCCATACTAAGGCTTTTGGCAGGTCTGGAGCTCTTCAGAAGAAGTCGACATCGAGTGGGAGTACTCGACGTTGAGTAGAGTAGTCGACGTCCACCAGATGTCCTCGACATTGACTAAAATTTTGGCGCCTTCCTCCATTTTTTTTTGCTCATCCCCGTGGTTGCCTATGTTTTTCACCTCCAACCATAGAATTTCCTCCTTTGTAGGGCTAAAAGAGAAGTCTAAGACCTCATTACCTATCGTGAAGATGAGCAATCGCTTCCTGACATTGATGTTGGCATCTGCTGTGGCTAGAAAAGGTCTACCAAGAATAATAGGGCAAGCAGGATCTTTCGCCATATCTATAACAAGAAAATCTACGGGAATATAGAACTTATCAACCTGGACAGGGAAATTATCAACCATACATGTAGGGATTACCATTGTATTGTTTGCCATGTATAGCGTGGCATCCACAGGTTCTAGTGCTCATATCTTCACCTTTGACCATATTGATAAGGGCATGATGCTCACGCTTGCTCCTAGATCACACAATGCCTCATATCTATGTTGTCCAAATCCCATAGTAATAGAGAACTTACCAGGGTCAGGTCTCTTCTCAGGAAAATCCATCCTTTTGCAATCGCTGGCAATTACTGTGATTGATCGCTTGTTGCTAAGGATCTCCTTGAGGAACTTGACATATGCAGGCATTTCTTGAAGAGCTTATGTAAAAGGAATTGAAACGTTTAGTTCCTGAAGCATCTTAACAAAGCGTTTAAACTTACATGCAGTGGGATCATTCTGCACCTTGGAAGGGAACAGAGTCTTCTTAGGATATGGAGCCAGAACAATGGTCAGAGGTGATGCAGAGTGGTCGACATCGGTTGTAGAGTCCTCGACATCGACTACAAGAGTCGACGTCGAGTGATGTTGATGTACAGAAGTTTCCTCGATGTTGTGTGGCAGGTCGACGTTGGGTGAATCTACTTGACGTCGAGTAGACTAGTCGACGTCGATTGGAATCTGCTCGACGTCGAGTAGACTTTCATATTCGTCTTTCTCCTTTTCAACCTTTGGCTCGTGTAATTGGTGCCCGCTTCTTAACTTTACATCGACGAATTGTCCAGATTGCCCCTTAGGATTTGGATCTCTATTATGCCCAGGGAGTCTCCCAGATGGTCTTGGGATCTGTTGCGCGAGATGACCCATTTGGGTCTCCATGTTCTTTTTCCAGATATCCATCTCCCCAAATCGTGTATTGAGGTTGTGGAGTTGAGTCTTGATTGCGTTGTTGGATTGCTGGTGTTGTGTTTGGTTTCTCCTCATCTCGTCGAGGATCATCTGTAGATCACCTTTCCGTTGATCCCTCTCTAGATGTCCTGGAGCTCTGTATGGTGGGGGGTTCCTAGGGGCACCTTGGTTCCACTATGGTTGATAGAACCTTTGGTCCCCCATATGGCAATTGGGACCCCCTGCGTAAGCTACCTCCTCATGAGTTTCTGCTAAACTGACTTGCTCCGTATGTGGGCACTCTGGAGTGGTGTGCCACTCTGAACCACATTCAATGCAGGATTGGTTAAAAGATAGATATTTAACTTGTTTAAGAAGCTTACGATTTTGATCTTTGTAGAACTGCACTTTGACATCAGGATCAATCTCCCTAGAGGGCTCATATAAGGACATGGTTGGGGCTGGCCTTGCATAGGCATTGTCATCGTAATTCGCAGGGGCCTTCCCCCATAGGTGTTGTCGAAGTTGGTGAGCCTTTCGATCGATGCCCGAGCCTCTGTTGGTGTTTGCGTTAGATACTCATATTGAGTATATTGATTGATCCGTTCCTTGATGGGTAAATCAAGATAGTTGTAGAAAATCTTCTGAATTACATATGGTGGCTGCCCAAGAGTAGGGCAGGATCGCAGTAGATCCTTGTACCGATCTCATGCCCATGCCAGCGGCTTCTCAGGCTTTTGTTTGAAAGCTGTAATCTTCTGGCGTAGAAGCGCTGTCTTGGCATGAGGAAAGAATTTGTTAAAAAACACATTCCTTACCTCATTCCATGTTGTGAGGGATCGCGCAGGAAGTCCTTCAAGCCACTTTAGTGCTGGCCCTGCGAGAGACCAACGAAAAGCTTTCATTCTTACATATTCAAGAGTAGCACCTTCAGCAATAGTTTGGCACATATCAGAAAACGTAGTAATATGTGCGAGCGGACATTCATTAAATCTCCCTTCAAAAGCATTATTTTTTATTTCAGTAAGGAAGGCAGTGCAAATTTCAAAGTCATTAGGAGGGACTAGAATAACCGATTCAGGCACTATTAGAGTCGGGTGCATGTAATCATTTGCAGTAGTTGGATATAGGGCAAGCTCATCCTCCATCTACCTTCTTTGTTTTGCTTCCCGCTCAGCGTGTGCTCTCTCAGCGGCGAGACCAGCATTGTTGGCTACTAGCTCCCTCTGAAGCCTCTCGATCATATGAGCTTGTGTTTCTGCTTCTGCCATGACTTTCTTTAGTTTAGAGTGGATGTGAAGAAGGCATTCTGGATCGTCTAAGGCCTCAAACTCAGGCGGTTGACCAGAAAGGCGCATACAACTGCAAAAGAAAACTTAAAGAAAAACGTAAAATAAAGCTATCTAAGGGGCGAATGATTGCTTCCCCGGCAACGGCGCCAATTTGTTGTAGGAGGAAATCGAGTTCAATAAATATTAATATAAATCAAACCAGATTTGTGCCCACGCAAATAATTCTAAGACTTCCTCCCGTTGTAGCAAAAGATAGTCAGGTTCGATCCTCGTGGAAGCGTGTCAGCGGATCTCAGATAGCCATCAAATCTCGTTCAGAAACCAACTCAGAGTACTCGACCTCGACAAGGGTGTAGTCGACAGGGGTCTTGATCAGTCGATTTTGAGCAGAAAGAGCGAATCCAGGCAACAGGAGTAGTCGACGTCGACTAGGTCTCCTCGACGTCGAGTAGCTGGTCGTAGTCGAGTACCTACAGAAACACAAACGGCAACGATCTCACTAGAGCGAGTGATTAGTGGTCGACGTCGACTAGGCTTAATCAAAGTCGAGTAGAACTATTGAAACGTAACGAAGGCTAAGGTTTACAGATTTTGAAATAAATAAAATGAAAGAAAACTTCCAAGACCGGGGTTTGCAACAACGATAACCAAACATGCACAAGGCAAGATAAAGAGAGATAATCATGCAATCACATCAAAGGATTAGGCTTTCGCCTTTTCCAACAATTAGACAACTCTTTTAAGAAACCCAAATTGTATCTACCAATTTTATGTTTATAATCCAACTTGTTAACCTGAATCTCTATTAATTTGGTAATAAACATAATAAAGATAGTGGACGATTAAAACATAATAAAAGTTGAATCTTTACCTTAAGCATGCATGGCTATCGTCGGGCTCACCCCGACCCTAGAAGTAGGTGAACTACTCGCTCATCATCATAGGAAAACTCGTCAATAATAAAAGAAAACTAACTTGCATTAATAAAATAAAACTTACAACCGATCGAAGCCAAATCTGCTCTCGCATGACAGAACACCTTTCGACCTAAGCTCTCAATCTCCTACTCTCTAACTCTTATGTTCTCTCTGAATTGGAATGAATCAAAAACTAGCCCCATGAGCTTTATTTATAGGGCTTAATCATTGCTATTCAAGGTAAACAAATTCTATATATTCCAAAAGATATAAATTTGGATAAAAGAAAGATAAATCCTAAAAGGTAACAAATAAATCTTCATGTGGTATATAACTCCTCTTCCATAGATAGATCTTGATAAAATCTAGATGTAACCGGTCTTGCTTTGTGCCCAAGTAGTCCACACGTCCTCGGATTGGCTCAATGGACTCACGGCCCAAAAACAGCGTAGTCGACATCGAGTAGTCTCCTCGATCTCGAGTGATCTTCAGTGTCTCGAGTAGTCTTCTTATCGTCGAGCTCGGGTAATCTTCCAAGTCTAGTCGACGTCGAGTACTCTTCACGTCTCCTCGAGTGCTTCTCTCCTCGTCGAACTCGAGTGGGTCTTTGTAGTGGTCGGCGTCAAGTAACGTACTCGACGTCGAGTAGTCGTCGTGCTCGAGTGACCTTCGTCTCCAATCTTCGACTTGGTTTTGCTCCCAGCTGTAGTCAACGTCGAGTGGAATCCTGCCTTCGTCTTCTTCTTTTGGTTTCGTCCCGGAATGGCTCCAAATTCTGCAAAATTCAACCAAAACTCGTGTAGACCTCTATTTCTGGAAAATAAGCTTATACTACACAAATTCAACATATTTCCAACCCGAAATATGCAATGTACTTAGAATAAGGAGCTAAAATGTGCATAAATACATGGTTGCTTTAGTGGACATCAGATGTTGCAATGCATCCCTAGTAGCTCCATGTCAGGTCGGTAGTACGAGTGAGCTCTCAAGGCTCGTGTCGTGAGAGCTCTAGCGAACTAACGCTGTGATGGGTCAGGGAGCTCCACTCCGTCAGTGCTGGGATTTTCGGAACAAAACATTATCTGCAAAGAAAAAATAATAAAGGTAATTTCTATGCAAACAAAATGAAAGCATAAAAAAACCTCATACTTAGTTTCTGAAACTAGCTTGAAATAATAATAAAATAGACCTAAGCTAGCTCATATTGTAAATCTTGCATAAATCCAAATAACATGCTCAAAAGAAAAAAAGATCCATCTAAGAACAATATATTCAATTTAATAATAAGGAACAAATTATTAAAGAAATTTAAACCAAAATCATCCATAAACCCATAAATTCCAATTTCATGAATTTTATCAACAATATGCATAAACTAAGTATATAATCAATCCCAAAATCAATAAAATGCAGCAAATCTAAAAATTTCAGCCCTTATACATAAGCGATATAACTACCCTAAATTATCAATTTTAATTTCCCGCGTAAATTTCAAACCGTTAACGATAAATATTCAACTCAATGTCAAATCTCTACCTAAGTTATCAAAATTAGATCCAAATATGAAAATAAAGAGGATAGGGACAGAAATCATACCAATAGAGTTCCGAAAGTGGGATCGAAATCAACAATAAATAAAATTAGGGTGGGATCTCGTTTGAATCTTCAAGAAGATGCAAATAGGGTGTGGTGGGTACTGTTGGTGGCAGCGGAGACTGTTGTAGGTCGGAGGGGGACATCAGGTGCCGAATGTGGCTGCTGGTGGTGCTCAGAGGGTTGTGGTGGGCGGCGGAGGTCGAAGACGAGTGGATATGGAGAAGGGCGAAGGGAGGTGCGATTTGTGGTGGGTGTGCAGTTGTTGTGAAGAGAGACGAGGACTGTTGCGCGACGCTTAGAAGCGACAGATCCGGGCTCCGGGGTGATGACGGTGGTCCGACGATGTAGTTGTATGGAGGGGTTGGCCGGATCTTGTTCATGGAGAAGAGGAAGGAGGCGACAGTGTGTGGGTGCGAGAAAAAGAGAAAGGAGAGGCTGTGATTCTCAGCTTGGTGTGGTGCTGCGAGGGAGGAGCTTCGTCGGATCTGAGCAGGGCCGGTGAGTAGACCGGAGGGTGGTCAAAAAAAGAGAGGAGGGAGGGATGGCGGCTAAGAGTGAGAGAGGTGGAGGGGGAATGTTCGAGATCGAGAGAGGCGAGGAGAGAGGTAAGTTCCGGGGGGTTTATGAAATAAATGAAAATGAAAAGGAAAAGGAAAAGGAAACACCCTACTAGGTTTCACTCAAGGTCGAGTGAATGAGTCGACGTCGAGTTAGACCTTACCTGTGCGTGGAATCGGTCGACATCGAGCCATCAGACTCGACGTCGAGTGGCTCCCCTAATCTCTATCGTCTGAATGGTTGTGCAATCCACAAGAGTCAACGTCGAGTGAACGAGTCGACATCGACTGGGCTGCTTCCCTCATTTCTCTCAATTCCAATGGTTTGCCTTGTCTGTGTGATTTCAGTCGATGTCGACTGGACCTAGTCGACGTAGAGTTCCTCTCCTGTGCTCTGTATCGATCAAGGATACAAGAAAACTTGCACAAAGTAAAAGAGAAATTAGAGGAAAATAAACTTAAGGAAAAAAGGAAATAGAAATAGCGGGTTGCCTCCCGTAAGCGCTAGAGTTTAAGTCGCTAGCTCGACCTACTTTCCTTTTTAAGCTTTAGTTCAACGCCAGAGTGGCGCGAATCTCTTCCTTAGGGTCATCCTTGTCATATTATTTCTTGACCCTGTGTCATTTTACCTTGAAGGTGGTGCCATTGTCTCCAATTAACTCCACCGCTCCATGAGGGAAGATATGTTGAACCGTGAAGGATCCACTCCATCATGTCCTTAATTTCCCTGGAAACAAGCGAAGTCTAGAATTGTATAAAAGAACCGTGTCACCTACCTTTTATGTCTTGGGTACTAGCTTTCTATCGTGCCATTTCTTCATGCACTCCTTGTAGATTTTAGCATTCTCAAATGCCTTTAATCGCAACTCCTCGAGCTCTTGCAAGTCGATAAAACGTTTCTTACCTGCCTCGTCGAGATCCATGTTGAGCTCCTTAAGAGCCCACATCGCCTTCTGCTCTAATTCGATGGGAAAATGGCATGACTTTCCATAAACCAAGTTGTAAGGAGTTTTCCGCAATGGTGTCTTATAGGTCATCCGATAGGCCCAGAGCGCCTCGTCAAGCTTAGACGAACAATCCTTCCTCCAGCGAGAAACTGTTTTTTCCAAGATGGCCTTAATTTGACGATTGGAAACCTCCACTTGGCCACTAGTTTGGGGATGATAAGGTGTTTCCACCTTGTGCGTCACCCCATACTTAGCCAAAAGAGCTTCAAATCCTATTTCGATGAAATGCGAGCCATCATCTGAAATAAGAACTCTAGGAACAACAAAGCGAGAAAATATGTTAGTTTTAACAAAGTTTGAAACTACCTTCGTGTCGTTGGTCCTAGTAGCAACAGCCTCAACCCATTTAGAGACGTAATCGTCCACCACGAGTATATATTTGTAGGGTTCTGACGCAGGGTAAGGTCTCATGAAGTCAATGCCCCAAACGTCGAATAATTCCACCTCTAGAATCCCTATGAGCAGCGTCTCATTCTTCCACGTAATATTGCCCGCTCGTTGGCACTAATCGCAAGACGTGACATAACCCTACACATCCCTAAAAAGATTAGGCCAATAAAAACCACATTATAGTACCTTCGCTGCAGTTTTGAAGCCATTTGCATGTCCGCATGTAGGGAGAGTATGGAAATGGAGAATGACACTCTCAACTTCATCCTCCGGGATACAATATCGAAAGATGTGGTCCTTCCCCTGCTTAAACAAGTAAGGTTCATCCAAATAGTATTGCTTGACGTCGTTTCTCATTCTCCAAATCATCATTGTGATGTTTCAGAGAAGAGAGGTTTTGCTTGAGATCAGAATTCTATGATGTCAAGGTCTTGACTTTAATGTCAAGAGCCGACTGAAAAGCTTTAAGATTGCTCATTGTTAGCGACATTTTAGTTATGCTCTTCTGTTGATCTTTCAGCTTCTTCTTTAATATGTTGATTTCATCATTGTAAATCTCTTCATTAGAAATCATATTTTTTTAGAAATTCGGATAGAACAGGAGGAGGAATAGATATTAAACATCTTACCACTTCCTCAAGGTCTTGATTCTTAGTCTCATTATGTTCAGCCATTAAGCAAAGATTTGCCTAATCACCTTTCGTGTCTGAGTCATTTGAGGAATTTGAGTCGCTCCATGTGGCTAGCATGGCTTTCTTTCTTTGCTCATTTCTCTTGAACTTGTTTCTTTTCTTCATAAGACATTCTTTCACAAGGTGATCTGTTTCACCATATTCAAAGCAAGTTAGTATTTTCGGCTTTTTAGAGGAGTTGGAGGACTTACCTTTGAACTTAGATGATCCAGGGTTGTCTCGATTAGAGAACTACTTTTTCATCTTTAGGATTCGTGCTTGTCCTCGAGTGATGAGGCCAAAAGGATCTTCCTCGTCATCACTTTCATCATCGTCGGTTTGTACTTCTTCCTTCTTTTTCTTGAGAGCAAGATTTTTGGTTGATGAGGGGACTTCTCCATCTTCTTCATTTAGAATCATCTCATGTGTGATTAGCTTTCCAAGAAGGTCATCCAATGACAGTGTGGTAAGGTCTTGAGCTTCCTTGATTGCAGTAACCTTGGGACCCCACTTGGCTTTCGGGAGACTCCTTAGAACCTTCCTTACCTTCTCTGCATGTATTAGAGAAAGTTTTCCCGAGTGAGTCCAGATTATTCACAATTTAAGTGAATCTCATGTTCATCTCCTTTACTGATTCAAACGCACTTTACTGAGTCCTCGTTCGCCTAATTGATGCATATGAATATGTGTTGGAAAGCTCTTCTCGAGGGATACAACTCTCATGAAGACATTAGAACTTGATTCAAAATGATAAATGGTGAAAAGTGGCGTTTTCTCCAGCTGCACCATCCTGTGCTCTTCCTTAGCTTCTCCAATGTTTTCATGATTTTCCTTTAAGCTCCAAAGTGCGTCCGATTTCTGCAAAATTAAATAGAAACTTGTGTAGACCTCCATATATTGCAAATAAACATAAACTACATAGATTCCATGCTTTCCCAATATAAAAGTATAAAATATGGATAGAAATCGACATAAAAGATAGTATAAAACATGGTGAAATATGCGCACATCAAACACCCCATACTTAAGCTTGCTTGTCCTCAAGCAATACTTTTAATGGTTATACAGAGGAAGATTTCAAACTCTCAACATCTTAGATTCGTTCCTATATGTCCCTGCAATCAATTACCATCCTCGAAAAGGTACTTATGTCACCAAATCCATGCATGTGAATAAAAGCAACATCTACACACAAAAGGAGGGTTATGCAAAAACAATTCGTAAGTGACAAAGCATTAATAGTCAAGAGGACTCTATTTAAGCTCGGTAAGGAGTAGATTTGTAAAAGGCTTAAGGTATGATATTTTTGGCCATGCGGTGCTAATGATCCGGGGAAATGGAGTGATTTCCAAATTGGCATATCACATTCCTTCTTCCTTTGATTTCTCACCTTTCGCTCATTGCTCAATGCGTTTTTCACTATAATGCTTTTACCTCTCTAACCTAAGCATTGCCTTCTCGCAAGTCGCAAACATGGGTGTTATGAATAACCCCGGATACTTAGTGCTTCGGACTGCTCACCTTGGTGTCCCATCCTGCGGAACTATTATCTCAACGCAGGCAGGGTCAATCTACCTTTATCTCCTGAGGTGACCGAATTTTCTTTCTCTCATTAAATTTTCCATAACTTTGAAACTATTCTACCAAACTCCAATAATGATAACAACACAAATACCATATAATAATCTCCATAATGTACTTTCATTCTCAACATAGTCCCCGGATGGAAATAAAGTGAGGAATGGGCAATATTTAGATCATGTGGAGCAAATATGAAATAAGGCATAATATGGCTTTGTGATGCATACGCATAGGTAAGGCTAGGATATAAACAATATGAGCATTATATGGAAATATAAAGTCCTCCATCCTCTTATCATGCAACATGTCAAAAGCAAATTCAAATTTTACCTGCTTTCATGGTTTTCAAGAAATAATGCACTTCATTGCGACTTCCCTTTACTAGGCAATTTCATGCCATATCTCTAATGAATCTAATTTTGCATTGTCGAGTTCAATTAAAGCTTCCATGACACTTATTCAAAAAAATTCAATGGGGGTGATATTTTATAAACTTTGGAAAACATGCATATAAGCACTTAGATTGATAATGAATTCCAAAATAGTCATGTATAAGCAATTCAAGAGATAAACTTTAAATATGCACACATATGGTCAATTTAAATAAAATATGCACAAAGTAAGTCCTTCCCCCACCCCACACTTGAACATTACAGTGTCCTCACTGTATAAAAACAAGGGTAAAAAAGAAACTTACTAGACAGTAGTACAGATGCTCGAAATAGGTGCTCTAAAACACTACCATGAGTCGATGTCGAGTGGGCTTCCAGTTCTCCGAATTACCTAAAGAAATCAAATGGAAAGAAAACCTTGCACGCAGTAAAGAAAATAAAACAAAAACAAATTTATTAAAGAAAAAAATAATAGCGAGTTGCCTCTCGTAAATGCTAGGGTTTAAGTCGCTAGCTCTACCTACTTCCCTTTAACCATTAGTCTGGCTCATCCTTGTTCGGAGGTATAGGTGGATCTGGTGGTTCCTCCGGTGGTGGGAAGCGTGGGATGTCATCTGGGGGTATCGTATGAAGAAGCTTAAATCTCCCCGAGTGAACGCTCCATGGCTTTACCCATTCGTCTTCATGGGCTCTAGCTAGCATGCATAAAGTAAGATATAAAGAAGATCTACATACCTCATTATCATACCTCTTCCGCTTCATCTTGCGGAGCTTCATGTCACTTTGCTACGACCCCATACTTAAATATGAACATCGGTTGCTCAAAATCATAGGGGATAGCCTTCGCCTTGTAAGGTAAAAGCGACATTGGAATGCCCTGGGCAACAATGTCCAACTTCTTTTCTTCTAGTCCTATTTCGTCTTGGGATCCTTCATATGATTCATCAACAATAGGTAGCATAGTAGAAAGGAAATTCGAGGAAGGACATACCTAGTTGTTGACATCGAGTGGGTCAATTGGCTCATCGGGAGGAGGGCATGGTCCTTTAGACTGAATGGAAGCCTCAAGCCTTCGGATTTCGTCTTCCAGCCGAGCTATTTCCCTTAATCGTGCCTCCTCCACTTCGATCCTATTTCTCCGTCTCAAATCTTGGAACCATTCTTCCCATTCGGGATTCCATCTTTGTTCATAAGCTTTGAAATCACAATCAAGAACACAAATTAGTAGCAAAATCTTGCCACCTAGTTGGTACTGGTGGGGCAGGTGGTGGTAGGGTATGTGATAGTAAGAAAAAGGGATGGGCTATCCTAAACCTTAAACACAACTAAATTAGGCGCAATTGATATCTCACCGGCAACGGCGCCAATTTGAAGTGAGGGTTTCTCGACCAAATAAATTTATAGTCAAGACCCCCGCTTTAGTGTAGGGGAGTCAGGTTCGTCCTCGGGAGAGAAGTCGGCGGTTCTAGGTTTATAAGTGTGTTTTGGGGTTCAGGGATAGCGGGAAAAAAGGTGAGGAGGTTGTTTTCGATGTCGAGGAGAATTGGTCAACGTCGAGGGAATGGAAAGAGAAGAGGTGGTCGATGTCGGGTAACTTTGCAGGATAAAAATAATGAAATAAAATAAATAAAGATGCAAACTTCCAATGTTAGTGATCACCACAACAATAAACATATGTGTAAATTATAAATCATATAAAGATTATGCATGCCTTATATCAAAGAATCGACTTTTGCAAATTCCAACAATTTAGGTGATAGAGGCTCTCGCATAAAAACCTAATTTGTTTCTACCTTTTCTTAATTAGGATTAACCAACTTTTGCAAGCAAAGCCTAATTACTATCCAAATTTATAATTAATTCACTTTCGCTTCATAATTGCAAATAAAGAATTGTCCTCAACTGTCGCAAAGGATTATGCATATAGGTAGATTATGATAAAGACATACAAATTCATAAATTAAACACACATATCTATTGTTGGGATCACCCCAACCCTAGAAGAAGGAAATTAGAAAGCAAACATGATGAAAGAAACTAACTTTATCATTAAACTAAATCGAAAACTTACAAAACCTTCCAAACATTCGTCCTCCTTCTCTCTCGCTCCTCCTCCTTACGTCCTAAGACGACTTGGCTTGAATGAATGAAAATCAGCCCCCTAGGGCTTTATTTATAGGCCACAATCCTTGCTATCCAAGGAAGGAACATCTCTATCTATATATAACATTTATCTATCTATATCTAAAGATAAATGTTTGATAAATAAACAAAATAAAACAATTAAAATTCACCCTAGGTAAATTAGATAATTACTAAAGTTGATAAATATCTTCTAAGTTGGATAAAATATCCTTTGCTTCATGTGGAAGAAAGCCCAATCGGAATAAAAATGTGAAGTAGTATAAAATTAAGGTTAAAGTAAAGTATTATGTGATTAAGTTAAATAAAATGTATAGCATAGTTGTTAGCATTAGCTCAAAATATTTGATTTAAGTACCAATTATTTAAACTAAATATCCTAATTGAAATAAGAAAAAATCGGTAAACATTTTATAATGAAATTTTTTTTATTAAAAATATTTCATTAAATTAATAAAATAAAAGATTTGGATAATTAATACATATTTGAATTAATTGATTAGTTTTAAATTAGTTGGATTATTTAGTTAAATTAATAAATTAGTTTGATTATTAAAATTTTAAATTGAGACCATTAAGCTGCTCACATGAAAACGAGAAAAAACCCTAGGGCAAACAGGCGATTTCCGGCGGCCACCCCTTGGTGTCACCGAGCGTTTGTTCCTCTCTCCGGTCTAGGGTCATGAGAGCTAGGTCTTCCTCGTCGTCACCGTGCGAGATTCACCAACGTTTGTGTTAATGTTGAGGCATCGGGTTCGGAAGATTACGGTGAGTTCGTTGCTATCAAAGATGAGCAGTAAAGGGAAAGGGATTCATCTTACTGAGGAAGAAGCGGTCTTTCTAGATGGGGATTGACAAGATGAAAACATGTCGTTGTTCTTGCCAAAGAATACTCAAACTCACAACTAGTATAGTATGTAAGCAAGAGGTCAATCTACAGGGAAATCTATTCAATTCAAGTGCAAGTCTAATCGCTAATAGAGAATATGGGGGTTTTTGGTGTGAAAAAGATCCGCCTTTTATCAAAGCGGAAGCAAGTAAACAAAGTAAATTGATTGTAGAATGCAGTGGAGAGAAATAGGTTCACCTAAAATTTATCACTTCGATTGATGAATTCGATCCTTGTTTCAGCCTCGAGTTCTTGTCTTTTCCTATCAACGTCCTTGTCCAGATCTTAGGTAGATTACTAGCCCTACGAGTCCTAGCAACCCTTATCTCTAAATAACCCTAACACGGTTACATGCAATATCAAGCTACAAGTCGATATTTAACATATATTCAACTTCCTACACATCCAATTAGTCCTACGAGTCCTAAAGGGATATGATTGCCACTTGGGTTAAGGTTCGCTACGAGGAATCTACAAAACCCTAACAATTGAATGAATCTATTCTACCTAGTTGATCAGGCCAGAGAGAATAAAACATATTCAAGCAATTAAGCACAAAGAAGTCAAAACATTGGAATAGGAATAAGAACTAGATTAAGAAACTCACAATTCAACAATCAAAGATCCAAACTGTAGGCGAAACCTTGAGAGTTTAGTTGTTCATGCTCAACAACACTCTCAACAATTCAATAAAGTGCATAAGGTCTGTCAAAGAATAACCTAAAAATTCTCTTAAAAGGCTTTAGAAAGTCGGCCAAGAAAATAACATAAAACCCTAACTAAAGTCCAAGTTTGAACGGTGCGTTTCTGCGAGGGCCGCGGGGCAGCCAACCCAGACCGCGGGGCGGCCGACGATCAGCGAAATCCTTCGTCAGAGCTTCGAGCCGCGGGGCGGCCTTCCTGTTCACATCGATTTTTCCTCTTCGAATTTGGTCTTGATGTCAACATGAAAGTTATAGATCTCAAAGAGAGCTTTCCAACGCATGGTTATAATAGTCAATCGGACCACCGAGGCCTCCAAAAAGTGCGAAACAAATTCAGCATATCTGACGACAACTTTTGCTGACTTGTTATTCACTTAGGCTCTCGAAATTCGACTCCGCTTCCGTGCTCTTCACTTTTCTTCCTCAACATGAATCTTCCTTCATCCAAGAGTCTCCTCATTTCTCATCGGATCCACATTTACCTGAAATTAACCATAAAATTGCATAGATTCCGACTCTTCCAATACCACCGATAAACATGTAATTGTAACTAAAATATGCACTATTCACAACTAAACTATGCTAAATGTAATCTATAATGCAATACTAAACATGCTCTATCAGGGATGAAGTGGTGGCAAAGGAGAAATCGATTCAGAGTAAGTTGGTTTTGATTGGGAAGGTCTTGACATTTAGGGCTCAGAACGCACAAGATTTAAGGGCGACTATGAAGGGGGCTTAGAAACTCCGACATGACTTCCTGTTCTGGAGATAAAAGAGAATCTCTTCATTTTTCAATTCAGCCATAAGAGCGACAAGGAGAAGGTTTTGGAGGGTGGGCCTTGGTCCTTCGATAAGTCCCTACTGGTTTTGAAAGAGCTTGGGATGGAGCAACTGGCGAAGATGAGTTTCACAAAGGCGGCTTTCTGGGTAGGTATCTATGACTTGTCGTTTGAAGCTTATACTAAACCAATGGTGGACATGCTAGGGCGGGTTTTTGGTGGGATTTTAGAGATGGAAGAAAGCGATCTTCTCATATGTGGGAAGTTTATCCGAATACGAGTGATGTTGGACTTAACGAAGCCACATCGGAGGGGAATTATGATCACATTGGGGGGGGGGGGGAAGATGTGGCTGGAGATTAGGTATGAGAGGCTGCCGAATTTCTGCTATTCTTGTGGGCGACTCGAACATGTCGAGATTGAATGTGAGGGGGAGGATGAGGGAGAGAAATTCTCGGGGGAGTACGGGGACTGGATGAGGGCATCTCCACTTAAAGCACAAAAGGATAGGAGTGGTGCTGAGAGGGAGAAGGAAAGAAGTCTCCTGGAATAAATGAGGGGGGGGGTAAGGGAGGTATTGATGAGCATGGAGGGGGTAGAGGGAGTAGCAAATGGAGGAAATCATTAATAGAACTATTAGAGGAGAAGGAAATGGAGGAGGAGAGGAGTGATGGGGTGGAAAAAGTGCTGAGCAAGGAGGCTGAGGGAGTAATGGTTTGAAAAAGTCACAATTGGGGAAAAGGATATGGAAATGGAAACGACGGGAAGTGAAAGGCATCAGAAAACACAAAAGGGGAGTGATAAGTTGGGAAATAGGGATACCAGTGGGGTCCATTTAGCTCCACCCGAAAACGAAAAGACAGAGGGAGGGGTGGTTAGTGATAGAAAAAACAAAAAAGGAGGGAAAAAGGAGGGTGTGGGGAGTTGGAAAAGAGCAGTTATGGGAGGTGGGAACCCTGAACCGTGATAGCGGGAAGGGTGAGACTCTGTGTGGGACCAAACGAAAAGGAGATGAGGGATGGGAGGTGGATAGATTGAGCACAAATGAGGTAGGATCAAACAATAAAAGTGACAGTGGGGAGAAGCGAATGAAGGTAGTAGGAGAAGCAAATGCTACCAATTTGATATCGGTCGGGGACGAGGTCCCCCGCCGGACACAATGAGTTGCATCGGTTACAACTGCCGGAGAGTGGGGAAGGTCCGCGCAGTTGACAAGCTCACCAAGATGGTGAGACGGGAGGCCCCGAAAATCCTATTCTTGATGGAAACCAAGAGTAATAGGATGAAAATGGAAGAGGTGCGCATTAAATTGGGTTTCAAGAATATGTTTGTGGTGGATAGGATTGGATTGTCAGGAGGGTTAGCTTTGTTGTGGGGTAAAGATTGGGCAGTCAATATAGTATCGTACACTCAACATCATATTGATGTTATGGTTCGGATGTCGGACGGGCTGCAGTGGAGGTTTACGGGACTATACGGGTGGGCGAAGGGGAATGAGAAGCATCATATGATAGGGCTTCTGACAAGGCTGCATGAAGACCCTCACCAAGCATGGATGTGTGTCGAGGATTTCAACCTTTTTGCATCACTTGAGGATAAAGATGGCGGCAATATTGCTGATTTTGCCCAACTGGTTGAGTTCAGGGAGGTAATTGAGAGGTGCGAGCTCAGGGAGGTGCCCTATATAGGGAGTTGGTATACGTGGGACAATGGGCGAGAGAATGAAAAGTTTATTCAAGAACGACTCGACATGGCTCTTTGCAATAATGCGATGCTAGAGATGTTCCCTCAGGTATTGGTTCGGCACCTAGAGAGATGCAAGTCGGATCATCTTCCGATAAAGATATATCTTGACGGAAATGTTGAAGAGAGCCGAAGGAGAAAGAATTACGTATTCAGATTTGAGGCAATGTGGTTTACAAATGAGGAATGCTTGGAAGTTATACATAATGGATGGGCTAACCCGGGGTCGAGCAATGTGGATCAGAGTGTAATGGGAAAAGTCCAGCAGTCTGCTGATGACTTGAAGGAATGGGACCGAAGCTGCTTCGGGCATGTTAGATCGAAGCTGGCAAAGATCCGGGATAGATTAAAGGAAATGTCGGAGGGTGGGATGCGAGGGGAGTTGGTGAGGGAGAGGAAGGAGCTCGAGAAGGAGGAGAGGGAACTTATGGAGAGAGAGGAGATCATGTGGTTCCAGCGAGCTAGAGATAACGAGTTTCGATGTGGGGATTGGAATACCCAATTCTTTCATAAGAAGGCGAAAGGCAGAAATAAGAGGAACAAGCTCCGGAGGCTGATTAATGATGATGATGGCGTTGAGGAGAGGTCTTTTGATGGGAGGGTAAGGATAGCAACGAACTATTTCCGTAATCTTTTTGAGTCGGATGTCAAAGCGCCCCCGGAAGTGGCTACTCAAGGAATCAAGCCTTTCGTGACGGAGGAGGATAATCTTGAGCTGTTACGGCCCTTCACTGCATCGGAGGTAAAACATGCCCTTTTTTCAATGCACCCCACAAAAGCGACGGGACCGGATGGTATGCCTGCACTTTTCTACCAAAAGTGTTGGCATATCGTCGGGGCCGATATTACTAGTTATGTATTGGATATCCTGAAAGGTCAGCCGAAGCCTTCTGGTCTGAATCACACGTTCATAACGCTAATTCCAAAGGTGTCGGACCCGTCTAGGATAAGGGATCTTAGACCCTATTAGTCTTTGTAATGTGGTTTACAAGATTGTGTCCAAAATGCTAATGAACAGGCTAAAGGAGATCCCCTATCTCCTTATCTTTTCCTTCTATGTGTCGAGGGTTTGTCTGGAATGCTAAGGGTAAGCGAAGCGGAAGGCAGGATCCAGGGCATCAGAATTGTGCCGACATCCCCTACTATCTCGCATCTTTTCTTTACCGATGATTGCGTACTGTTTTTTAGAGCAACCTGTCAACAGAGTAGCGAAGTGGTTCATATACTCCATACTTATGGAGAGGCGTCCGGACATCAAGTGAATTTCTCAAAATATGAGCTTTCGTTCAGCAAGAATGTTGATGCATCTAGGAGGGAGGATATCAAGGGTCTATTGGGGATCCGTGAGATCGAGAAGCATAATCGTTATTTACGGTTGCCAACAATGATAGGCAGATCGAAGAAGGTCATCTTCCAGCAATTGAAAGAGCGGGATTGGAAGAAGGTGAAGGGTTGGAAAGAGAAGTGTCTATCAAGGGCGGGGAAGGTGGTCCTGATCAAGTCTATTGCCCAAGCGATACCTACATACACCATGTCTTGCTTCCGGCTCCCAACGGGACTGTGTCAGGATATAGATAAGTTGTTAGGTAACTTCTGGTGGGGGGCGGAGATGGGAGAAGGGTTGGAAAAAGAAGTATCTATCAAGGGCGGGGAAGGAGGTCCTGATCAAGTCTATTGCCCAAGCGATACCTACATACACCATGTCTTGCTTTCGGCTCCCAACGGGACTGTGTCGGGATATAGATAAGATGTTAGGTGACTTCTGGTGGGGGCGGAGATGGGAGAAGGAGAGTGCATTGGATGAGCTGGAGACGGATGAGTCGATCGAAGCATAGAGGTGGTATGGGATTTCGAGACCTAGAATTATTCAACCTCGCCCTTCTATCAAAACAGGGTTGGCACCTAATGCATGATCCTGATTCTCTGTAGGGAGATTACTAAAGGCCAAGTACTTCCCGCACACGTCTTTCCTTCAGGCCCGGCTTGGATACAACCCAAGTTACACTTGGAGGAGCCTGATCAGCGGGAAGAGGTCCTAAAAGAAGGACTAATCTGGAGGATTGGAAATGGAAATGATGTGAATGTGTGTGGGAGGATCGGTGGATACCACGGCTTACTTCCTACAAGGTGGTGGCAAATGCTAAAGGAGGAGACCCAAACATGAGGGTTATCGAGCTCATAGATTGGGGGAGTGGACGGTGGGATGCCGAGAGGGTGAGACAAGTACTCCTCCCATGTGACGCAAAAATTGTGCTTGGAATGAAGTTGGTTGATCCGGGCTATTCGGATCGGCAAGTGTGGATTCCTAGCAAGCATGGTATCTTCTCAGTTCGACTAGCTTATCATATGCAGCTCGAAAAGAGAGACATGGATAATGGGGACATAGGTCAAGTCGATAGGAGTAAGCAAGAGAGAGCATGGAAGGTTCTCTGGAAGATGAAGATGGTGCTGAGAGTTGCCTCGTTTGTTTGGAGGGCTGCAAGAGAGATTCTCGCGTGTAAGACCAATCTTGCTAAGAGGAAGATCACTGGGGACGATATGTGTGAAGTATATGGAAGACAGGAGTCGGGATTCCATGTGCTTTATGAGTGCTGACTAGCCAAGAAGGTATGGAAAGGTGCAGCCGACATAAAGAGGTTCTAGAAAGGGCAAACGTCATTATGGGAGGTCTTTCAAAAGATTTTTCTGACGGGCTCCGAGGGAGAGAGACAACGATGGTCCATGGTTTTGTGGCACGTGTGAAGGGATAGAAACAAAAGGATTTTCGAAAATATCGTCAAGCCTTCACATGTAGTGTTGCAGGAGGCGGATGCAGAGCTAACTGAGTTCAAGAAGCATACGGATTGTATAGGTGCGGGTCGGGAGAAGGCACCACAGCCGGGTGGAACCATGTGGGAAAGGCCTAGACAAGGTTTCATAAAGTTCAACTATGATGCTTCGATCACTAAGGCTAACGGAGCAAGCATTAGTTTCATCGGTCGAGCAGATGATGACCGGTTCCTTATGGCTGGACAACGAAGAATTGAGTGTACATCCGATGTTAAGATCGCTGAAGCGGAGGCCATTCGGTGGGCAGTGACAATTTCACGGGAGAGAGGTTTGATGTCGGTGCATATTGAGTTGGACTGTCTTCCTCTTATTATGAAGCTTCAGGAGGGTTATGCGGGACTAGGAATGCTTGACATGATGATCGAGGTTATCACCAAGGCAACCAGCGGCATCACTGATATAGTGTGGTCTCATGTTCGACACGAAGGAAACGTCTTGGCTCATAATTTAGCGACGTTTAGACCCATTCAAGACTCGTTGTTCTTTTCTATTCAGGCTTTGCCTTCAAGCGTTGATGTGTTGTTGTATGATGAACCTTATGCTTGAATGAAAGTGGTGCGTTTTTCTCAAAAAAAAAAGTTTTAATTGAGATAATTTTTTTAAATGAAAGGTGGGCCCAAATTTAAGTAAAAAATGACACATAAGATGATTGAAGGAGAAACTGCCATGTGACATCTTCAACATGGGTTTTAGTATCTATAAACTACAATAAAAGTTCGTTACAAGTTTCTAAAAATATTCCTTTTGGTAAAGCTCAGTCTCTTGCTCAACAGTTAAATATTCCAGTTACTAAAACAATGGAAAAATACCTTGGTATACTGCTTATTAGTGGTAGAGTTTGTAATGTCTTGTTTGATGAGGCGATCATAAGCCTTAAAAAACAGCTGTCAAAGTGGAAATCCAATACTCTCTCTCAAACTGGTAGGTCGATTCTTATTCAAGCAAACCTAAATTTTAAAACAAATTATTTAATGCAATCATTTCTTCTTCCAAAAGGAATTTTTCAAAAAAAAATGATCAGATAAACAAAATTTTATTTTAGAATAAACTTCAATCTGATAATTATCATCCTTTAATCAGCTGGGAACATCTATGTACTCCTAAAATAGATGGAGGACTAGGCTTTAAATTAGCTGAGCAAATTAATATTGGTATGCAAATGAAGCTACTTTGGAGAATTCTGGCAAATCCTGATAATATTTGGTCAAAGGTAATCATGGATAAATATCTCTCGAAAGAATCATTAATAGAAAGAGGAAGATTTAAAATATCCTGGCAATTTGGTCGGCTTCTTAATGTCATAGATCTATTCTCTAAAGGATTGCTATGACTTGTTTGTAATGTGAAAACTATCAATGTATTGTCTGATATTTGGGTAAATGCACAATACCTAGAGAGCTTTAGGAATAATTGTGACCTTAATTTAAAAGTGTGTGATTTATTTACGAATTCAAATTCTTGGGATATTGATAAATTAAACAGTATATTTCCCTCTCATATTGTTTAGATGATTACTAATATCCATATTCCAGTAACTGTTATTCATGACAAGTTAATTTGGATTTATAGTAAAAATGAGATCTTTTATGTTAAATCCACATCATCTCTTTTTAATCCAAGGAATACAAAAAAAAAAATCAACATATTGGATTTGGAAACTTAATATTGCTCCAAATATTAAAAATTTCATTTGAAATATTATTTTAAATATCTTGCCTACTACTGGTCGTCTAAATAGATATATAAATAGAGTTCTGAGTACATGTTCTCTTTGTAATTCTGATATAGAATATACAAATCATTTATTATTTAATTGTCAGATTACCGGATCTCTTATTCAAAATTTGGGTGTTAAATTGAAAAAATGTTTTACTATACCAAATTTAACAAATGATGTCTGATAGTCGGTAGTGAATTTGAGAAAGAGAAGATTTAGAGAAGGAGAAGATAGAGATAGAAGGGAAAGATTTGTATTTGATTCATGATAATCCGGGTAATCCATCTATAGAGTATTTATACACTCAAATACCCAATTTCTAGTAATTACATATAAACCCCTAATATTTCAATTCCTAACATTACTCACCCCTTATAAAAGTTTTGTCCTCAAAGTGTAATGAAATGGAAAAAAATAACTAGTGAACTGTAAAAGAATTAGAACAATGCATCCAGTAGCATGGTCATGTATAAGATTTGATCTTCATGGCCCATTTGCATGTTGTACTGTCTAACGTGATATAGGCACACCTAAGCCACCTTACTACACTAATTTTGCATAGGTCACCAACCACCATAGCAGAAGGCTTTGTTATGACAACCAGTACTGCAGCTTTCAAGTTGTTAAGCCATAAGCTACCTCAATTTGACAACTTCTCTCGGATCAAATCCCATGAATAGCAACAAGTGCTTATGACAACCCAATTTTAATCCTTTTCCTTGGTAAATCAAACTAGCCGCAACAAAAAATCAGCAAGTGTCGATACCACATTCCTCCTACATCTGACAAGGAGCCCATCTCAACAATGTCTCCTGGTGCACCCATGTCTTATATGCATCAACCGGTTCAAGAACACATCACTTTCAATACAACGCCTAGTATTCCTTCCCACATGGATTCCACCGGGATAAAAAACGAAACCGAAGCATCTTCCAGTGACAGCAACTCCACCTCTATCAAATGGTAATGACTTCAACCCATTATCGATGAGCTTGAAATACATTCCTCCTGGATCAAAATTAGAACGCCCAAGGACACTTCCCGACATCCGAATTCAGTACACAAGCAGACATACTTTTTTTTTTTTTTTTTATCAATTTCACTGTTTCCACCCTTTACCACCTTGGTTTTACCTCTGTCATAAGGCCATGAAAATACAATTACCTCCATACCATAGCTCACAAGCAATTTCTCATCAATACTTGCAGCCCACAACTTATCTATTCTAGGCATTTTCTTGCACATCTTCTGTGCACTAATGAAACAATCGATTGAATTTAACAAAAAACTAGTCCTGTCCATTTTTTTGGAATTGACTGTCACAATTTCAATCAATTTGATCAAAAGATTAACCAATTCAGCCACTTCATTGAGTGCACAATCGCATTTCATAATCTCACATGGCTTGGGATTTACCTAAGAATCGTTGCCTACAATTTGAACATCTTCGAGGCTGTCTTCCTTCTTCGGTTTTGAAGGCTGTTGCAATCCATTTGCCCTTGCAGACACAGAATGAACTAAAATCTCCTCATAAATCTCCCGCTCTAATTGATGTAATGTTGGAAAATCTAAGATTCTATCACCACTGATTTCTTGGTTCTCGTCTGTAATATCTTCTGCTATAGAATTCAGCCCGCTTCTCATCCTATCGATGAGTTCATGGTTTGATGCGGTAATTTCTTGGTCGTTCAAGGTCTCTTCGGTTGGTGATTTTGATAATTCGATCTCTTCTTGGAACCTTTGATATTAGGATGAGTTCAGTCATCTTAGAAGAAGCGTTTGCAATATATGCGGGTATAATAATGACAACGGAATTTGAAATACGTAAAGCCATAGTTGAGAGTGATTGCTCAATTGTTATCAATGCCATTAGTCGAAGATTTTGAGATATCCCAATGCAGCATAGCTATAAAGAGGCGAATTTTGCCGCTGGTTTTCTTGCGAAATCTTAGTTGAGCTGTAGTTTTATTTTGAGTTTTTGTTGTAAGTTCTAAAACATCATCATGTTAGATGATTACTAGTGTAATACCCGTGCCTTGAAGGCACGGGAGCTTGATCCATTTTAATTTGAACATCATTTTATATATCGATAAAATAGGAAACAGATATTTTAAAATTTCAGCAATAATATTGACCAATAAGAAAATACCATTTGAATAAAAAAAATCAAGTTTAATTGTGAGCGTGACACATCAGCAATATAACCGAAAAGAGATTGCAATCGGGAAAAAAATGGAAACATGTCTCAATATTTACGACAATATAACCGAAAATAAAAAAAGGGAATGTATTCAAATCATATTTAAAATAAGAAACAATATCTCATTTGAATAAAAAATTCAACTTTAATTGTGGGTGTGTGGGTGTGACACGTCAGCAAAATGCTAGCAGAATTAGTAATATTAACTAATGTAATACCCGTGCCTTGAAGGCACGGGAGCTTGATCCATTATTTTAATTTGAATATCATTTTATATATCTATATAATACTATATTAATATATATACGTGTTTACAACCAAAATACGTATAAAGTATTTTTTTTATAATTTATAAATTAGTTGGAAAGAGATACAATACAAATTTTAAAAACGATTTAATAAGGTAAATTAGTAATAATACTCAAACACACCACCTAATATGATTTTTTTTAATATTTGTAAATTACAAATATTAAAAAAAAATCATAAGCACATGATTGTGTGAATAATTTTGAAGTTATGTAGATATGCATAACTTATTCATTGTTTTCATGAGAAAGATGGTTAGAAAGAGAGGGAAATAAATAGTGAAAATAAAGGTAAGATGGTAAAAAAAAACCTTAAAGGTAGAAAAATGATCTAAGAAGCCTCATCCAAGATGTAAAATAAACATTAGTTAATAGTAATGCTTGTGAGTCTTAAAATATTATTTATTTTTCGATAGTCATTTAAGATGTCTAAAATAATTAAATTATATAAAAAAAACTTTTTTGGCTCTAATTGATTGTTATAATTATTTTTTGAAATCGAATATTTACAAATTGATTATTACATGTTCGTTGTATGTAGACATTGTGGGGACTATTGCAATCGATTAAATATGATAAATCAACAATTTCAATATCCAAGAATAAAATCAGCCAAGACTTGACGAATGTTCAATGTACGTAGACGATTAAAATAGATCACAAATTGACATACAACATATCAAGTTAAATAATATTTTAGTACAAAAATAGGAAACAAATATGTTTAAAATATGAAACAGATATTTTAAAATTTCAGCAATAATATTGATCAATAAGATAATACCACTTGAATAAGAAATTCAAGTTTAATTGTGGGCGTGACACATCAGCAAAATGATAGTAGAATTAATATTATTAATAGATTACCTATTATCGAAATTAATTTATAAAAAATTTGAAAAAAATAATATTTATATAATTTTTACCATCCTAACTAAGCGCGAATGAATATTAAACAACATATTTAGCTAAACGAATAGAGAGTGGTAAATTTTAACATGATTGGGATAAATGTGATATAATAAACAAATATTTAAATGAATTCAATCCGTTAAGATAATGAATGCAGGCAATCCGAGTGCATAGTTGATTAATTTATATGAAAATGAAAACTTGCATGATTGGTGAGAAAATATGAACATATGTGAAAGTTAATTTAATTATACTCCATAACATTTTATAAACTAACAATTGGATATGGGTCTATGTACAACATAAATTTCAAAAAATAAAATATACCAAGATTCAAATTTAAGTTCAATGTATGTAGACGAATTATTAGAATATTACAATCGGGAAAAAAAAATGCAAACTTGTCTCAATATTTACGACAATAGAACCGAAAATTTAAAAAAAGAAGGAATGTATTCAAACCATATTTAAAATAGGAAACAAATATTTTGAAATTTCCATAATAATACTAACCAATAAGAAAATCTCATTTGAATAAAAAATTCAACTTTAATTATGGGCGTGACACATCGGCAAAATGCTAGCAGAATTAGTAATATTAATAGATTAATAGATAGATAGATAGATAGATAGATAATAGATATATTGCAATCGGAAAAAAAAAATGGAAACATGTCTCAATATTTACGGCAATATAACCGAAAAAAAAAAAACGGATTCAAATCATATTTAAAATAGGAAACAAATATTTTATAGTTTCTATAATAATATTGACCAATAAGAAAATCTCATTTGAATAAAAAAATCAACTTTAATTGTGGGCGTGACACGTCAGCAAAATGCTAGCAGAATTAGTAATATTAATAGATTAATAGATAGATATATATACTGCAATCGGAAAAAAAATGGAAACATGTCTCAATATTTACGGCAATATAACCGAAAATAAAAAAAAGAACAGATTCAAATCATATTTAAAATAGGAAACAAATATTTTAAAGTTTCCATAATAATATTGACCAATAAGAAAATCTCATTTGAATAAAAAATTCAACTTTAATTGTGGGCGTGACACGTCAGCAAAATGCTAGCAGAATTAGTAATATTAATAGATAGATAGATAATAGATAGATAATATGGAGTAGAAGATTATGAATGTTGGTAGATCATGCAACTTTTTGCCTTAAAAAAAAAAAAAAAAAAAAGAAGAAGAAGCGTTTCGAGACTTCGAGTTAGCAAAGTCCGAAGGAACGCCCTCGTTTTCTCCGTGGATCCCATTGAATCGAAAAATCTTCGAAGAAGCTCATACTTCGACCAGCCATGCCGAAAGGTTCGCTTCCTCTTTCGCCCCCACTATTTCAATCTCTCTCGCTTCCTCTTTCTCCCCTCCTCTTTCAATCCCTTTCTTCTTCTTCTTCTCCTTCTCCTTCTCTGCTCTATTCGCGATTTTCAGCTTCTCCTCGCGTTTAATCCCCGTCGATATTTACTCCGCCCTTTTCTCTTTCTTCAATTTTCCTCCATAGATAGATCTTGCTCCGGTGTCGTGTTTTGATACTTGATTCTATTTTGTTATTTTGATTATTTGTCTGCGGTAGATGTATGAGCATTGTCGATTGATTGTTTTTTAGTACGAGGACGCCTAATTTCCTATTTTTTGCTTGGATTTTTGTATCTCGAAATTGAACAAGTGGTTGCGTCTTGGTAGTGTGATTCAAATGCAATGGTACCTTAGAGACTGTCACCAGAAGTTTTATGATGCTGTATAGGGATGTTAATTTCTATGCCTAACCTCAAGCTAAATGATGTGCAAGTGCTCTAATCTGCAATTTCTCCTGCTAAATTATACTCCATACAGGATATTCACAAAATGTACAAATTGTGTAATTTTTTTTTTATCCTTTTTGATTCATTCTTAAACTATCAATTTTACACGACTCTTGGTTATTGTGGCATATGGTAGTTTCTCATAGGTCTAAGCAAGTTGTACGAAATGATGCTTTATATTGTCTTATCATTTCGGGTGAAGATTAAAGGGAGTAAAAATATAACGGTACTCATAAATTAGAGGAATGGTAGTCGAATATGTAAACCACTAGAAAGTGGAAGGTATAGGGATCTGGGATGTGCCGAACGATACGCTTGTCCTGGTGTGGACTTGGATGTGGGTGCATTGTGTCTTTGGTTAAGCGACTTCCCTAGCATCTTGGGCGGATTCATGTGGGTAGATCTATGTAGTAGGACTTTTGCGGATAGTATCATCTTTTTACGCAAGACTCTTGGTATGGTCTTACTTTTTGTTACTCTTCGGCTTTGCCGCCATCTATATATTTACCGTTTGAAGGAAGGTATAGGGATCTGGTTCTTTGATTGAGTGACAAAAGGAATAACCCTTACTCCATTCCTAGGTTTTGTTTCTTAAAAAGGCATCACTCTGATTTTGGATTTTATCTAGGTTTTGGGTTTGAAAAGATATTCATTTGAATGGATAATTTCTACCATGTACAATATAAGACATTTTACTATTCTGCACATATTTTGAGAACTTATCTAAAACATGTAATCCCATTTAAAATCAGATAACATATTGCATATCAATTGATACCTATAAGTCTATAATATGTTGCAAATAGGTCACAACTAAGTTGACCAAATTCAATACAACCAACATCAACTCGTTGAAACAATTAATGCAAGAAGCAGATGAAATCATGTAATACGATAACCTATCAGCTAATTGCCTGACAATATTTTTTTCTTTCCTTGTACGTGCTTATTATTTTACGCAGTTAGTGTGAAGTGGCAAAAAGAAGTGTTTCCTGATGTTGAAATCGACACCAGCGAGTCCCCATATGTTTTCAAGTGCCAGTTGTTTGATCTAACTGGTGTACCGCCTGAGAGGCAGAAAATTATGGTTAAAGGTGGTTTGTTAAAGGTATGAGAAAATCGTGCGAGGAGATATTCAATTGGTTGAACTGTTTCCTATATCCAATAGATTTATCTGTTACCACATCCATGATGAAATTTATGAACTGTGTGCTTTTTAATTTTCTTCCTGAACTTTTAGGACGATGCTGACTGGTCAACATTGGGAGTCAAGGAGGTAGAGCATTTTCTTATCCCGAAGACTTCTGTTGCCTCTTTATAATTGTTGCTTAAAATCTGTTACTCTTGTTCAGGGTCAAAAGTTGATGATGATGGGAACTGCAGATGAAGTTGTGAAGGCTCCAGAGAAGGGCCCAGTATTCATGGAAGACCTCCCTGAGGAAGAACAAGCTATTTCCTTGGTATGATTTCAAGGATTAATATTTATATGTTTGGACTGAGATCCTGCTTATTCCTTGACAGATATGTAGAATGTTGTCGTTCTTAAAAAGCACTACTCTGCCCATCCTAATATTGTTTAGTTGTTTGTTGCTATAGTCCTCCTACTCTTGATATAGTTTGTTGCTCCCTACTTCCTTGATTTAAAGAAAAACTACCCGTAAATTCGCTGGAGTATATATATACCCAGTGGCGCCCCCCACCCCTTGACGACGGAAATTCGTAGTATTTGTAAAAAATATTTTTTTTTAAAAAAAAAAGGTAAAAAAAAAAGTGAAAGAGAACACAAAAGTTGTCTAGCTTAGTTGGTAAAAAGAGGAAGGGAAGCATGATTAATGTAAAGGTTTCAAACCTCATTGTTTACCTTTTTGCACTACTTTTTATTCCTACCAAATTTCCTCTATTATAAATGTCATATATAAGTCAAATTTTATATTTTTCTTTTAATATTTTCATAAGATTATTCATTATGTTACACGTATATTTTTTAAAAAATCTTCTAATTTTTATTCCTATGAATTTTTTTTTACTATCAATGTCATATTTAAACCACAATTTATGGGTTTTTTGGTCACACTTTGCAATCCTATCATTTTTTTTACATTTACAAATGACAGATTCTTTAAAAAATTTATAATTTTCTTTCAATATTTAAAAAAAGTCTTAATCATGCTACACATATAATTTATCAAATTATTGTATGAATTTTGTAATAAAATATACTGAGAAAAAAAAATTCCCCAAACAAAAAATTTCGCCCCCCCCTCCACCCCACTACAGTCATAAACAATCTTGGCATCGTCATGACAATTATGGACCCTTTTTAGCATCAGTGGATATAATGCACAGTTTTGAATTTTATTTTTACATGTAATACTTTTTAAAAAATTTCCTTACAATATAAATTTCTTTTCCCATTTGGTGGGTTTTCTTGGCAGGGCCATTCTTCTGGTTTATTTAATTTGGGAAATACATGCTACATGAACTCTACAATCCAGTGCTTACATTCAGTTCCTGAACTGAAGTCTGCTCTAACTGAGTAAGTTGTGTTTTGTAACTGGATTTTTTTCTTTTATATAATTGGTGATAATTATTATGCATGTCATCGCTGCAGTTTTGGTCTAGAAATTAAAAACCATTGAATGACTGATTTTTGTCCCTAAACATTATCAATCAGGTACCCACAATCTGGACGCAGCAATGATTTGGATCAAACTTCTCATCTTTTGACTGTTGCAACACGAGATTTATTCACCGATCTTGATAAAAAGGGCAAGCCAGTGGCACCAATGCAGTTTTGGCTGGTTGGTTCATCTATTTGTCTGTTACTGAAAGTTTCGTTCAACTTGAGATGAATTTCATTTCATTTTTCGTATAATTTTTTTGGAGTTTAATATCTTTTTATCATGCAATGTTGGTAATATCTCTATTTGGATAGGCATGGAGTTTTTTATATGTAAAAGTCAACTTGTGTAAATGCTTACATGATAATTCTCCTTGCATGTAAAACACAGATCATAGGTACTCCAGCCAAATAACAATGTGTTCTGAGCAGATGTAGCATCATTTCCAGCATCCCTTCAATATTTTCCATTTGCACCTGACTTGACATATTCCTTATGTTGTGAGGTCATAGACTCGTAGACATCTAACTGAATTTTTCATCTGAGATTCAGAGCATTAATCTATTTCTTGCGCTGGGATACTTCACTTGAGTTTATCTTCATGAGAGATCCTTTTGTTTCAATATTTCCTTGACATTGATCTTTTTGATTGCGGACTGCAGAGAACATCTTTTAAATTCTGTTTGTTATCTAGGTTATTGCTGGAAAAAGTTGCATTGCATTTGATGCTTGAGTTGAAACCAAGTTATACTAAAGTGTAGTTACTATAGTAGCCTCCCTTATCCAGCCCCAACTCCCACCTTACGCCTATCCTCACCCACACACAGAGACACACACACACAAAAATAATCTGGGAACTATCAACCAATTTCTCGTATTTCTGATCACTGACTTAATAAGAGAACAAATTTGTCCGTTTATCTGCAGATATTGCGTAAGAAGTTTCCTCAATTTGGCCAGCTGCAGAATGGTACTTTTATGCAACAGGTCCTGTCTTTTCACTCTTTTTCTTTCTTTTCGAAATGCTATTTGTTTTATGTTTTACTTATTACCTCCTGCAATTCTCGCGCGTCTGTTAGAAGTTAGAACCTCAAACCATGAAAATAAAAAGATGGAAATCCTAGCAATAATCTTGCTAACAACCAATTTGTGGTATCCTTAGAATATCTAATTCATTCAATAATCAAATCATCCCAATTACAAGGTGTTGATCCTCGTTTTATAATAGAGAAAACCAAATCTATTTTTGCAATAGAGATTAGAGAATAACTATTCTAATACTCCCTTTGTTAATTAAAACATGTCATTTTAAAAATCTGCACACTTTTTAAGAAAACAAGCAAAAATACACTTATACTCCTAATTATTACTCTACTTTTTACTTTCTCGAAAACTACAACTAACACCTACTTAATCATTACAAGGACAATTTTAAGTGGATGGCAACATACCTAAAATGACATGTTTTTCTTAACAAAATTTACTTCATAAAACGACATTGTTTAATTAACGGAGGGAGTATTACAAAGACTTAATATTAAAATGCAGGAAATGGGAAACATAGAAGAAGTGGGGAAAGTGCCTACAAATTAGGTAGTGGGAATCTGGAAAACTGTAGGAAATAACTTATGGATGGAAAACTAATAATTATAATAAACTCAGTGATCAAAGGTTTGTATCAATATACCACATTAACGTTTTGTAGTTACATTGCAGGATGCTGAAGAATGTTGGACACAGCTGCTATATGCTCTTTCCCAGTCTCTTCAACCACCTAGTGGAAGGTATTTTTCTCCTGTTGTGATGAAATGTTAAATCTTGATGACCTCAGGGTGGTATGGGCTGTGTAAATAGAACCTTTTATAAAGTACAAAATCAACACTATGAAGGCCATCTAGATTTCCTTGGTCAATCTTCAATTTTGGTTCTGCCATGTTTTTCTCATGTGTAACTTTTAAAACTTTTGCTGATGCAACTGATTTACATGCAGTGACAATTCTAACACTATGAAGGCTCTCTTTGGTATTGAACTCGTCAGCAGGTAGAATTATTTAGCTATTTAGTGATCTGCAGTGGTTTATTTCTGTCCTACTCCCTCATCCTCTTGTTGCATGTATTGTTACATCTGCAGACTGATATGCCTTTGTTAATTAATTGAATTTATTTAGCTGTTTTAAAAAAGAATTTATCTATTCTCGATTGTTCAGGAGCGGTTTCCTTAGAGATTAAATTTTGGACGAAAGAGGAGTTAAAAATATTTCCTTGTCAGTTATGCATTGCTGACATCAACTTTTGATCCTCTAGTTTCATTCATCAACTTTTGATCCTCTAGTTTCATTCATAACAGCTACATCCTTTCTGATACATTCATCTTGGATGTCATCACTTTCATAATTCAGTTGGATAAGTGATTAGAAACTTTGATGATGGTAATTCTGCTAGATTGTTGGGCTTCAGAGTTTAGTATTATCTCGATTCTCTAATAAAAAATACACTTGAAGTTATAAAGTGGTGCTTCATTTAGTTGCTTATCTTACAGAGAATTTCTCATAAGTTTGAAGCTTATTAGATATTTTCCTTTTCCGATGTAAGAGATATTTTTGCATCTTGCAGGATCTCTTACAAGTTAGTTTGATGATCTTCTGGGTTAAGCTAAGACACTAAGAATATCTAGTTTGGTGATCTGCTGATTAAAGTTGTAAGATGCTTAGAATGTATAGTTCCATAATCTGCTAACGCTGAAAGATGCTTAGAATATCTTAGTTAAGATGATTAGCTGATCAAAGAGAAAAGATGATTTGTCAAACCATCAGATTGTTTGTATGCAGGAATATCTTTTTCTCATCCAGTCAGAATGCCATCTGTTGTTCCTTGTTCGTAACTTGATGCTTCATACTTCATGGTTAGGGTATATTGTCAAGAAAGCGGTGAAGAAAGTTCAGAGGCCGAATATCCATATTCTCTCAAGTGCCACATATCTCACGAGGTTAATCATCTACACGAGGGATTGAAGCATGTAAGTTAACTCCATTAGTTTGATAAACTTTGAGAAATGGAATAAATGTGTAAAAGCATGATTGTTTTCAATTTGACCTTTGTCTCGCTTACTTGATTCTAGTCTTCAATCATTATAGTTTAGTTAAGTAGGTCTTTTTCCAACTTAATATGCTTGATGCTATCTTTGGAGATATATTTTTCACTTGCTAGTTTGATGTGCCATGTTTTGTTCAATTTGGGTATCCTTGGGTGCTTGCATTTTCTGTTGAAGAAAATTTGGATGACAAAGTAACCTTCACCTGGCCCTTGCGTTTAGGTTATCTTTTAATAGACACATAATTTCTTGGATGACCCCTAAGATGTATGGACGGACCAAAGAAATCACTTGTTTAAAGTGCAAAAGCGAGTTTCATGGGCAAAGGGTCAGCCAAACAAAGCAAAGAGACATTTAAGCTCAGAGAGGAAAACGAAAAGCATAAGAAATAGTTAAAAACTCTAAAACTTAGCAATGGAAAAGTAACTTGAACAGAATAATAGTTAAGACTTGAAGATCACAATATCTAGAGGAGCGAAATCAAGGAGGATCAATTAGAAAAAGGATGCACCTGAGATTTTTGGCAGTTTTGTCAAAGATTTCTTCTCTCTAGGGTTGACCAAGCTTTCTATGTGGCTCAAATAAAGGTTAAAACTTAGCTATAAAATTGGCAGTGGAGAGTATATGAAACTTAGCTAGGTTGAAGGGGTGAAATGGTGAAATACAATGGGCTCTCGAAGGTTTGAGTTTTGGCTTAAGAGACGTGAATAGGTTATAATGACTTTCATAAATTTTGTTATTCCAATCTGGCTAAATGATCACATAGGATGTATACTTAAAGAAGATGGCGTGAGAACAACATTTTGTAGAACTGGATATAGTTGATTGAACCAGTTTTGTCCCTTACCCATAATTGCCACGACAGAGTTTCCGTTTTCCTGATCCTGGGAAAACATTGAGCTGAAGACATTTGTATCCTTTGTAAAACCTAAAGTAAATATATTTGTAAGTGATGTTCCATTGTGTATGTATTGTTTCTGATTCCTGTTTCCAGTTCCATTTCCATACTCTTTCCATTTCCCATTTCCTGGTTTCTTTTGTGTAACACAAGTTATTGTTTGAATCTATGTTTCATTTTATTTGATTGGCTGGGATTTGGCATTGAATAATGTATACACAAACTCATATCTATGTTTCACTTTATTTGATTGGCTGAGATTTGGCGTTGAATACTATATTCACCAACTAATATCTAGAAGAGAAAAGGAACGAACCTGAAAATTTCGGTATATATGTTATGAATACACTTTTGTAAAAATATTAAAAGAAAACCATAAATTTTAGTTTAAATATTATATTTTTATTAAAAAAAAAATTACTGAGTATATGAATAATTTTTTTTAATGTGTATTATATTGAATTTTTTTTTTGAAAAATATTGAAAGAAAACCATAAAATTTGATTTAAATGTCATTTTTAATTAGAAAAAATTGATAAAAAATGAAAAGTATTGTTAAGAAAACCAAAAATTGTGGCTTACATTACATATGATATTTTTAGTAAATAAAATTCATAAATAAAAATGCATAGAATTTTTTTTATGTGTGTTGCATGACAAATACTTTTTAAAAAAAATTATAAGAAAATTATAAAATTTGATCTAAATAGGTCATTTTTAATTGAAAAAATTGTTAGGGATGAAAAGTATTGCAAAAAAGGTGGATAATGAGGTTTGAACCCATGACCTCTATATTAGTTATTTCCTCCCTTCCTTTACCCACTAAGCTACACTCTATCCATACTATCCACCATTCAATCGTTTCCAATTCCCTAATTACCTAAGGACAACATAAAGGATTCCGGGGGGGGGGGGGGGGGTGGGGGTGGGGGTGTAATATCTTAAAAATTATATGCGTGGTTTGTTTTGTGCAATGAAGACAACAATCATTCTATGCCTCACTTCTAATGCAAGAATCCTAACACTTCATGTTAGCAATTGCGGTTGAATTTGATGAGTTTGCAACTCACTACTTTTTGTTGGTCTTTAAGAAGAAAGTATCCAGTATCAATGACCTCTTGCCCAAGTCGTAAGGGACCGGTATCCCTTGTGCCTTGCTACTATGAGGTCAAGGGATCAAATCCCACTACTGACATTTGTGCTAGGTGCGATCCTTTGACATGGGTTGAACCTGTCTTGTGGTTTACCCAGTACTAGTGTTTTGCAGGCTAGTGCCTCGACCCGTGGGGGATTAGTTGATAACTTCGAATTCCCCACAGTTAACTAAAGAAGAAGAAGAAGAAGAAAGTACCTGGTACACTAATGTTTAAGATTTGCAGTTCAACATGTGCTGTTGAGTTGAATGGTGCACCTCAGTGTTGCATTTCATACTTAATAGATGTTTAAACATTAACCAAACTGGGCTTTTGGAACATTTTATAATCATTCTTCCTCTGCCAAATTGATTTAAGCTAAATTTTCTACCTGCAGGGTCTAAAATCTGAACTGGAGAAAAATTCTCCTACTTTGGGCCGTACGGCAGTCTATATGAAGGAATCACGTATAAATGGTTTGCCAAGGTAAGATATTAGTTATAGTGTTGTACCCCACCTTTTGTTTTATGCTTTCGTTCTAATGAAGTCTTAAACGCCAAATTGTAGAGCCTTGAAGGCTTGAACTCTGTTTTGTGCCACAATGGGTCAACATTTTCCTCTGAACTGTGGAATTAGCACTTTTTCCCCGAATTAAGAGGCTTGAATTCTATTTTTACCGTGATACCATCTGATGTGTTTGTCCACTTTTTGCCTGCTGAGCTTAAAAAGGGAAGGGCATGCAAAACTTGGTGAAAGTGATTCTAATTATCATATTTTTCAAGGTACTTGACCATTCAGTTTGTCCGGTTCTTTTGGAAGAGAGAGTCAAACCAGAAGGCAAAAATTTTGCGGGTTAGTTCTCTTGTTGCTTTACGATGTCAATAGGTCTAGCTTGACTTTTTTATGAATGCTTTCTGTGAGAGAGAGTGTAGAGGATCTACTTTTTATCTGAAATGCTAATGTTTGGTTCTTAATCATGTCCAGAAAGTTGATTATCCATTAGAGTTGGATGTTTATGATTTATGTTCGGATGATCTCAAAAAACAGCTAAATGTTCCTCGCCAGGTGCATGCTTTGCCCCTTTCTACAACTTCATATCTCAGTGTTGTGTATTTCTCTTATTTATACCAACATACCCTGCTAATTCCGCTTTCTGCATTTGCTTAGATACTGAGAGATGAAGAGGGCAGAAAACTGGGCTTAAAACCAAAGAATTCTGAGTCAAATGACACTGACATAAAAATGTCAGAGACTGAGGTAAAGAAATATCTAGTTGCTTATACATGCAGAATATTCCCAATTCCATTTACATATGGCATGCCAAACTCAGTGGGTGTTTATCTCGTGTAAACCCTTAAAAGAAATATCCAGAGGCTAATACACGCATTCAGTAGCAGGTCCTTTCTCCAGAGGGGGACGTGGCCCCTCCAGGGGAAAAAATATAAATGTATATACTCCATATGTTGTATGAGTATAATTTGCAGAAATAGGGTAGTAGACCAATAAAATTCACTAGTTTGGTAGGGGAAGGCCATATTAAGTAGTAGTTGTGCAAATGGTTTCAAGTTCAAATGTCCTTTGACGGGATTTTTTATTGGTACACCCCACCCCCGTCACTTGAATCCTGATTTTGCCGCTGCACGCATGCATGATAATTACAGGTCTTTTGGTTGTGCTGAGCAGAAAACTTGATTAGTGTTTATATTGTGTCAAGTGTTAACCACCTTTTGAATGTTAGCAGGGTTCTTCAGATGGCCTTGGACAATCATCTGCACCTACTTCTGAAGAAGGTATGTTGATAAAGCTTGTCATGGTTTAGTTTGTGTTGTGATATTACCATGATCGTATTCTTTTTTGGAAGGGCTTCACTGTAGTTGCACAAGAAATTAGGGATGTTCAATCATCCAAACAGAATTAGATTTTCGAAAATTCCAACTGAAATCCACACCTGCCTGATACTGTTTTTATTTTATTTTATTTTTAGAATGGGTTTTAATATATTAAGAGTGAACGATGGAACAAAAGAAAATGGTTAAAAGAAGGGTCTCATTGCAAGATGCTACAGAAGAGATGAGACCAAATGTGGTGGTTGATGTGTAAAGTAACCAAGACCTAATTGGGATTGTTTAGGTGTCAACTGTCATTAGTTTAATGGGACTTCACTGCGCTTGTAAGCGTAATTTATATGGAGCAATTCACTTGCTATTTGCCTCGATAAGAAAAGGAACCATCAATATTCCGGTGTTCCTTCTGAGAAGTAAATGTCATTAGTTTAATGGGACTTCACTGAATTGAGGTTGTGTCTCCCTGACTCAGGTGTTCCTTCTGAGAAGCAAATGCGGCCAACTGGGGTATATGATTTAATTGCCGTGTTAACTCACAAGGGAAGAAGTGCAGATTCAGGACATTATGTTGCTTGGGTGAAGCAAGAGAGTGGTGAGAAGTTTTCTTAACTGGTATCTTGACTCAAATAGCCGCTTATGTCAGACCATCTAATTTCATGTTTCACGCAGGTGGGTGGATTCAATACGACGATGACAACCCGATACCCCAGCGAGAAGAAGACATTCTTAAACTTTCTGGAGGAGGTAAACCCTTCATAAAAGACTATCACTGAATCACACTGCCTAGAAATGGGAAATACTTTCAACCTTTACAATATTGCGCTATTAGATATACCTTTGAGGCCAAAACACTAATTGATGCAAAAACTACCTTGGGTTTCAGGTGATTGGCATATGGCATACATTTGCCTCTACAAGGCGAGGGTTGTTCCAATATAACCTCCTACGGGTTGTAGGTTGGGTCTTTCCCGGATTTGTTCTCGCATCCATAGTCCTCTTCTCACTTGCTATTTGTGAATGCGATTCTTTATATCTACAGGATTTTTCATTCGTTGCTCTCTTTTTTCCCTTTCTCTTGTATGTTGTACAATACAGGACTCAGCATTGTTACTGCTACTATATGTCAGGAATTACCTCCGGGAATTTAGGGTAGGGTGTGTTGTTTTAGATTTTGGTAATGGCGACGAAAACGAGTATAATAGTTGAAACATCAACGCTATTATGTTAAGACACTGCTTTATGAATTATAATGATAAGCATTACCTCAAACATGCTCTTTGTTGGGTTTGATCTTTGTATCCCGTGGAATATCATTATAATTCAAAATATATGATATTAACGTTTAATAAAACAAAACACTGAAAAATGATGATTTTGTGCAAAAGTTAATTTATATTGTTAGTTTTATGCAGTGGCCAGTGGGCTATGTTAGAACAACTAAAAATCCTTTTTAGAACCTAAACTAATTAACCCTAATAATTAAGTAATTTACTAACCTACCCCTCCTTCAACCCCTCTTCTCCCATCCAAGCAAACCACCCGGAGATGAAGTTTTTTGGAGAAATTCGAACCTGCAGTCAAGCTCCTCATTGAGGAACATGAGCGTCCCGAATGTTATCCATCGCCGCTAGGAATCCAACGGACAACGAGCGAGCGAAAGAGAGCTCTACTTTCTCAATTCGAGCGCAGGAATTGCAAAAGATGGGTGTTTGAGATCTATTTTAGACCTCTACTTGAATTTGATTAGCAGATGCATAGAAGCAGCAACTTTCTCGATTCGATAGCTTAAATTAGTGCTTCAAATCCCAGAAAAAGCTATACGAATCTATAATCGACGCTTGTTTTCGCAAGCAAACTCCGATTTAGCCAAATTCTTGAATTGGGAATTAGGTTTTTTTTCGGGTGAATCCAAATCCAGATTCGAAATTTAGTCTATTGTTGTTTGACTGGAACAATACTTCACCTAGATCGAAATTGGGAGAACATTGTGGTAGCTGAGACATGGCACTGAGCATCGATTCGAAAGAGGGAGGAAGAAGCTCTTCTCCTTTGTGCAGAGAGATAAATGGACTTTTTAGCCCGGTTTCTTTTGAAACCGGGCTAAAAAGTCCCCCTTTTTTTTACTCCCTGTACCTTTTTTTAGCTCGGTTGTTAAAAGCCCTTGGTCGTTGCGACTATAACCGGTTTTGGTCGTTGCGACCAGAACCGGTTTTGGTCGTTGCGACCAGAACCGGTTTTGGTCGTTGCGACCAGAACCGGTTTTGGTCGTTGCGACCAGAACCGGTTTTGGTCGTTGCGACCAGTTCATTAGCACATGTGCAATTGTCGTCGTTGCGACCCATTTCACCCATGGTCGTTACGACCAAATCCACTTGTGGTCGCTGCGACCATGGTCATTAATACCATGCGCTAAAGGGGAAAAATACCCTGCGCTAAAAAGAATTCGTGTTTAATAATTGAATGAATTCTAACACGTTTGGTTAAGAGCATAGTTATTTGAAGGGCCAATTTGTTATATGTCCAAAAAATGTCTTAATTGGTGAAATGTCCACGTTTTGGGACAAATTGGCGAAATATCCACAATATAAACCCCTCCTTGTTCCACGCGCTCTCTCCTTCCTTCAGATCGGCGCTTTTCGCTGAGACTCTATTCCCCTCCTCCGATCTCTATCCCTAGGCTTCATCATGTCGCTCCTCCTCCCCTCCTACGCCTTCTCCGATCTCCGACATCGCCTATCGGTGTCAAGGCTCGCGGCTGCAACGGGAGATTGAGATCGCTAGGGTTAGAGTAGGCGATTCGCCAGCACTCTCTCCATGGCTGGATCTGTGCTGCCGGAGCGAGCGATCGAGGAAGCTTCCCTTCACTGCCGTGGTCGCGCAGAGATTCGATTCGATTCAATCGATCCACACCAAATAGAGTATCAGCATAGCTAATTGATTGATCGATTCGTGATTGAGGTAGGTTTTTTCACTTGATTTGGTTTGGGGAAAGGTTCAGTCAATCTCTATCCCTACGATGTTGCTCTTGGAATCCGAGAGGAAGCCGGTCGCTCACCTCCGCTCGCTTAGATCTCTGCTCCGCTCGCTCAGATCTCCGCTCTCCTCCTCAGATCTCTCTCGCAGTTCGCTCGCTCACCTCGCTCGCACACCTATACTCCTCAGATCGCTTACTCAGAGAGATCTCTCGCTCGCATCTCTGTCGGTCGAGAGTCTTCGACTTTCTTGCAATTGAGTTCGGCTTCCAATAAATTGATGCCTCCCGTCTCACCTGCTCCCTTTCCGGAGTTCCGTCGTCGTCTCTGCAACTCCTCCCTTCCGAGGTTCCCGTCTCACCAGCACTAGGATCGTCGATGGTGCACCGCCTCTCAGAGGCCGCCATTGGAAGCGGAGGCAGCAAAGGCTCGGATTGACAGTGCGAGGGAGGTGCGGATGTTCATATCAGAGAGGATCGAAAACGTCAAATGTGTTCGTGTTCTATTTGATTCAATGTAGTCTGGTGGTTTTTGTAGTTCCAGTTTGTTAAGGTTGACATGTGCTTGAACATAAGGTTTTTTTGCTGATTGTCGTTATGTCATGAATCATATGTATTGTGAGTCTGTGACAGAGAATAAAAATAGTTATGAGTAGTGCAAATTTGCAGTCATATGTGTTGAAACCATATCTATATTTGTTATCATGGTGAAAGTTTGATTGTTGAATTCAAAATTTAGACATGAAAGGGTGTATGGTGATCCTGTGTGGAGTGGATGAATGAGGCTATGTTCTCATTTCGGATCATATTGTGCAAACATAAAGTTAAGGTGTGCAATTATAAGAGTACTTTGTGCTAATATAACCGTAAGCTGTGTAAATATGACCCAATTCTAGTATTTTTTTTGTTTTTACATTTTGTCGTGCAAATATAAGAGTACGTTGTGCAAATATAACCGTAAGTTGTGCAAATATAACCGTAAATTGTGCAAATATGACCGAAGTCTAAGTTTATTTTAAAAACATTTTGTCGTGCAAATATAAGAGTACGATGTGTAAATATAACCGTAAGTTGTGCAAATATGACCCAATTCTAGTTTATATATATATATATATATATATATATATATATATATATATATATATATATATATATATTGTTGTGCAAATATAAGAGTACGTTGTGCATTTACAAGAGTACGTTGTGCAAATATAACCATAAATTGTGCAAATATGACCAAGTCTAGTTTTATTTTTTTTAAAATATTTTGTCGTGCAAATATAAGAGTACGTTGTGCAAATATAACCGCAAGTTGTGCAAATATGACCCAAGTCTAGCTTTTTTATTTTATATTTTATATTTTTTTAACATTTTGTCGTGCAAATATAAGAGTACGTTGTGCAAATATAAAAGAGTACGTTGTGCAAATATGACCAAGTCTAGTTAAAAAAGCTCTCTTCGGGTGAGCTTGAAGAAACCCCTTGAATGGGGCTGAAGAACATGACTTCCGACCACCTCTTTGGAGGTCGAATACCACCTCCTCGGAGGCCAATACCCCCTCTTCGGAGGCCGAATACCACCTCTTCGGAGGCCGAATACCACCTCTTCTGAGGCTAATAACCCCTCTTCGGAGGTCACTAACCAACCACGGCGGACCAAGGTTTAAAGCCTCCCTTACGCTTGTGCTAATGGCTTCGTTCCTGTGGTCGGAGCCACCACGCCATCCACTGTACTACTGTCCATCTCCCCCTCCTCCCCTTAGGTGTTTGTTGGAGGGAGCACTCCTCCACCGGGAGCCTAAATCTCGGATGCATCCTCCCCGATTCACCCCCTCTTGTCTCATTTTGGCCTGGTCTCGGACCGGTTTGAGCAGCTAGCCCTCCGCGTGATCCGATTCGACCCCCAACTTGGGGTTTTTGTTGCCCCGTCATCTCTGCAACAAGCTTTCGATTCCGGTTGGATCGCGAGAATTCGTCCCCTTTCCGGCGTCGCTTCGGTTGTTTCGGACTCAATCCGACTTCTTCTACCTCACCATGGGCTCCCTGGTTCAATCCATCCGGTCGAGCTGTCTTCTTCCTCATCTCGACAGATCTCCATAGCGCTCGGTGGAGTCGCTCTGCGCCTCGGTTGGTTGGGGTGCATCGACTTTCCTTGTGCCCCTCACGTTTCGATTCCGGCTTGTTGGTCTCCGTCTCCTTTGAATGCGTCGGTCCTCCGGCTAGTTGGAGTGTGCCTCCGATCGGGCATTCATGAATTCCTCCCCAATTGGGGTTGTATGAATGTCCAGAAGAAAAAAGGAAAAAAAATAAAATAAAATTGTATTTATATATTTTTGGGTGTACGGTCCCAATTGTTTGCCTAGGGGTCCAAGGCCACATACTTCGGGCCCAAGTGGCCCGACAGACAAATTTGAGTAAATTCAACCGAAATAATTTGATAAAAATCCCGTAGGGGTCTTGTTAAAATTCCGAAATGGTTTTTTGGTGCGTTTATACAGGGTGGTTCTCAGTTGCGTTTCTGGTTGCTTCTTGGCGGTTCTAGCCTGAGTTGGGGCTCTGGCGTCCGGTGTCGGGTCTGGCTGGGGTCATGGCGGTGTGCATCGAGGCGACTCCGTGTTCCGGAAATTTCCTTGGAGGTTCGTCTTCATCGCCCACAGGGACTCCTGATGTACCGCTGGCCAGCGATATCATCGCTTGGTGATGCTTGACTCCGGGTTTAGTCTACGTTGTCCCCTGCTGTTTTGGGTTAGACTCGTTTGTTCGACTGGGTGGTTTGGTTTCCGCATTTGTATTGCATCGTTTTTATTTCTCATTGTATGTTTGACGGTTCGCCGTCTGCCGACTTTGTCGGCCTCTCGAGGTGTCAGGCTTGTCTGGTCCTCGAATTATTACCTAATAAAAAAATGACCAAGTCTAGTTTTTTTTATTTGTTTTTAGATTTTGTCGTGCACATATAAGAGGACGTTGTAAAAATATAACCATAAGTTGTGCAAATATGACCCGAATCTAGTTTTTTTTTTTTTTTAAATTTTAAAAATTTTGTCGTGCAAATATAAGAGTACGATGTGCAAATAAAACCGTAAGTTGTGCAAATATGACCCAAGTCTAGTTTTTTTTTACATTTTGTCGTGCAAATATAAGAGTACGTTGTGCAAATATAAGAGTACGTTGTGGAAATATAAGAGTACGTTGTGCAAATATAACCGTAAGTTGTGCAAATATGACCCAAGTCTAGTTTTTTTTTTACATTTTGTCGTGCAGATATAAGAGTACGTTGTGCAAATTTAACTGTAAGTTGTGCAAATATGACCCAAGCCTAGTTTTTTTTACATTTTATCATGTAAATATAAGAGTACGTTGTGCAAATATAATCTTAAGTTGTGTAAATATAATCCAAGTCTAGTTTTTTTTATAAAAAAAAAACATTATGTCGTGCAAATATAAGAGTACGTTGTGCAAATTTAACCTTAAGTTGTACAAATATGACCCAAGTCTAGTTATTTATTATTTATTTTATAATTTTTTTAATATTTTTTCGTGCAAATATAAGAGTACGATGTGCAAATATAACCGTAAGTTGTTCAAATATGACCCAAATCTAGTTTTTTTTTTACATTTTGTCGTGTAAATATAAGAGTACGTTGATCAAATATAAGAGTACGTTGTGCAAATTTAACCGTAAGTTGCACAGATATGATCCAAGTTTAGTTTTTTTTTTGTTTTTATATACAGTATTTATTTATTTATTTATTTATTTTAACATTTTGTCGTGCAAATATAAGAGCACGTTGTGCAAATATAATCGTAAGTTTTGAAGACTCGAGGAGACTAAAGACCAAGAAACTACAATTTGGCAGGTCAAGAATCAACTTTGTGATATCATGGTTGAATATGGATGTTGTGTACAAAACAATGACAGTTATGCCTTTCTCAGTACGAAGGATGACCAGTTCAAGGATGACAAAATATATAGCAGCCATAGAAACAACAAGTTGCTGACGTGGTAAGAATTAGGATTTAGGAAGCTTCAATTGTAGTAAATTAAGATTTGAAGACAAATAATATACGGACAAATTTGCACCATGGAGTGGTATTGTTCATGTTAGCTTTTCTGATTGGTTTGGTCGTCTGGATGTCTCATAACTTTTACTCGACCTCCTCTGCCATCAGCCCCCACTGCAATCAAACTAGGAGCTTTAGACTCCTGTGCACTGCCTGATGTTGTATGTGCCCTCTTGCACCATTTTCCCAAATATCTATTGGTTCCATCAGGTCCTAGCAATCCTCCAAGAAAGCACCGATCACCTACATTTTGAAGAAAAAGGAATATACAGCTTAAAGTCGGTACAAATATGCAGCTCATGTCAATTAGAGAAGGAATGAAACTACACTGGCAAATATGATCTTTCATTTCAAAGTGGTACTTGGTTGACTAATGATAATAGGGCATGGGGCCTCTTTCTTATCATCGTGAAGCAAAGAAGAAGCTTGTTTTATGTTCTTAAGTGACAACCCCACATCCGTCTATGTGGCAGAGGAATCATGAGTGATGCAATTGTCAGGGCTAGAGCCAGGACTTGAAGTTGAGAAGTTAAGGCTTTGCATTCAAAGCCGACACTCCAATGGATTTGCATTCATCAGACCCAGTGGTTTGCATCTCTAAAGGAATTTTATGAACAGATTTTGATTCCTTCAGTGTATCTTCACTAGTTAAAATTTTAAATGTATCAAGAGTAATATCTATCTACTGTCAAGATTCAGGAAGAGATTCATGGTGCTTAAACTAATAGCCAAATAGAAGATATTTTTTAGTATCATGAACTTAGTGTTATAGGTTCTCTTGAGGAAATTCGCGACGGAACCTTGAGAGAACTTGATGAGAAGATTTCCCTTACCTCTAACCGACGAGATCGGTTTTATTTCCAACAAGCACAATTATGACATGGTTACCTCCTTATGCACGAACTTCCTCCATCCACTTGGTAGTGTTCAAGAATGATTGTCGATCTGCAAGATAAAATGTAATGCCTAGTTATAAATTCATCCATTTCTTATCAATAGCAGATGTGGTGACTAGTTATAAATTCATTCAATGCTTATCAATAGCAGATTATTTAATACAACTATAACAGGACTATAAGTAACCCTGCATACTTGTGATTATTTTCTTAATGAAACCTCTATCAGATACTGCACAGTTTCTGTAAGCTACACAAGATGGCGAATCACTTGTAAGCTGTTAAGAAACAAGAAAATGTATTAGAACTCACTTGCTATATCATAGACAACAATTGCGACCAAAGAATCTCTAATGTAGCTGGGAATAAGACTACGAAACCTTTCTTGTCCAGTGGTATCCCTGTACATAAGAAAGTTGCAACAGTGCAATTTGTCAGATACACAGACACTCAGACAGTAAGGCTGTATGCCAGTCGTTTGCAATAAAAACCAAATTCCCATCCCCATAACAGTACCTGACGCAAATGGAATTTCAGATCAATTTGAAACCAAATTGCTAGTCGTTTGCTAAAGTTCAAATGCAGTTTCTGATCAATTTCACCATATGCAAACTCATACACAACAGCACAGAAAAGAAACCACTAAGTTAAGCTAGGGCTTCTGAATTCGTAGATATCAAATCTAGCAGCCATGGCAAATATGAGAGAACATAGGAGCATGAGGAAGTGAAAGACACTAATCAAATCAAGTTAATTGGCCACAATTTTCATAACACAGACAAACCGATCACAAACCAATGAACTAACAAATCTAAATTTATACCAACTTTGCATCAATGCACAATTTTCGTATTCAGATCAAAAACTGATCGCAATCCACCAAAAAGATAGGCTGCGAGGATGAGCAAATGGAAACTCGAAACTCAAAACTCGAAAAAAAAGGTGCTTAAATGCATAAAGAATAAAGCTGAGTGTAACGATGAACAGACAGACCTTGAGATTGAGCAATTGGAACTTCGACGATTGCAATTGGGATCTGAACGCCGATTGCGAGCCAACCTCCAGTCCTTGCTGGTCCACAGATCCCGACGAGCGGCGCCTGGAGAGGACGACTTAGAGGTGATTTGGTAATTAGGCTTCAAAGCTGATTTGGTAAAATTGGATGCTAATTCGGCCGATTTTTGAGCAGAGAATGAGCTTTGCCAACAGCCGGATGGTGTACGACGAAGAGAAGACCACCGATCCGCTTCTTCATCTTCTTCTCTGATCGCAAGCAGGTCAATTTCAGAAACTGCCGCCGAGATCCGCTCCTTCATCTTCTTCTCCGTCGTCCTCACCGAGGAAGAACGTGGTGCCCGAGATCACCGTCTTTGCTACGCCGATTTTGCAATTGAAACAGATCGAAAGGGCCTTTCAGCGCCTTGCCTCTGGCGTCGATTTTGCAAAATTCCACATCTGGCGTCGAGAGAGCGAGAGAGACGAAATTGAGAGAACAAGAACAAGAGAGACTGATAGTGAGAGAGCAGAGAGAGAATTAGTATATATCGCGGATATGTTGCTAATTTGTCCAAAAAGTATGGGTATTTTACCAATTTGTTCCTAAAAAAAGTGCATGTTTGGCAAAAAATTTCTTATCTGAAACAACCTTATCGTTACCTGCCGACATTTTTCAAACGTTAGACGAACAAAGTGAAAGATGCAAAACAGGGTTTGTCGGATCTCGGAGGGTCCAAAATGCCTTTCAGAGCGATGGAAGTGTAGACTTGGATGTCAAGCATCGGATTCAAGTAAGCTGGCAGAAATGGAGGGCTGCGTCAGGAGTCTTACGTGACAGAAAAGTTCCTCTGAAACTCAAGGGTAAGTTCTACAGAGTGGTGGTGAGACCGGCTTTATTATATGGGGCAGAGTGTTGGGCGACAACGAAGGCACGGGAACAGAAACTCTTGGTGGCTGAAATGAGGATGCTGAGGTGGATGTGTGGGTTTACCTTGCGAGACAGAATCATAAATGAGACTATCCGTGAAAGGGTGGGAGTGGCTAGTATTCAGGCTAAGTTACGAGAATCGAGACTACGATGGTATGGACATGTGCAGAGGAGAGATCCAAGTGCGCCGGTACGCAGATGTGAAAATTTGGCTATCGAAGGCGTTCGTCGGGGCAGAGGACGTCCGAAGAAGAGTTGGGGTGAAGTGATTAGACATGATCTGGCCGCTTTGGGACTCTCAGAGGAGATGACGCGTGATAGGACACAGTGGAGGAGTGCTATTCGGGTTGACGAACTTTAGTCGGGTGCAACGTTTTACCGCATCATGCTTTTTACGCGTATCTTTTACACCGTTTGAATTACAGTTTATGTAGGATATGTGCTACCATCTTTCCTTGTTGTCTTGTCTTTGGGTCACTAGGAAACACCCTCTCGACCTAGTCGGGGAAAGGGTGCGTACAATCCGACCCCCCAGACCCTGCTCTTTGAGCGGGATATACTGGGCTTGTTGTTGTTGTTGCTTCTCTTCCCTCCTTTTCCCCTTTTTCTTTTTTCTTTTTTGTTGTTATCGAAATTTTTACGCTAAAAATGAGGATCAGGATCCTCTCCTATTAAAAACCTTATTAATATCTTCCTAATATCTCAACCATTGAATGGAATAGAGGGCTAAAATTAAATGAGGAGTTTACTAGAATGTCCATATTTTCAGCATTTATTATCATTTTGTCCACCAACATAATCATATTAGCTAAATGTCCACCTTTGTTGCTGAAACTGCTGAAACCGAAGTTGCTAAAATTCAATAGCTTATTTTTCTGTGTTGCTGAAACCCTGAT